>JAENPR010000210.1:0-600000 GCA_018135685.1 Themeda triandra
GTATGTTCTTCTAGAGTTTATATTAAATGTATGTGCCCTTTTATACCCTTTGAAGGTGTGGATTTCTTACATTTTTTTTTCCCTTGAACATCATTGCAAGTCTTACATCTATGTTTTTTTACTCTCTTTTTTTGCTTTTGATTTATTATATAAGAGGAGTAGAGGGCCGGCATACGCACCTGCCGCTACATATACATCGCACAAACATGAAAGCGCACCCTCTATATACCAATCATACTATATAACGTTGGAGTTTGGAGGCGATGAAAATAACCGTAATGCCGTGCAAGTGTCACATACTCATCTGCTAGAGAGTTTGAATCCCAACTTCCCAAGAGATGATGAAGGTCGAATTTGAAGGTATAGAAACTTGTAGCAACCTGTATGTTGGTTCTCTATATATACTTTTAGCGCCACGTAAGACCACGAACATCTTCACTTCTCCAGGCCTCCAAATGGACCATGTCTATAATTAAGTAGTGTGAGAGCATGTCACTTGTAGTGATGCACAGAAAACAAATCATGCATTACAATACACATAAACTTTTGGCCTTCTAGGAAGGCATATGCCGATATGCTCAAAGATTATTCCATGCAACATTAATATGCCGCCACGGGAGCGGCACACCTAACAACAATTCCTAAGGACTATTTATGTTATTTCTAGGTATGGATACTTTGGTAAAAAAAATGTCCTTCAATAATCTCTTTATTAATTAGACCTCCAAATAAAGACACACTATTCTAGATTTCTCGCTAAATTTTTATATGTTGATGTAAAATTTCAAACATAAGAAATGGTCATGTGTGGTTAAATTCATGTTTATTTGCTCATGTAACCACTGGTATAGAGGGAGCAATATATTTTTTAGTTCTAGGAGTGCAATTGTTAGCATTTTCTTTTAGGTAGTTTTCCATTTTTGTTGGTCCCTGTTCCGTGCAACAGAAATTCGGAGAAAGACAGGGGCTGAATCGCGAGAAGTGGGGGCATCGAATCCTGGCCCAGGCGAGCAGCTTCCCGTCTCCCCGTCTCATCTCCTGTCCCGGTGACTCAGCACCACCTGCCCCATCCTCCGCTGTCCTCGTATAAAGCGCCGCAGCCCACGACGGCGACGCCGCCCGCCCATGGGAGCTGCTGGAGCAGGAGCACCAGCACACGCCGCTGCCGGCCCGGCTCCGCGCCGCGAACCCTAGCTAGCCCAGTGACCGCCTCATGGCCGCCGAGTCCTGCGGCAGCCGCGGCGCCTCGCCCCCGCCGCCTCCCTCCGCTGGCGGCGGCGGCGCGGCCGGGCGGCGCCTCAAGGCGGAGGCCTACGCCGAGGTGCTCCGCCGCATCCGCGCCGGCGCCGGCGGCCACGGTGCTGCTCGCCCCGGGCTGGAGGACGAGCTCTGGGCCCATTTCCTGGGCCTCCCCGCCAGGTCCAAAACTCTCTCTCCTCTCGATCTCCTGCTGCATGTAGGCGTTCGCTAGTCTGCTTGCTGGACCTCTGCGGAATTTCGATGCGTCGCGCGTGATGCGTAGGATCCCCTACTGTTGGATCGCATGCTTAGTTGATCTATCTCGTCCTCGCTCGATTTTTGTTCCATTTCGTTATTGCGGCTGGGGTCTAGTTGATCGTACAGGAGCCGATCCGCGCCGCAGCTGCTCGTCGCCGCTGTAGCTAAAGCTAAGCCTGCCGCCTTTTTGTCGTCGATAGGATTTGTGTCTACGTTTGCCGTCGTTTGGCCCACCACGGGTTATGGCCTTATGGGTAAGCCTTATGGCATCTTTGTTGGTTACACGTAAATTCGCGCGGATCAAGATGCAAACATAAAGCTAATCGGTTTCTCTTTCTCGGTATTAATATATGCTAATCCTCTTGGTTAGCATGCAAGCTTAACTAGTGCTAATGGTTGGTTCCCATTACTAGATCAAGATTAACCCAACCCAACTAGACAGTACATGCAGTAGCAGTACAACTCCTTATATAGTACAACAACTTGCTGTTTCTATTCACTTTTCACTCTAATCTCGTGAATACTAGTTTAATTCCTCTTTGAGAAGGATCAAACAATGCCAGCCTGGTTGGAATGTTGGATCAACGTCGCAATGCTTAGAAGTGGATGCTTTATATCTGTTTTGTATCTCTTTGAAGTATTGCTAAAATTTTCACGGTTCGTCGCATTAGTTGTCACAAGTATCTACTCGTGGAGATTTCTCCTTCTCATGTGAATGAAAACTGTGATATTTTTGTATACTTTTTGTTAACATTAGGTCGTGTCTGTCTGTAAACACCAAACAATGGTTGCTTGGTTATTCCTCTTGATATTTACCATTTCATATTTGTGATACTTCTTTACTTGTCATGATCCCAGTTTCCTTCTTTAGCATGTCTTGGCCTATTTATCACTGCGCTGCAAGAACATGATAACAACACGGCCATTTACAAGAGCACTGTAGCATTGTTGTATACTTCTTTTTCGAGAATAGCATTGTTCTATACTTGTATATGCACGTCTTGTTGTAGCTTGTTGTCGCAAGAACTAGCACTGATTTAAATAATTGCATGCCATACTGAAATCTAATACTAGGCATGGTTGACTTTGTGGAATGAACAGATATGCATTGGATGTCAACGTAGAGCGAGTTGAAGATGTCTTACTGCACAAGAAATTGCTCGAGCAAGCCCATGAACCCATGAATGGTCTGGTCTTTGATGTCCGTTCTTCACAGGTGATTAATCCATGCATCACATATCTAATTTATTTATTCATACTGACTAGGCATCAATTAGTGGCCATTGTTCTCCTAATCTATTTCTATGAAATAACCATAAGCTCTTCTTCAAATCAAATATTCTTAAAATAACACAATTGCACAATCACCTTCATAAAGGCTGCTTTCTACTTTATTCCATTGCATTGCATGGTTACATTCTCAGGCTTTTGCAATGGTCTTGATGGCAGCTAGGTCTTTTCATTTTATGTGTAATAAGTGCTTTTGCAATAAAAGTGTGCCCAGTTTAAGCTTCTCTTGTCTTGTATCTTTTGGAATGAATATGCATGAAGGCCTGGATACTAATCAGTCTTAGAATAAAAAAGTGCAGTACACACTTATCCAAAGACGAGGTGATAGATGATATCTCATATTTCTTTTTGTTTATCTTGTTTTGGCACCTCTTTATATGATTTTAATGTTCTCAAAGTAGATCACAAATTCATAGTTTGCAATTTTTGTGTGTTTTTATCAAGAAACAGAGGGAGAGAAGAACATGCACAATTGCAGACTCTAGTTGATGTGTTTGTAGAGATGTGAAGTACATGTTTCCATAGTACTGTAGTTTGAAATTGAACGTTATAAGACTTGGTCAGGGAGTTATTAGTTTTTACTGTATCTGATGGTAACAACATTATCTTACTCTGTGGGTGGGTGGGTGGGTTGGGGGGGGGGTGCGGCTTTGAATTTGAGGCTGAGCTGAATCTCTTAGCTGAATAGTTGTAATCCTTGGAAACTCATCCTTTTAGTATAAATAGATACCATGAACTTTTTTTACCATATATACTGTAGCATATTTCATTAGTATGTTATTTAACTCAACTAAATGAACTGCACCTCTATGTTGACAATGATTTAGTTTTAGGTTGTTACTCTGGAGGAAAGCACTGGATTTGAGTCCACAACTTCCTTTAAGCAAGAAGAACAAGATCCCCAGTGCTCAGAATTCACATCAAGAGATCAAAGGTGATCTGGTCTAGTCTTCTTCATATTATGCAGTTCACTTGCAAGCTTATGTCCTTAGAATATTTTTTTAATACTTCTTATGGTATAGTTTAACACTTCTGCAGTTTATTTATTTATTGACTCTGTTTCATTAGAGGTCTTGCATTTATGTGGGTATCAGTATGTTTTGCCGTTTTGGTAATGATAAGTTAAGGGACAATATTTTCTGATGCATAATACCGTTACAGGCCTTTGCATGAAATTATATTTGCATGTGACGATAAGCCAAAGCTTCTTAGTCAGGTAAACCATCAACATCTTGTCTGAGAATTGAATAGCATTTTGATTTGATTGCATTCTTGTTGTGGTCACTTGAAAGTTACTATATGGCCCCATTTTGCACATCTTCAGCTCCAAGTTTCACCTTTAGATCTCGAATTTGTATGCAAAGATTAAGAACCTTGAAACTTTTTTTTTTCAATCCAACAATTCAGGTGTATCCACAGCTCCACAATGTTGGAATTGTGGTCTCTATTGATTTGGCTAACCCTAGAAGGGTAGCTATATAGTGTAGCATACATGGGCCTCATGGGCCTAGCCTCATGGGCCTAATACATGTATATACTCCAACACTCCCCGCTAGCCCGAACTACCGGCTAGCCGGAGTTCTAGACTCGGACATCTAAAAGAAAGAGCACACACACATGTCCCCCCACAGCCCACAACTAGCCACCGGTGATGCTGAGGCCGGAGCGGAAGTCGGTGAAGGTCGACGGCGGAGGCCCTTGGTGAAGATGTCGGCGAACCGGGAGGTGGTCGGTACATGGAGGACCCGCACCTCGCCGATGGCCACCCGATCACGGACGAAGTGAAGGTCAATCTCCACATGCTTCGTGCGCCGGTGCCGGACGGGGTTGGTGGAGAGGTAGACCGCACCGACGTTGTCGCAGTAGACGAGCGTGGCCCGGCGGCGGGGCTATGGAGCTCGGCCGGAGCCGCTGGAGCGTGAAGCCTCGCCCACACCATTGGCGACGGCGTGGTACTCGGACTCCGACGGAGCGGGAGGCCACCGCCGGCGCTTGGAGGACCAGGACACCGGTGTTGCCTCCGAGGAAGACCGCATAGCCGTAGGTGGACCGTCGAGTGTCCGGGACCGGCCCGGGGCCGGCGTCGCAGACAGACAAACCAGAGGAAGACCGTCGGTGCACAAGGTGCCATGATCGCAGTGCCTCGGAGGTACCTCGAGGAGACGCTTGAGAGCAGTGAGACGAGGCTCCCGAGGATCATGCATATGAAGGCACAACCGGCCGAACGCATAGGTGATGTCGAGCGAGTGAAGGTGAGGGCATCGAAGAGCACCAGCAAGACCGCGGTATGCCGAGGATCGCCACCGGGGGCCTTCGCCGACGATGCCTTGCTCGAGTGTCAATCGGAGTGGCGCAGGCTTGCAACTGGCCATCATCCCCCGCTCAAGTATGTCCAGAGTGTACCGACGCCGGTGAAGAAGAAGCCCACCGGATGAGGCTCCAAAGGACTCCAACAAAGTGGGCGAAGCACACCCAAATCCTTCATCGCAAACTCCCGCCGAAGAGAGGTGATGATCCGGCGAAGAAGGGACTCACCGGAGGCCGTCAGACTATGTCATCCACATAGAGTAGCAGATATGCGCCTCGGCCCCATGGTGATAGATGTACGAGGGACGTGTCCGACTTGGCCTCCACAAAGCCAAGTGTCGAGGAAAGCAAAGAAACCCGTGGTTCCATGCCCGGGGAGCCGCTGAGGCATAGAGAGACTTGTTGAGCCGGCAGACCATCTCGTAGCGGAGGAGTCCACAAACCCACCGGGCCGACCGCAGATCTGTCTCGGTGAGAAGACCATGCGTAAAAGCATTCTTCACATCCACCAGTGCACGGGCCAAGAGCGGGTGAGAGCCGTGAGAGCACGGTGCGGAAAGAGCGAGCTTCACCACCGGATCGAAGGTCTCATCATAGTCAACCCCAGTGGCGTCGAGTGAAACCCCGAAGTACCCACCGAGCCTTGTACCTCTCAAGTGTACCATCAGCCCGGCGCTTGTGGGTCCAGATCCACTTGCCGGTGACGACGTTGGCACCTCGCGGCCGAGGCACCAGATCCCAGGTCTGGTTGGCGAGGAGGGCCGCGTACTCCTCTTCCATCGCGCGGCGCCAGTGAGGGTCCGCCAAGGCCTCGCGGACGGAAGAGGGTACCGGAGAGATCCCCGTCTCGCAGGTAGTGGCGGAGAGGGCCTGCGGACGGGACGCCTGCCTCGTCACCATCGGGTGAGTGTGACGAGGGTCCCGGTGAAGCAGCGGCGGGTGGTATACCGGCGGCTCCACACGGGCGGCCGGAGGCCGCGGGCGGCGGGGCGGCGGCGCGCGGTGTCGCCGGCGGAGAGAGGGCACCACCGGTGGTGCGGGTGACCCGGCGAAGAAGGGGCCACTCGCGGCGACGGGGCGGCGGCGGCGCGCGCGCGCAGCCCGTCCACGCCGGGTACACGTGCACCGGCCGGGCGAAGCGAGCGTGGTGGCCGAGGTGGAGCCTCGAGGCGGCGGTCCACGGCGCACGGTACACGTGCACCGGCGGGGCGAAGCGCGTAGGCGGGCTGGGCGGGACCCCACCCCGCTCGGCCCCTCCATGGTCGAGCAAGGAGCCGTGGTCGGGAGAGGCACCGGCCGCCGGTGAGCCGGGGCACGGCCCCGGCGAAGGGCACGGTGCGGTAGTACGGCGGGAGACAACCGCAAGGTGGCTCGACCACCGCGTCGTGGGAAACGAGAAAACGTCAAGCCCGTGGGGTGGAACGTGGGAGGAGGGGTGGAGAAGGGAAAACCGACTCATCGAACACCACATGGCGAGAAATGAGAACCCTACGAGAGGTGAGATCATAGCACCGGTACCCCTTGTGATCCGGGGAGTACCCAAGGAAGACACACAAGGTGGACCGAGGAGCCAGCTTGTGGGGAGCGGTGGCGGTGGTGTTCGGGTAGCACGCACACCCGAAGACTCTAAGGTGATCGTACCGAGGTGGGTACCGAAGAGAGCGTGGTGTGGTGTAGGAGCTGGACAGGCAGCGGAAGGTAGGCGGTTGAGGAGGTATGTGGTGGTGTGCAGGCACTCAGCCCAGAAGCGAGCAGGAAGTGAGGCCTGGAGAAGAAGCGTGCGCATGGTGTCGTTGATGGTACGAATCATGCGCTCAGCCTTGCCGTTCTGAGAGGAGGTGTACGGGCAAGACATGCGCAACTGGACACCGTGAGAGAGAAAGAACGCACGGGAGGTGGAGTTATCAAACTCACGACCATTGTCACACTGGACGGCCTTGATAGTGAGGCCAAACTGTGTGGACACCCAAGCAAAGAAGTGGTGAATCGCAGGGAAAGCATCAGACTTCGCACGCAAGGGAAAAGTCCACAAGTAGTGAGAAAAATCATCAACCACCACAAGATAGTATTTATAGCCGTAAAATGAGTACAAAGCGATGTCCACAGTGTCGCAGTGTACAAGATCAAAACGGTGAGCCGCATGTGAAGAAGAACTAGAAAAAGGAAGACGAACATGACGGCCCAACGGGCACGCATGACACAACCGCTCATCATGAACTCGAGTACAACGAATGTCCGAGCTATGACTAAGCCGCATCGGGGCATCACGTCCGGGGTGTCCGAGACGCCGGTGCCAAGTAGAAGAAGTAGTGGTGGCGAGGCGGGGCGACGAAGATGGCGAAGAGGTCGGAAGCGGAGAGTGTAAAGGGGCCCCAAGCCGTCACATCGGAGCGAGAGGACGCCGGGTAGCCAAATCCTTCACAAGAAGACCAAAAGAGTCAAACTCCACGAGAACAAGAGTTGTCACCGTTGTAAAACGACGAATAGAAAGAAGATTGTGGACCATCTGTGGTGCAACAAGAACATCGGGGAAGGCGAAAAGAGCCATGGGCACCAGCGGCACCTACGAAGTGACGGGGAAGACACGAGCCATTGGCGACCATGATAGAGGAAGGGTGTGAGGAAGAAGGAGGAGAGGAGGACGAGAGTATACCGGAGTCCGGGTGGTGTGGTAGGTGGCACCCGAGTCGGCGATCCACTCCGGCCGACGGGGAGGTGTCAAGCCCGGGGTGGAGAAAGAGCGAGCCGAGCCTCCGACTCCGGCCGGCCGGCCCCGGTGAGGCGCCGGAAGGTGTGCCCCCACGGGTCGCCGGTGGGTAGAACGTCGAAGGAGCTCCCGCGAACATGGCCGCCGGTGGACGAGGGTCGCCACCGGGGCTGGAAGGGCCACATGGCGATGCGCCCGGACCGGGGTTGTTGTAGGAGGGCCGGGCAGGCCCGGAGGACGTGGCGCGTGGAGCGCCACGGCCCGCCCCCACCACCACCACCCCCGCCCTTGCCCTTGCCCTTACCCTTGCCCTTGCCACCCCGCCGTTGCCACCCGCCGCCGGCCCCTCCCCCGCTCGGCCCGGTGGGAAGAGGAGCCAACGGTGGGGTGTACGGAGCAGGCGGACGTGGCGGTGGAGTGGCGGCGAGAGCAGTCGAGGAAGCCGAAGAACCTGCAGCGGTAGAGAGAGGCCCGGCGGAGGTGGATCCGCGTGGGCCCCCCTGAGTGAGCTCCTCCATGATGAGATCGTCGCGGACCTGGAGGTAGGTGGGAAACGGCCGCATGCGGAGGATCAGCGCGCGGAGGGAGGCGTAGCGCTCGCTGACCCCGCGGAGGAGGTTGAGGACGAGTGCGCGGTCCGCCACGGGGTACCCAGTCGCCGAGGAGTCCGCCATGGCCTTCATCTGCCGGCCGGTACTCCCCAACCGCGAGGTCCCCGCTCGAAGGTGCGGAAGCGGAGGTCGAGCCGCGGGGCTCGGGTCTCGGCGTTGCCTTAAACTGTCCCTCGAGGGCCGGCCCGGGCGTGTCGAGCGGAGGAAGTGTTGCGGAGGAGGTCCTGCAGCTCGGAGGTGACCGTGTTGAGGATCCGGGGAGAGGACGATCTTGTCGAGGCGTAGCCACGACGCGTCTGGACCCCGGCTGGCGGCTCGGCGAGGACGTGGTCGTCCAAGGCGTAGCGGCGCAGGGTGAGGATGACCTGGTCCCTCCAGCGGGCGTAGGAGGTCGACGCGGGGTCAAGAACAACCCGGATGAGCTGGCCAATGTTCTGGACACCCCCCGCCTGGTAGTGGAGCTGCGCGACGAAGGGGTCGGCCGGGTCGTGCCGGGTCACCACGGTGGAGGAGGTGGTGCGGTGGCCCGTCGAACCGGAGGAGGGGGCCCCGGGCAAGGTGCCGGAGGCCTGGGCGAGGAGCGTCTCCGCCTCGGCAATCTGGCGAGCCAAGGTGGTGGCGGCGTCCTGCTCACCACATTGCGCGTGCCCGGCAGCGGCTCGGAGACGCTCTCGCCCGCTGCAGCCGCTGCACGTGCGGAGACAAGTGCTGCAGCGAGGGCGGAGTCGGGCCGTGGAGCGTGGTGGTCGACCGGCGGAGGCGCGGGGAAGGTGAAGGAGCCCACCGCCCGGCCACCAGTAGCAGTGCCCCCTGCCGCAGTCACAGCGGGCTGGGCATCATCGGAGGTGAGTGCAGCCTCGCTGGTGCTCCCCTGCTGGAAGTAGACGACGCCGGAGGTGGAGAGTGGCATCCCGAGGCCCTCTAGAGCAGCAGCGGCAGCGGCGGCAGCGTAGCGCGCCACGGCCGCTGGCTGGAAGCCTCAGATGCGGCAGCCGCATAGGCAGCAGCAGCGGCAGCGGCATCGAGGCGAGTGGGAGGTTGGAGGTGGAGCGCCGTCTCTGTGTCCTCAGCGGCCGGCTCCGGAATCGCGCCGCCCCCTGTGCCTCCTCCACGCACCGTGTCTGGATCGGGAACGTCCGCTGCGGCCGCAAGCACAAGAGCGGGAACCGCACCTCCGCTCGGCTGCTGCGGGCCGAAGCCATGCGCGAAAACAGGGGAGGAGCTGGCGGCGGACAGGCCGAAACCCGGCGGAGGGGGAGCCCGCACGCCCGCATCGCGCGCACCCGCCGCGAGCCCCGCATCGAAGCCCGCATCGCGCGCTCCCACGTCGCGCGCCGCATCGCGCGCGTCCGCATCGAGTCCCTGCGCGGCGGCGGCGGCGGCGGCGCGCGCGCCCGCGCTGGAGGCCGCGACGCTCGACCAGGATGGAGAAGAGAGGGAGGGGAAGCAGTGGAAGTAGGTGGGGGAGGGAGGAGGGGGCTGCCGGCCGGCCATGGCGCGGCGGCGCGCCGGCGGCGGCGGCTGGCGGCGGCCCTGGATCGGGTTGGGGAAGGAGAGAGGAAAACCTAACCCTACCCTGCTGATACCATGTTGGAATTGTGGTCTCTATTGATTTGGCTAACCCTAGAAGGGTAGCTATATAGTGTAGCATACATGGGCCTCATGGGCCTAGCCTCATGGGCCTAATACATGTATATACTGCAACACACAAATTTATAGAGCTAGAAATACCTAGCTCCAAATCATCCACAGATTTCTTGGAGCTGGGCTCTGCCAGACAGGGCCTAAGTGTGTTTGATTGTGAGATATCTTCTGCATATCTAAGCTATACAGCCAGCCTGTGGCCTGTTTATATAAATAGTTTTCCTGTGATTCCTTATCTGTTCCGCATACTTTTGCTTGACATATTCAGCCAGTTTCATTACTTTTTTCTCTTAAATTTCTGCTTTTATGTAGCATCTACATGTTTCAATTTTTGTTTTCTCTTACATCTGTTCCTTATTCTTTGGATGTTGTAGATCCTTTACTTGTAGTAAGTTTCAGTAGGGTGCTAAACTGCTAACCTACTCTTTTTTTTTAAACTGTTTATACACTAAGATTATACACTTGATCAGGTGGTTCTGGTTTTTGTTCTTCAAGATTCCACTTTGTTTTACTCTTGGTTGCTTTCTTGTTTTGAGACAGCTATAAAACGTATATACTTTTGTTTTATTCAGTTAACCTCTCTTCTTGGGGAGCTTGGTCTTAATATCCAAGAAGCACATGCATATTCTACTAGTGACGGCTATTCCTTGGACATCTTTGTTGTTGAGGGCTGGAAGTATGAGGTAATTCAGCATTTCTGGTGGATACAAAATTGATTAATCATTGTTTGACAGAGCCACATAAACCTACTGCAAATCCTTTAAGATGAGGTCATGTGAACTGAAGCTGCAATGCTACCAGTGTACTGATTTTGCATAGATATAAACAAGTTTTAGGGTCTGAATCTGGTTTGTGGGACAGACTGATAGCATGCCTAAAAGCACAATGAAAGCGATAGAAAAGCTTACTTATTCAGTTAAACTTAATGCCTCAGGGCCTTTAGTTTATTTTGACAAATTAGCATTTCTTTTTCAGCTGTCATAATTTTTCATGGTTATCACTGGCTACTGGTACCTTGAATTAGGGTGGGTTTATTAAGGGGATCTTGTCTCTTATAACAAGCGGCATCTCTGTTGGCTTTCCTTTTCCTTTTCAACCAAAGGCATGTATCCTTTTAGTTAGCAAAGAGATGAAGAGCAAAAGAAAAAAAAAAACAGGAGTACTGCCAGATTCAACAGAGGGGGGGGGGGATCAGATTTTGTAGCTGAGGCATACAACTTTTTCTTGTGTTGGGGGCAGTTAGGGAGTTATGACCTTTTTGCATGTGCAGTTTTGCATGAGCTCATGATCTGCAAAGCTATGTTTTCAAGGCGACGCCTAGGCGTCCAGGCGCCCCCCCATCGCCTTGCAGAATGGCCGCCTAGGCGGGCAAGGCAGGCGCCTAGGCGAGCAAGGCGGGCGCCAAGGCGTCCAGGCGCTCCCCCATCGCCGTAAGACGCCTTTACGCCGTGAAAACATAGCTGCAAAGGAACATATTTTTGGTTGCTGTTAGTAATTAGTTATTTTGTTTTGTTATCCTCCGCAGTCCGCACAATATAGATGAAAATGAACGGTGGTAGGTTGGTCCTGGTTTATTGCCAAAACAGAATCATCTTTCCACTTCACCAGGATTCACCCTTCTGCCAAACACTTGACAGTCCTCCAATCCTGTTTCAATGAAACAATTCAATATTGTTTCTTGATGAACTAATCTCAAAATTCTTTGCAGAAATTGAATGTTTGACAAATTTTAGGGTGTTGATCATTTCTAAAATATTGATTTGAAGACGCATGATTTTAGTAGTTGTTTCCAGATCCATCTAGCTACCAGAATTTACTGGATCGCACACAACAGTAGGCACCAATATGGATGGTAGATGCTGGAAAAGAGTATGCTGTGTCGTCTTAAGCCACATATTTAGCCTAATTAGCCTAATCCTGAGCTCAAGCTTTGTCACTGCAAGAAAAATTCAGTGCCTGCTTGAATTTGAAAATGTATATATGTCTGTCCTTTTCATGTTTGTTCGCTTCTGTTTCATTCTTCTTTTCCAACAATGTACAGGTTGACATTCTCCGAAGTGCATTGAGGGAAGGCGTTGATAAAATAAAGGTAAGATGTGACAGACTAATGCTCTAATTGAAACGTAGTCAAGCTCTTCAGATTTATATTTATATCATATAATAAGTCTTGTGTTAGTTGCTTTTGTACAACAGAATTAGTGTATTGTAGGTATTACTTCATGTTTACAATTTGTTACCTTTCTCTTACCATTTTAATACTTGTACTGTCCTTAAAAGTAGTTGCACTTTTTAGTGTTGCTAAACAGTAATTGTTTCTGTCAAAATTAACAAGAAGTGGTAAACTTTAGTGCCATTAACCTTGAAGAGCAGCTTGAATAAGACAACAGCACCACTGTACCTGATGCTGTTCATGCCATTTATCACCCTGACTTTCTGTGCATTATGGTCACCTTCTTAATCATTTTTTTAAATGCTAATGCAGTACAGAGCATGGCCGTTGGTACCGTCGATGTCTGCTAGGATGGATCACCAACCATTGGAGGTTTCTCCTTCATCTGACTTTGTCCAGATACCAGCTGATGCAGCTGATGTTTGGGAAGTTGATCCCAGGCTTCTCAAATTTGAACAAAAATTAGCGTCTGGATCATTTGGTGATCTGTATGTTCCAGCAGCAAGTTGAAGTAGTAACTCTTATTTATATGTAACTGACTTATTTGATGTGCCATCAGGTACCATGGGACATACTGTAGTCAAGATGTAGCTATCAAAGTACTCAAGCCTGAGCGGGTTAGCGTTGATATGCTGCGTGAGTTTGCACAGGAAGTATATATAATGAAGTAAGTGAGCTTTACTTATGCTTGGACTGAGAAAATGGTGTAACAGTCACTTCACAATACAGCATTTTAGAATGATGTTCCATCCATTATTTATGACTGCCCAGGAAAACTGAATTTGCTTAATGCCTTTGTGTACGGGAAGTAACATGATGCTAATTTAAGATTTTTTGTTTCATATTTCTGCAATTTGAGTTTACTGCACGGGTTTAAGGAATGATATTTTGTTTGACATCATGTTTGATTACAACTTAATAATATAGTGTATCAAAACACTAAAATAGCATTCGCTTGTTATTTTTAGCCTTGATGATCAGACACTTATTGAACTTGAGACAATCATTATGCTCCAGCTCTCTTTTCAAAATTGATTTTGCATGCTGTCACTCTTATTGACATATTAAGTCACCTTCTCTAACCATGTTTAATCCTAATTTCACAGAAAGGTTCGTCACAAAAATGTTGTGCAATTTATTGGTGCATGCACGAGACCTCCTGTTTTGTGTATCGTTACAGGTATACAGTCCTTACTCGGAATAATACCTCCTATGTCCACAGTGTCGCTTAGATTCTCTTGCATTTCTGCTTTGGAGCGTCACTCGTATTAGCTGTTTATTCCTTTTCTTTGTTATTGCCAGAATTCATGCATGGAGGCAGTATTTTTGACTTCCTTTACAATAGACGAGGAAATTTTCAGCTCCCGGATGTGATTAGAATTGCATCTGATGTGTCCAAGGGAATGAATTACTTGCATCAGATTAATATTGTTCATAGGGACTTGAAGACTGCAAATCTTCTTATGGATGATCAGGTACATAACTGCACATCATAGTATTAACCTTTGTTACAGCATCTATCTCTGGAAAATAGAAGTCTACTATGTTAATTCTCAGGATAGTGAAATCTTAGCTTTGGATGCAAAGGTTATTTTGGTCCCGAACTCCTGATATCCTGACATCTTGAAGATAATTCTGCACTAGTTTAGACCGATGTGAAATTGAATAAAAATATGGTCAACCTCTATGGCCATAATTGCATATGGTAACACAAATCAACAGCTTCACTGGAGCTCATGCCTATGAGAAATTGTTCTGAAGCCACCTGCTCCGCCCTCCAGCGGTCCTATTTTGTGCACACCTGTCTGTCTACTTATAATTTTTTCGACAACACGTCCGTTGACGTGTGTTTCATTAAGAGGATAAAAGAATAAATACAAAATTAGGCAACTCAAGCATCAGGCACAAGAGGCGTGTGATGCTAGAAAGCCCAGCAGCTTCACTTGAGGCAAGCAGGTCCGAGGACTAAGAGGTATGACGTTGTTACATATTTTGAGACCATAAGCAAGGCCTCGCTTTCAACCGGACTCCAACGTCCCTGCCTCGCGGCGGGAGAGGCTGGGAAAGAGCTCCCTGAGTGCTTTGTGTTTGACAGAAGAGAGTGGTGAGCAGAAGGTTTTGCGGAATCTGCCCGATGTACCGGCAAGCAACTGCTGCTGCGTTGGATATTGTGCTATGCCCCACTTTTTGAGCATGACATTCTTGGCCTGCACCTCTGGATTTGCAGCGCATGCCTTGTCGGCCAGCCTGCCGCTCCTCCGGGGTACCAGATCAGTCATCAGTATCGTAGTCCACGATCTTGGAGACCCAGTGTCTTGGGGGTGACGGTATTAGCGCTCCCTCAATTAGTCGCTTGCTTGACTGAATGAACTCTGCGACAGCAACAGGTGGGGTCTTCATCGAGCAATCTAGTGTACCTGGCTCCATATCCACAGCGCGGTCAGGTGCGGGCAGGTTCACGCCCCCCTCGTCGTCGCTAGCCAAAGCCCCCTCCGCTGATGCTGTCTCTGGACAGTGCTACCCATTGGGAACTTCATCAGATGGCCCATGGAAGGTCAAGGTCTGGGCTAGCACATCTGCGCTGCCTCGCGGGTCTTGGACGGGCGAGGCCACAGCCACACACAGCTTGTCAGTAGGCATTCTTCCCCATGGGAAAGCGCCACCCATGCCGCAGTCCTGGAAGTCTGCAATTGCTTCAATATATGATTACTACATAGGCGTGCATGCATCATCAGTCACTCAGTATGTTTTTTTTAAAACAATCTTCAGTCACTCAGTATGTTCTTTTTAAAAGAATCGTCAGTCACTTGGTCTTTTTCTTAAACCAATCAATGTTCCTGTCGTATCTGTGAACTATGACATTTGTTTTTGAGAATGAATCATGATCATGTTGAACTGGTTATGGTTGCTTGCCCTTGGGCACTATATATGTTTCAAATAAATAATCATGTGTTTACTCAGATTATTGTGCCATTTGAATGATGTAATCTTGCAGGTTGTCAAGGTTGCAGACTTTGGGGTTGCAAGGGTTAAAGACCAATCAGGAGTTATGACTGCAGAAACAGGAACCTACAGATGGATGGCCCCTGAGGTTGATTTTGCCAAATTTCCTGTTATTAAACTTTGAGAAACTCTTAGCATTAAAAGCAGTGTATGCGAAATTTGTTTCAGTGCTTAAGTGTGGTTTCATATCAAGCGGATTACATACTAGTTGTGCAGACTGCAGACAGAATGCCCAAAATGTGAGAATCTATTCCCCCTAGACCACCTTGATAGTTTGTTTGAAGCAGCAAATTCTTGGGGCCTCATGTTTTACCTAAAAGTTTACTTAGTTCCCAATGTCACTTTTCAAGAAATCAAGATTAAAATTTTCTTTGAGCATCTTGTGATGCCTTGGCTATTGTGACATGACTATTTTTTTTTTTTTATTCTGTGCATTCTACATCAATGCTACTTCACCAAGCCAACAGTTCTAGCATGCCTTTGTTTGCTTGGTCTACAGTAGGTATTACAGTGAGTACATAAAGAAAATTCTCATTATTACCAAAAAGTAATTTGAAAAAAAAAATCCTTGATCCTTTTGTGGGATCAAACTGCTTATCTCAGCTTTAGAGTAAACTAATAACCTGTCAAACTGAAGGTAGTCCAGAAAATGTTTATCATTTTTTTAGTTTGCCTTCAGTAATACATAACAGATAATTTATTGGTATGTTGGGGGTTAATGAGCTCCTTAGGTGTGATACGGATGTGCCATCTTCACAATGCACTTCAGATTTGTGCCACATAAGAATCAAAACTAGCTTTTGTTTATGCAGAACCTTGTTTTACTAAAAACAAATATGTGCAGGTCATTGAACACTTGCCATATGATCATAGAGCGGATGTTTTCAGTTTTGGGATAGTTCTTTGGGAGCTGCTGACTGGAAAGGTTATTTTCTCTCACCATCATTTTGTTTGGCGCAATGGCAGAGCAGACGTATGGTTTTGCTAATTGTTGAGTGGCCTTTTCTTTTCAGCTTCCCTATGAAGATATGACGCCTCTTCAGGCAGCGGTTGCTGTTGTTCAAAAGGTATCATAGTTTAAGACATGAGTTACTGTGGTTTGTCACAAAATAAGGACAGGACAGGTCTTGCTGTTACTGCATTAATTTGCTGAAAGAAAAGATTCCAAATAAAAGGAAATTGTTGAATTGTAGACCCATTTGAAGTTGTGGAATATATTTTCTAGTGCTTGGTTGAAATGAACTGCTGCCTAATCTGCCAGGCCCGATAACTCTGCAGGACCTGAGGCCTACTATTGCTGCTGATACTCATCCTATGCTCGCGGATCTCCTTCAGAGATGCTGGCAGAAAGATCCTGCTCTAAGACCAACGTTTGCAGAGATTGTGGATATACTGAATACTATAAAGGAGGTGTGTGTGCACACAAAGAACTACATGTGTTTCCCCCGTTTTTTATTATATTTTGTTCTATTTTTTTCACACACTTCATTGCCAGGTGGTTCAGAGTTCTGTGCATGACAAGAGGCATCCAGGTCGATCTCACTCCGGGAAGAAACGAGGCTTTTGATGCGCCAGTTTTGTGTAGTGTCGCACACCCTTTTCATTTTCTTTTTGTAGTCGAGTGATGACTACAGAATACGGCCATAATAGTTTACTATGTTCATTTCGAGAGGTTTTTTTCCACATTTTATTTTTTGAAAGGTCATCAACTTTTTTTTTTCCAATTTTGACTAAACTTTACACATGTAAAAGCTTAGAAGGGGCATATCCACGCCTGTATCTATATTCCGTACTCTTTTTTTCAGAAACATGGAGGTGGAGATTTGTTTATGTGCTTTTGTACTTTATAAACCTGTTGAGCGTTGTAATTTTGTTATTGTGGTAATAAAATTTGGTTTTACTATGATAGAAAAAAAGGGAAGAATACTGGCTTCATCGGCTCCGTTGCTCTGTGCACTGTAGCAAAAGGGTGCACAGAGTTCAGGTTTTGGCAGGGTGAAGTCCTAATTGACATCGACATCCACACTCACTTTTTTTAAAAAAAAAAACAAATTATCATCCACACTGACTAGAGCTCAAGAAAACTTTTCATTCATAATCATTTCTAGTTCAGGAGAAAGTTACTAAAGCTTTGCATGAGAAAAAGGTTCCAGGATTGTAGAAATATTCTATGTTGGAGTAAACATTGGTTTTAAGTTGAAACAAAATGATCATCCTTGATGAAATTCTTATTTACAATGCACTAATAAATATTATTATTGTTTTAATTATTTGAAACTAATATTTCATTGGGCAGTGTGGTGCCTATGGAGATGATAAATATGAAATAATAAAAATATTATAGCATAATAAAAAATATAAGAGAGAGAGAGAGAGAGAGAGAGAGAGAGAGAGAGAGAGAGAGAGAGAGAGAGAGAGAGATTTAAAATATGTTTTTGTAGGGGAAAAATTATGTGCGTACAAGTACAAGCGCATCTCAGCTTGGGAGGAGAAGGCCCGTTAAAGGCCCAACTACCAGTGACAAGTAACCCTAATCGCCACCAGCCCCTTCGCCTCTCCTTGCAGTGCCAGCCGCCGGGCGCTCGCGCGTGCTCTCTCTCCCCCTCTCTTTCTGCGACGACTGGGTGGGCTACCTCCACCGCCGCCGCCGCCACCGCCACCGCCACCGCCACCGCCGCCGTACGCCAGGTGCCGAGGCCTTCGCCGGCGAAGAGCGTCCACCAGGTATCCCATCCCCTTCCTCTTCCCTGTCTGACTGCGCGAGACTCGCAAAGTCTAACCTCAAGCTATCTGGTAATTGATGCCTGCTAACTTTTAACTTCTTGCAATAACTATCCGGTTTACATGATATGTTACATCTGTAATCGACAAAAGTGCGGCTAGGTGCATGCACGTATTTCTGCGGTAGGCATTCTGGCCCCAGCAGTTCGGTCGTGTTAGCTGATTTCCTCCCGTAGTTGTGTTGTTTTTCTGCAGATGTAGCCACTGCGTGCTCCTTAGTAGATTGTGTAGAGGAGTAAGGGTTTTCTTATGGCGCTGGATTAAAAGCCTGCATTTTGACAAAGTTCAGTTCCATCTTTTTTTTTTGCATATGCGTGTCAAAGCTTTCTTATGTAGATTTGTGGTGCTGTATTAGTTATATTATTGCTTTGTTAATTTGTATCATGTCAAACTTGCTGGAGATCCATGTGTAATTTCTTGGGTTATACCTGAAGAATATGGATTAGAGCACAAATGCATAACCTGTACACAACTATGTGTCGTACTTTTGATGACAATGTCTATCCTAGATGGGAATTGACTAGTTATTTGTGTTCTTTAGTTGCCTTTTAGTTTATTTTATCCTGTGATACCTTGCCCCTATGTTCTTCCAGTTTAGCTGTATTCAACTGTGTGGTTCAAGTTACATATGAATTTGGGTTTTGTTCTGTTCTTTTGTTATGTTTGCCATGTGTAGCATTTTGTTTTAGTTTCAGCCAGTTCAAACTAAGATGGGGGCTTTGTAGAATTTTAGCTTCACCTTTGCCTTTCATAATACTCTTTTTTTCGTATAACTGTCATTTTGGTTCTGTTAATTAATATTAGCTCATTTTTTTGGTAATAGTAAAAATGGTGGCCCTTGCAAATGAAGAGGCCTTGATCCATGATGAAGACATCATGGATGATGTTGATTCTGATGTTGAAGAATCGGACTCAGAAGATGATTCAGGTGAAGAAGCTCAGGCTACGCCTTCAGACAAAGCTATATACAACAAGGAGGCTATTCTTGAAAAACTTGAAGACATAGCCTGGCCCAAGAATGTGGACTGGATGCACAAGCTCACTATTGAGTATGATCAGGGGGAGAAAATTGATGTGAACGATGATCTTGCTCGTGAACTTGCATTTTACACCCAAGCTTTGGATGGCACAAGGCAGGCCTTTGAGAAGCTGCAGTCGATGAAGGTCCGGTTCCTCAGACCAACAGATTACTATGCTGAGATGGTGAAGACTGATGCGCACATGCACAAGATCAAGGGGAGGTTGTTGTCGGAGAAGAAGAAGATTGAGGAGGCTGAGGAGCGGAGGAAGGCTAGAGAGTCCAGGAAGAAAGCAAAGGAGGTTCAGGCTGAGAAGAAGAAGGAGAGGGCTAAGCAGAAGAAGGAACAGATTGAGTCAGTCAAGAAGTGGAGGAAGCAAAGGCAACAAGGGGGATTCACCAAGGGAAATGATGATATGCCAGACCTTAATTTTGAAGGAGAAGAAGGTTTTAAGCAATCAAAGAAAAAGAGGCCTGGTGTTTCTCCTGGTGACAGGTCTGGTGGCCTTGCTAAGCGAGGTAAAGAAGGAAAGAACAGGAGGGCAAGGGATTCAAAGTTTGGGCATGGTGGTCGTAAAGGGATGAAGAAGCAAAACACTGCTGAGACCACTAATGATTTCAGAAGCTTTAACCAGGGTGGTGAGTCTCAAAACAAGAAGAGAAAGAGGTTTTGAGCTTTTGATGGATATTGTAAGAATCTGGTGAGTCTTATAACAAGAAGAGAGAAGTTTTGAACTGTTGCCGTTGCGGCATTATTTTGTTATGGTGTGTGCCAGAAGCAAAAAATTAGCTAATATTAGTCTAGGGAAGTAGTCCGAACAAGACTTAATGTTTTGCTTTATCCGGTCTTCTTTTATCGTGGAATGAAGATAAATTTTACCCCTGCTGCATGTATAATCAAAAGTTGCTTCTGTTCTTCCTGTTTATTCGTTATGTTCTGCATTTTGTTTGGGTTACTATGCATGTGCAGGTTGGTAACAAGACTTAATGTTTTGCTTTATCCGGTCTTCTTTTATCGTGGAATGAAGATAAATTTTACCCCTGCAGCATGTATAATCAAAAGTTGCTTCTGTTCTTCTTCCTGTTTATTCGTTATGTTCTGCATTTTGTTTGGGTTACTATGCATGTGCAGGTTGGGTTAAAGAGGTGATAAGTGATAACGAACTGTTGTGGAGTCACATGTCCTTTGATCAATTTTGATGATATACAGTTTACACACTGCACCGATTGTGATGCAGCATAAGATAAGAGTGTTTCCTCACTGAAATCTCATTGTGATAGAACTTTAGAAGTGGGTTGCATGCATCTCAGATAACATATCAAATATTTGGGTTGTGCATGTGTAATTTTTTTTTAAGGAAGCCATCTGGCGCACTTTATTCATTTGGAAACATGGTTACATCGTTCACCAGAGCTTCTAGAATGAACCTAGGGGGTTCATCGACCCAATTACAAAAGAGCTTTTCCTTCATAGCCTCTCCAGCTAGTTCGTGAGCAACTACATTTGCTTCACGATTACAATGTTCAATCGAAATCGAATCAAAATCTAACCATAACATATTGCATTCTTCATAAATCGGCGCACTGATTGTATCATTGTTTCCACTACTCCTGCACAATCCGACTGTATTCTAATTCGGCTGCATCCCATCCACTGTGCCAGCAGAAGACCTTCCCGGAGAGCACATACCTCAGCCGTTGCAGCATCTGCCATATGCTCAAAGTAGTTTACTCTTGCTCCAAGAAAATCCGATGATCTCTCATAATCGCACCTGAGCTTCCAGTACTTGTTTCTGGATTGTAACTTGCATCCACATTCAGCAGCAACTCACCTTCAGGTGGTTTTTCCCATCTCATCTTCTTTGCATTAATCGATCGTTTCTGCTTTGCTGACCTCTGGTAGTTTGTTGTCAGGGTAGCGATTGATAAGGCCACTCTTGTAGGATTTTGGACAGTATCCCCATGCGTAAATTTCCGACGCTCCCACCAGATGTACCAGCCTCCGGTCAGTATCAATTCAGCAAGGCCAATCTTATTTAGCTCCTCCACCTGTCTTGACATCATGATCATATCCGCTACTATAAGGGAGCCCGATTGATGGATGTCTGAAATTCCTAGAATGCGCCATATCTCCTTTGCTCGATGGCATGTAAATAGGACATGCTTGATATCTTCACAGCCTTCTTGACACGCCGGGCAACTACTTGAGTTCTCGATATGCCTATTTGCAAGGATTCCTTTGCATGGAATTAAGCCATGTAACACCCTCCAACCAAATATCTTGATTTTTGCAGGAATGTCTAGCTTCCAGAGTTGAGTCCATACTTGTTCATCGCCAGTACTCCCAGCTTGATCATTAGCCATATTATTACCAAATTTATGCCTCCATTGCAAATGGTAGGCCGATCCCACTGTGAATAGACTGTTCTTTGTATACTGCCAGGCAACAACATCCTCTCTACCATGTCTCAGAGGAATTTGTGCATGTGTAATTTTACTTGTGCATTAGTTGCGGCGTACTTGTACATTTTTAGTGAGCTATAGTGTTTGCCAAACAAACACATCCATACTTTGTAAATTACTCCTTGTTTGATGATAATTGACTAGTCCAGTGTCATGCCGTTGGGAATATTTCTTACAGAACACCCAGACCTAGAGATTAGCTGCCTTTGTGTTGTTCAAGAAGTGAAAATACTGGTGGCTGCCCCTTTCAGACTTCAGGAATGCTTTTTTCTCCGTCTTTATTACGACTTAGAACATGAACATTGAGTAGTTCAAGGAAGGTTTTTTTTTCATCCTCCAAAAAGTCAAGATTACAGTTGCTTTACCAAACTGTTAGAGATGCTCTAAGCCATACAAAGATTGCAAGTAAGATTGTTTTTGTGCATTTGTGAATCAACCATGCTTCTTTTTATCATCTTTTACCTATTAGAAAAGTTTGAGTACTCCCTGCACAGCCTGCAGAACATTTTACCAGTAGAACACATTCTCAATATGAGAAATAAGTGGTGACTAGACAAGTCTTAGATCCAGTACTAGAAAT
Organism: Themeda triandra; assembly: GCA_018135685.1. NCBI lineage: Eukaryota > Viridiplantae > Streptophyta > Magnoliopsida > Poales > Poaceae > Themeda > Themeda triandra. The sequence continues at coordinate 22,072 of JAENPR010000210.1, forward strand.
AATGACAGTTTACACATATGGTGTAGGAAAGGTTTTTAAAAGTAGCTGGATAAGGGTATTGCTTTGAGTCAGTCCTTCATGTTTCATCCTGTGTCTGGATTTCTCATCGAGAATTTGTTGCGCTACTGGCTTGTCTGGATAAACACACTGGAGACAGTGAAATACAGGATTCGATCTATATATGTTTTCTTTTCTTTCGAAAGGTAGCTGTCAGCTGCAACCAAGATGTTGGAGCTTGCTCTCTGTTCCTTGTCCTCATCCACTTCAATTTATGTTTCTGTTCTTGTCATGATTCTAATAGTGCCGTGATCCAATAAAATGCTAAAATCTGTAGCAGACATGCCATTGTGTCCAGCATTCCTGCCAGTGTATCTGAAACTGCATAACGGAGATATAAGGGACGTTTGAATCTCAGGATAAACGTTAGCACATCTTCAATTAGCTCATGTTTACTCCTGTTATTTGACATCTAAAATCTTGGGTTAATCGTTGAGCTGATAGGACGTGTTTGCTAGCTAGATACCATGGTCCATGAATTATGTTTTATGTTTCGGTGCGGCTGACATGGACGTCCGCATCAGGAATCGTTCCTGTTTATTTGCTCCATATTTCTCCATCAGCGTTTCGTTCTTGTTTCCCGAGGATGATGGAATCGAAATCGTGTCGTCTTGTGTGGACAGAAATTGTCTCTTGATTTGTGGCGATGCGGTGCAATGATTGTTCATGATTAAGGGGGAATTGAATTGACTGAACGAAAGCAACTCTTTTCTTTCCCCTCCTGCGCTAGTCAGACGTGGAATGTGGTGGCTGGGTTCAATTTTGTTCATCTATTCTCGTGTTATGCACCAGACCCAAAGTAAGGAAGTTCAAACACTGTCAAGAATGAAGATCTCTTTCCACAGAACCATAATGCAGATTCCAATTATTTTCCTGCAGGCTTCTTTGTGTTCCATTCCATGTGATGACTCAATAAACATGCTGCACGATCGAGTTCCTACACTAGTAGAATTTTTTTTTTCGAAAGCATGCATTTGCATGTATTGCTCTAAGAGAATAAGGAGTTCAAGTTACAAGCCTGCCTCCCCGTGCGAGATGCCGAGGCGAGGACAGGCAACACACAACACGAGTCACCGGCTCTAACGGTGCAGCTGAAGGGGTGTACTAACTGGTAAACTAATTGTGCGTCTAGAGGACAGGCGACGAGATCACGGTGTCACCGGGTTGCCAAAAAGGCTACCAGGGCTGCGAGGTCCCGGAACCCCGCGAGAGACCACGCATCTATCTCCTCTCGATCCGGGACGAAGGCGTGCGGCTGGACAGACATTCCCCATTGAAGACGCGCCTGTTACGCTCCTTCCAGATCTCCCAGCAAGTTAGGAGCACCAAAGAATCAAAGCCCCGACGGAGCGGGAGCGGGAGCCGCCTTCCTCTTGCATAGCCACCAGTCGACGATGGCGGCGTTGTGCCCGAGCTAGCCGTTCAAGGCCGGCCAAAGACGTGAGTGCGAACCAAACCTCCCTGGAGAAGACACGGGGAAGCGAGAAGGTGGTCCTGGGACTCGTCCGGCTGGTCGCAGAGAGCACAAGTGGCGTCCGGCTGCAGCCCGTGCCTAGCTCGCCGCTCCGCGGTCCAGAGCCGACCATGCAGAGCCAACCAGAAGAAGAACCTGACCTTGCTCGGCGCTCGTGCTCTCCAGAGCTCCTTGGCACCTAGAAGGGCCTCCTTGCCGTGAAAGAAGGCGCGGTAGGCCGAAGCACTGGAGTAATCCCCGTCCGCCGTCCACTTCCAAACGAATCTGTCCTCAGCAGCCGGCGAGAGGACGATCCCTTGGAGCTTGTCCGAAGCTCCATTACCTCGATCATGACGATGGCGGTCCGGCGCCGGTGATATCACGCGCCCACCGAAAGTTGAGTAGGGCGTCGCGGACGCAGCGCGCCCTCGCCCGCCGCTGATCCGTTCGAAGACGTGCGGCGCAGAGAGAAAGAGCGGTCCGTCAGGCAGCCACGAGTCCGTCCAGAAGCGAGCGCGTGCTCCGTTCCCCACGACCACGCGAACGGAGGCCCGGAACATGGCCTCGATGATCGGCTCCAGTCTGCAGGGCAGGCCCGCCCACGGCGAGGATGGGTCGGACCGCCGGCGCCACTCCCATCTGAGGCGAAGGGCGTAGCCCAGGAGGCGGAGGTCAGGAAGGCCCAGACCGCCCAGGCACCTCGGCGTGCAGGCGATCGTCCAGGCCACCTTGCAGCGCCCCGCCGTGACAGTGTCGGAGCCCGCCCAGACGAAAGCGCGACGACGCCTGTCGATCTCCTTAAGCGCCCAGGGTGACAGAGCACAGCAAATGGACACATGAACGGGGATGGCCGAAAGGGTGGACGCGGCAAGTGTGGAGCGGCCCGCTTGGTTCATCATGGAGCCCTTCCAAGCCGGGATTCTTGCCCCAACCGCGTCGACGATCGCCTGCTCGTCGTTGCGGGAGAGTCGCTTGATGGACGGCGGCGCCCCGGGTACTTGGTGGGGAAGTGCTGCACGCGGCACGGAACGCCGGGAGCACCTCGAGGCGGCGGCTCGTCGGGGCACCGGATCGGGGTGATGGTGCACTTATCGACGTTGGTGGCGAGGCCCGACGCCCCGCCCCGAAAAGGTCGAGGATGCGTCGCGCGGGCGGAGACGAAGTCGAAGGGCTTGGGGGTGAGGAAGACGACGAGGTCATCCGCATAGACCGACGTCCTGAACTTGATGGAGGAGCCCGGGAGAGGCGTGAGCTGGCCCCGGCGGTCTGCTTCTGCGATCAGCGCATTGAGCACCTCCATGACGATGACGAAGAGGGAGGGTGACGGCGGGTCACCCCGTCGGAGGCCTCGCGCGTGATAGATCTTGCGCCCCGGGCGGCCATTGATCATTACCTTGGTAGTGGCTGTGGATAGCGAAGACAAATCCATTCCCTCCACCTAGCGGGGAAACCCGGGTGTTGAAGAACCTCTAGCGGGAAGGGCCCGGTGACCGTGTCGAAAGCCTTGGCCGGGTCCACCTTGAGCAGCGGCATGGGGTGGCGCTTGGAGTGGAGCCACCTGCACGCTAGCTGGACCGTCTTGAAGTTCTCGTGGATGCGGCGCCCCGAATAAACGCCGTCGATTGACGGCAACCAGTGGGGCATGAAGGGCTGTAGGCGAATGGCGAGGACTTTGGCGAATAATTTACCAACACAGTGGATTAGGCTGATCGGCCTGTAGTCTCGCAGTCCCTGGGGTGTGTTGGACTTGTGCAGCAGCACCATGATTGCCTCATTGAGTCGGTTGAAGTTCCTGAAGTCAAGCTCCCACAGCTGCTGGAACGCACGCTCGATGTCGTCGCCGACGACAGACCGTGCCGCCTTGAGGAAGGCAGCCCCAAATCCATCCGGCCCCGAGGCACGGTCGGATGGGGATTCCTGTACCGCCCGCAGAATCTCCTCCCGGGAGAACGGGTGTTCCAGGACACCAAGCTCAAGACGAGGTAGCTGCAGCTGCTGAAGGTTGATGCGGTGCGAGCGCAGGAACGGCGTGCCCAGGATGGCATTGTAGTAGTCATAGACAACCTCCTCCTTTGCCTCGTCCTCGGAGAAGGTGTTGCCGTTGTGAGTGATGGCAAGCATATAATTTTTCCGGCGACGGTGGCACGCTTGGAGATGAAAGAATTTTGTGCAAGCGTCTCCGTCCCGGAGCTGCCTCGTACGTGCGCGCTGCCTTGCCATAGTCCTGTCCATAGAAGCCAAGCCCAGGACGTGAGCCTTTAGGTCGTGATGTAGTTCACGCTCCCCAGCAGACAAATGTCTGGACTCTTGCGCGACGTCGAACTCATGAATGATGGCCCGGGCAGCAGCTAGCTGGAACGGAACGTTCCCCACATGAGTGGCGCGCCAACTGGAGAGAGTCCTGGCCAGCGCGCGCAGCTTGACGTCAAGGTCCTTGCACGCGTCGATGGCGATGTTGGAGAGGCCCCAGCTCTCTGAGACCACGTCGAGGAAACCAGACAGCTTCGTCCAGAACCGCTCAAAACGAAAGCGTGGCACCGCCCAAGGTTGTGAGTTGAGGATGAGTAGCAGGGGAGCATGGTCAGAGGAGTCTGACGAAAGGCTTCGCAGATGGTGGTTTGGAAATGCCCGCATCCACTGGATCGATCCGAACGCCCGATCAATGCGTTCCGGCGTGGGCACCTCCCTGCCACTAGACCAGGTGAACAGGCGGCCGTGGAGATGGAGCTCGTCGAGTTGGAGGGAGTCGATGACATCCCTGAATGCACGCATCAGACTACGGTTGAGCCGCCCGTTGTTCTTGTCAGCTGCCTGGTAGATGAGATTGAAATCTCCACAAACTAGCCACGGACCCGGGCATGCGGCGCGGATGTCCCTTAGTTCTTGCAGGAAGGCGGCCTTGTCCGAGAGAATGGCCGGGCCATATACATTAGTCAGCCACCACTGGAGAGGCTGCGGTCCGCCAGAAACCTTCACCGTGATGGAGAACCGGCGCACGGATGGCTGGGACATGGCCCAGAGGTCCCGGCGCCAAGCCGTGCAAGCCCCACCAGCGACCCCAGAAGCAGGTAGGAAGACAAAGTCGTAGTCGAAGCTAGTGCATTGCGTGTTCACAGAAACAGAAAAGTTCTCGATCTTGGTCTCTTGGACACAAACAATGGCGGCGCGTTGGGTGGAAACGACGTTCCTGAGAATGTTACGGCGCGCACGGTTGTTGAGTCCGCGTGCGTTCCAAAGCAGAATGTGGTTGTCTGACATTGGGAGACCGGTTTGCGACGAGGCAGGAGGGGTCGCGCTCAAGACCTGCGTGAGGCCGAGCGTGCCACCCGACCGGGGAGCTGTGGGAATAGCTCCCTCATGGTCTCCCGGCGCGCGGAGTCGATGTGGTCACCAAAAGCCGCGTGGAAGCGATCGTTGATGGTCGGGTCCGGGGAGTCGAGGTTCGCGCCGCTGTTGCTCCACTTGTTCGAAGGACCCGGCGTGCTGTTTCTCCGGTGTGGATCCCTGTACGCCGATTTCGCTGCAAAGGCGTGAGCTGCGGCGCAGCTTCCATTCGTCCACGGGGATGCGAGATTGTCGCGGTCGAGGCCTTTGGAGTAGTGGAGCCTCGATGGGAAGCGTCGAGAAGCAAAGAAGTCATCCAGAGAGGCATCATCGGGCGACCGGGTGCGCCGGCGTGGGCGGTTCTGGCGCGTCTGTCCCCGACGGTGCCAGAGTGTTCGTTCCCTCGTCCGCAGCAGTTGAGGTGGACATCTGGACGTCGCCCTTCGCGTTCCCAGAGAAGCCAAGAGCAGGCGCGTGGTCAACAGCGCGTTCGTCGGCCGGCGGCGGCGGGGACAGCGACACCGGGTCGTCGTCCACCCTGCACGCCGAGCGGTCCGAGGATCCAGCCTGCTCCGGGCCCAGGTGGAGGAGGCCGGGCAGCCGGGTGCACAGCGCGGGCGTCACGAACTCGTTGGCGGCGAGGTCGGCCCACCAGTCGTTTGGGTCCGGGGCGGCATAGTGCGCGCTCCGGCCATCGAGCAGGAAGGCTGGCGCGACGTTGATGAAGCTCCCCACAACACCCAACTTGGCGGAGCCAGAAGAACGTTGGACGAGCATGTCTGGGGAGGGTGGACCACACAACAGCAGCAGCCGCGGCGGCGTCGTGGCAAGGACGGAGCGGGTCGATGCCGGTCCGCGGCTGGGCGGCGTGGTTGGGGCGTCAAGGCATGGCCAGCGTCCCGCCGTGGACAGTTCGGCGCTCGCGTCGTGGACGGGCACCGGGCAGCGGATGGCGCCAACCTGGATGGCAGCCATGTCGCCGGCGAAGACAGGGTGCCGGGGCGACTCGGAGTTGTCTACCTCGCCGTCCTCTGGGCCGTGCCCAGCGCCAAGGCCATGGTGCGCCGGACCATCAAGAGCGGCATGGACGTCCGGGTGTCCATCAACGGGATGAGCTGCGCGTGGAGGTGAGGGCGGCGGCGAGTTCCAGTCCTGGTACGCGACCACCCGGGTGCGCACCAGGTAGCGAAGTCCTGGCAGGTGATCGTCGGGCGGAGCGATTCCCGGGACTGCGGGTTCCGGGATGAAGATGATCTGTTCCTCTTGAATGAGCCGGGGGTCCCTGCACCAGGCAGACACGAAGAACTCTCTGTCGTCGATGAGAGGTGTGTCCCTGAACTCAGAGAAGGAAAGGTTGGCGCACGCCGGGCCCAGGATAGTCTGGGCGACCTCCAGATTTCGGGCGTGCAGGGGCACCCTTGCAATGGCGACGATCACCATGAACCTAAAACGCCCGTGGACCGCCAGCGAGGTGCGACGCCAGGGGTTCCAGATGAGCGGGAGCCAGCGATGGCTCCTCCTTGACTCGAGAACGCACTCCCTGTCCGCGCCGTGACGGAAACGTACCACAAAGTCCTCTGGATAGTGGTGTCTCACGTCGAAATCGTCGTCGTCCAGGTCGAAGCGCCGCCGTAGGTAGTCCTCGACCTCCGCCACAGAAACGGCGGGCCTGATGCCCCCCACAATGGCCGTTAGTGCGCGCCCCAGGTTGTCCTCGTCCGCCTGGATTGCGCGGCTCCGGGGCACGACGACGAACGGGGTGTCCGCATAGTGGCCCGCCCGGAGTCCCTCTGGCGTCCAGAACTGCGCCGGGAACGCCCGTTGCCGCGCCGGCATCGGGTCGACGACATCCCCCCCAAGCACCGGAGGAGGAGGAGGAGGGGGGGAGGTGGGGGCGGCGGCGGCGGAGCAGCCGGCTCATCCACCGGCCGGGGCGGCGGGTAGGGTCCTGAGGCGGCGACGGGGCGCACGCCGGAGGCACCGAGAAGGAGCGGCCGTCGAGGTGGATCGAGGCGAGGCCGTGTCCAAGGACGCGCGGCTGTGCTCCACGGCGTCGCGCACGTTCGACGGGCGAGCACCACCGGGGTGCCCGGCGTCCGGGGAACGGCGGCGCTTACGGCCGGCCATGGCAGGGGCCGCCGGGAGCGGGCACGTCGCGGCGCGGTGGCCCTCCTTCCAGCAGGAGTAGCATCTCGGCCAGGAAGGTGCGAGGTGGCGCGCGTATGTCCCCCACGAAGGCGCGCGGCGGGGAGTCCCCGAAGCTCGGAGGGACGGGGGCGCGGAGAGCGCGCGGCCGCGGCGGCGAGCGGCCGACCTTCCGGCTATGGACGTCGAAGAAACCCTCCTCATCCGGAGCGCCCCGCGCGCGGGGGCGGGCGGCGGCGGAGAGCCCGGGCGCGAGGGACGGCGGATGGGCGCACTCGATGGCGGGCGGGACGTCAAGGGACACCACCGAGGCGGGCTTGGACCGCAAGCGCGGCGCGGCACCTGCGGATGCGCTGCCGGGCGTCCCGCATGAAGCCGGACGGCCGGTTCCTCTTCCGTTGCCGACGGACGCGGCGGCGCTTCCGGGCCGGCTCGGCCGGAGCCTTGCCTTTGTCCGACGGGCGGCGCGCGGCGGGGAGAGGGGGCTCGGAGTCGGAGTCGGAGTAGCCCTCCGAGTCGGCGAGAGCAACCCGCTCCCCGGAGCCAAGGACGAGGAGCTCACGCAGGCCCGGCGAATCCGAGAAGAACTCTGCGGCGGCGGGAGCACATCGTCTTCATGGCGGTCCGACCACCGAGGACGCGGGGTGGCCGACTCCGAGGCGCCACTCCGGTCCACGACCCGGGGCCTCAAGGAGCTGCGGGGAGCCGCGTCCAGCGCCTCCCGGACCTCCGGGGCCCGGTGGCGGCGCGGTGTCGACGGGTCGGCCATGGCCGGATCTGGAGCGGCTCGAGGAAGAAAGGGAGCCCGCGCCCGAACGAGCGAGGAGCGAGAAGAAGGGGAGGAGGGTGGAGCGGGCGGGGTGGGAGAGGGGGGAGGTGGATCTAGGCTCGGGGAGGCTGGGAGGACGCCGGCGCCGGCGGCGGCGCGGGGTCGCCATGGGGTCGCCTGGGTCGCTCACCTTATCCACTCAGTTTTCGCTAAAAAAAACACCTGGCTGGAGAATCTTCCATATAGACACACAAGATAGCCTGCAGCCTTACACTAGTAGAATCATATTAGCTGGACAAACTCCTGTAAGCTAAGCTAATCGCTGTACACAAGGACTGAACTGAATGAACACCGTACCAGAGAGATTATTGAGGCCTAATAAAATGGTGGCAATTGAGTAGAGCTACTAATCACTGTATCCCCGGACTTGTATATATGTATAGCTTTAGGCCTATTCATTTTAATCCATGCGTGTTGAGGTGGATTAGAGTGAAATGAAACTAAATTCCATTTCAATTAATTCACTCGAACACATATGGATTGAAGTGGATACACATTCATCCAAACAGGCTTTAGTCAGATGGCTAGCTATATATTGTAAGTAGTTACTAGCTACTATTAATTAAGGTTTGAAAAGGTGGCAACTGAAGAAGATAGACGCTAGTACATTTCTATGGATAAAGATAGATTTGCGTGGCATATGGAGACAGAGAGCGAGCACATGCGGCGCCTTGCAACCATTGGTGCGGCCTGCTACTCCCGTCGTCGTCCCCACCCAACACCTACACCCAGCTGCCGCCTGCCGATGCATGCGCAGAGCCATGACTTTCTTTCTTTCTTTCTTTCTTTCTTTTTTGAGTTTCCCGGCCGTCCAAAAAAGACAAGACAGTGTGTATCTGCAGTGTCACCTTTCATGACCTCACGATACAGCAACACACTAACAGTAGCACATACTATGCAAAACCAAGCTTACTCGAGCCCAATGCATGCAAATTGATTCCACCTGTGGTTTTAACTATGGCCATGTCACTATATGGGTGTCCGGCCGGTCGATCATCTGCCTAACTCGCAAATTGTTGGTGGCCGATGATATGATGTACCTGTAGCGGTTTTTGTTTGATCCAACCCAATGCTAATTGGTACAGCACAGAGTGAATGAAATAAACAAATCTTGAGACAAAATATACTGTTAGTACGTCCATTTGGTCATGTCTGTTATTTCAATCATCACTCAAACCACCAAGGTCATAGCATAAGGGCCATGTTCGCTTACACCATGACTTCAATTCACTTTAGCAAACAATCACACCTAAAGAGAGTTTTGACTTTTCTTTTTGATCTAGACTAGATGCTCGCATGGGTTATAGTTGTTGAGCCATCTTAGGCATTGAAATAGAGAAGCATGCAGCTCCCATGTGCCTTGCTCCAACATGAAGGCAATGTGTCACCTGAACCCAATTGACGTCTATCCACTTAAATTCCAACATTTAAAACATATAGCATATATATCTTTTGCATGGTGCTATATATATGCGTGTACACAAAGATTTCTAGTATTTTAGTATGTAGTTCAGATAGTGACGACACGTACGTGTGCATAGGCAACATTCCAGATCCAGCAGTGATATGTTTGCACTATACCCTATGGAATAATATACCAATATAGCATGATATATTCATGGCACGGTGATTTCACTACTACAGAGTTAAAGATTTGAGACGGCTGGTAAGTATACTTAGAGACGCGTTGTGCAAGCGTCTCAGAATTTGCGTCTCTAATAAGGCCTTATTAGCGACGGGTATCTAACCGTCTCTGCTATTAACTAAAAGAGACGGCTGTAGATATCAACCGTCTCAAATATTCTTCCGGTTTCTACTCAAAGTCGCCGTCTCTGTCATTGTGTTCATTTCTGACGGGTGGATACAGCTGTCTCTGAAACGCTCGTTACCTTTCTTTAACTCTGTAGTATTGTTTATCACTGTAGAGTACGTATACAAGGGCGACGCATCACATGGAAGCATGGGTGTGAATAAGAATAGATCCCACTCTATGTTTCCATTATAAACCCTGTACTTTTAATGTGTTTTCTGATTAAGGAAAACGTCCCTTTCGAAGTTTGTACCATGAAGTTAACCTCTTATATGATTCATACGACGATGTCGTTTTCATCTAGTTTAGCGGTGCAACTAACTAAGATATAAAAGTAGAGAGAATCTTACTAATAAAGGATTAAGAAAACTATCGTAAAAAACATCCTATCACGAGAACCCGGGGGGGGTTTGTGTTAATCAGGGAGCTCATTACTCATTAGACATAGCCAAACCGCCGGTCACCAAATCCTCGACGAAGAGAGGTACATCCCCCAAGTTTCTTAGACTAGTCTCAATTCATAGTTTCATGACACAGTTACCAAGACTGTAAACTAGATAACCGAGCCAAACGAGTTTCATGGGGATGAAACTTCTCTCTCATCTGATGAAACTCCCTCATTTAATGACTCTGCCAAGTCAGCAATTTGCTGATGTGGCACCCTATTTAATGTGCATGACACACTCATGAAACATGCATTCAGACTAGCCTTATATTAACACTCTTTGAGCGGAAAATGCTTTCATCGGGATACATGCATATTTGCACCGAAACTACTACACATTAATTGATGTTACAATGCACGTACTTAAGGTCGACCATCCAACACAACTCATTCATGGCATGCATGACTCGTGGCACAGCTTATTAGCCAAAATAATAGCCAACAACAGAACATGTATTACATACTAGTCATGACAGTGATAAAAATGAGTTCTCCACGCAAAGAGAGAAGAAGAGAGACAGAAAGGAGAGAAATCAACAAATGAAAAGGTACAGTCTACAGAGATTTTACATCATGGCAGGCTGGCCATAGTACTACGACTGCCTGCCACGCCACAGCTGGTCTCCTGAAAACACACACATTGCATTGGCATGTGTAGATGTAGATCACCCCAGGAGAGCAGCAAAAAAAACATCATTTAATTAACAAATCGATAACATCTAGCTAGCTAGGTTGATCATCGTCATCGATCAGTAGTTGACTAGAGTTGAGCGCCAGCGGATCAATGGATGATCCAGGCTCATCGATCGATCAGCTATTCAGCTTGCAGAGGCAGAGGCATGCAGCTGCTAGCAACGAGAACGACGACAGTTAGCTAGAAGCAGAGTACGTGCAGCAATGCAGATGCATCCGTAGTGCCTGCTACCAGATCTTGCTGATCCTGCCAACGCCGGCGCTCTTCTTCTTGCCGCCGCTGCTGCGGAAGGCGTCGAGGATCTGCTCGAGGCGGTCGGCGGAGCAGGGCAGCACGATGGGGCGGCCGCCGCCAGGCTCGCCGAACTCCTCCTCGGCCATGCTGAGCAGCTCCCGGAAGGTGTCGCTGGCGAGGTAGGCGATGGGGATGAAGAAGCGCCGGCCCTCCCGGGTGTAGGCCGCGAAGTGGCCTCGCGGGCACGCCGCCGCGCTCGGGGAGGCCACCTTGCTGCCGCCGCCGCCCCACTTCTTGGAGACGATCTCCGTCAGCTTCAGTGAGCTCATCATGATGGAGGAAATGTAGCAGAGATACGATCGATGTGTCGCCTGTGCTGGTGGTGGTGGTTAGCTAGTTTAGTTTGCGTGCGCGGCAGATGCGTATGTATGTTGGAGCAATAAGCTGCTAGTATGTAGCTGCACCTGCACTGCACTTGATCGAACAGGTTTATTTGTGTTGTGCTATGTGACTGCTGGTGAGGGGTGTGTGAGTGCAGGGGCAGCCAGGCGGCTCCGTTCTGTGGCAATCAGTACATACTGTGGGGTTGTGCATGTGACCTGTGTGGCCTGTGGGCCGGGGCTGCTCACTGCTGCAGTGCTGCATTTGCTTGGAGAGGATCACTGGGATTCCTTGTTACTTAATTAAGCTAGACATACAAACTTATTTTGCCAGACCACGGGAGCTGATGATGATGTCAACCTTTCATGAGGAACCGTGGTTCACTCACCGAAGCTCCTCCGGTGGTGGTGTACCAACCCCGGCCCCCTGCCCCCATTGCAATTCGAGTAAGAGTTTAGTAAAGTTGCTAACGACGCCAAATCTTGCGACAAGGTCTCCATGACACATCCTGGGCGTCTAGCTTCAGCGAAGGATTGTCAGCCGATGCGATCATGGATCATCGACCTCCAACAGCTATGGCACACTATACAGAGCGTCCAACTCACTGATCAACCTGACAAACTAATTTGGCGATGTGAGCCAGACGGGACTTTGCAAAGTCCGCATATAGGATGCTTCACGCAGGATCAACACCATTCGTTGGGCATAAACTAATTTGGAAAACTTGGGCGCCTATCCGGATCAAGATTTTCCTATGGTTGGCCTTCAAACTAAGACACTGGACCGGTGATAGGCGAAGGAGACATGGACTAGAGTCACAGGAACGCTACTACATGTGCGACCGACCATTGATCATATTCTGGCGGCGTGTACAGTCACTCGAGAAATCTGGTTTTTGCCCTTCGGACCTTCTTCAATCGCCAGTTACCACAAGCCGCGCAAACAATAGTTAGCTGGTGGAGGAAGTTGAGACCCCTCTTTAGCGCCGAGCAGCGCGCAGGCCTGGACTCTCTGTTTGCGCTGATCTCATGGCAGGTATGGAAAGAGCGCAACGGCAAGTGCTTCAGGGAAGAAACATCAAGCATCGCCGACCTATTATCGATCATCCAGCATGAGGCAGATGCATGGATCAAAGCTGGTGCGAGGGGGTTGGAAGCCTTAGCACGTTCGCAGGCTAGACTCAATGCTTCAGACTCCTTTCTTTTTTGGAAGTTTCATTCAAGTTGTTGCTATTTTATTTTACAATCAAAATTATTGTATATATACTCTTTTCTTCTAATATGATGATACGCACACTCGTGCGTATTCGGGAAAATTTTTTAGCAAAGGCATTAGTGATAGTGCCTAGGCTCTACTTCAGACCACGTATAGGAGCATGCTCCTTGGCTTAGGCTTAGTGCTATTACTGAGGTTTGCACATCTCCTTGCTATCGGTGCTTGGGTGCACAAGGTGTTGTACACTGTACAATACGGGCTTGTAGTCTTGGAAGATCCTCAAAGAGCATCTCCAACAAGTCCCTATATCCACTTTGTATTAAGATTTTTTTTGGCAAACACACAAAAAAAAGCTCTCCAACAACTCCCTAAACCCACTTTGGAAATTTCCCAACTTTGTAAATCCCGGCCTCGTGCGCGTAACTCTCCACGCGCGGCCTCGACTGCGGCACGGTCTTTTTCGGCCTCGATGCCTCCCTCCCGCGCCACGATCTCCTTCCCGCGCACTTCCCGCGCCAGATTTCCCCCCCTGCCGCCCCCTTCGCGCGTGAATAAAAGAGGCCGCCGTCTCCTCTTCGTTTTCCCCTTCACCGCGTTGGATCTCCGTCTCCCCGTCCCTGCTGTAGCCGTCGTCTCCTCTTCGATCTACTGCAAGCCGTCGCCAGGCCAGGTATTCCCTTAATCATAGTGATCGATCTCTCTCACCCTGTTCCTGTTTTGTAGTTTCCTTTTGATCGATCTCTCATCTCCTGGTATTGATGCCGACCTAGGGTTTAGGATATATATGGTAGACCATAAGGTTCATGATTTGCTTGTTCAAGTGTCTGGTAGTTTATATATATGCCGCTGTCTGGTATTTTATATATATGCCGCTGCTGGTTGAAGTGTTTGGTTGTTCAAGTTGATCATGATCTGTAATTTTTGTTGTCAACCGATTAGGATGGATGGGGAAGGAGATTTCTTGTCCGGCATTCTTTGCCCTGGAGGAGAGGATTATGTTACTGGTTTGGACGAGTTTCAGATTGCAAACACTCAAGATCCTCCTCGTAGTTATGAAGTACAGGCAAGCCGGAGCACCAAGGGAGGAAAGAGGTCCAAAAATTTTAATCGGGATGAGGATGAAGTTCTTCGCTATGCATGGTTGGCTGTTAGCAAGGATCCTATCCATGGGGCTAATCAATCACGTACCACATTTTGGGGAAAAATTGAAGTTTACTATTTCATCATCACATGTGCTCACGGTGGAGTCTCATACAGATAACAGATAAAAGATAAAATGCAAACAAACTCATGTTTAGGTAGCTAGTACAAAAGGTAGCTAATGATATAAATCGGGATGACGATTCCACAGGTGTTCGATAAGGTCTTCTTTCAACTGCACATGTGTCTGCTTGTTTCGGATCTGTTTGTGCGCCTCAATGAATTCTTCAAGTGTGCGATGAGGCTAGCCATGCTCGGGTTCGACATTATCACCACCGTCCTCGAAACGCTCGTTAGGATCAACCACAAATCCTTCATCTTCCACAATCATGTTGTGCAAGATCACACAAGCCCTCATGATCATTGCCAATGTCTCTTGGTCCCAAAAGCGAGTTGGTCCTCGAACAATTGCAAACCTAGCTTGAAGAACCCCAAAAGCTCTCTCCACCATCTTCCTCGCTGCTTCTTGAGCTTTGGCAAAATATTGCCTCTTGCAACCCATAGGATGACGGATAGACTGAATCAAAGTAGCCCATGTCGGGTATATACCATCTGCAAGATAGTAGCCATTGTGTAATCATGGCCATTAACAGAAAATTTCACTTCAGGAGCTCTACCTTCCGCCAAGTTATCAAATAGTGGAGACCTATCAAGAACGTTGATGTCATTAAGAGACCCAGGCATTCCAAAGAAGGCATGCCATATCCAAAGATCCGAAGCAACGGCCTCCAAAATGAGAGTGGGGTTGTCCACATGCCCCTTGAACTGACCTTGCTTGTCGTATGGACAGTTTTTCCACGCCCAATGCATACAATCAATCGACCCTAACATTCCTGGAAAGCCCTTTGCCTCACCCATTGCAAGTAGGCGTTCTATGTCTTTTTCAGTAGGATGTCTGAGGTATTCTTCTCCAAATATTTCATCCACTGCTTTAACAAACCTCCGCAGGCTCTCAAGTGCATTACTTTTGCCAATGCGCACATACTCATCTGTCGCATCAGCTGCAACCCCGTATGTGAGCATACGCATTGCGGCAGTGATCTTCTGGAAGCAACTCAATCCAAGTACTCCGGCCCCATTCCTTCTCTGCACAAAGTACTCATCATGGGCTTCAACCTCATTCATTATGCGTACGAAAAGGTCCCTAGACATCCTGTACCTAAAGATAACAAATCCATACATTAATAACTGCAATGATATTTATGAACATACAACAAATCATATAGAAGTGAAAGAACATAAACCTTTGACGGAATGTTTCAGGAGGGTATGTTGGATTTTCAGCCAAATAATCTTGGACCATCCTGTCGTGCCCGGCTTGTCTATCACGGTAAATAACCCTATGACCTGGGATGGAGCCACCATGTTTCTTTTTCTCATTGGAAAAGGAGTCCACAACTGTAGCGGCCGATGCAATGAAAGAGTCATCATCATCGGATGATGAATCATCCAATTGGCTTCGAAGACGGGATCTCTTCCTAGGCATGACTGAACAACAACGGTTTGGGGAATCAACACTATTTGGCATGGACAGTAACTCTAACCGCAAGATCTTGAGAACCATGCGAGGAGACCGAAAAGGGATGAGATACTGACCTGATTGATGGGAGGAGGAGATGGCCGCCTTGCTCCAGCTTGTCACCGGCGCGGCTCCGTTGATCTCCTCGGGTTTGTGTCGGAGAAGAGTGGCGACAGCGCGCGGTGTTTGGATCGCGAGCAGCTGAGCGGTCGCGTGAGGGAAGGGGAGAGTCGCGGCGCTGCGCGAGCAGCTGAGCGGTCGCGCGAGGGAGGGGTAGAGTCGCGGCTCTGGATCGCGAGCAGCTGAGCGAAAGTTCAAATGGGTCTTTGGTGGGCCTTTTTTTTTATTTTAGCAAGTTGGAATAGGGAGTTGTTGGAGATGACCCTTCTTTTCACTTGCCAAATCTTTTACCAAGTTGCTATAACTACAAATATACCAAGTGAAAAATACCAAGTTGTTGGAGATGCTCTAACATGTGCCTGAGTGTCCGTCTAGGTTGTACTAAAGAAACTAGGTCCATGACATTTTGGCTAGAAGCTCGATAGTGAAAATGGCAAGATTGGGAGAAGACCGCAAGGAAAATGATTGTGGACTATCATCTGAGTTATCCGATTAAGTGCTTGGCCCTTTCTAAGGGCATCTCAAATGAGAAATAGGGGACATAGTGAGCTTTTTGACTTTTTTTCAAAATATAATAAAGTTCCAGTCTCTATCATCTGTAGATGGTACACAACTGACTGTCTGAATACAAATCAAAGACATAAGGCTCACATAAATCGCAAAAAAAAATTCAACCCAACTAGTGAGCGCAACAAACAAGGAACAAAACTAAGCCTTGATTTGATTTTTGAAACTCCATCCAAACTTCGTAAAAGCTTCCATTAGTAAGGACTCCCAGTTTCAACAGCTTCTTGATACCAAGGGAAAAAGTAGAACAAGGAGTTTGCATTCTCTAACTTGTTTACGATTCCACTACTTTGCTTCCTTGGTATGTGCTTTACTTTTCTAGTCTATCCTGCTAGGTTGGAACCTGGGGTGTAATTTTTGAGTGTGTTAGAGATAGTACTCTTTGCAAAATCTTAGTGCACATCTATATAGACTTGTGTCTAGAGGTTTCGATAAGTAGGCTTTTAGATGCCATTAGTTTTTAATAAGTTACAATATTCACCGCATCACAGTCCCTTCAAACCACTCTTGTGTCTGAAACCGCAAAGGATTCCTTTAGGATGAGTTGAGCTAGGATTCCATCATATTACTTGTGGATGAGACGAAGATTGATCTTTGACCTCACTAATTTCATAGCAAAAAGAAGTATACAACGAGAATTGGACTAGAGGGTCCCATTTGATACAACACTTCACGGGTGAGCAACCCTAGCTTTTTGGCTTTGACTCCACGAGAATAGCTTTTATCGGTGGAGCTGTTGTTTTGGTAAAACCTTTGGGTAACAACTTCTCTTGTATTGTCATGAATGACCGAGACAGGACAAATATCCAGGGAGCCGGTAGAAGCTTCTTTCTTTAGCTTCATATATTGAGGAGCTTCGCGAGAGGAGCTGCTAAGATTTTTCCTATTTGGTAAAAACAAGTGCGGTGTGAACGACACGGGAGTTGAAGAAGAATGTGTACCAAACTGGAGCGGGACACTCAAATGGGGATGTACATACCATCTGCATGAAAAAAGCTTGAGAAAAACTTCTCTCATGTAGATTAGTTTACTACCAAAGAAATAGTGTGCCATATTAACCTACATTAAATTTATGCAGCACAACTCAAGACAGCATAATTTTTTTTAAGAACAAACATGTATTCATCTTAGAGTCTTACACCGGCCCTTTTACAGACTGGATTTCAAAGAAAAGGAAAATTGCATAGAAGTTTACAACTCCTGTTCATCTTGCTCGAAGCCTTCAGAGATCCATCCGTCACCGCCATTGAAACCGCGTACCAATCGTCATCAGGCACCAGAGCCAAACTCCACAGGGTGGAGGCCGCAGAGGAGGACTTACTTCTGGGCGAATCAGCCGACGTTGCCTCCCAGGCGCATCGGCCAACTCCTGTACCCACGACGCATCCTTCGATTCCATCGCCGGCAACCCGAGCAGTGCTCAGGTTTTCACCAAACATGTTCCTTGAGATTAACAGGGTCAACAGCATCATCACCTGACGAAGACAACGATGCGCCGGCCCTCGACTCCAAGAGAGTTCTCCCCAGCCTCTCCGTTGACGTCGGAGTAGATCGCCATCGGAGAACGGAAGAGACTGCGAAAAATTATTCCGCTGCACCGCCGTCCCTTCCGCATCGTCGGCGTCGCCAGGAAGACCAAGTCGCAAAGGAGCCACGCTCCTCCGACCAAACCTAACTCCGCCGTCGAACATCGACGGCGAGCAAACCCTAGACCTAGGACTCGATTAAGACCCTATGAAAAACAGGAAAAAACTGGAAATCGAGGCGGGCCCCCGCTCCGCGTCACCGCCGGCAGCGAGGCCGGAGGCGAGGAAACGGGGGCCGCAGGCGGTGGTGGCGGCGGTGGCGCCCCTCGGTGGTGGTGTCGGCGGCGGCGCCCCCAAACCCAAGATAAAAGCCAAACCCGTGTGGCTGTACTGCTTCTTGCGGGCACAAAGTTGAACCTCAAGACAACATAAATTGAACATATGTAATGTCTAGGTGTTTGGTTGTTCGCAAGCTCCATTTGGTAAAATTATTTTTGATTGTTTACACACTGTGTTATATATGGTTGGGTCGTCATATATTGTTCTAGTAGAGTTATGGTAGTTGCAATATTTTACTTTTGTGTCCTATCAGGTCGTGAAAATTTGTATTACCTAATACGACTGACTGTCATATTAGCTAATGTACACTAAACATGCTTTGAGCTCCGTGTAAATAAGTCTGCATAAGAGTTTCTATATGCAACTAAACACGAACATATTGCATTGTAAAAGCATGAGTACATGTCAATGCACAGTTAACCGAACAGGCCTAGAAACCACGGTTGTGCAAAAAATAGAGAAGGGCTTGTTTAGTACTCGACAAATCTAGTAAGTGATCTCTCTATATGAATACAAGGATAGTTGACCATTATTTTGGGAAGGTCTAGTTGGCCATGGCGATGGGGTAGCTGCCAAGATCTAATGATTTGTTAGAAAGTAGCTGATTTTTAAACACGCATCTCCAACAGTTATACAATTTTGGTTTGGCATTTGTTGTTGTTTGCCAATTCCAAAACGATATGGAGAGGAAAAAATAAAGCCATCTCCAATAGTTTGGCATTTGGACTTGGCATTTTAGGAAAAAGGGAAACTAACTGCGCTATGGGCAGTTCGCGTGAGACAACTATGGCAGGATTCTCGGGATTTCACAAATGCCAAGCTACCGGTGCCTATGCAAAAATGCCAACTTTCCTCCCTCAAATGCCAAGTTACCCAAAATGCAAAACTTAAATGCAAAACTGTTGGAGACCTCTTTTTAAGCTTTTTGGCAAATTTTAAGAATGCAAACCCCAAATGCATAACTGTTGGAGATGCTGAGCTGTTATGATTCGTGACATGTTTTTTTGCTTCGCTAGGATTTTTGTAACAACACACACTTAATAAGCCACAGTCAGCTTATGGCTCAATTTAGTCCATACATATATAATATTGCAAAAAAAAAGACTATATATAAGCCACATTCAGCTTATGGCTCAATGTAGTCCATACATATATAATATTGCAAAAAAAGACTACATATGTTGTTTCCAAACAAATAAATATTTATATTTTTCGACGGCTTGTTTGTTCGTATCTTTATCTCCTTTTTCATTGGTCATGCATTATGTTGTTAGCTACCGGCATGCTAGCTAGGTTTTTTATATAAAGAGCTTTTCGACCGCATTTCTGTGTGGGCCCATAAAAAATTGATGGTTCTCTACAATCTACAACTAAGAGTAATGTAAATTCCGGTATGCATCATAGTACATTTCATATACAGAGACGGAACCAAACCAAACACAGGGGGGGATTAATTACACTTGGCTGCAGCTCCATCACTTGAAACTAGCTAGCTTTGCATCGCCGCAGCAGGTAATCATGCGTTGGGGGGGGGGGGGGGTGGGATGGCCCCTGCGACAGAGATATTTGCCGCCCGTTATCCGAATGGGATAAGTTGTTTATAAAAATCAAACGTGTACATACATAGGAGAGAGTGTCAGCACATACTACAGAATAATGAACAAGAGGCAGGCAGCTCGCGTTGGCCATGCCCCAATGCATGATTGAAAACTGGGCAGAGGCTGTCCCTTTGCTTTGTTGCAAAATCTGGAGTGTCTTGGACCACATTTTTATCCATATGTAAGCATACAGTTTACCCTGGTGTACAGCGAGTTCAGACCGTAATACATTTATACTATGCTTATAACACGCCACTGATTACCAATATTTTCCAACAATTGAGTTTATCACCACCTCAAATTAGCTATATTAGTTATTTATAGAGGCCATATAATCGTTCATGTTCTTTGATGAGTTATAGAGCAGTGCACCAGGATAATTTCAGTGTGCTAGCTTTGTCCCTGATGGAGTGATGGTCATTAGTTATTTCATTTGCAAACATTTTTTTTTTAAATAATACTGGAGGGATTTACACCCCTACAGGTTTTGGTGCAGCACCCAGAATTTGAACTCTGGGCGGGAGCTCCTCAACCAGTGGCATTTGCCACTGCGCCATGAGCCCATTTGCTATTTCATTTGCAAATATTGGGCACACTCAGGGACTAATATGTGAAAATAAGTCATTCTGTTTATATTAGCACACCGGAAACTCGAATTGTTCTGTGTGAAAATAAGTCATTCTACAATGCAAGTTTGAGACGACGACACTGGCCTTGTGCTGTTTTTGGACTATCCAACCACCTACAAATTAAAGGCTACAAGTGGATCGGATCGGAAGTCCTTGCACGTATGTACCCAAAATAAGACAATATATGTCCATCACCACGCTCGCTTGTTTTCTTGTTGTATAATGGTATATGGAAGTTCGCTTTTTATTATCTTAATTTGTCGACTGTCGTCTGTGTCATGCATGCAGATTACACTGCATTTTCTAGTGTAGATCCTATTGTCTATATGTAGCCAGTCTCCTGCTTCTCTCTATCTTCAATAAACTGTAAGCTGATTAAACTTAATTAATTAATTGCTTGGCTAATAACGAGTGACAAAAGTGAGGACGATTCTTCTGTTTTCGAGATGCATATATAATTCTTCACCTGTCATAATATCCGTGATATAGATATGCATTCATGTTTGCATCTGTGGCCTGCGGCCGCGCCGCCGGTCGCCGTCCGCGTGCACCCAACAACCTGGCCAGCGGCCCAGCTTCCTTTGGTACCGTACGCACAGTTCCTGATGTGTACTGCTCCATCCATATGCCCCAGGTTTACCCTATGCCAGAAAAGTTTATTAGTGACGCGTCTAAATGGTCATCAGTGACACGTTTTCACCGCGTCACTAATCTTGCGTCTGAGATAACAACATATCAGTGACGCGTAAAAACGCGTCACAGATAAGCTCTATTAGCGACGCGGCCAGCCAACACGCGTCACAGATAAGCTCTATCGGCGACGCGGCCAGCCAACACGCGTCACAGATAAGCTCTATCGGCGACGCGTCCAGCCAACACGCGTCACAGATAAGCTCTATTGGCGACGCATCCAGCAAACACGCGTCACTGATGTAGATGCTACCAGCGACGCATATTGGCAAGACGCGTCACTGATATCATTTGCAGAAACAAAAAAAAATCTCTGCCATGCTCATTTATGCATTACACACATTTCATCCATTTCAGGGATCAAATTCTTTACAAATTTCATATACAACTTAAGCTACAAAGCAGCACAATGAACTGCAGCCTACAAGATGTCTAGAAGATTTCTAATAATAATACATGAGAAGCAACATACAAGAATTTTAATAGTACAAAGCTGTAACTACATTGAGAATAAGAGCTATTCTTGAGATCCTGGAAAACCATTATAAACCAAAATACAATGTTAGGAGTGACAAGAGCAAGAGAATGCTATAATAAGCAATAAGGTTTGCAACTAACAATGTTCAGGAAGAAGGGGGCAACATGTGAAGCTAAATTTGTTCTCTGTAATTTGCACTAATAAGTAACTGAATGATTGTACTTATACAAATAAAATAACAAGCCAGTGGACACTTGGACAGAAAATATAGAGAACTAGTTAAACCAAATATAGAGAACTAAAAAATGAAGACGAAAGTTAGTGCAAGGTTTATTTATTTCCATTGTAATTGTAGAATATGTTAAAAGCATAGAAAGTAGAACTTAACATGACTTGGTGAATGTGCACTCCACTCGTGAGATCAAGCAAGACAGTGCCAAAAATTGTAAACCTCTGCCCCATATAATCAAGAGTGTTCATGTCCCCTTGTACAAAATGATGAGTCTGTAAGATAACTGTGACAGTCCATGTATCTAGGAAATTATTTCTAGGCATGTCTCATACAATTCTAAATGCTTAACTTAATCTGTTCTCTAAGTAACAAACTCTCAGAAGCAATCAGATCTCCGAGTTAACTAGAGTACAGTACCAAATAAAGAGATGCTCACCTAATTATGTA
Organism: Themeda triandra; assembly: GCA_018135685.1. NCBI lineage: Eukaryota > Viridiplantae > Streptophyta > Magnoliopsida > Poales > Poaceae > Themeda > Themeda triandra. Next base: position 44,004 of record JAENPR010000210.1, read on the forward strand.
GGTCCAGTGCAAATCTGACAGAACAGTTAGCTTTGCTGGAATTACATAAATCAGTACAGTACCAAATAAAAAAGAGATGCTCACCAAATTATGTAGGTATAGTGCAAATCTTCATGGTCTGATGTGTACATATCTGTAAAAAATCAAAGTTCACCAGGAATTAGCGCATACTACTGGATAGGCAGAGGACTTGCTATATGTAACATTTTTGCAAACCATCTTCTACTAGGTAAAGAGCAACTGAATATTGGAAAAGGATCCATCTACTACTGGATAAAGAGCAACTGAATATTTAAAATATCCACAAAAATTAGCATCACTACTAAGCAAATCTGTTTAGATAACAAATCTGGTGGATAAATATGTAAAGTGCTGCATATAGTTATTTTGAACCCAGCAGCACATCTCACACTGACGGACCTTGAGGCTGCATTCCCTCCAATTTAACCTTGGACTGAAATCACTACTCCTTAGGAATCAGGATCATTGTACTACTCCTACAGAGGTAATCATAGCACCACCAGCTATGTTTTTCAGATGTCAGGTGGCTAGTTTCCAGCGCATGAGACACTATTACTACTAGTAATATCCTACTATGCAGCAGTTGTCTACTATAAGGTTAACTTGATGTTGAGGCAAAAATGGGCACTGAACTAAAACTACAGTGACCAAAGAATTTATAATTCAGTCTGGATAAACATGAGATAAAATAACATTTCGAGGTAATAACAAGCAGAACCCACGCTTACAGGTGTCCTAGGATAGTAACAGCATAGCAGATAGATGAAAAAGGTATCGTGTGACAAACTAAGGATCTTAGAGAAAGAGTATAAAAACTCCCCCATCTCTCATGATTGTGATGCCATCGCCAACAACCAGCAACCCATTGTTCCATACAAGAGCATGATTTGCAGCTTTCTCAACAACCATAACTGAATCCTCTAGATTACAAAGAGGTGGAGGCCTGTATAGGAACCAAAAAATAAATTTAGTGTATCACTCTGAATTGCTACTCCAAAAGGTAATGCAGTAATACATTACATCGTACTGATGGAGAATTGTCCAATTATGTAACAATCCATCACAAATTACTCCTAATTCACTAGAGGCCAAGTATGACGCCATCAATATAGCATCATTCCCTGACCCCAAAAAAACTTTAAGGCAGTTGTATCAGCATAAGGATTAGATGCTTTGATTATATGGACAGTATGCTGACAGTGGCTACACAGTGTTTCTTCTCAGAAATTTCACAATATGTACAAAAGCTAGCAGGAATATATATTTGTGGAGTTTCAACATAAACGTTCTGCTAACTATCCAAGAGTTGCACATGAACATAACCCAGCATTCGAGATGACAACCTGAAGCTTTAGTTTGTAGAATCCAGCACAAGGCATGTCAGATTGTAGCAACAAAATAAGTGGATAACAAAATAGAAGCGGCTGCATTGAGGAGGATATGGCGTCCAAAGGGTCAGCCCTGTCCTCCATGCACAGAAAATACACTACAGTGAGCCCGAATAGTGACACTTTGTCAAACTGAAGGCACATGAATTTTAGGTTCGATATTTAAGAAATGGTGAGTTAAGCATACAAAGTCAGGTACTCGGGTTAGCAAGTCCTAACAGTACAACAATAGCCATCTTTTAAATACCAAATAAAACTAGAATTTGTTCTCAAAAGTAGCAAATTCTCGACAGCAATCAGGTCTAACATGTCCTATTGTAACATGTGCTGTAACAATATCCTTTGCATGATGCTCAGAAAGTTCACTGTGTAGTACTTGAGGGTGCAGTCCGCATTCAATATTCAATCATCATTATCTAATTTAGAATACTGAAATATCAACCAAGCCATCACCATCTTATTGAGAATACTGGATTCACTGCTTCTAGTAATTATGGGCAAAGAAACATGGATACTTACCCACCAGCATCTGGAATCCTGGATATTTATGCCACTTCTCGGAATTCCATCAAACACCTGGGCTGCATCCTGTACGAAACTTCCTTCCTTGGTATTCATCTGAACCACCGGCACTCAACCACCAGAAAACACGAAATCAATATGCGAACAACCAAGTGAGGCGTCTGTATGTGCCAAAGTGGTAGGAGAGGACCGGATCTGAAGGACTGTGTACCTCGCCATCGCCCAATAAGGGTACCTCGGCTACCGCTGGAGGGAGGAGCTCAACCCGTGCACACCTAGACGGACCTCTGATGTGGAGGCGATGGTAGGACACGACCTGAGCAGTAGGGTTGGGTCGGGCTGCGAACCACCTCCTCCTCCGCTTGAGCCTCGAGCGGGATGCGTGGCCGCGGTCCGATTTCGATTTGCTGCCGGTGGAGGCAACCTTATGGGCGGCGGCGTGGCTGTGGATTGGGGAGGAGGCGAGGAGCCATGCCTGTGAGGGCGGCGGTGCGCGTCTCCGGTGGAACGGGGGCGACGGCGTGGTGCGTGTGTGCGGCGGAACGGCGGCGGAGTGAAGGGACAGGACGAGTCGGAGTGAAGATGACGACCAGGGCAGGGGAAGGATGCATGATAGGTTACTTGGGCCTGCCAGGTTTCGGCCCAAATACATATGTCCTGGCTTTGTTAAATGTGACGCGTTTTGTTAATATAAGTCACTCATATGTTTTCCTATCAGTGACACGTCTAGAAAAAACGCGTCACATTCCTTATCCGTGATGCGTCTTGTTAACCCGCGTCACCAATACGACCATCTATATGTGACGCGCCTTGACAATACGCGTCACAATTTTTATCCGTGACGCGTCTTGTTAACGCGCGTCACGAATACATCATTATTAGTGACGCGTCTTGCTCCTAGGGCATGGGTAACAACTAATTGGTGACGCGTCTCATGAACCCGCGTCACAGATAGATTATTGGTGACGCATTTTGTTTTTTGTCACGAATTGTCGCGTCACTGATAGCGTTTTCTGGCATAGTGTTAGGTACGTTTGTACCACTGCCCTATCGCTGTCGTGCACTTGTTTTCGACGGGATTCTAACCTGGATGGCTAGATGTAATGCCACATTGAGTCACCTAGCCAAGTGAGCTAGGATCACTTCCCTACCGTCATTTCTTTATGGTGAAATCGATGGTAGTAGTAACAATTTTACCCCATCGTTGAGTAAAAAACCTATAGCATTGTGTGATGTGTTGTCGACAGTGTATACATACTGTAAAAAAATTGTAGCTAGAAAACCTGAATCACAGGCGAGCACATGATGGTTGTCGAATGTCGAGTGACAGCGAATTAATGCCGCCAGATGTAGGTCATTCGTGCACCGTGCATGGGGCGCTCACGTACGTCCCCGGCCCGGTGGGTTCATCAAGGCACGCAGCCACGAATCAGAGAGAGGGACCTGCATCTGCATGCATGCATATGCGTCGTCGTTCCGGCCGGATCCAAAGGGCTGCATGCGCGCTTGGCTGCAAACGCACGACACGAGAGGCCGGTCTCTGTGTAGGCCCGGGTACACGCGCGCTTGCTGCTTGGGATATAGATGGCCCTAGAGGCGCTGGACGTCCTTCTCAGCCTCGATCGGCCAGTGCCAAGCAGGCAGCGCCATGTGCCGGGCTCTGGCAGCCACAGGTTGCTGCCTCGGCCATGTGGCGCCCGCGTGCCGACGGGCACGGCCCCCTCCTACCTGGCTCTGCATCCCGTGCCGCCGCGCGCGACCGCCCGGCGGCCTCGCCTCTCTGATCCGTCTCTCCAACTCGGCATGCCGACAACACGGGGCCTTCCTTGATCTAATCCGTCCATCGGCCGGCGGCTAAGATACCTCTCTCCAACTCGGCATGCAAGGACGGATCAGGCCGGCCCGCGGGAAACCGTGCAGCGCCTAGCTATAGTGCTTGGATAAGAATCCATGCGCATCCCGATACCTGCATGCTGTCAGCTGGGTTTTTTTGTCAAAAAAAAAAATCTACACCTACTCCCTCCGTCCAAAAAAATAATGTCATTTTTTACTTCCAGACATCGTGTTTGACCACTTCGTCTTATTCAAAATTTTTAAGTATATTATAAAATAAATAAATTAGTATTAAAGTATCTCTAATGATAAATAAGTTATAAAAAATAAATAATATTTATAAAACTTTTTTAAATAAGACGGAGAATCAAAACGTGATAGATGAAAAACCTAAAGTGACACTCTTTTTGGGACGGAGAAGTACTTAATTATATCATCTGTAGTTCTGTACTATGAGTGAATCTCAATCACATTCGAGCAACAGAAACTTAACTGTTGCATGCATGTACTACATCGTTTTTTAAGCAAAAAGTGTGAATGCTGCAATGGCATATCGATCATTACGTACGCTGACCAATGCTCAATGACATCTATCGCAAGCCTTAATCTCAGCCTTCGCCTATTTGCCTCTGCGTAATGTTGTATAGGCTACACGGCAAAGACGTGTTTTTTACCAAGTGCTGCTCTCGGCAAAGAGGTTCAGATGTGCCTTTTTGGGTGTGGGGATGTGCATATACACGAGAAGAATTAGAGTAGTGATGGCGTGAGTAGAAAAAAAAGAGAGGCTCATCTAGTGAGTAAAAGGAAGTGTCACATGCCAAGCTGGTTGGAAGAATAGTGGTTCTACGATCCTGTGTCTATATGTCACATCAAATCCAGCACCATTAATTGTATGCTTGCGTTGACGAATGCCTAAGGCCACCCCAACATGCCAAGCTGGCTAGTAGCCTCCATGTCCGCACACAAAGTCCATATTACTATTACATCTACTGGTTTCACAACAAATGCCAATTGCCTCTCGTCTTGTAGCTGTTTGAGGCACGTAGAAGCCGAAGCATGCGTTGTGCGGAGTAGCAGACACACCCGTTCATGCTTTTTCAAATAAGGTTGAGAGAAAGAGGGAGAAATAACGAAAAAAGAAGCATATGCCAAAAGTTGAATGATGCAAGTGGCATTTCTACCGTGGCCATGAGCTTGGAATGTAACATTGATAGCCCTGCGTGCTCTCTGGCTACGCGTCCCATGTTTTTTTAGTTAAAGCATCTAATATAGACTGCTTGTGTTGGGGCCGGCCTAAATAATATGGGAAAGTCACATTGCAAAATGTGAAGAGTTTTTCTTCCTAAAAACATAGTGTTGATGTAGTCACTGATGATGTACATATACTACATGCACAATAGTCCCTAGCTATGAATCATGTGTAACAATCTAACACCTAGTCCGCTAGTCACCATGTTACCTAACAGCTAAATAATGAGTATATATACAAATGCAAGCACTTATAAGCTATAATCTGAACTTAACCAGCTAAGGGGCGATCAATTCGCAACTAGTTGGCCCCTCTACGGTCTTGATCCAATTTGTTGTCGTGTGACATGCTTTCTCTTATCCTCTTGCACTTAATTTACCAGGGCCAGTACGTCTAGCCTCACATGGCCTTAGGGGTAAACACATGATTGTATCTTAAGAGGGGGCTCATATATAGTCATATCCCTTCTTAATTCAACTCCCCTCTTCTTCTTACCCTCCCCTTGTCCTCCCTTTTCCCCTCTGTCATCCTCCCTCTCTATTAGCTCCATGGAGTTCCAACTCTTTTGTGGCCGGCTCTCATGATCACAGGCAGGGCTACTCCTCTTTGCAGTGCTATGCTTGTTCTCTTCGTCCTTTCCATACCCAATTCAACTCCCCATCCTAGAATTGGATTTCTCAAATGTCTTGAAAACTAGGTAGCACTTGCTTTCATGAGAATGAGAAAGGGGACTACAATTGTTAAAATAAGTGAGGTGCTCTTCTTTTCTAATTCAATCGATCCGCACTAAACGTATCTTCTGGAACAATTCTGAACTAATTTTTTGAGATAGCGGAATCGATGAATTAGGCCTCCATTCCAAATGGATATGAGCAAAGATAGGGCAGGCCCAGCAGGCTGGCCCGAGATGGCATTTTAAGCTGGGCCTTGGGACGAAACTAATACCGCACGGCCCATAATATGCTATTGACCACACACCAGCAGAAAGCCAGAAACCATATGACTTTTTTTTTTGAACTGAAGAAAGAAATAAAAACGTGGAAATGCCGCAAACGCACCGTGCAAACAATACCTAGCTAGTAATAATACTGTAGTAGCCATCTTATTAGCTGATAGTGGATCCAAATAGAGCTTATGTGTGTGTATACAAGAAACATTCCTCTCTGGAACTTTAGGCGCTGCAGTACACGTCAAGGTTTTTTTTACCGACCGAAACCCCCGAACCGCCGGCCTCCGGTAGCGGTTTACCGCTCTGGTTTACCACAAACCGCCCGGAAACCGCTCGAGTTTGAATTTGAATTCAAACTCGCCTTCGGTTCGGTACCGCTCTAGTTTACTGAGCGGTTTGGAGCGGATAACCGCTCGGTTTGAGCGGTTTTTTTAAAATTCAAATTTATTTTTAAAAAAATGCTAAAAAAATCCTAAAAATACTTCATGGTTTATAGAATCCAATGATGTCAAAATTTTTTCAAATTTGAGTGTGTTTAGTATATTTTTCGACCTTCATGATTTAATGGGCCTTAATGGGCCGGCTGTGTATTTTTCTTTTTCTTTTTTCTTTCAAACTTCTAAATGTCTAAATAAATACTAAACGAACTCAAATTTGAAAAAATTTTACACCATTGGCTTTTATAAATCATGAACTATTTTTAGAAATTTTTTCAGTATTTTTTTCAAATTTTAAATTTGAATTTGGGTCAAACCGAACCGGACCGGCGGGCGGAACCGGGTCGGCCCGGTAAGTCCGGTTACCGCGGTAAACCGCCCGGTAAAAAAAACCTTGCTACACGTGCCATCGAAAACAAGTTCTTTCCATTGTCAAGATATAGGCACAAAATCGTACTAAAAAAAGTTCAAGCCCACATGATCTCCAACACCGGCCAAATAAACTAATTCAAGAAATTAGGGCCATACAGACAACATGATTCAGGACCATTCCTCTCTGTATACGTTTACTTCACTTTCCTGCTCCAATTACCAATACGGGAGAATCCATAGAACTGCCCTTGCTAAATACAATAAAGCTGAGCCGAAGTCATCAATCTCTATATTTTATTTACAGAATACACAAAGATAATCCAAGAGAGAGAGAGACTTCACTGATCAATACCATAGTTTTCTTCAGGTAACGCAAGAGACAATTTAGGGTTCAAGCTTTTTATTATTTTCTGCCACACCAACCAAAAGCACTGGTTCCAACAATTTGAATAATAACGTTAAGTTTTATTAAGTTGCAACACTACCATACCAATGGGATTGGGCCTCAGAAGACTAGAAAATTTTGTGGCAGGCAGGCACCATACATTTGGGGCTTGTGCCTGGTTGTTGGATGTCACCGGCCCCTGAATGTCCAGAGGAATCTAGCCCATTATATTTTCTGGCTTGCAAGCGGCGGCGAAGTCATACTTGTACGATGAGAAGGATCTGTTTTTTTATTAATGTACTAAAGTCATCCGTGTTTTCTTTATTCATTTGGCTCTTTTCGCAACAAGTGTAGCAGTATCAGGTAGGCTTATTGCTAGTAGAAGACCTGCCATTAAGGTGCTGGTGCTCTCTTCTTCCATGTGTTCGTTCTGGAAGAAATTTGTCATGGCTGTTGCCATAGAAGTGAGGAGTAAGAACAGAGGAATTGGCATGCACGTCACCCTACCTAGAGTGACTGATCGAGTGAGTCTATTAATCATTGAACCAGGGTTGATCTAGTCAGACAAACAGAGTATACTTGTTGCTCTAATGGAAGTTGAGCATATGGTACATAACGAAAGAAATGACTTAGAAGAGCACAGGAACTGGATAGTAATGTAGTTGTGCCGACTCTACCGTTTTATCCCTGCACACTTCATATTAATTAATCTAATTCTAAACTCTGAGCGCCACATGTGAACCGGTTTCGCGTGCATGCAGTTGTCAAATCAAAAGTTTAGAAGAGCAAACTGGCGCTAAGTCAAAGTAACAGCCCCACATACATGGACTCCAGTGACCTGCAAAACAAACGAGTATAATTTAATTTAAAGCTGCCCTTGTTATTAATAAAACAAAGCGAAGAGTCAAATACTCCTCAAACTGGAACATGCTTTGTTTGTGGTACTATATAATTTAATTTAAAGTATACTTATATATCTTGTCATCAAGTCGTCGACTAGTTATGCCGCTTTACCTCCCATCCGGGGGAACAGTGTTACTTATAAGAAATACAATGTATCTGTACCCGTCACAGAAGAGACAAAGACAATGCTGGAAATTTGAGACTCGGCACCAAACCAAAATCATGTTGTATACTGTGGACAAGTGCCAATGCTGCCAATTCTATGCGTTTGAATCGAATGTGCCTGCATCTGCATGCGGAGACGCGGCGGCGCAGGGGCAGCCCTCCTGGCCGAAGCACAATCACACCGGCATTTCTCCTGCTTCCCTTTTTCTCTTCTTCACCCTCGTTTCTCTTCATTATTTTCTTGTCTTCTTCCTCTTCTTTGTTTCGTCTATACAAAAAATATATAAATATTTCGGGATGCATGTGTGGAGTTGGAACCTCTTGGAAGTGTTGGAACTTGGAAGGACTCTATACTGGATCCGCCCATGGTTTTGGCCTTTTGGGGGCATTATTGTTCATGGTCTTCCAATAAACTCTTTTTTTTTTTCTTTTGCGAACACTTCCTATAATCTTTTCATGAGGTGAGGTGACAGGTGAACCCAACTGACGACACTGCATGCCATGGACACGTGGCAGTTCGTGGTCTCTGAGACTCTGACTCTGTCTTCCATGGCTCCACTCCCCGCCGGCCCTCTCGCTACCAGCGGCGGATCTAGAGTGTAGTTATCGGGGTCGGCTAGACTCTGACTCTGTCTTCCCATGGCTCCACTCCCCGGCCGGCCCTCTCTCGCGAGTCGCGACCTCGCTCTTCTCGCGGTGGCCAACGGCGGAACGCCGGGTCGGCCGGCTCGCGGCGCGGACGGCGGCAAGCACGGGTCACGGGGTGTAGGCCTGGGCCTTGTGCGGGGAGCGGGGTGTGGGCGAGGATGCTGGATGGATGCACCTTCCTACCCAACGAGCTGTGGAAAAACGATACTGGCTCTACCGCACGCTTGCCTGATCTGGAGGGAAGCGAGGCTGTAGCTGTACTGTCAGTCCCAGATTTGAACAAAATGCAGTGTATCACTGCACGTATATTCTCCACTCGATTTTTTTAATTACTAAAAGAAAGCACCCTCATAGTTTTGGTTAGTTTGCAAGAAAATACGCCATGTTCATTTATTATATTACGCCATATGTTTTGGTATCACTACCGGAATCGCGTTTTTGCCGATGGCCGGCCGCCATCGGCAAAGCCCGTTTGCCATCGGCGAAAGAGTTTGCCGATGGCAACCGACGTGGCCATCGGCAAACCCCCATCGGCAAAGATTTCATCGGCAAAGCCGGGTTTGCCGATGGCCACGGCCATCGGCAAACCCGCCACATCGCCGATGGCCATGTGGGTCGACGGCGACTTTGCCGATGGGCGACGTGGACGCGGCCATCGGCAAAGTCTTTTTTATTTTTTTTTTTTGAAATTTTTTTGCCGATGGTAAGCCATCGGCAAAGAGGGATATTTTCTTTAAAAAAAATAAAAAACTGTATCCACAGATTGATTCACATACACAAAAGTGCTCATCTATCGAAACAATTGTCATGTAACATTAAACTAGTCCTTGTTTGAAGTACCTAATCAAGAGAAAGGCTAATCCTAGCAGCTGATCAAAGTTTAGCATAGGACATGTCCATGAAAACTAACAAAAATTGGGCAAAAATTGAGCTGGTCCAGTTTGATCAACATACTTGGTAACATCTGCAAAGGGGACAAAAGTTCAAACTTGTGATACCAAGCAGAAAAAACATGGCAAGGGGAACCATACTGTCCTTCAACAGTTCAACCGTAACAGAAACTAATTTTTTGACAAGATATAAAAACTATGAAGCATGTGATGGCCATAGAACAGGAACATCAAGAATTGTATTACTAGGTAACAGAATTCCAAATCACAAACCTTCAATAATGTTGAAGATACTCTTGCTTTTATCTCGCAGTTTTTAGCAGCCTGCAAGCACATGAAACCATAAAAGGATGAGCTTCTCTAAAGATACTAGAGTTTATCTCGTAAAGAATAATGAACAAATAGCATCACAAAAGGAATGCAAGGTTCTGAAACAGAGAATTGCATTGAGTTGGATACAGGGAATCAGAAATCACTCAAGTCTATACAAAAGTAGGCGTGCACTCCGTAATGCAGGCACCACTCAAGTGAATATCCTATCGTTGATTAATAACTCCGCAAACCAGAAGATGTAGAATCAAACAAATTTAATGTGTAAATGTTCCCGAGGCACAATGCAAATGCAGACCTATATTCAAACGCACATGACAAGCAAAGATGGCTTCCATACTATGGTTGTGCAAGCAGACTGTACACTATACAGACCTATATATATTTAGCTACTTCATTTTCATAGCTGCTGTTACAAAAAGTAACCCGCCTTGTTCCTCTCCAAACTCACAAGTATAGATGGAGCATTGGTTGTTCACTACGTCACTCCGTCACGAGATAAACCGACACATTCTCGGTCAAATGAACTGATGAGATTATTCGAATATGTTGTATATGGTAGTAATAATCCTCAATATTTGTAGGAAAGATGGAAAAAAATCACATTAACAAGGCAGTCATTCTACTAATTCGACCACCCATTAACAAAAAAAAAAACACTGTGCAGTTGGAGTTATTGGCATAGTTCAAGATCACTGTACCACTAGATCAGGTGCATTCTTCAATACATTGCATGAACATCGAAGAAATGATGATCTTCACTACCGCAACTCTATCAAGTTCAACATAAGAGAATTTTAAGTACTCACAAAGAAGAGCTTTTTGCGAGTAGTTGCAGTTGTGGAGAAAGCCGACCCATCGATTGCACTCTTGTCATGTTGTTCCAAGTCAACTCGGAAATTGCAAGATCACGAGACAAGTGAGCAATAGGCTCTTCAAAACAAGATGGCAAGTTGCTATCATATCCCAATTCTTTATCCTACATGACAATTTCCAATACATAGACAAATTCATACTAAAGTGATGCGACATGTAACTGATAATCAAATTGAGCAGTGGACTCGCTCAAAGGCACAGTCATCACCTACTTGCTACTTGACCTAAGAAAATAAGTCTGCAGACATGTAACTGATAATCCTCATTGAGAGCTTGTGCTAGGTTACACTAATGAGCATAAATAAAAGTGTTGAATGTACAATATAATCTAACATGAATGAATGTACAATGGAAAAAACAGCTGGTCTACGATAATTTCAGTGCCTATCGAAGTTCATATTAGTATACATGCTAGCTTGGTCTAACAAGTACGGTGATGAAGGACGGAAGAAGAAGATTGGAGACACGAGACGGAGGGCAGTGATTGCAGACTAGAGTTTAGATAGGGGCAAAGTGGAATCACATGGAAGGAGGAGAAGGCAGCCGAAACCCGGGCCTAACGAAACCGCAGCCTCGGCACGCCGCGCGGGGCTAATCGCGACGCGCCATCCCCAACCTCTCAACCAATCCCAAACGTGGCGACGAATCAATCCTAAACCGGTAGCGCACGAGTTAGTACATCCGTTCCTTGCACGATGCAAAGACGGCAAGCAAGCAATCATCAAAAACAGAACAAAACGGAAGAAATCGAGGAGCACCGCCGCCGCCGCCGCCGGCGGATTGGATTTCGAACAACAGAGTGGCCGCTGCGATTCACCGCAGCGAGAGGGGGAACCGATCCGTCCAGGGGGTTCCTTACCGAGCGAAGGGGATCGGGCGAGCCACGGGATGGATCTCCTCTCCAGCGCTCGCTGCCACCAGTGGAGCGGAGCGCAGGAGGCGGCTGGCGGTGGAGGCGGAGGCCGCGCGAGCGGCGGCGTGGAAGCAGGTCGAGGCCATCTCGCCGCGGCGTCAGGCCACGGTGACTGGGGGAGTGGGGAGCTGCTGTGCCGCCGCCCTTCTCCTATGTGGTCGCGTGCGCGAGGCCACCCCGCCACCGCCACGCCGCCATGGCGCGTGTCCCACCGCCTCCGGCGCGCTCGAAGCGAGGCCGCCCGCCGCCATGGCCGTCGAGGTAGTGAGGATGGGAGAGGGGACCGAGGAAGGAGAGCCGGGAGAAGAGAAGTGCGCCGCCGAGCGCCGAGGAGAAAGATGAGTTAGGGTGGCGGCGGCGGGGGGGGGCGCCGGATGAGTTAGGGTTGGGGTAGGGGCTTGCCGGGCCGGCTGGTTGGGCCATTTAGGGCGCGCCCGTTTCCTTTTTTTTTTTTTGTCATTTCTTTGCCGATTGCCCTCCGGGCCCGGCCATCGGCAAACTAACTTTGCCGACGCCTTTTTAAGGCCGTCGCCAAACTTTGATTTTTTTTTTCTTTTTTTCTTCCCAATTTTTTCGGGTGCCTTCATATACCAAATACATCCCAGTTTCAAAAGTTGGGACAATTTTGAGCTTTTTAGCTATATTTCGTGAATTATTTCTGTTACTTTGTATTTTTCCAGCGACTCCAAATTTGAACTGCAGGTACATGAAATAATGGGATTTTTTGATTCGAAAGATGATATTCATGATTCCCCGAGTATGTTGAGGCCGTATCTAGGACCTCGCATGAAATTACGACCATGTTGGTGCCGTAACATGAGGAGTTACGTGCGTGAAAAGTGTTTTAAAATTATATAAAATCCATATGAAGTCCGAAATTGACGAAACTTGATGAGTTATGTCGTCATCGCATGTGGAGGCTGCAGTAAAAAAATCAAAAAGTTTTGAGCAAGTTGTGATGTCGGATGCCCAAAACCCAGACATCTCTACATATCTCCACAAGTGATCACATGTGGAGATGTCTAGGTTTTGGCCATCCGACGTGACAACTTGCTCGAAACTTTTTGAAATTTTTACCACAGACTCCGCATGCCATGGCCACACAACTCGTCAAGTTTCGTCAATTTCGGACTTCGTTTGGATTTAATATAATTTAAAAACATTTTTCATGCACGTGACTCCCCACGTTACGACGCCAACATGGTCGTAATTTCATGCGAGATCCTAGATACGGTCTCAACATACTCCGAGGATCATGAATACCATGTTTCGAATCAAAAATTTCCATTTTTTCATATACCTGCAGTTCAAATTTGGAGTCGCCGAAAAATTGCAAAGAAACAGAAATAATTAACGAAATATAGGAAAAAAACTCAAAATGGTTCCAATTTTTGAAGTTGGGTTGTATTTGGTGTAGGAAGGCACCAGAAAAAAAATGGGCACGAAAAAAAAAAAAAATCAAACTTTGCCGACGGCCCGTGATGGCCGCTTCGGCAAAAGATGCTTTGCCGATGGCCGGCCATCGGCAAAGCCGTGGGCCCGGCAGCTCCCGAGGCAGCCACGTGGCCCGGCTTTGCCGATGGCCGGGCCGTCGGCAAAAATAAGGGTTTGCCGATGGCTATAGTTTGCCAATGGCCTGGCCATCGGCAAAGAATGGCTTTGCCCATGGCCATGCTTTGCCGATGGCTGGGCCGTCGGCAAACACTGGTTTGCCGATGGCCGTACTTTGCCATCGGCAAAGCCGGTAGTTTGCCGATGGCTGAACACTTTGCCATCGGCAAACTCCGTGGCCATCGGCAAATAAGCCGATTCCGGTAGTGTATAAATATAAGATTGTTCAATAATGTTTTTAATATTACATTGTCTCACAGTATATTATATTGACGATTACTATAAAACAACAATATCATCTCGTATATCACTTTTCTTTTATCCTAAACGTATACAAACACAGACGCGCACGCATATGTGTACTCAGTTACTCACACTAGCTACCATTGAAAGAACTAGTGCATTGGCGCGCGCTTTCGCGCGCCCTTCTAGGCCAGCAGTATATAAAATACCTCTGTTTTAGTTGGCATGGCACAATTCAGTGTATGAGATGTGCAGCAAGGTTCATCAGTTAGCAAAGATAGTGGCAACCAAAAGGAATGCAAACAATATTAGGTTACAACATATAACGGAGAGGATATTTCAGATAGAGATGAATTGCATACCTCTACTGTGATGGCCATCTGCTGACCACCCTTACTGTGATGACCTTTTTTCTCTTCTTTTTGCAAACTTACAAGGTCAATTGTCTCATCCATCTTTTCTGCAGTTTTGACAGCTGCAAACATAAACTATTAGAACAGCAATAAGCAGGTAAACATAAGCTGCAAGAGATGCACACAAAACTAACATATGGCATGTTACAAAGAACAAAAACTTATGTGCAAACGGCTGTACACAAAGCATTTCTCATATGATGATATTTCAGTAATCGCCTGGATACAATAGACCGATTAACCAATACCATATACAATCAGAATTTTGAAGAAAAGGCGGAGGGTGGCATTGCCACTGTGCCTAAATTCATAAACCAAATTCTATTTGACCATTTGCTATATTTTTCCAGGTTGTTTCAACCAACTGTTGCAGAAGACATCGGGACACAATACTCCGTATGTCTATGCAATAGATCATGTTTCCTGCACATATATAACAGAAAACATATCAACTGTTTTTGTTGATAGTAACATAAGATGTCAACATTGTAGAACATCAATACAAATGCATGATATGCCTAGACCGGAAAAGCATAATTGAACTGCTGAAGTGTTTCAACAAGGGAAACAGTAATTAATGGCACCTGAAAAACATTCAGACAGATATGCTACTTCTTAGAACACTGGATGGTTCGTGAGTATCATAGATGGAATATGTAGAATGCACTATATATAATTTCTTTTCAGGATCATCTACGTACTGCTCCATGGGAAAAAGGCACGGACATTAAAGTACAGCAGAAAATGTTTTTTAAATGGTCCCAGATAAAGCTTGGATCGCAAGCCTCCACAGTTCCATTCTAAAATATTGTATATCTCAGTTTAGCTTTATCCACCGTCCAATTCCAAGTAAATCAGAAATATGCTTGTGATAAATCTAGTGTACCTGTAAACTATCAAAAACCTTCTCTGCTATATACTTCTGATGCATGGCAGCGCCTCGTTGCTGCAACTTATGGATGAAGGCATAATAATGCTTTCTGGTAAGCCTTGTTGATTGCTGCTCCTTCAATTATATCAGCAAGAGGAACTGGTTTCCATCCACTCTCAGGCCATAGGACCTAAATGAGCACAAAAAAATGTAGTGGTAAGATAAAACATTATTATAGAATGCAACATATGCAACAAATGCATGAACCATTTTACAGGTACTTGAAATATGCCTGCGACCTAAATGAGGAGCTTAAACATTCGGTGGTACCATTTTCCAGTTCGGAAAATAGCACAAATGCAGCATAGTAATGTGTTTTTAGGTATTTCTGTATAATAACCATCGAGATAAATAACATGC
The DNA here is from genome assembly GCA_018135685.1 of Themeda triandra. NCBI lineage: Eukaryota > Viridiplantae > Streptophyta > Magnoliopsida > Poales > Poaceae > Themeda > Themeda triandra. Next base: position 59,443 of record JAENPR010000210.1, read on the forward strand.
AGTATTATCTTTCATGGGAGTCAATTTTATTTTTGCGGAGTAGGAAGGACATCGAGAAGCGTTAGGAGAAAATTGTAGAATGAAACTGTTAATTATCATTGAATAGACAATTAGAAGGGAACTTGGGCCTCTGAAACAAGGCACTTAAATCAAAATTGTGTTTGGAATTTTAGTGTCCGTGCCTTTTTCCCATAAAGAAGTCATTGATTACTGTTTTTTGTAAAATGGAGATGGGAAAAAGCAGTCAATGACAACTAAAGCATAATCAAGTAGCAACATGATGGAGATGGGTATAAAATAGATAAAAGAACACAAAGCCAGCCATAGGTAGGTAGATAGCAAATTTGAGTACATCCTTGAAACGAAACTTACAATCTGTCAACCTCTATGAACATCTATAACTTGTCAACTTGTATGAATTTCTAACAATCCATGGTAGGTGTTAAAAATCATCAAGCGGGATAATATGTTCTTGATGGTTCCAAGTATATTTGTAGGAAGCTATCCAAGAACATGTGGAGATGGGCAAATTTCTTTTTGAGCTGTTTCAATCTTCTTAGAACAGTCTCATCGTACAAACATGATGCAAGTAGAGCATTTGGGAAAACAACACCTATGGTAAAATATGTTGTACTGCCTCTCACTAAGTGGAATTTTCTCAGATCTTAGGGTGCGTGCCGATGAGATATGAAAAAATTCCACTTAGTAAAATATCTTAGGACGATGGTGGCCCAGAAGGGCGCGCGGAAAACAACACCTATGGTAAAATATCTTATACGCGTTTGCTATAATCCAGCCCCAAAGAAATTAATCAGGCAAGGAAAAACTACTACTGTAGTAGGTTTCAGCAACCTGAGAAAAACGCTTAGCAAAATATGAACGCAACTGTAGACACGGAAAAATCTAACTGAAATATTTGAGAATTTGAGAAGCTTCCTCAACACATTAAAGCGAAATACATGATGTACAGGAAGCCAGGAAGACATTGTTTGTACCTAAGCTTCAAATGCTTGCTGATAGGCAGATTCAGGACTTTTCCTTCTCTAATGTACCATCTCATTGACCCTTGTTCATGGTGAGATGCCGCTACAGCCCAAAAACAAAGAAAGAAAATAGATTGCTGTCAGAAACCATTATGTTCAGGAAGTAGCATACATGTGCAGGCCTTCCTATTATTGATAATGGCAATGAGATAGCATATAAAAGTCAAGCATATAAAAGTCAACCATACAGCTTGAGGCCTGCATAAATGAAAGAAGTCGAGCATAGATCGTACAATAAACTGCAACATCAAGAGCGATAGGCCATATAGATAGTACAATAAACTGCAACATCAAGAGCGATAGGCCATGGCATGCCATGTTTGTAGTCGCAGTGTGGGCTCGATGTAGGCATTAGCTGAGCTGAAAAAAAAGGAAAATATTTAGACAAGATGCACAGAGTTATAGAATCCATACACAGTCCACAAATAACTGAAAATGGGACATATGTTCATGCATCAAAAAACAGGACCACACTAAATTCATGTAAGGACATAAAACTGGAACATAAGAGTGGCTCCATGCTGTGAAGTACCAAGATAATGTGGTCTGCCTTGGTGTTTATGCAAAGTACTTAAAGGCAATAATATAATTATATAATCAGGGTGTTACCTTTTCTTTAGTAGCATCCATGATCAACTAATAAGCCTGGCCTTTATGAAGATATGTGCATACAGAAGATGTTTACCGCAAAATTTTCATGTCACACCGAAACGAGAAAAGAAATGAGAAAAAGGCAGAGCTGCCGATCCTATGTTTGATGGTTTAATTACCAATTAGCCTTACCTAAGGAAGTCTGAAAGACAGATCAGAAGTCCTTTGATAAACTCTGTGATGTAGTCAAGACGACTGTGAACCAAATAGAAAGGCAATGTAAATGTCAAAGCTTTGAAAATCTAGAAACATTACGCTTTTTAAAATGTACTTTGATAATGAAGTTGCTGCTGCAACCCATATGAAAGCAAACAGCACAGCTAGTATCCTTTAAGTGTGCTATAAATTTTTCTATACACGTCTCAGTTTTATATTCACCTAAAATAGAATCTGCCATTCGTGGAATATGAAGCTATGGCCATAGTCATGCCTATCTATTATGTCGCAAATTCATGTTCATAGAGTAAGACGGCTAAAAAAACGCACATAAAGTACCTAATTGGGGGGTTGCTTTTGTGCACATCCTGGACAAAAGCTAGAGCTACTTTGGTTGTTGAGTTTCAGGTTAATCTGAGTATCAACATTAACTGACAGATTTTTCTAAAAGTGAAAGAAGTCATCTGACAAACACTGTGAGGTAAGTCAAGAAGACTACATGAACCAAACATCATAGGTCAAGCATACTGTAATAATATGTAGGTTCGGTACATCATATCTGTAGTAGTAGTAGGCTGAAATGTTTTCATTTGTAAAAAAACAAGCTTGATCTATTATTTAAATATAGAAATCTAGTATTTGTGTCCAACTATTTACAGTTTCTGTTTCGAGCAAGATGTAGGGTAATAAAAAATATTGAAATAACTTGTTAGTTTCTTTGTTTGAGGCAAAAGCTCCGACAAAATAATTTACATGATAGCTGACGTGCTGAAGCAATATACCTATTGTAGAACTGGCAAGCCTCAGGAATGGGAGGAGTCAAGTACCACTGAGAAGCCATGTTGGCACTCAGATTGAGCCATTACCCTCAAAATTCCAGCAGCCGAGAGACTTTTTAAGCATAATTCCTGCATTGCCGTGATCACTCATCAATGAAATAATATTTAGTACAAAATCTGACATTGCCAAATCCAAAAATGAAATATGAGAAATCACCACATCCTACTCGACACAACAAATCCAAACCCTCAAATCAGAACTACGACAGCCACATCCGATCTCCCAAACCCAATGATCACAAAATCTGCAATGACAATATGTTCCAATAAAAGGAGGGCATCGTCTATTAGGAATTAAAAGCAAAAAAAAAAGAACATTTGGAATGTAAAATTTATGGCACAAAGGTGTTGCTGGTGCGTTTGTCAGGTAATAGGTTTGGTACGATATGATAACATCAATGGTTAATATAAGGTGAACCATCGCTGCAAAGTTTAGAAGCAGGAGTGATTCATAGTTAAATTGGGGGCAGCATTAGGAAGGCTAGCGTTTTCTAAATTTGGGCATACAGGACATGTTGATATCACAGACAGCACCCAAAGAAATCATTACCGGCATAGTTGATTCTTGTATCCAAAACCCAAAGATTTGCATTTTTTTGTTCAAAATCTTAGATCTAGAGTTGAAGAACGTGTTCAAAGATTCGTTTTGAATAAATGCATTGGTGCCCTAAGATTTGGTTGTCCATCCATTTGTCAATGCAATACCAGATCATTACATCCAAAAGAAAACGAAGGTTGCATTGATATAATTGAACTTGAAGAAGAAGAACAGATATCTCCAAAGAAGCATGAAAGTTGTACAATTAGTATATCAAGGCTTCCTCCAACGGAAATAGCAGCTACAGGAACCTGGCAACACTTAATTAATGCACTATTTCATCGTCGATAGTGTGCAGTGTGCAGATTGTGGTTGAACTATCTTTTTTAGAATACTGCAGTGTCTCAAGTAAATTTACGCCAAATAGTAGTGTGACACAAATATTGTGGATCTAATTGAAGCCGTCTCGGTGTTGTCCGTTGTCAAATATATTCAAGACTGAGTGGTGTCATTCAGAGAAGTGAACCATTTACGGGTAAAATTGAGCATACAAAACTATTGTCGGATAATAGTTTTGAATGCAGACATGGGGAAAGAAGGGTTGTGACAAAAAAAGAGACAAGCATCATATAATAATTTATGGCCTTATCCAATCAAGTATGGAAGTTTTGTGATCAGTAAGCCCCGGTAGAGCTTAGCAAAAACTTCATGAAAAACATTGGTCGTAAACAAAAAGGTTATATCACCATTCAAGAAAACTTACTTGCGTGTGAGTTGCGGCAGCCCGAGCTCCAACTTCAACAGTGTGTGCAACAACCTACAAGAAAATGGTTCCTTTAAAATCCATTATGGAAGAGCTGAAGTTTATTGTTCTTTTCTTCTCTTTTATGGAGGCTACCCGAGTATATTGATTTATGGAATCTTTTGTGCTCTTTAAGCAATAGCAGAATTCTGCTTGATAGTTAAAAAAGGAAACAAAGGGTTTATGTTAGTTGCAAACCATTTTTGAGCGCCCGATGGCTTGGTCAGTTTGGTCCATTTGTTTCCTTCAGCGCTAATGAGTTCTTTGATTTGACATTTACGTAAAACCATCCAGGTACATTAGTGAGAAAATTAACACCTATGATGTTTGAAGAGGATACTGATAGAAATATTAAAATGTACTGTGATCACCTGATGCCATTTGAACTCGGAGTTTCATCAGCTGCCTGATCGTTACCAGTATCAAATAGTTCGATCCTCTTATTACCAAGGCTACTCTGGCACCTAAAACACCAAAAAAAAAGATGCAGTGGATACAACATCCTAGCATGAAGTGTACTGCAACGGAGCAAACATCGCTACCGGCACAAATTTTCAAATAAGGGATTCAACGCCTTGCTTGAACTCTTAGGGCACGGTAAGAATAGAAAAAGGAAAGGCTTATACACTTACGTATTCCTGAAGGTTACATAGGAGTTGAGTTTTTTTTATCTGTAATAGCACACAAGAAACAGAATTATGTATGCTTATGGTAAAACAGAATTATGCTTATGGTAAAACAGAATTATGGTGCTTACAGTGAAACAATATGATACATGGCCTCGATTACCTCAGCTTCCTTCTTGTGTGCCATGACTGCAGCATGTCACTCTAGATCGAAGTCGCATACCGTGGAGAAATTAATCAACAAATGATTCGATGACTAAAGTAAAGAATTTAACCAAAAGTACTTGTAAAACTTGCCTCCATGCCACCGGAATGTGCAACTAAAATTATTTTTTTGTCGAATCCACATGACCCAACATCCACGACTCAAACCACACATCAACCCAACAAAATCACCTCCAAGCACCCGAGAGGATGAGGAAAGTTACCTACAAAGAACAACGTCAAGCACAGATCGACGCTTTTTCGCAGCCGAAGAGCTGAGGAGAAAAGGAGCAAGGGAGAGAGGATGCACCGGGAGCACTGGTCCATGGGGAGGGCGCTCGCCCGCACTGACGCGCTGGCCCCGCATGGCCGTGTCGTGGGGGGGGGGCTCGCCAAGCGCCGCCACGCTATCATGGGCCGGAGGCCTCCTCGCCGCACGCAGCGGTGAAGGCGGCTAGGGTTTCGCTGCGTGCCCATGGACTCACCTGGAGGGAGGAGGAGGAGGACGAGGGGCGCCGCCGCGCGCGCCGCTCCGTGCCGCCGCAACCGCGCCCCTTCCGCCGGCCCGCGCCGCCCGTCGCCGTCGCGGCCGCGCCACGCGCCGCGGCGACGGCCCGCCGCCGCCGTTGCACGCGCCGCGGCGCGCCGCGCGGCGGCGTCCCGCCCGTACCCCGGCTGTAATCACGCGCGCGACCACCGACCACCGCGCCGTGCGGCCGCCCCGCCGCGGCCGTCATGCCGCCCCGCGGCCATCGCGCCGCCCGCGCCATCGCTCTGTCGGCGTCCTTTTTTTCGGATCGGGGCTACGCAGAGGAGAGGAGAAGTTTCGGGAGTTTTTTTTTTTATTTTATACGGTCGGTAAGGAGGGGAAGAGAAGGTTCTGAAATAGAAGCGGAAGTCCAAGTATATATTGGTTTAGATGGATTCCAACGAGAAGCGGAAGAAGCTATAGAGAAGCTGAGAGGAAGCCGAGAGAAGGCAGAATGAAGCACGCGAATCCGCTTCGGGTAAAATCCGATTCGTAGAATCTAGACCATTGAACGGTAAATCAGATGGCCGAGGTAATTTTAGGTGACGTGGATGGTGGCTTCTTTCTAGAAGCCGGTCATCTTTGTATCTGTTAAATAGCATCTCGCAGTCGAGATTGATGAACATGATGGATCTCTTCTCTGCTGTTTAAGAACTCACACTTCTTATATATGACCCCCACTACACACACAACACGTCAACACAGTAAGCACGTAGACCGAAGCACTTAGTTTAAGTGCGCTCACGTGACAGAAACGCGATTGAAATTTGAAAGGAAAAAAAAACATTTGCATTGACTGAGTCCACTAATGTACACTTCCTACTGATAAATTCGGCCCGACAACGAACTCACATAAATGCAAGTTTCAAAACTTACTATACATGAATGTACAGATGTACTGTACTGTCCAAACAAATAACTGACTCGCGCTAAATATGTTGCTGAGACCAAATCACCTTGTCGGTGGGAAAAAAAGACCTGCTGTCTTCCTTTTTTTTAGAAAAGGGACCTGCTGTCATCCCTAACCACAAATGAAGGATGGAAGGTTATCGAGTGAAGTTTGCATGCTGGTCATCAAGAAATTGTTCCTAGCATGTACTCCTACTACTGACAGTGTAATGGTGAAATATTGAATTCTGCGGTGGTCTGTGGCAGAGTAGACAGTAGTGACCGAGCGGGCTACACATGTGTGATAGTATAATGTAGTATAGGTGTAGCGATAGTGACAATAGCGAGCACAGAGAACGAAAGTCGTGCCACCCGTTGGTGTCCAGAGAAGTTTTTCATTTTGCGCAAAGGTACCGGTGTACCAAAAAGAAAACATTTTGTTTAGTTATTATAGTAACATATACATTGCATTAGTTGAGTAAACCGGCGGGGTCAACACTTGTCCTCGATGGCAACCATAACCAAGTGTAGTAAAGTAGATAGGCGATGCAATGAAGTAAAGTAAATTATCATCATGATACCCATCCCATGGCTTGGGAGGAGTAAACAACACTCCTCTCCTCATCAGTCTCGTAGATCACGGGTCGTGTAGAGCCGGTCGGTGGCATCTCCTCCACGGCTCCACCCTCCATAATGTAGGTCTGTCCTTTGACTGATTCCAATTTTCCAATCCTCGGACGCATTGTGGGCCCTGGCCCCCTGCACATTTGTAATTTTCCCCTTCCCAACGTGCCTCCGCTTTTGTCTACAGTCGACACTCGACACAAGCCACGCTCACAGAAAAGAAAAAGCGAACAAAAAGGCCCCCAACAGGCCTAAAAACGCATGGCCCACTCACCCACACAGCCGTGAGCTGAGTTAGCAGCTTGGCAATGCATGGCGTGCCTCGCGGGGCAAGATGGCCACGAGCAGGCACTGACACATGGGCCCTCCTCACTGACAGGTGGGCCCAAACCCATGGAACACGCACGCTCCGCCTCTCCCTCTCCTGCTATATATCGCCGGTGAAAGTAGCTGGCAGAGTGATGAGCTACGGTCCTCGAGCGGCATGTGCTAGCTAGACACAACCAAGTCACACACAGTCAGTCTCCTCCTCCCCTCTCTGCTGTGTCTCTCTACTGCTCGGCTGCGTCGCCATGGACGTCTTCCTCTGCTGCTGCTTGCTGCTGCTCCTGGCCTCCGCCGCGTCCGCCGGCAGCGACCGCTGCGTGCGGCAGGGGAAGGCGGCCTACTCGCCCTCGTCGCTCTCCCGGCTGGCCCCTCACGGTAAGCGCCGACGAGCACACAGATCGACTGGCCTCTGTCTCTCCCATCGAGCTACTCATCTTATTACCGCGACTAGCTCTTGATTGGTCGGTCTGGTTCACTCTTAATATTATGATTTATGAATGAATAATAACCAGGTAGCAGCGGGGCGTGCGGGTACGGCGCCATGGCCGCCGAGATCAATGGGGGCTTCCTCGCCGCCGGCGGGCCCAGGCAGCACCGCGGGGGCCTCGGCTGCGGCCGCTGCTTCCAGGTACTGCCCTCCCTCCAGCTGTTTCCTTCCCGCAGTCACTCTCCGTCTTCCTCCTCCTTCTCCTGTCCTTTGTTTGCTTGCTTGATTCGGTTGGCACGAAGCCACTTTCTTGACCGCAACCACAAGAATCTTCATGTACTGCCTCGGATTGCGATGTGCGCGGTTGCGATTGCGAGTTTTGTCCTCCCGGGGTGCTCTACTCTGTCTTCAGAGTCCAGAGCCAGCACGCAAAGCAGTACAGTGTTCTGCAGATTATGGGGGAATCTGTTTTGTTACCGTTTCATTTTCTTCAGTTCAGTTAGTTAGCTCGGCTCAGTCATGAAGAAAATGAATTTGGAACTTCCCGTTCGATTTCGTACCAAATGTAGTTCTGACAACGGATTAACAAAAATGTTACCGATGGTTCTCTGCTCTGACTTTCTGTGTGCATTTTCTTAACTCAGAAGAGTAACCACCAAGCTGTGCTTCTGAACAAGCCGTTCGCCTATCTTTTTTACTGCATGTTCTTTTGCCTTAATTTGCTGTGATTATTCTTACCGGTGGACTAATTAATTTGGGATTTTATATGCTGATAAAACAGATGAGATGCCGAGACGCAAAGCTTTGCAACGCCGGCGGAGTGCGAGTGGTGCTCACCGACTTCCACAGGAGCAACCGCACCGACTTCTTGCTCGCCGGGCCCGCCTTCGCGGCCCTGGCCAAGCCCGGCATGGCCCAGCAGCTCAACAGGCTAGACGCCCTCTCCGTAGAGTACAAAAGGTATACCCTTTTTTCTACTCTCTACTAGTCTAAGAATACAACTTTAAACCGTATTTTTTTCAATAAAAATTAGTGAAACACGTAGATTCAGATAACAAAATTTTCTAATACATTTTCTCAATCGTGTGATGCTGTCTCGGCAGGATTCCGTGCGAGTACAAGGAGAGGAACCTGTCGATCCGGGTGGAGGAATCGAGCGACCGGAGCCGTGGCCACCTGGTGGTGAAGCTGCTGTACCAGGGCGGCCAGACCGACGTCCTGGCGCTGGACGTGGCCACCGCCGTGGAGGGTTCGCCGTCGGCGGCGGAGTGGCGGTTCATGACGCGGGTGTACGGGCCCGTGTGGAGCACGCCGCGGGCCCCCTCCGGCCCACTGCGGTTCCGGGCCGTGGTCACGGGCGGCTACGACGGCAAGTGGGTGTGGGCCGACCAGGAGGTGCTCCCGGCCGACTGGCGGCCCGGGCAGGTCTACGACACCGGCGTCCGCATCGCCGATGTGGCTAGGGATGGATGCAGCCGGGGGTGCGGTGGCGCCGCCAACGCCGCCGTGATGGACGACTGGAAGTGAGGATGGTGGCTGGGTAGATGACAGATAAATATAAATATAAATGCGTAGTAACATCGGTGGTCCGTCACTATCACTCTGGCGATCGAGTGACTAGTGAGAAGAGGACAGCATGCAGTGCAGTGCAAATGGCGCTAGCTGGAAGAACAGCACCGAGGAAGAAGAAGACTGAGTAGCTAGCTAGTATCTTAGGGGGCTCCGGTCTTTGTCTGTTTATCATCTGCTAGCTGTTGCAGCTGGATGTACATTGAACTTGAAAGTTGAAACATGCCTGCAGCAGGAGAAGAGGTGGTATCAGCGACGATTGATCGTCTCGTCGAGGTCGATCCGGTGATTCACGCAAAGAATTGCATGTACGACTACGTGGCAGTAGCTGTGTAGCTGAGGCCCCTGATGAATGCTAATGGTTAGAATAATGAGCACATAGTACTATCGTGGCTATGTTTTTCTTCCTTTGGCATGTAGTATGTGGTACATGAACATGCGGCATATGATGCTGTTGTCGTTCAAAGTTCACATGCGGCACCAACCCCTATCTGTTTTGGTGGCAAGTGAGGGAGGTTTATTTAAAGCAAGTCTGAGACTCACTGGGATCCACATCGTTCATTGGTACGCTGTTCATTTTACCGCATTGATGGACGCGCGGCCATGTCGGTGTGAGTTTCATTTCATCCTAGTTTCATTTATACTATTCAACAAGGTGTACTATCCCATAATCATTTCTATTGACACGACAAAATTTTTACAAAGCGAGAAAATAATTGAGGTTTACGGTGACGATGAAACTCTGTTAGAGCATTTCTACATGATCTCCTTTTCCTTCTCCTATATATACCAAAATATCTCTGGAGAGTAAAATCTGTATTTGTACATACCCGGCCCGTCGGCCGTCGCCTATGCATGCACAAAATCAAAGCTCAAACGCGTTTAAATTTGAGGCGAATTTGGAACCAAGCAGACAGTGACAGGGTCCAAATGAACTGTGGAGTGTTGAGCATGGCAGTGGGTTGCTTTCAGTTTCAGCACCGGACAACAAAAAGGGAAGTGGCCGGGGGCCTCAGATTCCACACGTACAGGGTCCCCCCGGACTCACGGGCAACTTCGACGTCGACACGCCGTTCTTTTGCCGTGGAAACCGACATCCAGCAGGAAACCAGAGCCGTTGGCACTTGACAAAATGATTCGAAATCCTATAATTAAGTACGCTTATATTTAACTTGTATACTTTACAGTGTGAGATACTACAGCATATAGACACGTTACAAAGTATTGTTGGAATCTATGTTTTAGCTAGCAATATATTTAATTACAGCGCTAGGTATTATCTTCTTTTTTTCTCTCCTCCAACTCAACATAAATCTGATTAATTTATTATTAGATTTGTAGCAAACTTACATCACCTTATCATTCTTTTGGTTGTCGCCTAAACTAGGGGGTTCGTGTCTATTCGTGTGCTGTTGACAGCTAGCTCTCACTGCTGCTATTACGTACTGCACATATTCCGTGCGTTGCGGTGTTGGCTCGGTCAAAAAGAACGAACACGTCTGAGGACACATCGTTTTCACCATAACCATTGTGTGGATCTTTATGTGATGAGTGATTGTCAACATGCCAACACAAGGCGTGTGTGTGTTCTTACTAACCGATGGCACGCGGATACGTGTCAAACAATGGTGTCTCTTGGCTCATGTTGTCTGCAGGTGTCGAGCTCGAGACGGTGGTCGACGGTCGGTGAAGATCAAGTAGGGCGTGCCGTGGGCGACGGGCCGGGTGCGGTGAAGGGCGGACGTGAGGCTTGGATCGAGGACACGAGGGCCGGGCGGCGGCCGTGGTGGCCGACATTTGGGATATCAACGAGCGCAAGTGTACACGGCGGGGATGCGTACGGGCTACGCTACTCGCGGAGGGTTTGGTGGTTTCGCCTCAAAACCATCGGCGGCGGGTTTCCCGGTTTGCGCCTCAAAACCGGGCGGAGGTCCCGATGCGGACGGACGACACGTGGCGGCATCGGGGAGATTGCTTGGAAGCAAGGCTACCGGTGAGGAGCGCGGTGGCCGTCGGATCAGAGAAGGCCGAGTTGGACCCTTATGCCCCTGGCTAAGTGGTTTGGCTCTTCATGTATCCAAGGGCAAAGAGGGAATGTAAAATAGGCTTGCCCCTATAAATAAAGGATGAGGGTCTCCCTTCCCCCTCACCTCTTCCATTTTCCATTTCTCCTTTTAGGATTTCCCTTCCTCTAGCTGCTGTGTGAGAGAGAGGTCTGCAAGTGTGTGACTTGTACTCGAACCAGTGTGCGTGGCAAGCTGAGCGCCTAGTCTCAGCTGTTTCCTCCGGGTTTAATCATGTGTCTGTGATTCTTGAGTTGTTTTTGTGGTTTTTGAGATCTCGTACAGTCAGCAGGTGTATACAGCAGACTGTTCGAGCTCTCTTTTGCCTCTTGTGTTCAATCCTGGTGTCTTAATTTTTGATCTTGAGTTCCAGTTCTTCACTATTTTTCTTGGAATTTTTCCTTGATTTTTGTTGAGTTGTTTTGTGTTTTTCGAGATCTCGTACGGTCGCCAGTGTATACAGCAGTGTTCGAGCTCTCTTTTGCCTCTTGTGTTCAATCATGGTGTCTTGATTTTGAATCTTGAGTTCCTATTCTTCACTATTTTTATTGGATTTTTTCCTTGATTTTTGTTGAGTTGTTTTTGTGTTTTTCGAGATCTCGTAGAGTCAGCAGGTGTATACAGCAGACTGTTCGAGCTCTCTTTTCCCTCTTGTGTTCAATCATGGTGTCTTGATTTTGGATCTTGAGTTCCTGTTCTTCTTCACTATTTTTCTTGGATTTTTTCCTTAATTTTTATGGTCGCCTATTCCCCGTGTTTGCTTGCCGGACAGATAGCCAAGCACACAATACCGTGCTGATGGATGAACGAATTTTCTACTGTTTTCGGTGAATTTTCACTAGCTCGATTTTTCGTTTTGCGTGTAACTTGGTTTTACGGACTCCGATTTCAATTCCGTCATTTGCGTTGGGTTTCTATCGCTCTAAAGAATTTATCAAGATACTCACATCACCGGTTGGTGTGAGTATCTTAGATTTGGAGATTTTATTTGTTTGGTGATGATTTTGGGACATAGGCCAAATATTTTAAAAGAAATTTGAGGCTCCCATTCCTCCGGTCGCCGTTTTTCGGTCCTTCAATTGGTATCGAGCCGGTTAAGGATCACTTCACCTTAATCGGTCCGTGATCCCCGAAGGCGACATCATGGAGAACCGTGGGCTTGGAAAGCCACCGCACTTCGATGGCAAGAACTATCCCTATTGGAAGATCCGCATGTCGGCGCATCTCCAAGGGATTGATTCGCGTGTTTGGGAGATCTCGTGAGAATGCGGACTACGTGGTACTTGCTGCCCGTGTTGACCAAGCGACCAACGACAACACAAGGCGAACAACACCCTTTAACCTGTCTTGTTTTTCGCTCTTTCTATGGAGGAATTTGAGCGTGTTTCGATTGTACCATCGCTCGAGAGATCCGGTCTAGGCTGCGAAATACCATGAGGGTACTTGCCCATGTCGAGGACCGACTCTATGAGACACACAAGAGAGAGTATGAGAACTTTGTTCAAATCGATGGTGAATCTATTGATTCTTTGTTCTCTCGCTTTCAAACCATCGTGAACAAGATGAGGGCAAACAACCCTCAGATGCCCTATGATGATCATCAGAGAGCGCTTAAGCTTCTATATGCTCTAGATCGGAGGGTTTGGGAAGTAAAGGTCTCGGCGATCATCGAATCGCCGGCTATGAGACTCTCACCGTGGATGAGTTGTTCGGAAGCTCAAGTCCACCGAGATTGACCACCGACGCGCGGCGAGGATCGAAATCCGTCGCCCCTACCATGGCTTTGGTCTCGGGTATAGGAGGTTCAAGTTCTTTGACTAACCCTTCACAGTTTGTGTTTTGCCTTGTCTTCTGCGGTCTCGGCCTACGAGAGGAGCGAGATGGAGGCTCTTGGGGACGACGAGCTCGCCTTGGTGATTAGCCGGTTCTCACGGTTTCACAACAACCGTTTGAATCGCCGGCGTGGCATCACCAAGCAAGGATGCTTCGGGTGTGGAGATCCCGACCACTACGTCGCCAACCGTCCCAAGGCCGACAAGAACCACTACAACAACAAGAACGACTACGGCAAGCGCAAGGACAAGCACGAGTCTTCCACACCCAAGTACAAGTACAAGTACAAGGGAAGATTCGACAAGGAGGCGGTCAAGAAGAAGTTCGGAGAAGCAAGAGGCGAAGCGGCGAGCCTTCCTCGCATCCTCGCCGATCTCGACGACGACTCCGACAACGGCTCACCCCAAGTGATGATGAGGCCGAGCAAAAGGTCGAGAACAAGTTCAACGGGCCGTGTGCTTCTTCGCCGACTCCAAGCTTGGAGGCTCGCACCATGGCACTCGACGAGTCTACCCCAAGCATTGAGAAGAACGACGACATCGAGCCCGAGGTAGAACAAAATCTCGAGTCCCTTGTCAGCTGAGGTTGATAACTTGACTACCACTTTGCTTAGTCAAGATGGTTTGCTTAAGCGTCCGCTCGTGAGAGAAAAGATTTCAAGGCTAAGTGGGAGCTTGCTTTGTCAAAGAGCTAGAGTCTCGTTAAGGAGTCTCGTGCACATCTCGATGAGTCCGAGTGTGATGCTTGTGCCATTCATATGGCGAACCTAGCTGATGTGTAGTCCAAGTATGTGGCTTTGGTAGATGAGCTTGATGAGGTTAAGGCTAGGTCTGTCTCTCGTGAGTCCTTGCAAATCTTGTGATGAGTGAAGTCCGAGCTAGGTGAGAAAATGACTAGGATTGCCATGCTAGAGAAAACTAGTCAAGTTTCTAGATGTGCTTGTTGTGAAGCTTTGGAACTAGAACTAGACTCTTGTAGGCATGACAAGAAAAGGGCCGAAGAAGAAATCACAAATCTTCGGTCCATGCTCGGTTGGTTGTCTTGCGGTGAACCACGGCTTGGCATGATGATGAGTCGTTCAAGAGGGAACCGACACAACGGGATTAGGCTTTGCTACGGGTGGGAAGGGTGAAAATGTTTTTGGTAAGGTTGGTGAACACAAGTGGTATAAGTGCATCGAGAAATCCACCAAGCCTTCCACTACTCCCAAGTTGATCAAAATCACTCCACCTCGGCCTAACAAGCCCAATGTGAAAGATGGTGTGTTTGAGGAACCTCCCAAAGCTTCACCTCCAAAGCAAGTGTGGACTCCAAAACCAAACCACCTAAGGAACCCACTTGACACACTTCCCGACATCTCTATTAAACCCTCCAAAGAACAAGCAAACCCAAAGAGTGATCCATACCCATGAGAGAGTGAGTCAACCACCACCCAAGAGAGAGGTGTATCACTGTGATTATTGTCACCATGATGGTCACTTGTTTGAGTTTTGCTTTCGAAGGAAGAGAGATGAGCGGCATGAGTATGAGCTTTTCCATAACTCTACTCATGGTGTGTTTGCTCCACGTTTCCAGAGGCACAGTGCTAGGCCAAGAGGTGCAACACCTCAAGGACCTAGGCCTCAAGGTGTGAGACCACGAGGTGGTCGTGCCCGACGGGGTTCGGGTTTTTCTTATGACCTTGGATCTCGTGACCGTGGCTTTCGTCTTACGGGATGAGCGGACCACGTTTTCTCGTCGTGGTGATCGCTCTACTCAAATGGGACATGGCATGCATGATGCTTTTGTTAACACTTCTCGTGGGCAAATGAGCCAACACCGGTTTTCTCCTCGTTTACTAACCCGGTGTTGGATCATTTGCTCATCCCATGTCTCGCTATTGATGCGGGATGAAGGAAATTTGGAGAACACGTGGCTAGTTGATTCCGGTTGCTCTCGACACATGACCGGGAACTCAAAATGGTTCTCTCCACCTCACCCAAATGAAGTGTAGTGAATACATTACATTTGGGGATAACAAAGAAGGGTAAAGTGCTTTCACGTGGGTCCATCCGTCGAATGAGAACTTTGTGCTTAAGGATGTGGCCTTGGTTTCAAATTTGCACTTCAATCGCTTTCGTTTCTCGGCTTCTTGATGACGGTTTTGAGGTTCGATTTAAGCCAAGACTTTGTCGTGTTCTTGATGCTCGGGAGAACCTCGTTTGCAAGATTGTGCCTTTTGGGAAAGTGTTTCGTGCTGATTTTTCTCGCTCATTTGGTCTTTCCCGTTGTTTGATGGCAAACTCCTCCTCGAGCTCGGAAGTGGCACCGCAGACTTGGTCACTTGAGTTTCGACTTGCTTGCAAGATTGAGCTCACTTGATCTAATTCGGGGTTTGCCCAAGCTCAAGTTTGAGAAGGATCTTGTTTGTCATCCGTGCCGTCACGGGAAGATGATTGCGGCTTCTCATCCTCCCGTGAACCAAGTGATGACCAAGGGGCCCGGCGAGCTTTTACATATGGACACCGTAGGTCCGGCTCGGGTCCGGTCGATGGTGGAAAGTGGTACGTGTTGGTCGTGGTTGATGACTTTTCTCGCTATTCGTGGGTCTTTTTCATGGAGAGCAAAGATGAGGCTTTTACTCATGTTCATGACTTGATCTTAAGGTTACAAAATGAGTTACCAAAGCATGCCATGCGAGCTATTCGCAGTGACAATGGCACCGAATTCAAGAATACTCATTTTGAGACCTTTTGCTCATTTATAGGTCTTGAACATCAGTTTTCCTCGCCATATGTCCCATGCAAAATGGGATTGTTGAACGCAAGAATCGGACCCTTGTTGAGATGGCCGGGACGATGCTTGATGAGCATAGGACTCCTAGGCGCTATTGGGCCGAAGCAATCAACACGGCTTGCTATGTTTCAAATCGCATTTTCCTTCGAGCTTTTACGAAGAAGACCTCTTATGAGTTGCGGTTTGACCGTTTGCCAAAAGTGAGCCATTTTCGGGTGTTTGGCTGCAAGTGCTTTATCTTGAAGAAGGGAAACTTAGACAAATTTGAATCGAGATCTTCGACGGGATTTTTCTTGGTTATGCATCTCATTCGCATGCTTATCGAGTACTTAATCTTGAGACTAACCGTGTCATGGAGACTTGTGAAGTCACCTTCGACGAGACCGCACCTTGTTCTTCTTTCCGTCTTTGAGAGTGCGGGTGATGAGGAGATGAACAAGAGCATTTTTGTGGAGGAGGAGCGGGACGATCTTGATTGGGGTGATCCCGAGCCAACTCCACCGGCTGCCCCAGTTGACCTCGCGACGACTACTTCCGTTGACGGTCCCACTCCCACATCTTCTACCACATGGGGACCGTACGACGAGGCTTCTCGGCTTGTTCCAGCTCGCACCCGAGGGAGCTTCACCGCTTGTTGAGGGGAGGCGTCTTCATCAAGGGAAGCACCGCGACACATTCAAAGCATCGCCATCCTCCTTCAACCATGATCGGTAACATAAATGAGCGGGTCACTCGCAACAGATCTTATGAGATTTCGCACTTTGCACATTCTGCGCCTTTTTGCAAATTTCGAACCCAAAGGAGTGGTTGAGGCATTAACCGATCCAGATTGGGTGAATGCCATGCATGAGGAGCTTGAGAACTTTGAGAGAAACCAAGTGTGGGTTTTAGTGCCACCTCCACCTCGAGTGTCATCCCATAGGAACCAAGTGGGTGTTCAAGAACAAGCAGAGTGAGGATGGGGTTGTGGTGAGAAACAAGGCTAGGTTGGTTGCTCGGGGGTACCGTCGAAAGAGGGGATAGATTATGAGGAAACCTTTTTTGTTGCCCGTTTAGAAGCCATTAGGATCTTCCTAGCCTATGCGGCTTCGAAAGGTTTCAAGCCGTATCAAATGGATGTAAAGAGTGCTTTTCTAAATGGGTACATAGATGAGGAAGTGTATGTGAGGCAACCCCCGGGCTTTGAAAATCCCAAGCATCCCGACCATGTTTTTAAACTCCACAAAGCCCTATATGGTCTCAAACAAGCCCCAAGAGCGTGGTATGAGCGTCGAAGTCCTTTTTTTGGGCAAGGGTTTTACCATGGGGTCGGTTGACAAAACCTTGTTTCTCCTCAAGCATGGCGGTGACACTCTATTGGTGCGGATTTATGTCGATGACATCATTTTTGGTGGTTCGTCACATGCTCTTGTTACAAAGTTTTCGAGATATGATGAGCGGGGAGTTCGAGATGAGCATGATGGGTGAGCGACGTTCTTTCTCGGTTTGCAAATCAAGCAAACTCGAGAAGGGACATTTGTACATCAAGGCAAGTACACGAAGGATCTTCGAAGCGCTTCGACATGGGTGATGCCAAGCCACTTCAAACTCCCATGTCGACCACGACCGCCTTGGATGCCGATCTAGAAGGAGAAGTCGTTGACCGGAAGGAGTACCGCGGCATGATCGGGTCGTTCTTTGTACTCCGACGGTGACAAGGCCCGACATCCGGTTCGCCGTCGCCTTTGTGCACGCTTCCGGTCTTCACCGCGCACTTCGCATCGGCGGGGTCATGTCAAACGCATCTTACGGTACCTTCGCTTCACTCCCGAGCTTGGTCTATGGTACTCGACCTCTTCATCTCTTTCTCTTTCGGGTTATTCGATGCGATTATGCGGGTGATCGAATTAAGAGAAAGTCCACTTCGGGAACTTGTGAGTTTTTGGGTTCGTCGTTGATCTCTTGGTCTTCTCGCAAACAGTCTTCTATTTCCCAATCCACTTGTGAGGCCGAGTATGTCGGCGGCTCGCGTGCGTGTTGTTCTCGGTTGCTTTGGGTGGTTGCTACCTTGAGAGACTATGGGTTGAACTTTAGGAAAGTGCCTCTTTTCAAAGGAGCACTAGTGCCATTAGCGTTGCTAAGAACCCCGTACTCCACTCAAAAACCAAGCACATTGAGATCCGATATCACTTCTTGAGAGATCACCAAGAGAAAGGAGACATAGACCTTCACTGTGAGAACCCATGAACAGCTTGTCGATATCTTCACAAAGCCCCTCGATCAAACCCGGTTGCCCACTTAAGAGCGGAGTTGGGCATTTGCTACCCTTTTTAGAGTAGGGTAGTTGTATCTTGATGTATAGTATGATCTTTGGCTTTCTTCTTTGCTTGTTTCTTTGGTTTTCATGTGTATCATATTGCATATCATCATGTATCATATTACCTTTGTTGAGCTTCATGACTATAGCAGTTTTTGATTACATTCATGATCTTGCTAGTATGACTTGTATATGTCACTTGGAGCTTGCGGCTTAGGCTTCTTCGATCACTTGTTACATGTTATGAGCTAAGCCTGTTTTCTAAATGTGAACTCGCTTAAATCTTGATGCAACTCGAAAATTGTTCACCTTTGAGATGGCAACTAGCATGTGTAGGTTTTGTGAGAACCTCGTTGCTTTCATGTGTATGCTTGAGTTGCTATGTCTCATGTTTCTTGAGTCATTCACTTAGCTCGGATCTCTTGATAATCTTGTGCTAAAACTTGATGTCTAAGCTAAGAAATGATGAAAAGTTTTGAGTTGGATCTTTTCCGTCCCACGGCAATGTCACGAGATTGCTTCTCATTCACTCGAGTGAGATGAACTTGGGCATTGTAGTGCTAGTCCACAACCACTCGTGACGAGACGGCTTCCCACTTGCACTAAGGGATGAACTCGGCGTGGTTGAAAAACATGATAAAAACAATCTTTTTGGCGGACGTTTTTGATCCTCTCGTGCACACATGTCTAAATGAAACCTTGTTAACTACTTGTTTTAAATCGATCAATGTTGTAGTAACAAGTGTTGTTAAGTGTATCTTTGAGACATGATGTGTGACCGTTATATGGGGTAGTTCACTCTTGTATACATGTGTTAGCACTTGTTTGATCTCCGCTTATATGTGCTAGGTGCTATTCTTTTTGGTGAACACCTTTTATAAAATGCCCAACACCTGATCAAAAATACTTATGTTTCATACTCGTACCACTTGATCGGCTTGAGCATTGGTTTTGTCTTGTGCCTTTTGCTATATACTTGCCATACTTGCTAGATCATCTATGTACTCAAATTGCTATACTTGTGAAGCTCTACCTTTTGCATTTCTTTCATGGCATGATTTGAGGGGGAGTTGCGGTCTCTTTTGTCTCAATCTTGATAAGTGCATGTGCCAACAAGGGAGAAACATCCACAAATCCGTAGAGTTCATTGGTGAGGATGCATTTGTCAAGGGGGAGTTGCACTCCGAGTTATGAGTTTGAGCTGTTTTTGCTAGATGTGTTGAGCCGTTGCCTCTTCTTGAGGATCTAGTTGTTTTTCGGTTGTTCTATGTTGTGCTAGTGGTGTTGAGCCTTTTGCCTCTTCTTGAGGGCTAGCTTTGGGTTTCTTGGTCGCGTCGAGCCGTTGCCCATGTCTTTGGGGACCAAGTTGTGATCTCGCTTTGTTCATTGCAAATGACCTGTTTTCTGCTTTTCTTTGGCTCTTGGTCATTTGGATGAGTTGTCTCGGTTTGTGTTGGTGTTGACAATGCACTCATCAAGGGGAGATTGAGGACACATGGTTTTCACCATAACCATTGTGTGGATCTTTATGTGATGAGTGATTGTCAACATGTCAACACAAGGCGTGTGTGTGTTCTTACTAACCGATGGCACGCGGATACGTGTCAAACAATGGTGTCTCTTGGCTCATGTTGTCCGGCAGTGTCGAGCTCGAGACGGTGGTCGACGGTCGGTGAAGATCAAGTAGGGCGTGCCGTGGCCGACGGACCGGGTGCGGTGAAGGGCGGACGTGAGGCTTGGATCGAGGACCCGAGGACCGGGCGGCCGGCCGTGGTGGCCGACACCGGGATATCAACGAGCGCAAGTGTACACGGCGGGGATGCGTACGGGCTACGCTACTCGCGGAGGGTTTGGTGGTTTCGCCTCAAAACCATCGGCGGCGGGTTTCCCTGGTTTGCGCCTCAAAACCGGGGGCGGAGGTCCCGATGCGGACGGACGACACGTGGCGGCATCGGGGAGATTGCTTGGAAGCAAGGCTACCGGTGAGGAGGCGCGGTGGCCGTCGGATCAAGAGAAGGCCGAGTTGGACCCTTATGCCCCTGGCTAAGTGGTTTGGCTCTTCATGTATCCAAGGGCAAAGAGGGAATGTAAAATAGGCTTGCCCCTATAAATAAAGGATGAGGGTCTCCTTCCCCTCACCTCTTCCATTTTCCGTTTCTCCTTTTAGGATTTCCCTTCCTCTAGCCGCTGTGTGAGAGAGAGGTCCGCAAGTGTGTGACTTGTACTCGAACCGGTGGCGTGGCAAGCTGAGCGCCTAGTCTCAGCTGTTTCCTCCGGGTTTAATCATGTGTCTGTGATTCTTGAGTTGTTTTTGTGGTTTTTGAGATCTCGTACAGTCAGCAGGTGTATACAGCAGACTGTTCGAGCTCTCTTTTGCCTCTTGTGTTCAATCCTGGTGTCTTAATTTTTGATCTTGAGTTCCAGTTCTTCACTATTTTTCTTGGAATTTTTCCTTGATTTTTGTTGAGTTGTTTTGTGTTTTTCGAGATCTCGTACGCCGCCAGTGTATACAGCAGACCGTTCGAGCTCTCTTTTGCCTCTTGTGTTCAATCATGGTGTCTTGATTTTGAATCTTGAGTTCCTATTCTTCACTATTTTTATTGGATTTTTTCTTTGATTTTTGTTGAGTTGTTTT
The DNA here is from genome assembly GCA_018135685.1 of Themeda triandra. NCBI lineage: Eukaryota > Viridiplantae > Streptophyta > Magnoliopsida > Poales > Poaceae > Themeda > Themeda triandra. The sequence goes on from JAENPR010000210.1 coordinate 80,268, forward strand.
TGTGTTTTTCGAGATCTCGTACGCCGCCAGTGTATACAGCAGACCGTTCGAGCTCTCTTTTCCTCTTATGTTCAATCATGGTGTCTTGATTTTGGATCTTGAGTTCCTGTTCTTCTTCACTATTTTTCTTGGATTTTTTCCTTAATTTTTGTGGTCGGCTATTCCCCGTGTTTTTGCTTGGGAGATAGCCAAGCACAATACTGTGCTGATGGATGAACGAATTTTCTGCTGTTTTTCAGTGAATTTTCACTAGCTCGATTTCCTGTTTTGCGTGTAACTTGGTTTTCTGGACTCCGATTTCAATTCCGTCTGCATTGCGTTGGGTTTCTATCGCTCTAAAGAATTTATCAAGATACTCACATCACCGGTTGGTGCGAGTATCTTAGATTTGGAGACTTTATTTGTTTGGTGATGATTTTGGGACATAGGCCAAATATTTTAAAAGAAATTTGAGGCTCCCATTCAACCCCCCCTCTGGTCGCCGTTTTCAGTCCTTCAACGTCAAATATGCATGCATATATATGGAACGAATGAATCGTGGAGAGCACGTACGTACTATCACATCCATGGATCCATCCAATTAGTCGGGTCCATGCATGTCAAATTAGGAGTCCACATATAGCCAAATCATGTTGATTATGAATCCCCCTCTTCCTTCAGTCTCCACACGCCAAGACGTAGGTACGCGCTCCCGTGACAGGAGGAAAGTGTACAAAACCGCGGCGGACGACAAAGGTACGTAGAAATCCAAAAACCTACTTCGGGAAACTAGCTTACTGCAAGTAGCCAGTAGTGTAGGTCCCATGAAGAACACGACTTTGATTGCAATGCTAACTATCAGCTAAACTGAAAGCTTAGTCTAAACTGTAACATTTTTTAATTGCAGCCCATATCTTGTGATATCATGAATTTTGATTTTGATTTTTTTAAAATTTTAATCTTATTATTACTACATTTTTTTCTCTGATTAAGTTACAACTTTGTTGTATCTTTTATTAATAACTCTCTTTTGTAATTTTTAAAAATAGTAAAGTTTTCAGATCATGTAGACTACACTCTTAAGTACTACGGATGGTGGTGTATAGGTAATGTTTGCTCACAGCTTCTCCTAGTACTTTTTTGCAACTCCTCTGTCTGTTCAAAAAGAATGTATTATTAGCTTATTACCTAAAGTGCCTGAAGCACACCATGAAAATATATCTCATTAAAAATTTTGTTATACTATTTAACATAAAAATATTGATTATTTTTATACATGGCCAGTCAAATTTAAGTTACTTCATTTTTCAAAAAAATTAAGTTACTTCAATTGTTACCGTGATAAAGTTATATTTGTTTATGGTTGTGAGGAGTAGATAGCCTAGCTATGGTTAATCCCGGCCGTCGACTGACATATGGGTGCATTATTAATTGCAACCATTGTAGCGTTACTTGCGTCCAAGGGCACGTTTGGTCTGTCGGGGCGCGGAGCATGCACCGCAAAGTGCTGCGAGTTTCCACACACTGTCGTTCTTGTACGGAGTACGTCTGCTCCACAACACACAACAGTTCACGCCGACATGGCTATAGTAATTAATCAGTGTGACATCTGATTGCAAATAAGATCAAAGAAAAGAAAGAAAGTTTTATTCCCACCACGAGAGTTCTGCAAATAACCCATCCTTGTTACCATCGAAGCCTCTGGCTGTTTTTAGAAAAAACAAAACCAAACAAATAGATGACGGACAAGTACTGCCTTAAACGTACGGCGACCACTTATGGTTGGCGAATATTTTCATAACTACAGTCTTCACGCAGTATGTCCACTTCGAAAACGGTATGTCCCTCTCCTTTGTGTGGGTGTTCCGGTCAGAAAGTACCTTAAAAAATATCCAATTAGGACATAATAAACTATTATATACAGTAAAGACCTGTTCTGTAGGACTACACTATAATTGTAATTGGCATTATTTATGACAAATATCCAACACTATAATTGTGAAATATTGGCAAATATTGATTAATTATCAAAAGATTCATCTCACAAAGTATAAAAAAATTAGTTTTTGATTTCATCTATATTTATCCTGAAACTAAACAAGGCCTAGGACATTATAAACTCTATGGAAGCTAGGATAGGAGGTAGGTCCCTAACGTGCCTAATCCGTCATCTAGCTCACACACTGCTCTTTCATGTCGGCTTGGTTCAAATTAAAGATGAACGACGGCGTCAAAGAATGTAGTACGTGCACGCTGAGATGAAAAATATAGTGATGGGTTTATATAGTAGCAAGCACTTGCATTCAAAATGCGATCCATAAACAGCCAAATCATTTATCTTAAGCCCGTGACAAAGTGATCTCAATAAGCAATTAATTAGTAGCCAGATCACTTGATCTTCTCCTGATCTCCTGCAAGTCTCCACACGCCAAAGCGCCAAAAGCCCTTGACGAGAGAAAATAGATTGCACGCGGACAAATGTACGTATTCCGAAAACTACTAGCTACTGTAAGTCTGAACGGAGGCCTTGTTTAGTTCCTAAAATTTACTCCAAATTCCACTATAAAAAAGAAGATTCTTTATCACATCAAAATATCAACATATGTGTAGATGAAATCAAAAACTAATTGCACAGTTTGATTGTATTTTGCGAGACGAACGTTTTGAGCCTAATTAGTTAATGTTTGGACAATAATTCACAAATACAAATAAAATGCTACAGTGTGCTACAGAACCAAAATGCCAACTTTGCATATGCAAAGTTTGGCAACTAAACAAGGCGGCTTCTTTTATAAGACTATCCACACTCATCATCATCTATTTCCATCCTCTAAACAGAATATTTTGTCCTAGTTAGCAAGATTGTTTCTTCTATACCAATTTCTCCCACACCCGTCATCCTCTATATCTCATAAAACAGTATTTTTTACTCAAATCTATCCTGCCCATCCCATCTACAGCAGCTGACGAGTGGGACCCACGGCCCCACCTTTCATCTCGCCCGGGCCCCTTCCCCTACCCCCCCCTCCCTCCACTCTCTCCCACTTCCGCCGGCCCCTTCCCTCGCCCCCGCTCTCTCCCCATGGGACAACCCCTCCCCAAGGCGTCTCTCCGGTGGGCGGTCCATGGGCAGCTCTCGTGCCCCCTCATCTCCAGCGGCAACAATGGGCGGGCTCCCTGGCGGGCATGCGGGTGACTGCGGCTGTGGCGCGGCGAACGCCCGCCTCCTCCTCTCGTCGTGGTGGGCCCCCGTCTCCTCCTATATGGTGGCGCAACTTGGAGGCGCGGCGATGGCGGTGCAACTGGGAGGCGTGATGACGGCGCAACTGCTGCGACTGTGTGGCGGGTCGGCAGCGCCGGAGAGGGAGGTGGCCGGCGTACATGCTCGGCGGCGAGCTCAGCGGCGCCGTCTCAGCAGGGAAGAGCACGAGAGGAGACGGTTAGAGAAGGGAAATATGTTTTGTCTTTGTTGTTGTTCCACCCAACCTCCCACACAACATGTATAGGTTTGGATACATGGGCTTGGCCCAACGCGCAATGCGGCCCATGACCGGCTTACAAGCTCAACACAACTCTAATAAAGACAATAACGAAGACGACGGCCCAATAAGAAGCGACCCATAGCCAATGCCGGTGTAGTCTCTGACAAACTGCGAGCTGTAGTAGTGGCGCGGGCGTGACACGAGGCGGAGGCGGACTTGGCGGCAGCAGCATCCTCACCGTATGGGCACCACACCCCTCTCCGTCGCAACACCACAACAGCCGGCGGGAGTAGTATTACGTCGGCGCCTCCTCCCTCAGCGTGAAGCCGCGCGCCTCCTCTCCGTCGTGAAGGTGATGGTGGCGGACGGACGGGCGAGCGCGGCGGATGGGCGCGGGTGCCCCCTTCTCCCTCTCTCTTCCTTCTCCCACGAGTTGAGGTGGGGCCACACACAGTTAGCGGACGTCCTGGAAGAACGCTGGAAATACCAGATGGCGGGGGAGACGGTAAGATAGAGGAGAATGTAGCGTATCCTGCTGTGGGCCAAATTTTGATATACGCATTTAGCAGGGAGTTTTAAAGGGCCCAAGTGCAGCTAGTCTAAGCACCAACTAAACAATAAGATTATACGCTACTCCTCGGTCTCAAATTATTAGTCATTCCAAGAACCTTGGAGAGTCAAACCTTTTCAAGTTTGACCAAATTTATATGATAAGATAATAATAATTAGGATGACAATTAAGTATCAATGAATTACTCATTAAATATATTTTTATAATATATCTATTTGAGGTCATAAATCTTTATAATTTTTCTATAATTTAGGTCAAACTTAAGATGTTTTGAGTTTTCAAAATTCTTCAAACGACTTACAATTTAGAACAGAGAGTACTTCATATATATTTACCTTTATACTAAACCGGGCGTCATGCTGCGTAGACCTTCTGGACAGACCAAAAGCTGCTAACAGCTTGCATAAGGAAAAGTGCAGTGCCATTCAAACTTGTGTTTCTTTGACAGAATACAAGGAGAGCAGCTCCAACGATGAAGCTAGAAAAACTAAAAATGTATTTACCGTCGTAGTTAGCATCTTGTGCTAGACAAGTTCATTTGGGCCGGATCGCAGCCCTCGTACACTTGCCTAGCGAACTGCCGGCCGAAGAAACGCAGGGGCATGCCCGGCGGTGGCCGTTCTTCCACGGCGGCCGGCGGCCGTCGGCGGTAGAAACAGATGAGTGGTCAGAAAAGTGCCTTGCTAGCTCTCCTTCAGTACCAACTACTCGATCCATCTGTATCTGACTTCCTTCGCTGCAAACTCAGCACTCTTGCCCTTGTCACCATTTGCCCATGACAAATAAATCTATCATCACTAGATTCGCTAGCTAACAGAAACCAATCAAGTAATTCGGCGATTTTGTTTGGTCCTGACTGCTACGGATTAAGAATCCTATAATAACTTGTGTTGTCTGGCTCCACGACAAAGATCACGAGGCTAACAACAGCAGGATCGATGATGCCCATGCGTGCACACATGTGACTATCTAGTTGCATTGGAGTAGTAGCAGTGCAGTGTTCTCCGTACACATCAAGTATTGTTAGAAGATTCTCTCCTTCATTGAGACCTGTATAACAGCAATTATATATTTTACTGACTTCAAATATTAATTGATTGATGTTGGTGCCGAGAGCACGGGTAGCAGCACTATAGCAGCAGCCAGCAGAGGACAAGGGAAGCAACAGAAGAGACGATGGAAGGCAAGATGGGATCGGCGACACATGACAGCGACGCACGTTTCAACATCATGGATGATTCGTCCGTCCGGCTCCGGCGTGATTGCAACATTTGTAGGCTTTCCCTGCGTCCAAGGGCACAGACGACCTTGATATCTGGTACGTGCATGCACGGGTAGTGTGCCGGCTGCGGGCTGCGGCATGCTCAGTTTCCACGCACTTCTTCGTGGACTAAATATGTTCCACGGGATTGTGTTCATGCCGACCACCTGCAACTATCTTTGGCCTAGGATGATGCTCACAGGTCAGTGTGGCATCTAGTTATTATTAAATCAAGGGTCTGTGTTCTGATCTATTAGTACTAATTAAATTAAATGGTTATTATCCCAATACATACATGTTTACTTGGTTTCATTAGTGAAACATATCATTATGCTTAATTTTAATTTAGCGATGATAGAACTATGTACCTTTTGAATTATTTTCCATAATAAGGTAGTTACATGATAGGGTTAAGGCAGAGGGAGAAAAAAGAAAGGGAGAGAGAGAGAGGAAGAAGAAGGGGGCATGTTGTTAGAACATAACATTTGGGAAAGGAGGTGCCTCACATTTGCCAAGAGCCTATGCATATATGCCAAGCCGGCCATGGGATTTGCAAAGTTTCCCAAAATGCAAAATTAGAATGCATAACCGTTGGAGAGTCGATTTCGTGATTTTTTGGCAAAAACAAGAATGTAAATCCCGTTTGCATAACCGTTGGAGATGCTCTTACATGATAGTAATAAGGTGAAAGGGCCTCTAGCCTAGTGGTTAGGGCACTTCAGAAAACCGTCCCAAGGTTCGACTCCCGTGGAAACGAATTTAAACAGCTGCATTATTAAAAAAATTAAAAAAAATAGGTTGGAGTTTTATGTGAACGGGTACATAATAGGGATAAGGCAGGGGGTCATTTGAACGGTTTTGAAAAGTTAGGGGGCAGGAAACCCGGTTTTGTAGTTGGGTTAAGTGTTCCAGGTATCAAAGGTCATGGGGTGATGTAGACTTTTTCCTTGTAATTATTGTTGCGTTTCTTGCATTTATCTTTTTGTTAGTCTATCCAGTGAAAATTAATCAATACGAAGACTCCATTGAGACCTCTAATTAGCCATGGTAAAAGTTCAAAGTGATATCTTACATTCCTTTGGTCCACGGATACATATGCAACACTTATTTAAAAGATGGGGTGTGGGAATCTGGGTGTTTGGGAGTACTTGCTTCATGTTTTTTAGCCAAACATTTTAGCTCCATGCACTATGTTGGAAGAAAAGGGGTGCTCCATAGACTCAAGTTTTTGTAGAGCCGCTTTATGATGGAGTTTGTGGAGCAGTCCAAAACACCCCAATCGTCGCGCAAGGTTTACTTTTCTCCGAGATCTGAGACGGACGGTTCCTTTGAACCCTAAACGCGAGGGAATTAAGACATGCAAAAATTGATTAGTACCAAATTGTGTATCTTAGAGCGGAGAGCGCAACAAGCAAGAAGCTGTAAGTTTTGAGTTGACACGAAAGTTGTATGTGCAAAACATTTAATTCGCGCGGCTCTAGAAAGTCAATTACGGAACCCTTGTGACAATGGCATAGAAAAAGAAGTAGCGCCGACATGACATGCGCCAATCTAGTGCAACTTGAGTAGAAGTTTTTGTGGCTAGCCAGCTGGTGTTCTCTCTAATGTTTTTGTTGTCCTAATAGTAAGTGCAGAACGCACGGTACGGTGCTGCCAATTTCATTAGGCGACGTTTTAATTTGCTTGGTAGATTACTTACTAATTAATAAGAGTTGTTCCCTCAAAAAAACTAATTAATAAGAACAGTTGCCGAGCAGAGATTTCTTGTTCGATCACGAACGACATCTGGCATTGGATGGAGTACCTACATGTACACTGGTACCTTTTTTTTACTACTAGTATGTAGTATTATGGAACGTATAGCTATTTTTATGGGCCTCGCAGAGCTCCTTGAGACTAGAACAGCTTCTGTTGAATGGGTCATGGGTGTGGTTATTGTGGGCTGATGGAGACACAGAGTTTGTTGTCTTCTGGGCCGTCCATCCTTTAATTTTCTTTCAGAATTGAAAGCCCACCTCTCAAAATGAAAACTGAAAGCCCAGCTTGAGAATTGTTATAAGCAGGCGTTGTCCTTGAAACTGATGCCTTAATGTTAATGGTTATAAGCAGGCGTTGCAGTCCTCTGATTTCGGATTGTCAGCAATGGGGAAGAAGGATCGGTCCATGAGTTGAAGGAGCTTCAGTCGATGAGTTCACTGAAGCCACACGTGATTGTAATAAAATTGTCTAGCTCAGGATGAATTACTGTTTGGTCCCGGTAATCTACCAGATTGTATTCGTGTGATGGTGGCCAGCGATTTTGCTGGTTCACATGGTTAATGACCTATGGTTCCCTAACAAAGAGTGTGTGATAGGTCCAAACTGGCAACAATGATCCTACTACTACTATCTTGTCCTCCACGATGAAAAATAAGTTGAATCACCTTTCTGAACTTTTGTTGTCTTTTTTGTTTGTTTTGGGGTTCACATGTCTTAGGCAATTTTCATGAGTTGTGGCCATATATTCTGGAACTAAAGTGGTGTACTATGAGACATGAATCCGGGAAGTGATTTCAGAATCTACTGATCTGATCAGGCCTTGCCACTGTACTGATTCTAGAAGGTGCACACCTAGTGCTTAACAATAAAACCACCTCCCTAATCCACCAAACCTGAGGAAGATTAAGATCTTTCATCAATCGGAGCATTACATCTTTTGTTATTAGCAGGAGAATGATAGGAAATTAAAATGAAGATGCATTAGTTAGTTACTTAATTAATATATAATACATGTTGCATAGTACTGCTACCAGAACACAATCAAAACGTTGCTGCAGGTCCTGCAAGCTTCCTGAGTAACCGGCTGGCCGCCTCAAGCCCATCCCCACCCTCCTCACCACTGCTCCTTGCGGCATCGTCGTTGCCCTTGTCATCTTCTTCTTCGTCGTCGTCGTCTGGGAAGCAGTATGCAGGTGCCTGCCACTGCGCTTCGTCTTCCAGCTCCACTCCGGGCTCGAAGCTCATCACGTACTGCTGGATCCCCGTCACTGCAGACCATACCATGCGATTTGATTGTCAGTTAGCGAATGCAATCCTCAGCAACAATCGCGTCAGCGCGTATTTCATGGCAAATCAAAGCCTAGAAGAAAATTGTTACAGTACGTACCATCGACGAAATCCCAGCGCACGGGCCGCCCTGTGCGTGCCTCCTCGTAGTAGAAGATGAAGCCGGCCTTGGCCCACAGGTGGCAGTCGATCCCTCCGGCGACGCGGCGGCCCAGGTACTGGGCGCCGGAGATCAGCCACCAGGGCGGCAGCACGCCGACGGGGAACTGCTCGACGCGGCAGGACGAGGAGTCGAAGTAGAAGGTGGTGCCGTTGTTCCACTCGACGTCGTAGAGCGGGTCGGCGGACAGCTGGTGGCGCACCACGTTCAGGTTCCGCCGCCGCGGCCAGTCGTAGTAGAGGTCCGTGATGCGCAGCGGCGGGCCCGTCGAGGCGTCCGAGTAGTTGGTCAGGTTCGTGAACAGCACCGCGTGGAAGCGCTCCGGCCACGGCGTCGGCGTCGGCGACGGGGCCGGGTCGGAGTCGGACGGGTGCTCCGCCGTCGTGTTCGTCGCCGTGGCCGCCGCGAGCAGGAGGAGGAGGAGGAGCGGCGGGGACCATCGGGCGGCGGGCGCCATCATGTCGCGCGAGCTGGGGAGGGCCGTAGGGAGCGGCCAGCTGCCAGCGGTGCGGTGCGGGCCTTATCTCTCTTGTGTGCTCTGCTCGTGTCGGCTGCCTGCCAAATCAAGTGACCACAGGAAATTGAAATTTTCTCTATTTTTCTTAAAAGGAGAAAGAACAGAGCTCCTTTTAGTCACAGTCACACACACACACAAAAAATCCCTACCTCAAATTCAGGGACATGATAAATAAACAGAACATTCAGAGAACACAGGAGTCAGAACTCATAAAGGTTTTGATCTCCCCACCTCAACAGATTTGCAATGCAAGCACAGACCCTTGAAACAAGCGGTTGCTTCAGCATGCCGAGCCTGCTCCTGCGCTGCGGCTACTAACATGCTGATTTCTGATCGTAAAATCCCACCCACCCAGCTTATTATGCCTTTTATTTAATTACCAGGGATAATTGTGTTGACGGCGGGCGTCGTTGGTGGTGTGTTTGTGCCGGTTTACTTACCGACGACACCACTGGGCTCCGAAACAATTCACTGGAGATTTGGACAAAGGCCCGTCGTCGACGACTTCGACAACCAAGCTCATTTGGAAACGCAAAATAAAATTCTGGACGGTGGATCGCTTGATTTGCGTACTCTGACCTGGAGGCCGCGGTACGTCGAATGCCTATTCTCGGACAGCAACTGCCCAAACATGCATGAGATCGACCTCTTGTCTAACGATGGAGTTGGAAAAGGGCAGCAATTAAGACGACACCACACGATGACAATGGCAATTATATATGGTGCATCTGGAAGCAAAGCAATGAAAGATTTTCGCCACTTTACGAGAGAAGAACAACCCTCTTGTGCTTGCTCTTTACAGAAACCGCCATCAACATTAATCTTCAGAACTAGTTTCAAAAAAAAAAAAAAAAAAAAAAAAAAAAAAAAAAAAAAAAAAAAAACTTCAGAACACTAACCGGAGGTGGACACCCTCTCAGTCTCTGTCGCTCCCCCAGCACTGGATGCTGTTTCTTCGAAACAGATTTAAACTCTTCAAATTGCCGCCAAATGAGCCAAGCCAATTCTTGTTGATTTCTCCTGCTTTCGCCCTCTCACAGACGGTTTCTCTCACACCACTAGTTATTCAGGAGAATCGCTACTTGGCCTCGCGATTCAGAAGGCAGCGCCATAATAATATACTCCACACACTATGCCATTTGTATTTGCATTTCAAAAACAGGTCAGTTCCATCTTCATCAAATCTCTGGCACAGCTCGCACTGTGTGTCCATCTCCATGCCCCACACAAGATGGCTCTGAATTTGGCAATAGAGTTCATCCCACCTATTTTAAACTTAAATTGTAGGACTACGACAATTGACAAGCATGCTACACTAGTCATGTTAATACTGGAGTACCTAACAATACTGAAGCCAGTGACTGTGAAATTGTGAACCGCAGAAGATCATGTAATCAGAAGCACACCAAACCAAAGCAAAACGAGCAAAATAATTTCATACCAAGCATACCACAGCTACCAGTCCAAGAAGACGCATCATTATGGATATCATTTTAACAAGAAGATCGACAACCAGAACGAATGCTTTGTGCCAGCAAGCAAGAATGCAAGACATATATTCAGGATGCTATTTCAAAACAAGACTGAACCCAATTCAATTTAGTCACCACATTATGTGGCACAACAATTGACAAGCATGATACATTGCTTTGCTACACTGGTCATGTTATCAACCTAATACCGAACAGTACACCAAACTAGACAAAAGAGCAAGCTGCCAGGCCAAGAACGCATTACGGATGTCATTCTAACAAGACCAGCCACCGGAACAAATGCTTTGTACTAGCAGGCAAGAATGCAAGATATATATTCAACATGTTATTTCAACACAAGATTGAACCCAATTCAACTTAGTCACCACATTATGTGGCACAATTCGCATCTGATTTCCTCGCGAAACCAACTCTGAACACCAAAATAGTATTGTTCTCAACTCAACCCATCAATCAAGTCTACCAATAGTTCTTACTGATGATAACATTTACTCCTCCCTCAGAACCGGCGAGCCGACGACCTGGGGTTGACCCTCCTCTCCTTGATGGCCGCGGAGACGGCGCCGGACGCTGCAGAAGCCTTCTTCATCTCCTTGCTGCTCCGGAGCGAGGACCTCGGCCCGAGGCCCCCGCCGCGGCCCGCCGCGAACTCGGCCACGGGCGCCGACCTCCTCACGGACTCCGCGCCGCTGGCGGCGGTGTAGGCAGCCTTCTTGGCGACGCGGCGCTTGGACAGCTCGACGGCGACGCAGGGGTCCTCGGCCATCGCCTCGGGGTCCACCGCGGACGACGCGAACTCCCCGGAGTAGTAGGGGAAGCCCTGCTTGCGCTTGAGCCGCTCGTCGCGGCGCGCGGTGTAGGCGTCGTACATCCTGCCGCGCACGAAGACCGGGGCCCCGCCGGCCGGCGTGCCCGCGGCTATCGCGGCGAGGTTCAGCGCCACCAGTTCGTCGTGGGCGTCCGCGCCGGCCGGGAGGAGGTGGTGGGTCTCGTTCTTCTCGAACCCCGCCCCCCTCGCCCTGGCCGCAGCCGGGGGCGGCGTCGTCGACGGCGCCGCGAAGGCGGGGAGGAAGTTCTCCTTCTCCGCCGCCGCCGCCGCCCGTAGATCGAGCTTGACGAGCGTCGGGGGCCGGAGCAGGGAGGTCGTGGACGCGCGCATCGGGGTCGGCTCGGCGGCGGCGCGGGCCGGCGACGGGAGGGCCGAGATGGACGCGCGCATCGGGCTGGCCGCCTCGAAGTAGGGCGCCGGCGACGGCATCGCGCAGACGGACGCGCGCATCGGGGCCCCCGCCGCCGCCTTCTTCATTGTTCCTGCAGAGGTGAGAGGAGCGCACATCAGATCGGGAAAACTGAGTCGGAAAACGAAGTGGAGGGAGAATTGGGGATCGGGCAGCCGGGGGTCGTACCTGGAGGCGTCTGCACGGAGGAGGCCGCCGGCGCGAGCGGCGGGCGGGGCACCCGGTGCGGGCGCGGGCGCAGGCGGCGCGGGGACACGGCGAGCGGCGGGCGGCGGTCCATGGGTAGCCGGGGGAAGAGGTTGCTTCTCTCGATCGGGTTTGGAAGACGAGGCGAGGCGAGGAGGCTTTTGAAGCGGAGGCGGAGCGGTGGCTCTTCCAACGGTCGCCTTGCGTCTTCTTGCGTCTTCCAATCCAAGACCCCTTTCGAAAAGGAAAAAAAACTTGGCCGTTTGCCACGGCTTTGGCTCGGCCCACGGCCCGGGGCGCTCTCACTGGCCGTTGGGGCCCGGCCTTGCGATTTGTGCGGAGTCGCGCTGTTTACGGCAGGATAATCACGGCGATTAGGGTGGTTGATGACGGTGGTTGCCACCGCGGTTACTTTTGGTATATAAACCGCAACGTATATTTTTGCATTTAGTGATTTCTTCAAATGTCCCTTGGCCAATGTAGTATTACAAGGAAACAATTGCGTGTTTTTAGGAGGATGAAATGGGTTGGAGGATCCATAAATCAGCCATTTTGCCGTTGCTGATTAATGGCAAATAAAGCCTGTTGTAATGGAGAATATTTCCTATATTTACGCATATTCATGTGTTCAAATAAAATGCCTTTTTTATCTTCTTTTCTACATTTTTTCTTCATTTTTGTTTTATAAAAAAAAATTGATGCCCTTCAGGGACTAAAACCAAACCCAACAAACTAGCCACCCAAGTACAAGGCTTCCCTGGCGAAGGTCCACGTCTGTTTCTTAAAAAAAAAAAAAAAAAGTGCGACTAGGAGCTCACATGAGGTAAACCAAAGCGTTTGGAATTCTTTTCTTTTTCTTCCTTTTTTCCACTCAACATTTGGGCCTTGTTTAGATTGCAAAAAATTTCAATCTGATAAATAGTAATTTTTTTATCTTATTTAAAAAATATTATCCAATTCTTGACCAATTAGGCTCAAAAGATTCATCTAGTGATTTCAAACTAAACTGTGTAATTAGTTATTTTTTCTACCTACATTTAGTACTCCATGCAAGCGTCTAAAAATTAATGTGATGGAGAGAGAGTGAAAAAACTTGCAATTTCAGGTGGAACTAAACAAGGCCTTGGTTTTGAAACGAGCCTTGTGCATTGCCATAGAATGTGCAAGACTGCAAGGTTGTTATCAAACAAGACCGCATGTGCCTCTGATTAATTCTTAGCGCACGGCGGAGGCAAAACTCAACACTTTAAAGTGAAAAATGGTTCCTCAATCCCAGAATGTTCAATAAACTAGGTAAATGCCCGTGCGTTGCGACGGGAACACATAATACCACAATAGCGCACATATAAGTGTGTTTTACAATGCTAATTTCAGTGAGTATTTATAAATCTTCAAGAAAGATAAATAGTTAAAATAAAACTCTAAATTAGATTGCGAAACCAAAACATCAATGTCATATTGTTCACAATGTAAGAACCTATAATATCACTTCATGTTTACAATAATATATAATATGTACATCTAATCAATAACATGTATAGAGTATAGATTTTAACAACTACCAAGGAAGTGAAGCATTTTCCCCCAAAGGAATCCCATGGTCGTTTCCACCGTTTTCTTTCTTAATGTAAGCACATCCTTTTTCTGTTCTTCCTCTCAAAATGGCGCAGCAGTATGAATTTAAGCCTGCATCATGTATCAACCTCAAAACTTAGCCTGCTATATAGTGGACAAAGGCATGTCAGTGTACCCATGAAAATATTGATGTTGTTTCAAACATTGTACTTAAGGCATACACAACCAAACAGTTACTACTAACTACTTGCTCCCTAAATCAGGCAAAGTTGCTTTCACTTGGAATCAAACATAGTTTCAGATAAGAAAACTAATATTTATTTGTGCTAGTATCAACCTTCTTCAGTGTCATGTAAAAGCAGCAAAAATACAGAAAGTGAGAGCAGGAATAGTGGAATAAGAATGAAGTATGATGCGGATAAAAAATTGTAAAAAACAGCATATATGATAGAGGAAGTATCTCGGTTAATTAATCATAGGTAAAACTTGTGCCCTGTTTAGCCAAGAATAGCAGATGGTTTGCTATTAGGAAAATTTAATTTAGTCTGTAACAGTACTAAAGCAACCATCTAGTTAGGAGTAAACACCATTACTACTCCATGTAATCTTTGGTCCAGTGTTTTTAGATGAGCAAAGTACTCTGCCTAGGTCCAATTCAAGTTCCCATCCCTATTTCATCTTTGGTCCAGTAATGATATAGGCGACTATCATGCAAAGTAGTCTGCCTAGGTCCAATTCAAATTCCCATGCCTATTTCATCTTTGGTCCAGTAATAATAACAGGAAAACAAGGAATAAATTCATATCCAAATTCATTAGAATTGCAGCCTAGCTTGACATGGCAACCAAAACTGAAAGCAAGAACTGCAGCGTGCAAGTTTATGCAAAACTGTATGTTCACAATATTAGATAAGGAACCTTACAACAGAAAATCTTTACAAGATTGTCTTTGATCACAAAAGATAGTCTGAAATCAAAATAAGCAGCACGCCACCGAATTAGAGTAGATTCAGTAAGACAGAACATTTAGGTCCGTTTTACTGAAGTTCAGTTTCAGTTTGCAACTACCCTACTTTGGAGCTCTCTACCTCCAACTGTTCTCCAATCTCAACAGCAAGAGTCGCGTTCAAGCGCTTCCGTATCTGTATTGAAATTACAAGGGAGTAGCTAGTGTCTGGAATAAGTTATTACTACCGATCACACTAAAATTAATTGGTAAAATGACTTGGTACTGATTCAGGCGAATGCAATACTACTTCAACAGTAATTTGGACTGAATGACAATGGTAGCAAAGCTAAGCTATTTATTTATCAGATATAAATGTAAATGCCTATTAGTACTATCTAATAATACAACAGACATGGTATAAATCAATGTGAACGCACATACGCTGATACTTGTGAATCGAAATCAAGAACAGCAGATAAATATTTCTACTTATTTGTAGGAACTCAAAACGTACTTTCATCGTCTTAACTACGAAAAGGGTGATGTCAGCGGCAGGCGGGCAACAAGCAATAGCCGGCCATCAGCTCGTACATGCTAACAGCAGGCCAGTAGCAGCAGCAGGCGGCCATCAGCAAGGAAACCAGGACGTATAGGCAGGAGAGAACAACCAAGGGCGTACGCCAGCGCGAGCAGGCAGCAGTCCACGGTAATCCCGGCGGCGGCAAAAAGCACACAGTCGGCCACAGCAAATCTAGCGACTGCGAAGGCAAAACCAAACGACGGGTTCTAGTGGATACGGTGAGGCAAACTGGCGGCGTCGATCGTCTACCCTCGATGGCCAGCGTTGGGGGATGCGATGGAGGAACTGGCGAGACGGACGTCCGCGGCGGCGGCGGCGGCGAAGCAAGCCCACGGCAAAACAAGATCGATGGCGTACGTACCTCGTCCCTATGTCCATGGCGGCGTCCATCATCTACCCTCGAGCGAGCGTTGGACGGCGAGATGGATCGGAGAATCTGGCGAGTGATGACGGAAGACCGAGGCGGCGTCGATCATATACCCTCGACGATCGGAGGAAACTGGCGAGTGGCGACGGAAGTCGATCCGCGGCGGCTGGCATCGATCGTCGAGGACGTGGGTCCTGAGCATCGGGATCGGGGACCAGGGCAGGCGGCGCTGGACTCCTCGGACTCAACAGCGCGGAGGTGCGGTTGGGACGGCGGCCTGGCTATGTAGGGAGGATGCGATGTGCACGACTGGTGGCCGGCTTCGTGCCGGCGATGGTTGCGTACTGGACGCCGTGCGCACTGGCGGTTCCACGGACGCGCGATACAGGGAGTGACCGGGGGGGGTCATTAGCGCGGAGACAGGCCGATTACGCGGTGGCTACGATATCATTTGGTACTTTTAGTAGTAAGAAAAATTATACAACAGTCTATTAATCATTCCCCTCGACATTCAACAACCTAACATGAGCTGCTATATGTCAGTCGCACAATATATCATACATTACATTTTATCTTGAGCCTGCTGTGGGCCATGTGGTTATACCTCTATATACACTACTTTTACAAAAAAGGAGAAGGGGAATGGACGCCTGTAAATAATAAATGAATAAACGCTCTCTACAATCAGCAAAACTGTGAATCTGAAGGCTCAGGACATCCTCTCCCCCAGCTAGACTGCGGATCTTCAAGAGCAAAGCCTTAAACCTCTGTTAGAACGAGAATCTTGCAAAGAATGAATTCGGTGTGGTCGTGCCATCTGATGCTGCAGCAGCTTGTGAAGAAGCCACACTTGAAAGGACACCTTGCTGGCACTTCTTGAGCTGCCAGGTTCCAAATAAGGAGACGTCAAGCTCACATTCAAAATGATGAAACTGGCAATTAGTAACATTAAATAAAAGACTGGCGATAAGTGTGCATTTTCCAACATCATGGGTACAATGACCCTATTCGTAGCTTGCCCTAACAAGATTTTTCTTCCACAAACTGAATACATATATATTTTTTAAAAGAAGTGTTCAGCAACCACCACTGATAAAAAAGAAGGTTGGGTACGCTTTAGTGAGTTAGATTTAGTATAAAAATCTTAATGTCAGCAGCTAACTATGGGTTGAGCATTCCCAAAGTCATAAAAATTACGAGGTAAAGATCTAGCCCATCATTTCAATACTTCTAACAGTTATGGCGCTTTATAATACAATGGTAGAACAGATTCTAGCCTTTGAATAAAGACTAGCAGCTTGTAAATCAAACTGGCCAAATCAATTACAGGACAGAAATCTCTAGCTTTATAACCATAAATTAGCCCAGCAAGCAGATAGAATCAATTAAACAGACCATTTGGTGAAGTAAATGGGATCTAAGCTTTCACGTTAGAAAGAAAAATGTTGCAGATATCAAAGGATTTTAACATAATATTGAATATTGATGATATGTTATGGAAACATGCTGCATGATTTTATTTAGTACTTTGATATCCTCATGAATACCATATTCCCTTTGTAAACCCTTACAATACCTGAGTTAACTAAGTTACATATCTAGTAGAACTAGCATCCTTTATGTAGTATATCATGAAAAAACAACCATATCAGAACTCAGAAGCTACAGAAAAGCAAGCAGCAGTGCATCAGCACGAAGAATAAACTTCCACAAGAAAATTACAACTTTACCTCATCAGGACTAAACTGTAGTAACGTCCCAACCACAGGCAACAATGCCCCCACTTCCCCTGTGCCAAAAAAAAAACCAAATTGATAAGGAACTAGTACATCGGCCCAACTCTTAAAGTTATATAATTCTAAACCCCAACCACAAAACGTCAAAACTGGGTAAATTTGGCACATCAACTATTAATACTGTTCAAATTTGAGTCCTCAGTCTAGTTTTGGTGGTTTTCAAGTAGCTTGAGCCCACCTGTCATATGCTCCATCTCTCCCTCTCCCAAGTCCCTACGCCACCTTCCCATAGCTGTGTCCGATGTGCTCACATTTGCGCTGCGGCGCTGCTGCAGCTACTGCACTCACCTCTGCTGTGTGCAAACCACCCCGCTGCCTCATACCCATGTGCAGCCATAGAACATCTCTTGCTTCTCACCAGAGAGATGGAGGGACAAAGGGCACCACCATGCCATCGAGCACTGTCAGCCATCGGGACAGCTGTGGGACCAATCTCACCATGCACTGGATGAGAAATGGGAAAGGGAGGGGGCTGTGGTGGAGGGTTGGCAGAAAAGATAAAATGGAGTGGACTCTCTGAGCGCACGCCTCCTTTAGTGTGGTCCAGCATGGTGCCGTGGAGGGAGGGTCTTACATGTGAGCCCATGCAGAAAGATGGGCCAAAATTGAACAGTACTGGTAGTTAAAATGCCAAATTTACCCGGTTTTGCGTTGGAGGTCAAAATTAGACAAACACAGGAATTAAGGAACCAAAATGGATTTATTCCAACTGATAATATCATATCATCTGTCAGTCTGCAGCAATTAGAGAGAATAAAAAGTTCCAATGACCTGTTTCAAGCAGCTTTAGAATCACATTTTTGAGATATGTCATATCTATTCCCTCTCGCTTTTGTGATCTGTCCATATTGCGAAGCTCGTCTTTTAACATTGCTTCCTACAATAAAATCAGACAAAATAAGACATGCTCATAAGAGGCCTCCTAGCAAAAACAAGATATATATAAACTCAAACTAAACAATCAATAACTCATTTTTAGTTTTAACACAAAACAAAATATATTTTAGGCATGCAAGATTACAAATACCAGAAATAATACAGATAAAAAGATAAGATCAGTAACTCAAAAACATAAAAGACCAAAATAAACTGACATTACGCAGAGGAGCTGTTGTTAAGAAGATAGTTTTCTACAGCTAAATATATTTTACCTGGAATTATAAAGCACACTAAGGTGAATTCTAAACTCTTATCTGGACAATCCAGCTTCTTTTTAACGTGCAAATAACTAAAAGATATGTTTATAGGTTTAAACAAGTTAAAAACTATCCCGTGGGTACCAAATGAGTGAACACTAATGTGCACATGGTTACTCTACACTATCATTGTCAAAAGCATGGCAAAAAACATGACTATGGTATCAATAGTAACCGCAATTAGCTAAATAGGCTTTCAGCAAAGCTAATTCAGGTTCCAAGAAAAATAAGAGGAAATTATGATTTAACATACATACACTTTACATGGTATGTTGCTTCCTATTGAAGAAATCATGGTAAAGAGATAAATCAAATTTAATCCTAGTTGACATTCCATGACTAGAAGGATCAGATACAGAATGGCCAGATCATTTCGCACAAGTAATCAGAGCCGCACACCAACAAAAAGTATTGACTACGGAGAACTCAAATCTCAAATGAACCTGTTGATCATGGAGACGATTTTCACGCTCGAGCTCTTCAATTTCTTGCTGAAGAAAAGAAAGGAAAACAAAAGCTTATTCACTTGACACCCAAACTGGAAAGAATGTGGAGAATACCTGCTAAGTTGGTAACTTACTTGAAGTGCTAAGATATGCCGCTGTGACTGAGCCAATTCCTCTTCTCGTTGTGCTTGTTGCCGTGCGAGAAGCTGAAAATGTAGGGATGCAGTATAAGTTCATAAACTTTTCATCTAAGCAAATTCATTCTGACAGAGTATCACTAAGCACCAAAGTTTTCTAGTTTAAATAAATGGTTGAACATTTTGGCTTGTTGCCATGCAAGAAGCTGATAATGTAGGCATGGAGTATAAGTTGATATCTCTCATCTGAGAACATGTAGCCTGCCAGTGTATCACTAAGCACTAAGGTGTTCTATTTTGAATGAATATTAAAAGTTTTGGTTCAACATCAAAGCACTGTCTCAATCAAGTCAGCCATAGAAGGATGCAAGATACAGGGTAAAAGTCCTATTTTACACTAATGTCATAGATACAATATCAATTAATACCAATTGCAACATTTATTCGCATTTCCTAGTTCAGTTTTCAGGGGAATGGGTAAGTACCAAAATTTGTTGCTCAGCCAATTCAACACTCATTGTATCCTTAACAGGTCCTGCAAATACAGTGTAATGATAATTAGTCGAGAAAACTACAGCCATTTAACTGAAAGGAAGAATACAGCCAAGATTGGAGAATGACGCGTGATACTGGTAATAACAAATTACCTTGATTTTGAAAATCATTGTTGCTAACCTGTGACATCAATGCAATAATATCATCAATATAGTCTCAAAATAATAGATCTTATTTTTAATTTTGTAGAATACGAAGTATCATAAGGAATGGTGGATGTAGTTCGTAAAGCCTTAATTTGATGTGAGTTTTTGAAAAAAAAATAATGCAGCTCTAAAGTTTTTTCTTTTTCCCTTTTTTGCTTTTTGAAAACTAGAAGATGCTCTGATGTAACAGATCTCTTAGTTTTAAGACCATAGTATTGCTTAAAAGGCAGTGCTTTGTAGTTCAGAAAATCCATTTGGGACCTCTTTTTCTAACCATATGATACTGTCTCCCTGATTTTTAAAACTCTAGTTTCTTGATACCACATTTTTCTAAAGTACAACATCCAAGCAGGCCCTAAGTGCTTTGACCACATCTGGACATCGATATGGTTCCGATATGGTTCTTCGGTTTTTCCACCGCTGCTTCTCTACATTATAAAGGTAGCAATGAGTGGCTTAAGGAAAAACAACTTACTGCTGGTCTAGCATCTAAAGACTGATGAAGATCCCTGTTTTCCTTGAGGAGTTTAGCTATCTCTCGTTCCTTGTCTTCAATCATTCTATCAGCAATATCACGGAATGATTGATGCTCTTCCTGAAAAAACATATATTAAAATACTGGATCTAAGACATAATAAGGATGCAGATAACATGAGTGATGTCCAGGAAGAAACCTTCAGTTTCTCATATTTTAGTGTCAGCTCTCCTAAATTCTTTTGAAGTTCATCATCAACATGGCCATTGCTCTGAGCCTTCACAGACTCACATTTCACTGCACCATTGGAATTCATAATTCTTGTCATTGGTTCCCATCAAAAGAAAGGAGAGACTTCTTAAGTAAATAGATTCAGCATCTCACATCTCCAGCTTTCCTCTACATTCGCCAAGTTTTTCTCCCAGGATTCTTTTTCTGAGATGAAATTAGAAGTAACAGAATCTAACTTCTTCATTATATCCTTTAGCTTTTTCTCAGCGTCAGCAAGAGCCATATCTCTGAATGAAATGTAAATAGTGAATACTTGGCAAACAATAAAAACTCAAACAGAAAATGTTGATGGAATAAAAACATAATACATCAACTAAAAGGATTTGTACTGCGAACAACAGTAAGTTAACCACTAGAGTACAACATTAATAACATGCCTAGTGTTGCTGGCCTGAAAGAATGCATACTACTTTTGGTAGTGACCTCCAAGCATAGTTAAAATTAAAAAGAACTGCAACTACCGGATAGCATATTTAACAAACTAAGCTGGAGACTATAATTTCCATTATGAAGGTTTCACATGAAGCACATCAAGCACTGATGGAAACCTGTAAGATTTAATTTTGCTGAGCAGAAGGTTAATTGCCCCTTACCTTGTCTCAATCTCATCTCCATGTCTGGATTGTGCTTTTTGGAGATCATCAATTGCTTTATCTCTTTCTGCTAAAGCAGCTGCCACCTCCTTTTCAGCTTCCTTGATTAAAAGCGATAGCAGACAATCAAATCAGTCAAAATCTTTGGTTACATCAGAAATCTAAATAAAAGAATGGCATTACCCTTAAGGCCTCTTCATGTTCTTTAACCAAATCTGAACTTTTAGCTGCAGTAAGCTCAGCATCCTTCTTTTGCAGAAGTGCATGTGCCCGGACCTTGTATGCAGAAAATTCACTTTCCAGTCGACTAATCTGCAAAGTACGAAAGGATAAATTTGAAGTTCTTTTTATACATCAACTCCAGCACATGCTCTATTTCCATTTGAAAATGTCAAGAAAACTAGTCCTTAGCATTAGGCCTCCCCCATGAACTGATTCAAAACCATTTGAATGTATTTCCAGGCTTAAAAATAACCATCTGTGTGCCAAACCGGGTCCCTCACAAGTGAGTTATCTAACTTCAAATGTTAATGAAGTTTCAATGCTGTTAAGGAGAAGCCATCTATTATGTACTCTAGTGTCCCCTTCTCTAACTCCAAATGTTAATATAGTTTCACTGCTGTTAAGGAGAAGCCATCTATCTATTATTTCATCCAGCCTCTGTACTCTAGTGTCCCCTACGCCAACCCCCTCCACACAGAAGATCATGATGTTAATTCCCAGAAAACCACATAGAAATGATGCAAAGATATGCATGAGATAGCATTTTTTTTCTGTCACGGTGCCACTAAACTAAAAACATGCCATCATGAGAAACATGAATACATGACTTCAGTGTCACATAATAAACATGCAGCTTCGAAGCCCAATACAACTTTACTGGAGACAGAGACTACAACAAACTATACAACATAAGGTTTTTCCTATCTTTTAACTGATATTGTGTACAACAAACAGGGTATGAAAGTTAAAAAGTGGCACTAAGGAATGATCAAACATATATGAGTCATGCAAAACTTGCAATAAAAGTACCAGGGCAAAAGTTCATGCTGCTTCATGTTCAATAAGCTTTAGCTCATCATACCAATATACCTCATGTTTTGCAGCTATTAGATCAGAATCTTTGGTTTGTAACAATTGATTTCGTGCTGATAACTCTAATTCCAATTGACCTGCAGAATATTCAAACAGGTTTATAGATTTAACCATTTTGCAGCAAAATCAAAATAGTAAGCATTGAAAGTCTTACTTTTAACTTTGGCGGATTCTTTTTCAGATCTAAGGCATGCATTTTCTGATGCTTCCAGCTTTGACCTAAGAGATTCACATGTAGCCTCCCAGCTTTGCCTTCCTTTTTCCTGAGTAATTGTAGAAGTTAGATGAATTCTACTTAGCTCCCACATACATCACAAATGCTCCTCCGATCAAACAGAAGCAAGACTAAATTAATTCAAGTCAGGTCTACAAGCTGTTTCAATCTTTTTAAACTTATAAGGCTACCATCATGTACTAAAAATGTCCATACATTTTGTCCGTTCTGAATAATGGGCACGGTTTCTAAGTCACACTAGATCACTTTATTCAACATTTCTTGTGTGATTACGCCATCCTCAGCACACACACTAATCTCATCGATTTCAGATTATCATAGTTCATAGTTTATATAAAACTAGTCAGCATTAGAAGTTTAAAACTACAGCTGCTCATATGTGTGCCAGTTTGAATTTGGAACCTATGACAAGGTATGCTCAACTTTGTACAGCCATGGCATGTTTCAGTACACAATAGAGAAACATACATGTTCACCCTTTAGATGAGCAAGCTCCCCTTTAACCTCCTCCAGAGTAGCTCTAAGACGGGCAGCTTCACCTGTTGATGCTGCTTCGATTTCAGCTATTTCTGAGTCTTTCTCCGTTAACACCACCTACAAAAGTATTATTATATGCTAATATTGAAGGTAAATATGATTGCTTACTCTAAATCACCATTTTTCCTGGCATACTGAGATTAGTTTGTTCAGCTACTCACTAGTCACTATTTTGCTATCAGTAAAGCACAACAGAAAATGGTCAGTTTAAAAGCATTAACCTAATAGACCAGCTAAATGCCACCTGGAAATTATAGTTTATCATATTACTATGATCATGATGCTATACACTGGAGTTACCTGTAGAGACTGTATGGTTTCAGATGCCTTCGTCCTTTCTGCAGAAACTTCAGCTAGCTGCGCCTGCAAGCTTTCTATTTGCTGAGGACAAAGAAGAGAGAGAAGTTAGATCACCTTAATGCTTTTTCTGGAATTATGCTCTCCAAATTTCATTCCTGGATCTCTTACCTTCTGATGCTTAGCAGTGAGCTCTGAAATTATTGCCATCCTCTTATCTTCAGCAGATTGAAGGGATCCTTGAACTTTCTCTAGCAACTTTACAGACATCACATCAGTCACTTGTGTACCAGTTTAGCTCAGAAGAACAGGTAATTGCTAGTTCTCACAAAATACAACAGCATCCTTTCATACAAGCAACACATATGTTGGGGGTTCTCTTCATAGTTTCTGGCTTAGCAGGCTGTTTCTTGTGGTGCGCTTGTTCTAAGCATATGTGTGTCATGAGTGGTGGCAGGCAGTTGAACTAACCTAGTATATTATCACCTTTTTATAATGCAATAGCATGCAGCTTACGTGCATGTTCGAGGGGACAAAAGCAAGCACAACTATATATTGGACTTTTGAAATGACCAGGAATCTCTACAGTTTTTACTTGCTTATTTCAGCTCAAAGATGGATAGATATATAGATACCTAAACCAACATATTAGAAATAAATAACCCAGTCAATGCCATTCTAATGCTAGATGGCTGGAACTATGTCCCATTCCTCCCTCCATATAAGCACCAGATAGAAGATCTTAGCACTCAACTAAAGCCATAACAGAACTTTAAGAATTCAACCATGTGCCCTGCAACACCTTAATATCTAACTTTTGGCCATGCATTTCTACTACTAAAGATCACCAAACAGAAAAAAATGGCAAGAAACATTGCATTTACATACCTGCTCTTTCTCAAGCACCGATTGTTGCAGTTTCTCAAGAGAATTGTTTCTGGCTTCCAAGGCAAGACGTGTCTCATCAAGGTTAGCCCTCAACCTACACATGGTTTGCATATTATGTTAAAGTTAACATGTCATTTTGTGGAAATCTTTAGGAAAGAACTGAAGATGTTATTTGCATCAGCAATGGAGAAGCTACGGCCTACAGATATAAATATAGGACTACAGCTATAATGGAGGAGCTGCACTGCAGCTCAACATAGTCAGGATTCATATAACTATACAGCTCCACCCACCCCAAGAAAGGAGAGAAACAAAAAACTAATGCTATTGCACGATGTTAAGATATGACACAAGCATTGTACAATGAGATATAGGATTATTATTATAAAATTATAATGGAGGAGTTGCAGTTCAATGTAGGTTTCATATAACTATACTACTCAGTTTCACCCACCCCAAGCAAGAGAGAAATGAAAGGCCTAGTCCTATATTTGCACGATGTTAAAAGATGACACTTGCATTGTAAAATGAGATTGACAAAGTCACTCACTTGCTGTTCACTGTCCGCAATTGCTGCCTTTCAGCATCCATTGACCTTAAGGCCTCACTAGCCTGCTGACGAGCACGTTCCAGTTCCTGCTGTGCTGCTAATTGCAGAGAAGCCGCCTGCTCAGCCTTCTGATTAACTTCATTAAACCGCGCTTCCAGGTCATCTTTTTCCTGTAAATCAGTAGGAAAAAACACTAAAGGTAAACTTCTTGTTCCAATGATTCAGTATATGATGACAATACAATACTATTTGACATTCACGAAACATGAGAAACAGGCAGCAAAGGGTTGGTTACACCACAACAAACGTTGAATCAAATTGTACTAGTTTATTCTCAAGCTAATGTGCACATAGGACAACTGAAAAATTCCATATTTAGGGAGACTGAGGCAGTGAAGTAAAAGATGTATTATTTTTCAAGCTAATGTGAACATAGGACAGATCAAAAATTGGTTATTCATTACCTTTTGTATATCTTGTATACGTTGTTTTGCACGCTTGTGAAGCCTCTGAAACTTGGTATCCAGCTCAACATATTTGTCGTCGCGTTCTTTTAGTTCCTTTTCCATTTTTTGTTCAGCTACATGCATGGAACTAATGATGAATTAGATTCTGAAACCAAAAAGAAAACAGCACTGCAGCAGCAAGGACTAGTTCGTATTACAAATTATAATGATATAGCAGGCTGCAATCTGTGTCTGATCAAGCTAAGATAAAGCAATTCCACAGTAAAATTCAGAAAATTAAGTTTGAATAATCAGAACCTAAATTGAGGTTTATCCTGTTGAAGATCTAAACGTCACTTTAGAAGTTATTGCAATGTACCACTATCCGTTGGAGATCTAGGTGGAATGGAGCACGAGAAAACTGCAAAGCGATAATGCGTTAACAATTGTCCTATAATTACAATTTTCTCAGTTTTAAACCCTTCTAGCATATAACCAACATGCAAAAGAGTTGTAATGAACTAATGAACATGACCACCTTTTCCTTGCATATGCCCAGAGGGCTCCCTCTGCTGTATCATAGTCACGGACACATTAGCATGCGATTGGCTAAAAATTATAACAACACACATACATAGTCCACGAGTCATAGCAAAGAATATTATTCCTTAATCCATTATGCAATTGCAGTCATTGTAATCATGTCTACATGTCAACATTGGTGCCTAAAGGTCTCCCTCTTCTCTATCACGCAAGCATTAGAATGTGATTGGCTCATCAAAATCATAACGATGCAAAAGCACTGAGAATCGTTCCAACTTCAGAGGCTCAGTAGCAGTGGCGGCTAACCTTGCGCGAGCTTGGCGGTGAGCTCCTGCACCTTGCCGTCGGCCTCGGCGTAGGCCACGTTGACGTGCTCCAGGGCCTTCTCGGTGGCCTCTCGCGTCAGCCGCTGCTCCTGCGCCTCCCTGCCCAGCCTCTCCACTTGTTCCCTCAATCCCCTCACGACCTCGGGTCCCCCGTCCGCGTCGCCCGCCGGCCGGGCGCCGGCAATCTGGGACTTGAGGTACTCGTTCTGGAGGCCGAGCTCCATGACCTCCCGCGCGAGCTCCTCGTGGGCCCGCTCGGCCGCCTCGCCCCCGCTAGCCGGGCTGCCCTCCTCCCCCGCCGCCACTTCCGGCACCGGTGGCGGAGGTGTCTCCGCAGCATCCCCTTGGCTCGGCGCCGGCGGGTGGGGCCCTCGGGATCCATCTCGCCGCCGAGCCGGATCCAAATCTATGTGCTCCGCTCGAGGGGATTGGACCAGGAGGGTTTGCGTCCGGTTGGGCGCGAGGCGTGGTGAGATTGTGGTTTGCCGGGAGAAGGAGACCCGGATCTCAGGTGACCTCGGTGAAGGCGGAGGGGGAGGAGAGGAGTGGGGGCGGTCGCCGTCGGTGGCGAGGAGGAGGGAGAAGGGGCCGGGGGGAGACGACGAGCTGGATCCCCGGCCGTGCCACCTGTGGCTGACAGGTGGGACCTACGATCAAGCGGTACTGTGGCAGTGGCAGCAGTGGTGGTAGCGTCTAGCGTGGGATGTCTGCAACGGTTGAGCTTTACAACCACGGGATAATGGAGGTGAATCCCGAGGTCAATTCCAATTATGAAGTTTTGTAAAAAAAAAAAGGAGAGGACGGTAGTAGTAGATTCATTTTGTCTAATTTATTCTACGGTTTTACAAATGGGTTTGACACTCTTGTTTTTAAAGTCTAAAAATCTCTTATCTAACGATTTGCCAAATAGGTTTGGTATTTTTATTAACTTAGTAAACACTTAGGGTGATATTTGACATATATCTCAAACTGCGGTTCGCTTGCCAAACGCCCTCGCGCGCTACTTCTGCGGGATATTTCCCTCTCACGCGTACAATTTTTAGTTTTGTTAATGGAAAATTGTTGGAGATTAACTCTTTTTACCTTTACCATATTCATTTGGGACTTGGAAAATTGCTAATTTTGTCAAACAAAGAATGCAAAATCGTTGGAGTTGAGCATCTCCAACAGTTTAGCATTTTTTCTTTGTCATTTGTTGTAGTTTGTCAACTCATGTCATCACACGTTTTTGAGCTTGTCATTCCTCCACAATGAGATAACTACCATGGTCCATCTCCAAGAATTTATTGTTTAATGGATTCACTCACAATATGTGAGCTTATTATAGTCTGAAATGAAAAACACAATGAGCTGGGTGTAGATCTCGGATGAACAATACCAATCCTTATATAGAGACATCCATCTTCGTGACATAGACCTATGCTTTGGCCGTGAGATAGAGAAGAAAGCTTTTTTTTATATCATCATGTCCATAACAAATTTACATTACAAATAAACAAAAACTGAAACTGCTGGATTAGTAGAGGTCGTCTTTGTAGTTTGTAGGCGTCCGGATAGCTTGCAAGCACACCTTTAGAGTGACGTAGCAGGTACACACTGTCTTTTTTTTTTCTAGAACACGTCGTAGACATGTAATGCGTTAAGCAGATAGGAGTTTTACAAAGAAGTTACAAAACGGGGACGGTAAACATGGTTACCGAAGCCCTCCCAAAAGCTATCCACTTGCTGCAGAGGAACAACAGCAGGGACCAAAAAATACTCAGCAGCCTGAGACACATCTCGGCACGCTAACCACCACCAAATAAACAGGAACTTAAGAAATCAGTCTGAGAAGAACAAACGAGCAACATGTGTGACCTAAGAATTTCTACCAGAGCCCCAACCTCGAAAGCAGAAACTTTAGCTGCTCGTGACCAGCAGCACACCACGCTAGCGCCTCACCACGGATACTTGCCAGGAGCTGCTGCACAGAGGAGATGCGGCCATCAAAGGTTCTTGAGTTGCGATCCTTCCACAGCGACCACCCGATGAGGAAGATGAGGGAGTCAAAGCCCTTTTCTGAGCTGCTTGGGCACGCACTTGCGCTGCAGCAACCATCATATAAGGACAGGTTCCTCCCAAACAAGCACGAAGGACTGGAGCTGCACTATGGAGAGGCAAGCATGCCAGACCTCCCGCAGGTACACACCGTCATCGAATTGGATGATATCCATTTGTCTCGTGTTATTATTAATTACTAATCCGTTCCAAATTGTAGTTCGTTTGACTTTTTTGACCACAACTTTGACCACTCGTCTTATTAAAAAAATTATGTCAAATATCATTTCTTTTGTTGTGGCTTGCTTTACTAACATAAGAATTTCAAAAATGACTTAAATTTAACCATATTTGCACTAATTTTTTGAATAAGACGAGTGGTCAAAGTTGGGGTCAAAAAAGTCAAACGAACTACAATTTGAAACGGAGGGAGTACGTAGTTAACAACTAGAATTCGCAGTTGTTCCCAGCGTAGGGAGGCCGTCCACGTCTCCTCTAAATCTCTGATTGGTCCAGTTAGGCGCCACCTCATCTTCTAAGCATCCGATTGGTCCAGCTCGGCCCGAGGGCGAGTGAGTTCGCTACGCACTAAATGCGTCGCCGGCTCTTCCGTAAAAAAAAAAAAAGCGTCTCTTCTCGACGTTTCTCGCCTCCTCCGTCTCCTCCCATGGCGACCTCGGCGCGGCGTTGGCGGCGCGGCGCGGGGCGGCGTTAGCCGCCGCCGGCCCTCCTCCCCCCTCCCCCGTCTCGATGCCAGTGGGCCATGGCCGCTCGCTCCACCTCGACCTCGGCTCCCACCGTCTCTCTCTCTCGGTCTCTCCGACGCCGCCTCGCCTCGCTCTCCGCGAACCGCGCCGCCACCTCCTCACTCTCTCCTCCCGATGTGGTGCGCCGCGCGCGCGGTGCGGCGCGGCGGCGCAACGCCGCCGGCCCCCTCCGTCATCTCTCTTTCTCCCTCCGACTCGATCGCGCGCCGAGCCATGGACGCCGCTCGCGGCATGGTTGGGCCGGCGGCGGCGGCGGGCTCTGCTCCCGCCGGCCTCGGCCTCGCCGATGGGCGGGCCGCGGCATCCGCCTCCGCTGCGTCCTCCCGGTCTTGCCGCGGTCGGCTGGGCCTAAACCCCTAGCGCCTCGTCGTCGTCGCCGGAGGCGGGAGGTGAAGTCCGCCGGCCGCACGGCCGTACGTCGCCATTTTCTTCCCTACCCTCGCTCCGTCTTCCTCTCTGCGCCATGACACAGGGGCGGCATGGGACGACCGCTCCTGGCTGCTCGTGTTCCTCTCGCGGTGCACCGCCTCCGCCCGCACGCAGCCTCCTACTCTTTGGTGGGCGGCGCGGCACGGCGGCGCAGCGCCGGCGGCCCATCCCCCCTGTCTCGATCCGCCACTGAGACGTGGTGCGGCGCTTCGTCGCAGCGCGGCCCGTGGATGGGTTCGCGGCACGGGTGGCGCCGGCGGTCGCGTCGCGGCGCCGGCGGCCTCCCTCTCCCTCCGGCCTTGCCAGTTGCTGGCGACCGCGCCGTCCACTTGCTTTGCATCCTTCCAGCGATCCGCAGTTGCTCGACGAAGCCCTAGCTGCCTCTTCTTGACGTCGGCGGCGGTAACGACGGCGTCCGGCTGGCCATCCCGGTAAATCACCATTTTCTTCCCTGCCCGCTCCCTCTTCCTCTTTCGGTGACGCGGGCTCGATGTGGGCCCGGTGCCCCGGCGCTCGTGTGCTCCTCCCGTACGCAGCCTCCTCCTTTCCGTCGACGGCTGGATCTGGCAGCAGGGCACCATTTTCTCCTCCTCCATCCTGTGTGGCTCCTCCCGCATGTCTTCTCTCCCTCTGTTGGTCCATCTATCTGAGGACATCACCATGGCAAGGATATTGGGGACATGACCATGACAATGATGTTGGGGACATGACCATGGCAATGATGTTGGTTTCATTCTTTGGTATGTAGCGGTGGTCATGATTTTGTGGCACATATCTGAGGACATCGCCATGTTAGTGCGCTGTGATTCTCATGATTTTGGGCATGTCCAATGATGAGTCCGTTTGCTCTTCTTGTTAGATTAATCTAGGCGAATATGGCGGTGTTGTGATGAGTTCTTTTAGCGAGGTTATGTGGTTGTGGGATGATGAGTTTTTTGATCGAGACAATGGAATTATGCAATTATGATTGGTTCTTTCAGCCTTCTACTTGTTGTTAATTATTTGTGTTAGTTTTCTCATGACAATGTTGTTATTTCTTACCGGTCGCTTCGCATGTGTTTTTTCATTTTGGTTAATCCCTATACTTTTTCGTTTGTTGCGAGCGTAAGTCCATTGTCGGTGACGTCTTGAGATGATTGGTTGGTTTTTCTATTACCGACCTCACCACATAGCCGATGATGTATCGATTCCCGCCGATCTCTCGTCCACTTCCTTGCAAATCCTTTTTTGTACAGTGCGAAAGCATTTCGCAACTAAGGTCCTGTGGAGAGATGCATTATAAAGCGATGGTGAGTTCATTTGCTTCTATAGATTGCTATGAGTGAATTTCTATTCCGTTAGATGAGGTCTTGTGAATAAGCTACCCCATTACGGGATTTACACAAGCACCATGGATGGCTTCATATCTCGTTTGGCTACAAATTTTTTTGCTATTTTTAATGCCGCACGAAATAACAGGTTACCTACCACATTTGAGCATAGTTGATATGCCTCGGACATATTTGCTCTACGCCTGTACACGATTACCTACTATGCAAATCGATAGGATGGTACCCTTGTATAGAGTCGCAGATTGTGCCTATGAATGTACCCATCTTGTCTATCTGCGAAATGCTTGATTTACATATTACCTACAATTTATTATATATCTGAAGAATTCCTTAGTTTAAACTAATATGCGAGATAGGTGGGATGGTACCCTTGTGCATAGTTTTGGTTTCTCATTTTGCACGCTTGCGCAATTGCTTGATTTACATATTACACGTAATTTATTGTATACCTTAAATAGTTGATTAGTTTACATTTTTATAACTCATCACTTCGTATGCGAGGTTTAGCCAACCCGGCGGGTTCTAAATCTTTGGGTTTCATTTTTCGAGCTAAACGTTTGCCATTTAGAATGGAATACGAGTGCGCCTATCCGCCTCCTTCACGTGGTGAGTTCTTCCCGCATTCTAAGTTGCAAACTCAAATAGAATGGTTATTTTCGGATTTTATCAATTCCTGTGTCTTTTTTAATTCCATGGCTTCCTAACGTCTTCATTCTTCGCGCACATGAGGGACCGCAAAGATTGCTTCCGGTTGTTCCGGGAAAGTGAGTTCGACGGAGTAATAGATTCGCTATAGCCGAGATCGGGTAATGTAACCTCTCGATGTTGTTCTCGCGAACCAACCCAAGACACATGGAATTGATGGCATCATAGGTTTCGGTTAGTTGGGGAAACCATGAAGGTAATTTTTTTGGTCTCGCATCCAAAATGTTAGTCATATTATGTGCTTTTTACCCCGAATCATCATAGTGGAGTACATACTAACCATACAAATTCAATGTCACCGATGATCTTGTGATTTATCCGATGTATTTTATTGCTTCACGAGTGGACCTCGGCTTTAACTTTATAGGTAAACAAAAAGCCCTTAGACTCTAACTTACACTTCTTTATGTGAATTGTGATCTACATACTGTGGTAACACCTAATGCGAGACAAACAAACTCAAATTTTGTCCTATAGACTTTTCGTAATTATAGGTTAAATAACCAAGTTCTTCTTATTGGAAAAGTATATAGTACCACCCAGGTGCCGAGCCTCGCTCCTCACTCTTAATCTCTTCTATGTTACAGCTTGCTCCATAGTGGTTATCCCCTTATATTCTAATCTGTCGGCACTCATTTGTTTTATTACTACGGGTGTAGTGTCCACTTTGTGCTTCACAATCGTTCACTCTCGCACCTTGTCTTACTATAGGTGTTTTTTCTTTCCTTCCTTTTTTCTCGCCTTACGTATTTTTTTATTACATAATTAGATCATTTTTCTAGATTATAGTTACTTGGTGTATTGTCCCAAATTTACTCTCGAGTTGTGCACGTGTATGGCAAAAAAATTGCTTGTCCGAGCTTTCCACGTGACAAAACCGTGTACCAAATTAAATGATATTTCACTCATGCTATGTGTACATTGGTAGGTCATCCAAACCTGTTCAGGACCAAGTTGATTTTCGTCTTACACTATTTCCGTCGATGCCTCTTTACTATTTTGCACGTGGATTTTAGATAATTGAGATTGAGAGCATCCCTAGACTTCGAAACAATGATCTTTGAGGGTCGAACCATTCATGTAGATGGTCAAGGTATGCGAGATACTATTTCACATCTCTGTCAATGAATGGATACTGTCTTATCTATTACTTTCTTTATGGCTACCGGTCGCATCTCACCGGTTGCATGCATTACGGTGGAAGAATGCGTTCTCAATCCCGCTAGAAACACTAACATGATCAAACTAGAGATATCATGAATTGATTGTTAATTTAGTGCCTGGGGAGATATGTTTAGTTAATGCGTGTTTGTTTGCAGTTTTGTATCTTGTTTACTCCATTAATGTTGGCTTTCTAATTTTTCCCCGTCATTTGCTCGGGACTAATTGAAATCGCTTGAAGGTGTATATCTCTTCTCGATTAGGTTCTTAGCTTGTTCCTTGTGTAGTTTCATCTACCGACTTAGCCTATCGAGAGCGTGTGCAAATTCGATCGATACAGCCTCCCTCCTCATGTGACATCGAAAGGTAATTTTCCATATACATATATTATGTCTCGATTAGTTGTGACGGGAAAAAAGGCGAATCCTTTCAAAATATAGTGCCGCATGATCTAGACTATAGGTTATGGCTTATGAGCCTATTGTCTCGTACATATAATCTATTTGTATCTACGCACTATATAGTTTACTAATGAAGCTACAGGTTGGGAGGCCGGTAATATTCATATCTAGAAACTTAAAATTTAGTTCCTTCTTATTCGTCGTTCCAACCGACTCAAATTTTACTACATTTGCGCTGCCGCTTTGACTACTATGGTTATGCCCTTTTTTCGGACCGTCAATTGCATCGGTAGGGTGCAAACGAGTGGCAGTGTCATCACTACTCAACCAGGGCAATTAAGTTCGTAGCCCGTGCACCGTAATGCCGAGGTATTTCCACCGTAATGCCAAGGTATTTCTTGGTATTACTAATTTACCATTACATGTAAAATCTCTACAAAAAGCTTGCTTTGCTACTTATCGACCCTTACCAACGTACACGTTATGAAATATATAATCTCATTATACAATAATTAAAAACTTAAATATTCATCTCGCTTAATAACGCCTACGAATGCTACATATGCTATTGTATTCGAGACTAAAGAAAGTGACTTTTATAGACATAGATCAATGAGCACAAAGCAAAAAGGTTCATGCGCTTGCTTATTGACTTAGTTCCTGCGTATGAAAAAAGGTAGCTATTAGTGATAACTCTCCGGAACTTTTTTTTTTGCAGGTTGACCCACCCTTTATTTATGCTCCACGTATTGACAGGAAACATTTTCATGCAAATGTTCGTCTTCTACGCTTAGTGATTTGCCAAAGCCCTTGCTACTAAGAAAAGAGGATCTCATGCAAGTTACTCTCTGTCTCAAAGCAAAGTGACTACACAAGGTGTGTTCTGTTACCGTTTCCGAGTATGGGACATATTTGTAGTAATGATGGCTTATATTGAAAAAAAATGTTACGTACATCGCCTTCAATGATGTTACATTCTTTCTTATATAAGAAAAGGCAACCTTTGGTACACAAAAAATATTCATGTCTCGTGACTCACGATCCGAATTTGAAAAAAAAAAAATGGCATCGATCAATGTAAAGCACGGTACCAAGCGCCAACATAGGTTGCTTGTGCCTTGTCTCAGTTCCTCATTCATTTGAATTCCATGGTGCCTCAATTTTGGCGTTCTTATTCTACCGACATTCCAAACTATACTAAAATATATGGCCAATGCATAGTACCCTCGTCCAATGAACGATATTGTCTACATCCTACTTGCTCTTATAGTGACCTAAAGTGTTATTGGTGGTCCATGATTCTCCGGTAGGAGCATTCGCAGATACTGAGCGGCTAACTTGGTGTAAATATTGGCCTTGTCGCTTTACATGTGCCTTGTGCTTTGCCCTTCACCATCCACGAGAAGACTTCTTTATGCTTTTGCGGGGATCCTATCCTAATCTTTGGGAAGTGTCTTCTTAGTCCATCGATATTGCCCGCAAGGTTGGCCGAGATGATCTTGTTTACGGGGAATTCGAATGCGGTTACCTTTGAATAGATAAACACAAAGGGGGAAGGAAGAAGAACATCATGACAAAGTTTCTCCCCTATTATTCTAGATTGATTGCCTTTGCTTCTACAAAGAGCGACATGGGTCAATATAAGTTCTTCGTCATTTTGCGAGTTGGGTGTTGTTATATATATCACATCAAACACGGCCGGATTGCCTTGCCATCTCTATCCTATGTGCGCGGCAACGGCTTAGTACGTTTACAGATTTCGTTGTGTCACTCCATGTTTACTTTAGTATGTGCTTACTTACTTCATCAATGATTAGTCTACTATTGCTGTACAATGCTGCCAAATAGGTGTTTATTTACTTGGTTGCTGATTGCTTCTGCAGTGAAAGATTCAGTATATGTTTTCGGATGTCAATTACCTATGCTTGCCAAAGTGCGCGCGCCTGCGCGCGCTTTCTACTAGTATTACTGAAATAGCGGTTGACCGAACTGCATCTCGTGATCACGGTGTCCTTTTCCAGTATTTAATTTTATAAGGTCATCTTATGCTAGTAGTACTAGCTAGTATTAGGTATCGTCGTCAGATCGAATACGTACCTTGAGCCTATTATTAGCGGTTTCCACGCATTGACTCTATTAGCCGGCCGGCTGCTACACATTGACCAGACTGCTGCATCTGCATGAGCTCACACCACAAATCAGCGTTATTATTAATTATATGTGTGGCAACATTGTAAAAAATCTCTAATTATATTGTTGATCTCTAAACGGTTGCAGATCAGCAGATGGACAAAAAAAACTGTTATAATACTACAACAACAACTACAGTCTGAAAGGTGTACACAACAAGCAAATAACAGGAGAATCTGATGGATGCCTACAAAACTAATATTACAAGCAGATTCAAGGATCAAATAATATCGACAACGTCAGCATAATTCAAAACAAATAATTTGCCTAGAGATACTATATGTGCTGCAGCGCGTCAATGGGGATTGTTGACGCATGCGTGCAAGTCACCGTCGTCTTGTGTTGCGACCCGACCAGGCCAAGCGAGTGCCGCGGTGAGGATGGTGTGATGGGAACCGCCTAGACATGAGACCGGCATGAGCTCGGTATGGAGCCGTGCATGGCAGGGTAAGGTCTGGTTTAGTTCCTCAAATCCGGAGTGGCAAAAATCATGTTCTAACACTGTACTGTAGTATTTTTTTTATTTGGTAAAAATTGTTCAAACATTGACTAATTATGCTCAAAATGTCCATATCACAAAGTACAACCAAACTGTGCAATTAGTTTTTTATTTTATCTACATTTAATACTCCACGTATGTGCCGATATTTTGATATGGTGAGAAATTGTCTTTTTCATAGTAAATATGAACACCAAATTAAGGAACTAAAAGGGCCTAAGCTAGCAGCACGTCACATATACACGCGCACGATCATGGACCCAAAGTCAGCGATCGTGTGGCTGCTGTACACTGCGCCAATCTGAATGTAATAGGAGAGCTGAAACCACCCCTTTATCGGATCAAGAGATTAATTTGAAACACTATCTTAAAGAATATCTGGTTAATCTCTTAAGAGAAGAGGAACTAAAGTGGTATGAGAGAGCCAAGGTAAAATCCCTTTTAGAAGGGGATGCTAATACCCGGTTCTTTCATCTGGTTGCCAATGGAAAACACCGCAAACAACACATTTTTAAACTTGAAAGTAATCAAGGTGTTGTCACAGGTGATAACAACCTCAAAAGTCATATCACGACTTATTACAAGGATCTATTTGGCCAACCAAATGCTCTCGACATTTCCCTGTTTGAAGAGCAAAACATGGATATTTCACAGGTATCACCAGAGGAAAATGATATCCTCATAAGCCCGTTCACTGAATCAGAAGTGAAGGAAGCGGTCTTCCAGATGGAGCATAATAAAGCTCCAGGTCCGGATGGTTTTCCTGCAGAATTCTATCAGGTCTTTTGAGAAATTATCAAGGCTGATCTATTACCCTTATTTGAGGAATTGCATAGAGAGGCTCTTGATCTATATAGCCTGAATTTTGGCATCATCACCTTAATTCCAAAGATGGATAATGCCACTAGAATCCAGCAATATAGGCCGATTTGTGTTCTAAATGTGAGTTTCAAAATATTCACTAAAGTGGGCACAAATAGGCTTAATTTAGTAGCTAAAAGCGTGGTGAGACCAACACAAACGGCTTTACGCCAGGCCGTAATATTATGGAAGGGGTCGTTATCTTACACGAGACCATCCATGAACTTCACACCAAAAAAAGGGACGGTGTCATTTTCAAAATCGATTTTGAAAAGGCATACGACAAGGTGAAGTGGTCTTTCCTTCAGCAAACGCTACGTATGAAAGGTTTTTCACCTAAGTGGTGTCGCTGGATTGAAGCAATGGTGACAGGGGGAAGTGTAGGTGTCAAAGTTAATGATGATGTGGGACCTTACTTCCAAAGCAAACGGGGTCTCAGACAGGGAGACCCTATGTCACCCGTTTTATTTAATATCGTTGCAGATATGCTTGCTCTTCTTATTGACAGAGCAAAAGCCGATGGTCAAATAAGAGGTGTCGTTCCCCATCTTATAGATGACGGTACTTAATAGGCTAGATTTCTATAGATCTAGATTCTTCTGGCAAGGTTCCTCTGATAAACACAGAAACCGACTCGCCAAATGGGATATCATGTGCCGTCCCAAGGACCAAGGGGGTTTAGGTATCCTTGATTTGCATCTGCAAAATAAATGCCTTCTAGCCAAATGGTTGGTTAATCTTTTAAACACAGAAGGCATGTGGCAATCTATGCTAAGGAATAAATACTTAAACTCCAAAAGTCTTACTCAAGTGACAGCCAAACCCAATGACTCTCATTTTTGGAGAGGCCTCATGCAGATCAAAGATGAGGTACTAGTTAACAGTTCCTTTGATATCAAGGATGGAACTAATACTAGGTTTTGGGATGATATATGGGTAGGCAATAAGCCATTGAAAGTTAAATATCCATCATTATTTAATATAGTACAAGACCCACATGCAATGGTCTCAAAAGTGATGAATATCAGACCCCTAAACATTTCTTTTAGAAGGGCTCTGGTGGATAATAAATTTTCTGAATGGCGGAGCTTAGTAGCACTAATCTCCAATGTTGAATTGGTGGCAGGAACTGATTTTTTTCGTTAGAATTTAACCAAATCTGGGTTATTTTTAGTCCGTTCCATGTATCATTATCTGATAAATACACGCCTACCATTTCGTCATAGGATGATTTGGAAGTTAAAAATACCTCTAAAAATCAAAATCTTTCTTTGGTTCTTACAAAAGGGTGTCGTTTTAACTAAAGACAACCTTGCTAAGAAAAATTGGAAAGGGAGTCAGAAATGTATCTGCTGCAATGGGAATGAAAATATCCAACATTTATTTCTAGATTGCCCCCTTACCAAAATGATTTGGAGGATTATCTTCTTTGCTACTAAGCTAACCCCACCTAGTTCAATCAACCACATGTTTGGGAGTTGGCTTTCTAATCAACATAAAAAGATTAGAAAATTGATTTGGGTGGGGTTGGCTGCAATGTGTTGGGCTATCTGGAGATGCCGTAATGATGTTATCTTTAATCAAATAAAATATAACTCTATTATGCAGGTCATTTTCAGAGGAGCATACTGGTTGCGCTCGTGGGCACAACTGCAGCATGATGGGACAGCCAAGGACGCACTCTCCGCGATGAGCAAGAAATTAGAAGTTATTGCTCTAGAGATATCCAATAAAGGATGGAAACTATTTTATTGTTTGAATTAACGTCCGGATCGTTCTATAAGACCTTGGTTTTGCCACTTTGTTTCTTTGTAAAATCTTGTAATAATTGGCTGTGTACATCCACGGATGTAGAGGCCGGATATCTTATCCATTATTAAAAAAAAAGCGCGGCAGCCACGCATGGGAAAGAAACAGCTATCCCAGTATCCCACGGGCGCGCGCCACCCGTGAAAGTGACGGTACTTCTCGGTCTAATTCCAGGACCCATTACATTTGTTTCTTGTCAAGTTGTCATCCATGTGCACGCATGAGATCATATCGTCTGGCACACGCGCAGCTGCCAAGGTGTTGCTTATTTGGTGAACACACGATATACAAGATGTACTATGTAATAGCTTAACCAGCACAAGACAGTGCAAAAGACAAGCGATGCAAAGATTGAATATGTGTACAGGGCAGGGCTGTTTTTCCAACACTGCTGAATTAGTTCCAAGGTCCATGTATGTATGTATGCACTGTTTAATGTAATTATGTAACATCGAGTTCCTTGTTGGCCCCCTGGACCCAGGCAAGAGAAAGCCACTGGCGAAGCCCGAGATCTCAAACACACAAAAACATATCGAACTTGTATTAATGAGGTTTTCAATTATTACAATTAGATCCCCCAAAATCTGGGGCTAGATTTTGAGGATCTACTTTTTCTCCCCCTTCTTACATCATGGTTGGCCCCCTGGACTAGATTTCCCTGTTTACACTTCTACCCTTAGGGTTTACTAATCCCTTGCCA
The DNA here is from genome assembly GCA_018135685.1 of Themeda triandra. Lineage (NCBI taxonomy): Eukaryota > Viridiplantae > Streptophyta > Magnoliopsida > Poales > Poaceae > Themeda > Themeda triandra. The sequence continues at coordinate 119,112 of JAENPR010000210.1, forward strand.
CAGTAGGCAGCCTTCAGAGGAGGGCAATTTGGTCCTTTCCCTCTTCATCTTGGGCCTTGGGCCGCTTCCCGGCGCCATCGAGCGAGCCCGTTCAACGGCCGCGGGCGCGGCTCCTTCCTGACTTAGCCTCTGGAGGTAGACGAAGCTTCACCGACCCATCATTTGCACGTCAGTCCTGACGACCTCCGCACAAGCTCCCCTGCACAGCGAAGCTTCACAGCAAGCAGTTAGGGTTAGCTGAGTCCTGGCGACTTCCGCGGGTAGCGGCTAACCCGGCGAAGCCTCCTGGGGGTGGGTTGAAGACAAGCGAGCGCGCCAGGGGCCACTCTTGTCAGAGACCCTCATCACCTTCGCTATCTCGTTCTTACCTCCCCCAACAATTCCCCCTTGAGGGTGAGGCCTGATCTCAAAACGGGTCTTCGCCATCAACCCATGAGTAGCGGAGGTGATGCTGGTCACTGGCTTTCCCCCTGACTCATTTTTGAAAATCTGGCCAAGCTACAGTTGTTGACGTGTCGGCCCAGGATTGAACGGGCGCGACGCCCGAGCGACGCGACTGTTGGGCTGACACGACCGTTGGGCATGACTCGCGAAGAGCCCCCTATAAAAGGGGCTGCCGTGGAGAGAACGGAGACCACCCCTGCCATCGTGAAATCGAATTTCCGAGAGCGCGTAACCTTTAGCCACCATCGCTATCGTGGCTCGCCCCTTTTGCTGTTGGCCTAAATTCAGTGGGCCATACTCTTCTCTAAGCTCCGTGAGGTCTTCGGGTTGGTCGGAGGTCCTTGAGGATTATATGGTAGCCCAGACAGAGGCGCAAGAGATTCTCGACACGTTGAGTGACGTGTCTGCTTCCGTCGAAGACCTCATTGGCCCGAGCGAAGCTACTGCAATGGCCCATACCGGCACCTTCATCTTTCCAGCATCGAAGATGACCCAGGAGATGATTGATGGGATGGAGGCGGCTGGGTATTTTCCAAGGGGCGCTGGTCGTCCTGTTCCGGAGGGTCAAGTTCTTCCGAAGCCTAAGGAAGGGGAGATAGTGGTTTTCCGGGACTTTTTCCACTGCGGTCTCCGCTTTCCGATGTGCAATTTTATGCGGGACATCTCTTTTTTCTTCAACGTCCAAATCCACCAGCTTACTCCCAACGGCGTCCTGGCCCTTAGCAAGTTTTGCTGGGCCTGCCTTTCTTATGGTGCGGAGCCTGATATTGAAGTTTTCTGCGACTACTACGAGCTGCACAAGCAGATCAAATATCATCAGGGGATGCAGTGCCAGTATGGGAGCTGCTCTTTCAACGCGAAGAGAAATCAGTGCCGTGGGCGGGAGCGTCTGGAGCTTTCTTATTGTCAGCCCAACAAGTGGGACATGGACTGGAAGTCCTACTGGTTTTATGCGAAGCATGCTCCGGCTTACAAGAAGAAGGCTGACAGGGAGCGCGAAGCCTTCTACCCATTCGCCACTCGGCTGGAGGACATGAAGCCAGAGACCAATGTGGTTACTGACGACGAATACGACGAGCGCCGTCGCAAGTGCGAAGATGCGTTCCGTATGGCTTGCCGTTTCTCCGGTGGGCGTGACTTGGTTGAGGAAATGGTAGCTTCGCGCTGCTGGCCCATTGGCCGCTTCAGGCCCGAGTTCGATTTGGTGGACCATCAAATGCCTATCTTTGGCGATGGTGCCAAGGGTCCGTTCCCACGTTTCAAGGGTGATCTCCTACGTGGTGTTGCTGTTGATGTCTTCGTCACCAGGGTGGAGAAGAAAGCTGAAAGGATCGCGGGGGAGATCACCGTGAGAGAGTACGCCGCTAGTCGTGCGGCTAATGGTAACATGCCCCGTCTGAACAGAGTCTTCGAACAGTTGGGCATTGTTTATCATGAAAGGATACCCTCTGAGCCTTTGCTGGCGAAGGTTCAGGCTGAGAAAGAGAAGGCTGAGGCCAAGGCCCGGGCAAAGGAAATTGTCGTTTTCGGCACGGCGCTAAGTGATCTCGACGATCCGCCCGCCACTGCTCCTAAGAAGAGGAAGGCCGTCGCGCGGGCGAAGGCCATCAGTAAACGGCCGCGCCCAGCCGCGCTCCTTCCTGACAGTCCGATCCCCTCTAATCGGGAGTCTGGGAATGAGGAAGCGACGGAGACCCAGCAGGTCGTGGTAGAAGACGATTTGGGCGGTGGAGCTGGAGCTTCGCTCGCTCGTCAGTTAAACACTTCCCCGCCCCAGCCGAGACAGACTCCTTCGCCGAAAGCTGCAAGTGACCCACGGGGAGCTTCGACAGTGGCTGACTTGGGGGCGAAGATTTCAATTCCCAACCTGTTCGATGATCTTCCCTCTGACTCTGATGACGAAGATGTTCAAAAGACCCCCAAGGATGGCGCTGGTGACCACGCGGAGATTAGCAGTGGCAGCAAGAGTATCAAGCACTCCAAGGGGTGCGACGGGGTTGAGGAGGAGGAGGCGGAGGCTAACTTGAGCGCTCACGCTGACTATGATGATATCTTGAGATCCCCGCTGAGGTCTCCACTGAATAGGGCTTCAACTCTTGACAGCGGCGCTGTCTTGGCCGCTCAAAGGTCTCCGCCGGCCAAAGCTCCAACTCCTGACCGCAATACTGTCTTGGCCGCTCAGGAGATGTTGCGGCTTCGTAAGTGCTTCTCTCTGTTTCTGATTTAAGTGAATCACCCGCCACGTGATTTTGAATTGCACACTGATCTTCTACTTCTTTGCTTTTTAGGTGGCGGGCGCGACTTGGAGAAGGGGGCAACCTCCGCTAGCTTCCCCCCTAGCTCATTTACTAAGTCCACTGTCCTTGGCGATGATGGCACTCCTGGCCCCGGAAATGCTGCTGGAGCTGAAGAATACGTGGAGTCCATAGGTTTGGCTTATCTTAGTTTCTCTTATTGTTTTCTTTTGTTTGGTCTTCGATTTGAGTGTGACCTGATCAGTTATTACAGCTTTCATCAAGGAGTACTTCAGCAAAGGCAACTTATTTGATGTGCTGCACGCCTGCGCTAACCAAGGGGGGATTGTAAGTCTATTGCTTACTGCCTATTGTTTTTCTTCCCCCCCTTTTTTTTAAACTTGGCTTGGTTATTTCCTTAGATAAACTATATGACTGGGGAGCTCCAACGGTGCTTCCATAAGGTCCTTACTGATTATGAGGTTATGAGAGTTGAATATGAGAAACTTGTTGAGGCCGAAGCGAAGCTGAAGAAAGAGAATAGTGCTTTATGCACCGACATAGAGAAACAAGGTCGCACCTTGGACGAAGCTCAGAAAGCTCGCCTTGTCTTGGGCGAAAAAGCTCGAGAAAATGGTTGAAACTGCAGACACTCTGCGCAAACAGGCAGAGGCCGAGCGGAGCTCTTCTGCGGCCCTAGGGAAGCGGGTCTAGGAGCTTGAGCAAGAGTTGGCGGAGGAGAGGCGGCGTCTGACGGAAGCAAAAGTTGCTGGCGCCGAGGTTTGCTCCGCTGTTTCGACAGTGGTCTCAAAATTCGGAGGCCAAACCACCCCGCCGCCCTCAGAGGCCGAGTTGTCCACCCTGCTCTCCTGGCTTCGCGATAGCATCAATGCTTTCCCTGATTTTGTTTACAAGATTGGTGATTTCTGCGCCTTCGCCTGTGCCCACAATCTTGTGAAAAGCCTTGGCACGGTGGGATGTGAGCATATCATGGATCTTCATAAATCGAAGAAATTTCTAAGTCCGGCGGAGCTCGGGGAGGGATCTAAGAGTATGATAAAGGCAACCAAGACCTTCCTCTACGAATGGTGGGGCAAGTTTGGTCGAAAGGAAGCTGCGCGGCTGTTGACGTTTCTTAGCACAATCACCAAAGATAGATAAAAAGTCTATCCCCGGCAACGGCACTAGAAAACTTGTTGGCACTTCTTAACGTGTGCAGAAAGAATCCGCAAGCGTACGGAAAGTACCTGTTGGTGGTCCTTAACTCAGTTTTATACCCGCCAACTATAGGTCACTATAGGGGAAATAAATATTTTATGTCACATATATCTTTACTATTGACCTAGTTCCACCTGTGCTTGGAAGAAATATTGTTTTGCAGAATATATACCAAGTACAGGAATTTCCGAAATAAAAGTACGCTTTTCGGAAGGCGTAAAACAAGCTCAAGAGCAAGTAGGCCACCTGGGGTCGAATTTTGCCAAAAGCACCAACATGGACAAGACCCAGATGGCGGCCGGTCAGGGGGCGGCGCCAACCAGGCGCGAGCGCGCCTGGGGCGCGCGCGCGCCCACCCTGCCGCCAGGTGGGCCCGGCCAAAGGCGGTTGCCTCTTTCCATCTGGGGGATGACGGTTTCGCTGGTGATTTTACACCACTACCCCCGAACCGCCTTCTGGGGGCTATAAATGAAGAGGAGAGGCCCCCCACCTTCACACACACCATTTGGAGCCATCTCTACACTTCTCACTTGTTCATTAGTCTTAGTGTTAGTCCTTTGGAGCTAGGCAAAGCTACTTGAAGAGCTTGTCTCCAGGAGGAAAAAGCTACATCTTTGGTATAAATCTATGGAGCGTTCTTCCTTAGTCAAGTTCTCATTACATTTATATAGTCGTGCATATGAATTAGAGTATAGTCTAGTACACGATATATTCTATGATCAAGAACTAGGCCATAGTTCTTGTGAGAGTTGTTCATCGTGTTCTACATTGTTCTTCATCGTTCATATGTTTTACTTGTTTAGATTAGATTGTAGGAGAGGAATAGCGGTTCGATGTGCCTTCGGGCTTGCCTATGTTCTAGCTCGTCCATCCGTAGGGTGGGAGTCCTTGGGGGACGTAGGTAGCTCCTTAGTATGCGGACGCGGTGTCCGGGTGCGAGGGAACCTTCAGATATGTCGGCATGCCACGGTTGAGGTGGTAGGCGGCAGGTGGTGACAGCCCTGTCCGTCCTTTGTAATCCCCCACGTTCGCATGTTGAGTAGGAGTTCATAAATGCCGCCATCGACTGGCAGACCAGTTGCCGCGGTCTCCCCATATTCCTAGTCTATAGTCGAGTCTTAACTTGTGTAACATATGGAATTAGTTGTTCTAGCATTGACTATATAGGACCTGCCTGCTCCGCGTAGATTATTCTTTATTCTTTATTTTATCTTTATTCCTTTGAGGTTGCTCTAAGTGTGTGTCCACTATCCAAATTACCATATGCTTACCTTCGTATAGCACATTGGTCGGTTTCTCCTCATGCTAAATATCGTATTCATACCCATGCTAGAATACTTAACTACCCCATGCCTTCCTTTGGGAAATTATAAATAACGATACCCTGAATACTTCCGGGTGAAATGCTGTGACGATAGATCCGTGCGCTTGCGGATATTTATCTACTAGGATGTGATCTATCTCTTGGCAATACTCGCGTAGTTGCTAGAACCAGTTTCTAGTAATTGTGCCGAGTAAAGCCATTTAGCGTTTCTGGCGCTGTTATCAGAATTGGGCTCTAAGTCTGTTTTGGTAATCGCGCTAAGAAATGCCAACAAGCATTTCTGGCGCCGTTGCCGGGGAAGGCATGGAAGTTAAGAATCTAGCCGCATGGATATGCATATGATATAAAATGAGAAACGACAATGTCTATACAGGCTAACTTTTATGTTTTCTCCTGTTGTGGATGAAAACAGGATAGTGCATGACCGGTTTCTCCCTGCCGGAAAATTTCAATTCAAATCCGGAGGCACTCCTAAGGAGGAAGAGGACTCGTGCCATTTCCTCTTCTCGCTACTCCGCCGACGAGATAAACCAAGTCAACACCGCACCTATTACGCCGCACTCCATGGCCAAGTCCCTGCGCGAGTCTCTCCGTCCCCAATGTTGCCAACGTGCCCACCGGGCCCGCCGTCAACCCGGGAGACAAGAACTTCGAGCTCGGGGATCGGGCTCATTACCATGGTGCGAGCAAGTTCATTCCGTGGATGCCTAGTGAGGACGCCAACGCCCATCTTCGCGTTTCTTGGAGATATGCGACACCATCGTCATCAAGGATGTCGCACCGATGCAATCGAGGCTCGGGCTCTTCCCTTTCTCCCTTGTGGGAAAGGCGAAGACTGGTTCTACAAGGACAAGGCCGTGTTGACACATGGAGCAAGTGCTCCACCGCGTTCCTCGCTAAATTCTTCCCCATGGGCAAAACCAATGCCCTGCGGGGAAGAATCGCCAACTTCCAGCCAGTCCGCTGGAACCCATCCCCCGAGGCATGGGAGAGGCTCCAGGAGTACATCCGGGAATGCCCTCACCATGGGATGGAAAGTTGGCCGGGTGCTGAACTTCTACAATGGGTTAACACCCATGTCGAAGGGGCACCTGGACGCCACAGCTGGCGGCGCTTTCCTATCATTGACTGTTGATAGTGCCACGGCACTAATCAACAAAATGGTGGAAAACCAAGCTTGGGGAGAGGACCGCGCTCCCACCAAAGGACAAAAAGGCATGCATACCGTGAAGGAGGCGGATATGCTTGCCGCAAAAATAGACCTACTCCTGAAGAAGATTGACGGTGGTGCCATCAATGATGCATCCGGCACCGTCAACGCCATGGATGCTCGCATGACGTGTGAGGTCTGTGGTGAAGCTGGACACTCGGGGAATGACTGCCCCGAGACCCGTGAAGAGGCCGCCTACTGTTAACACCAGATTTTGGTCAGGGATATGACAGGTGGGCCCGCGAGCGGCAGAGAGAGCAATTCGGCAAGCACGTGCGCGGTCGGCTATCTTTCTATATATTCGGCAAGCACGTGTGCGGTCGGCTATCTTTCTATATGTTCGGCAAAATGGTCAAGCGGTCGGTTGAGCAATGGCTTCATGAAAAAGGGAAGAGGAAGCTAGCCAGAAAGGGAAGGAGTCATGAAAGTCAAGGACTCCGATTATAGTTAGAGTTAGCATATTTGTATTTTTCCAATTTTGTTCTACAGCTCGTAGGCGTTTAGGACTCGTGTTTGTCCAGGGTATAAATATAAGCCCTCGACCATTGTAATAGGGGTTCACAACCAATTCAATACAACCGGCTACGTGCCACCCTTCGAGTCCTTTTAGTCGTGTCGTTGAGTTCTTCGAGAGGGCCAATCGATCCGTCGACCTCCGTAAGTCCCGGCAACCTTGTTATCATGTCTAGTATCATGCGGTGGATTTAGATGTGATGCAAGTAGTCTTGTTCGTCTCGACGGGATGGCCGTGCGGCAGGCGTCTGCTTGACAACAGGAAGTCTTTGCTTGTGCTTTGCTTATCTCGACTAGATGGCCGTGCGGCAGGCGTCCGCTTGATAGCTTAGTGTAAGCGAGATAGTTATCGGCTCTTTTAGATTTGGCAAGATCTAATAGATTCATTAAGTTACCACGTGTTGCATGCTTTATTTTAATGTTTAATTATTTTGCAACACTCTTTGCCCAATCTAGATTGATACTCTTTTCGGCTCTTGATCATCCCTTCTTGTTTATTCAATATAAAATAGATCGAATCCATACGGCCGAATTAGATCAATCAAGATTGTTACATGTTGCGGGTTCAAGTAAGTTAGAGCGTTTAGATCTTAGTTAATTTGGATATCATGCGGCAGATGTAGGCTTTGCTTTGCTCTAGATTGTGATAGCTTATTTGTTCCTTCTTCATGGACCCCGATTCGGCAATCTTGCCGATACGGTTATGCTTACACATGTAACGAGTATTTATAGATTTACTTAGACAATTACGTGCTTTTAGCTCTTTATTGTTAGATTGTATCATGCGGTGGATTGATCTAGTAGTAAGGAGTGGTGTAAATTCATAGTGAGTGGTATCATGCGGTGGATAAGCTTACTTGGGTTTATGCTCGACGGGTTTATGAAGGCTAGACGTGCGGCAGACTAGTTGGATTGGCCTATGCATGTGTTATCTTAGTAGATTCATATTTATAAGTTACTTATCTTTTATTATTAAGTGCTTGATGATGCTTTAAACCGAGATATAGTTTGATATGCTTTGATAACATAATCTTGTTCAAACATGTCTTCATATACACGCATTCGGCAATTCAGTTATATTTACATCATTCATGTTACATTAGCCGAATGACTTGCAAACATGTTGAGATAGCTTCTATAGCTATATGTCGTCGTAAGTGGCTTCGGGGCCGTAAAGATGGAACTGTCTGGTCTCACCCGACACATTCCGTTTTGATCTTACCGTTTTATCCCTTGTCGACTTTCGTGTCAAATCGACCGGCACGCTTCCGGATTCAACACCCGGCACCCGATTGAAGCTAGGCTTTCCAGCTTGCTGTGTGTGAGACGCAGTGCGCTTTTTGTGTCAACACACTTTTTGGCACGCCCAGTGGGACCGCTTTTCAGTCTAAGATGGGATCGAAGATTGACAACAACCACGTTCTGAACGTGACCATGGACGAACTGCAGCTAGAGCAACGCCAGATAGTGGAGCAAGCGATAGAACAGTATCAGCAGAAGTGTCTAATGTCTTTCTCCAAAAACAAGAGTGGCAAAGTGATCGTCAAACAATCACTGCCACAAGTTCTTCTTGCTGGTCGTCCGATATTGCGACGAAGAAGAGATGCGAGAGGGTAGTTCAAGTCATCTATAAAGCTGTGGGAGATACCATGTTGAACCACAACACAGCTTTTCTGGGCACCTTCTGCAAAATCATGATTGACACCTTCGGTCCATCAGTAGATAAGCGCTTTGAAGAGAAGTTTGGAGAGCTTAGTGGACCAGTGTTCTTTAACACCCGGCAATCTTCGGGAAGCCAACCGGGGAGGAGAGATGATCGGTACAAGCAAGGATGGAGCTGTTCATGATGAAAAAGAGAAGCCTCCTGTGACCGAGCAGCAAACTCATGGTCAAGTAGCTTTTGGTGCGACAACGGATATACCTGCATCTGCTTACAAGATCTCTCCAGTGGCAAACAGATTGCAGAAGAGTGTTTATGGAGATGGATACAATGAATTTACCGATTACAGTGCTCTGAATGCTTTGGCAAATCCAGGGTATATGAGTGCATCAGGAATACCTTCTGGAAGACAAGGGGCACAGGATGCCAATGATGTTCTCCTAAGCAGAATGGCTGATATGATGCAGAATCAGTTCGGCCTTAAACCAAAGAATCAGACATATGCATATAAATCCCCTTTTCCAGAATGGTACAACAGAGTAGCTCTTCCACCAAGAGTAAAACCACCTACAGATTTGACCAAATTTTCTGGTCAAGATGACACCAGTACCATCGAACACATTAGCAGTACTTGATGCAACTTGGAGAAGCTGCTAGTGACGAAGCTTGGAGAATCGATATTTTCCTATGTCTCCGACGGGGCCGGCTTTCACATGGTTTGCATCACGGCCGGCCAATTCCATTAGAACATGGGCATTGGAACAAAAGTTCCACGCATACTTTTATACGGGGACCAATGAGAAGAAGATGGTTGATCTGTGGGCTATGAGGATGAAGACTACCGAAACACCAATGGAGTATCTTCACGATTCGGAGAAGCCAAGAACATGTGCTATTCTCTCGAACATACCCGATGATCGGCTCCCACGGCTAGTCATTGCGGGCATGTTGCCACACATCAAAGATAAGTTGTTCGGCATGGAGTTTGAAGACCTGGGCAGCTTGCACAGAGATTGACAGCGATGAGTAACCAAGCCCAGGGATTCAGGAGAGATGCTCGCTTTCAGAAGAATAGTGCAACTATTGATATGCATCAAGGTTTTCTGGAAGAAGCATCTGAATATGAAGATGAGGATGAGGTAGCTGCTGCGGAGCTGAATTGGACAAAGGAGTCTACTTTAGTTAGTCAGCGATGGGTGAAACAGCAGAAGGGATCCTACGATTTTGATGTCAGCAAAGCAGATAGACTTTTCCTGTATCTGATAAAAGAAGGACGCATCAAGCTGCCAGAAGGACATCCTATGCTACGCCTTGAAGGGGTAAAAGATAAGAAGTATTGTGGATTTCATGATACAAGCTCTCATCATATTAATGACTGCCGAGTGTTCAGAGTGAAGATTCAGAAAGCTATCCAAGATGGACACTTGAGGTTCGACGGCAAGATGAAAGTGGATGATCGGCCGTTTCCCGTAAACATGATCTCTTTCTCTATAGGCATGGTTAATGCTGGTGAGTCCAAAGAGAAGGGAAAGGTGAAGGTTTTAACCTCTGAGAGAGCCAAAGAAAGTGGTGCTGTAGACCCTGATCGGCAAGTTACCAAGGAAGAGGTGCAGCAAGTTCAATTCAAAAATAGCCGAACAGAAAAAGGCCAGACTTCAGAAGCAGCCCAGGAGAATTGCCGAATGCACACTGAACCGAAGCGCAGAGTTATAGCACAACACTTATTGAATAAGTGGCAAAGAGAGAGGAGGATAAAGTATGATGAGGAGCAGCAGTTCATTGAAGAGGAGCGCAGGTTCATGGCAGAACGTCGGAGATATGAAGCAGAAGTGCGCCAAAGAGAACAAGAAGAGTACAGAGAGAGCAGAGTGAGTCTCATTGAACTGTTCCTTCTTCGGATTTCTTGTTGGAATGAAGGCTTGAAGTTGCTCGCTAGGAACAATTGCCCGAATGCGGTGATCAATATTCGAGTACAGCAATCTCGAGTCAACCGTCCCGTTCATGATAGACTTGGAATGAGAGTTCCGGAGAACGATCGGCGCCTAAAAATAAACGGTTTTTGATGGACATCGAGAGGAAAAGATTTGCGGACCAAGCTTGGGCTCACAAAGAAGTGCCCATAATGCGGAAGAGAGCTCATACAGGTGGCAAAGAGGTCAATGGTGCCCTCCTGGTTTGAGGAAAAGCCAGAAAAGAAGGGTTCAGTGTTTGAGGAACCAGGAGATGAAGCAAGAATTAGCCGAAAAGAAGCCAGTGTTGCGTCCTAAGAAAAAAGACAATGGACAGGGTCCTTCGGCTGATGCTAATATGGTGTTCTTTATCCCATTGGAGTTGAGCTCCGAAGATCAAGATGTTCAAGATGAAGTATATTCGGACTTTGATGAAACCGAATGCCGAGACCTAATGGCTCAACTTGTGTTGACTCGGCAAGCAGTCTTTGACAAGCCAATTAAAAATCGCCATCTGAAGCCATTATATCTAAAAGGATATGTTAACGGCAAACCTTTGACTAAGATGCTTGTGGATGGAGGGGCTGCTATCAATATTATGCCCTATGCTACTTTTAGAAAGCTTGGAATGACAAGTGAAGAGTTATTGCAGACTGACATGATCCTTAGAGATTTTGCTGGTAACGCTTCTGATACTCGTGGAGCTGTACATGTGGAACTGATGATTGGATCCAAGACTTTGATCACTACTTTCTTTGTCATTGATGGCAAGGGGGCATATAGCATGCTTCTGGGAAGAGATTGGATTCATGCCAATTGCTGTGTACCCTCGACTATGCATCGATTCTTATTCAGTGGATTGGAGACGATGTAGAAGTTGTTCAAGCGATGATTCGATAAGTGTTGCCACTTCCGAGCCTCGCTTATTGGGAGTATGATGGACAAGATTGCCTTTCGGGTAAAAAATGGAAAGAAGGTCCTGTCAATGTATTCGACGAGAGATCAACGGCCCGATCCAAGCGATCGGCTCGACAAGAACTTTTAATGGGCAATCCAATCGATGGCAACAAAGGCAACCGGGTCGTGGTTTCATGTCGGCCGACAAGTTAGAAGAGATCGATGTTGGTGATAGCTCAAAGTCAAGGCCGATGTATATCAAGTGCAAATTTAGACCCGAGAATATAAGTTGAAATTAGTAGAGTTGCTGAAAGAGTTTAAAGATTGTTTTGCTTGGGATTACAGAGATGCCTGGATTTATCGATCAATTGTTGAGCATAAGTTGCCTATAAAACCTGGGTTTCGTCCTTTCAAACAACCTCCACGAAAAATTTATAAAGAGGAGGTATTGGCCGATGAAAAGAAAGAAGTTGAAAGAGCGATTGAAGCAAACTTTATTCGGCCATGCGGGTATGCGAGTGGATTTCAAACATAGTACTGTCTACAAAAAGAATGGAAAGATGAGAGTATGCATAGACTTCGAGAGATCTCAACAAGGCTACTCCTATGGACGGTTATCCAATCCAGTTGCCGATTTCTTTGGTTGACACAAAGAAGCGAGGCTATGAGGTTATCGGTTTATGGATGGCAATGCTTTGGCTATAATCGATTTTCATGGCGGTTGAAGATGTTGCAAAAACGCATTCGGATGCCCTGGTCATATTGGATTATTTGAATGGATAGTTATGACATTCGGTTTGAAAAATGCTGGTGCAACTTATCAGAGAGCCATGAATTATATTTTTCATGAGTTGATCGGCAAAATTGTAGAAATTTACATTGATGATGTGGTGGTCAAATCCAGAAATCATGAAGGACATTTAGCCAATTTGAGAAAGACTTTGGAGTGCACAAGAAGACATGGTTTGAAAATGAACCCAAATAAATTTGCCTTTGGCGTCTCGGCTGGTGAGTTCTTTGGGTTTTTGATCCACAAAGGAGGAATAGAAGTTGGGAAGAAAAGCATGGAAGCAATAGACAAAATTGTGCCCCCAACTAACCTCACAGAGTTGCAATCATTGTTGGGCAAGATCAATTTCGTGAGAAGATTCATATCCAATTTATCAGAAAGAGTATTGCCTTTCTCTCCATTGTTGAAGCTCAAGAAGGATCAGAAATTTGTTTGGGGTGACATACAGCAAAAGGCTTTTGATGAGATCAAGCAATATATGAAGGCACCACCAGTGTTGGTACCTCCACAACTTGAGAAGCCTTTCAAGCTGTATGTGGCGGCCGATAGCCTAACAATAGGATCGGCCCTTATGCAAGAGTTTGATGGAAAAGAGAGGGTAATAGCTTACCTTAGCCGAAAAATGCTAGATCCTGAAACAAGGTATTCGGCTATAGAAAAACTCTGTTTGTGTGTTTATTACTCATGCACCAAATTTCGGCACTATCTGTTAAATGCCGAATGTGTGGTGGTATCTAATTTTGATGTAATTAAGCACATGTTGTCAATGGCGATTTTAAATGGAAGAATCGGCAAATGGGTATTAGCATCGTCGAGTTTAATCTAAAGTATGAGTCGGCAAAAGCAGTGAAAGGACAGGTAATTGCCGATTTTATTACTCAGCATCGTGATTTATCTGTTGATATGGTTAACATTGCCCCATGAGCATTATTTTTTGATGGATCATCATGTGACAAAGGTGGTGGTGCTGGTATTCTTTTGATATCCCCACGTGGAAAGACATTTGAGTTTGCTTTTTCAATTGAATATCCTGTCACTAACAATCAAGCAGAATATGAAGCTTTGCATAGAGGGCTTCGGCTGTTAATAGAAGTGAAAGCTGTTGCTATCGAGATATTTGGTGATTCTGAATTGGTGATCAATCAGTTGACGGGACAATATGAATGCAAAAATGATGTGCTGCAAGGGTACCATGAACAATGTCGGGAACTTCTAAGAAGCTTTTCAGTGGTTACTTTGCATCATGTACCCAGAGAGCACAATGGAGAAGCAAATAAATTAGCTCAAGCAGCCTCTGGATATCGAGAGAATCATGAAGTTTTTACAATAGAAGAAGGTGCTTTCAATACTGATCAAGTGGATAGTGATTGGAGAAGTGATATTATCAGTTATCTGAAAGATCCATCTCAAAAAGTTTCCCGAAGGCTCAGGTATAAGGCCCTTAAATTTGTACTTCTTGATGATCAATTGTACCACAAGTCTATAGATGGAGTGTTGCTCAAGTGCTTGAGTCAAGAAGAGGCTAAGAAGATTATGTTTGAGGTTCATGAAGGGGCTTGTGGTGCACATCAGCAGGCTTACCGAATGAAGTGGATAATCAGGAGAACAGGGTACATTTGGCCGACTATGTTGGAGGATTGCTTTGAATATTACAAAGGGTGTCGAGATTGTCAGATATTTGGTAATGTTCAGAGAGCACCTGCATCTGCTCTAAACCCGATAATCAAACCATGGCCGTTCAGAGGATGGGGCATAGATTTAATTGGACAGATTAATCCTCCATCCAAAGAAAGGACACAAATTTGTGTTATTAGCTACCGATTATTTTACCAAGTGGGTTGAAGCTATCCCTTTGAAAACAGCTTACGTCGAGAATATGGTCAGCTTTGTCAAAGAGCATATAATTCATAGATTTGGGATCCCACAGACCATAACAACTGATCAAGGGACTCAGTTCACTTCCTCAGAGTTTTGTGACTTTGCCGAAAGCATGGGAATAAGGTTGTATAATTCTTCCCCTTATTATGCACAAGCTAATGGCCAAGCAGAGGCATCAAATAAGATCATGATCAAGATCATCCAAAAGAAGATCAATGAGAAGCCAAGGAAATGGCACTTGGTCCTTAATGAAGCATTATGGGCTTACCGAATGGCTTGCCATGGGTCCACACAAGCATCTCCATATGAATTGGTTTATGGACATAATGCTATAATGCCCTGGGAGTTGCAATCGGGATCAAGAAGAGTCGAATTGCAAAGGGACTTGACAGAAAAAGATTATAAGGATTTGATGATGGATGAATTAGAAGATTTACATTTGATACGTCTCAAGGCCTTGGAAAACATTGAGAAGAATAAAATGCGTGTTGCCAAATATTACAACAAGAAGGTCAAAGTGAAGCAATTCGCAGAAGGAGACTTGGTTTGGAAGACAATATTGCCGATTGGTACCAAAGACAAAACATTCGGCAAGTGGTCTCCGAATTGGGAGGGACCTTTTCGAGTTGTCAGTTGTGCACCTGGTAATGCATATATATTGAAAACGCTATTTGGAGAAGAGCTTACTAGAGCCATCAATGGCAGATACCTTAAGAAGTTTTATCCAAGTGTTGAAGTTGGATCTTAGTTGTGACTATGACTTAAACGTGGTATAGCCGATTGAATAAAAAATCGCCTTCAGAACAAAGGGAGGAAGTTAGAGAAAATAGCCGATATTATTGTATCGCCTCTAGTACAAAAATAGCCGATATCATGTGTATCGTCTTCAGAACAGAAATAGCCGATGCAATTGTATCGCCTTTAGCCAATTTTTTAGAATATAAGTGAACAGTTTTATCTCTCAGCTGGTAGGTTTATCGGGAAAAGATAAAGGGAATTGAAGAGCTACGCTACAAAATGTCAAGTCATGGAGCAGTGCCAAGATCTAATCGGCTAAGATGACGTCATGCGCTCGGGAAAATTTCGTTCGGGAAGAATGTTGCAGTCGAGTTCTAACTAAGAAGTGAGGAAAATTCGCAAGAACAAACACGATCGCTAAAACGCCATTGCAGCTAAGACAAGCGAAAGCAAGGGGAGACCAACATTCTTCATTAAAAGTTTTTATTTTACAACCCGCGCCACCCTAATACAAGCTACTCCTCTTCCTCGGTGAAGAGCTTGTTGAGGACGGACTCCAGTGGCGTTGGCCATGGTGTCGGCGTGGTCGTCGTACGCCGCCAGAGACCCTCGATGCCATCGACCTCGTGGGGAGACCACCCCGAAGCCGACTAGCATGGGAGCATAGTCGTCCCGGTCCAGACGACATCCCCGCAAGCCGAGGTAAGTGCCAAGGCGCACACCATGGGGGCCCGATCAACTCGATCGTGCACCGCCTCCAGACGATCCACCACGGTCGGTCCCCTGGCGTTCACCTGATCGGCCACCCTCGTCGCCGCCACCTTCAGGCGGTTGAGCTCATTGGAGAGATCTGCAAAACACAAGACAGACCCATGAACAAACAGATCGGGAAGAACGGGAATCAAAGCAATGATTGTAGAGCAAATACTGGTAATGGCCTCGCTCAGCTGCCGGCAGTTGTCCTCCCATTCCAGCTGGGCGATCCCGAACTTCTTGATTTCTTCACCAAGAAGCTCCCACGCCTCGTCCCTCTCGCGGCGGTAGGTGGCGGCGTCGTAGTGGGTGTACGCCGGGATCTCCTCGTCGTTCCTATCCCATATAGGGCGGTACGAGCTGCCGGAGGAGGACCCCAACGAGGCCGAGGCAGAGGCCGGCGCCGGAGCGGGAGCAGGAGCCGGGGCCGGAGCATGGGCCGGAGCAGGAGCAGGCACTGCGACCGCTGCAGCTGGCGCCAGGAAGCGCCATTGGCCGGTGCTGATCCTCGCCGTCCTACAAAGCAAGGTGCAATCAAGATCGGCTATATATATATATATATATATATATATATATATATATATATATATATATATATATATATATATATATATAGGGTGCATTTTCTATACTCCCGGGAGTAGTTACTCCCATCTCTAAAAACCAACCTTAGGTATGTGTTCATACTTGTTTATCACTTTGAGTATATGTATATACTAATACTAAGATACTTTAAAACTTCTTACGCGAAAAAATTTCAAGGGAACCCATACTTTTTAATATATTATGAAAATGCCACTTACTGTACTATATAAAATAAATATGACCACATACTCTAAGTATGCTTGCATACTTAACATATATACTACCATAGATTTTTCTAGTATGATCATATACTTCGCGTCCATATACTTTTTTTTGTCATACATACCCTAAATCTTGAGATATGAACATGGGAGTAGCTACTCCCTAGGAGTAGAAAATACTTTCTATATATATATATATATATATATATATATATATATATATATATATATATATATATATATATATATATATATATATATATATATATATATATATATATATATATATATATATATATATATATATATATATATATATATATATATATATATATATATATATATATATATATATATATATATATCAAAAATATCTTTCATACACGGGTGTTTTCTATCCTCCACGGTTGATAGCTATCCATTTTCAAAATGGCGCAGGCATAGGCTGACGAGCAAGACGTCGTAGCAGACTTGCCTCATTTGTTGTGGTCCAAACAAAAGTATTCAGAATTACCCTGTAGCGCAGCGCGGGAGACCAGGCCATGGATGGGACTAAACGCCACTCGTTACTCTCCACGTGGCCAGTCGGGCCCGTCTGTCATTGGCGTTGGCTTTCCAAAACGAGTGTGCTGGTTGTTTCGTAGAAAACAAAACGTACCATCCGCATGCATGCATGGATGGTGTGTCGGTACCTCTTCATTGTTTATGATTTGTCAACTTTGAATGGCTATAGCTCATAATCAATGCATTATTTCTTTAATATGTTTGCACTAAAATACTCCTTGCAATTAAATCTATAAAACAAGACCCATATCGACTATATTTTTATGCTAAAACTTACTACGCACGTGGGCCCCTCATTTTGAAAATTTTGATAAAACGTAGCCTTCATGGATCTCATTTTGTTCGGCACATTATTTTCGATAATAATCTTCAAATGGCTTATCAAACGGACTTGCAGTTTGTGTGATATAGTATTTTGAAAATATTATATGAGAAACAAAACATATATGCAAACGTGTGGACCACTCAAATTAGTAGAAGCAGTCTCGTTGTACCACTCCATTCATTAAAAAATGGGACCACAAGCTCTGCACATTTTTGCATCGGCTCTCCATTTGGGCAAGCGGGCCCACCTGTTAGTGACTCAAGAGTGGAGACCATGGTTCATGGGATGGAGCGGCGGGGTCCACTGCTTAGAGGAGCGCGTCGTCGTTTTTTGAAACAGAGGTGAACCGGTGGTTTAGCGCTAGTGAGTGGAAATAAAGGAAATAAAAAAATGTTTGGACTACAGCCAAGCCAAATTTCTGCCATCAAGGAAATATGACATGTATAATTTATATGTTATTACTTTTTCTTTAAAAAATATGGCCACGTGAGATCTTGTTTTATAGGTAAAATCACAAGAAATATTATGATAAAAATAAATTATAAATCGGACGCGTGGTAAGTTAGATATTAGGATTTCAAACTTTAGAATCTACCAATTTGGAACACCTTGCAAGCTAGCATGCTGGTCTGTTCATTCACGTAAATTGTGCAAGACTCATTTTGCGTTGGCAGCCTTACTATTTTTGCTCTCGTTGCATGGACCACCACCAGCAGTAGGACCACTCCTCCCACGAGCTGATCACGACGCTATCACTCACAAAAATCACAGGTAGCATGCATGTGAAAGGCAAAAAGAGGTACGTACAGTACATCTTCGTTTTTAAGATTTATCAAACTTTAAATGGCCATAGCTTCTAAACAATATATTATTTGTGTCAAATTGGAGCCGCAACAAATTGTAGTCTAAATATTGAGATGTGTTTTTGGATAAAAAAACATTGAAATTTGGATTCTGACAGACCCTAAATATGGCTACGGCCAAAAATCTATAGTAAAAAAGTATTTAGATGCCCATGTGCGACTTTTTTTTAGTTTAAAAATATAGTAAATATAGGTCTTATTTTATAGATAAAATTAATAGAAATAATATGATGCAAACAAAATAAAAATGACTTTTGTGGTTTCGGAAATAATGTTGGCCTAAAGCATTTTGCATGCATACGTTAGATGGACCAAAGCTAAAAGTGATGTGAGGTGAGAGAAATAGGAGGAGAGAGAGAGGTGGACCGGCGAGGCTGCTCATTTTTGAATCACGTGAGTGGCGGGGGCGCATCAAGTTGCCAAAAGAGATATGCAAGTGGTCCTCATGTTTCTATAAAAAACCAGGCAAGTGCTTCGTGGTTGCTCCACTTACCATATTGAGTCATGAAATCCACTCGTTGAGTGCAACAGGTGGCGAGCATCCAGATGCATGGTTAGCTACCCCCCATGGGTGAGAGCTATCCCCATGTAATAAAATCCACACTCATATATATATATATATATATATATATATATATATATATATATATATATATATATATATATATATATATATATATATATATATATATATATATATATATATATATATATATATATATATATATATATATATATATATATATATATATATATATATATATATATATATATATATATATATATATATATATATATATATATATATATAATTACTATAGGGAGCACTAGGCTTCCAATAAGATAGGGGAAGCTCCAGCCCGAACTACACCTAGCTAGTTCGATCGAACTAGCATCCCACCGACCTGCCCAGCGTCACCGCGGGTGGTCTTGACGCCGGCGTGGGGCCAGCTCCCTCTCCACCGACAGGTTCGGTTCAAATTCATTTGAACACCCCACCCGGCAATTATTAAAAAAAAACAAATCCCCATCCAAATCGAGAGGCCGACGACGCTCCCCCAGATTCCTCGCTCCGGCGGCTCCCTCCCACGCCGGTGACCTGCCCCTTCCTCGACCGGCGGGCAGGGGAGTGTGACGCGGGGTTGTTCGGCCGGCCGATGTTCTGCGGCGCGGTATACTCCCTTCACCGACACGGCGCGGCCCGCTCTCCTGGGAGCGCGGCGGCGCTCCTTGGCTCCCGGCCGACCGGAGGCCCTCGCCGGCCGGGGCTCCCCATCGCATGGCGGCCGCCCTCCCCATGGGCGCGCGAGCGGGCGGGTCGCAGCCGGCGGGGTTTGAGCGCACGGTGGCGCCGGCCATGCGCGCAGGCGAGCGAGGGCGCTCAGCGGCGCCGGCCATGGGCGCGCGAGCTGGCGGCCTTCCCCTGCCCACGCGCGGCTCTGGAGGACCGGCGATGCGGGTTCCCCTCCCCACGGCTTCTTGCGCGGCGCGGCCCGACCGGACGGCGCAGACGGCGACACAGCCTCGCTCCTCGCGACCCCGGCGGCGCGGCTCTTTTCCCGGACACACGGAGGCGAACCCAGGGGGTACCCCGAGCAGCGGCGGCGCGGACCACCCCGACCCCTGACTAGCGGCGGAGCGGGCGGGCGCGCGGAACCAGGCGCACAGGGGGCGGGGTCGCTCAGCGGCACGGCTCGGCTTCTTCCTCTACTCGCGGCTGCGCGGAACCGAATCGCGCGGTGGACGGGACGGGGATGAGACGGCGGGTGTCTTTGCGAGCTCGCCGTCGTCCCCCGCTTCCCACCTTCGCCGGTTCCCCCGACCACGAGTAGCCGCGGTGGGTGCCGCTCCCCACCACCCAGCGGCCGGGCGGCGCCCACACCACGACGTGGTCCCCGAGCGCCGGGCGGCGGCGCGGCCCCTACCCCGAGCAACGGCCCCTATCTCGAGCGGCGGCGCGGCCCCGCCCCGACCCTGCATCGCGGCAGCGCGGCTCGCGCCCCCTCCCCTTCCCGTGGCGGCGCTCCTTCCTGGGCCCCCGACCCAGGCGACGGCGTGGCCGCGCGTGGGGAGACGGCGGCGCCGGGCCGCGCGTGGGGAGATCCCTGCGGAAGGCCTCGCGCGGGGCCTAGCGTGGATTCGGCTCGACGCACGCGAAGAGGAGGGCCGGGGCCGATTCCCCGTCCGCGGCGGAGATCCCGTCCGTCGTTGCCTCGACCCTGCACTCGGCGCTTCCAGACGGCGTGCACGGCCGAGCTGCGCAAAGCAAAGACCGGCCCCGCTCCCTCCCGGCTGCTCCTTCCCCAATGGAGATCCAGCATCCCGACGCCCCATCTCCACCACCTGTTCCGGTTGCGTCGACCTCGCGTGATGTGCTGCCTGCGTCCACCAGTACGTAGAGCAAGGGTTTTATGTATTTTTATGGTCTTTATGCATTTTTAAGGATGTCTGTATGCACTGATATGCTAATGCATGGTCTTTCAATGTTTGTATGCATGGTGGTGATGCAGCTTTGGCAGGCCAATGGCTCTGCAGTACGGTGGGCAAGTTTGATTTTTTATCCTTCTCGTGATAATATGCAAGCAGTAGTACTAATTGGCTTGTGGATTTGTTTTAATTCCTCTTTTCTCTTGATTCTTTTTGTCTGTATGCACACATGATGGAATTGTCGATGGGTCTTGCTAGCTTTGTTGTTTCTCCTGGCCAAGGTGATGCTCCTCCGAACCGAGCCTCCTAAATCCTCAGTGTTCTTTTCTGATGATTTATTATGCAGGCTGCCGGCACTAAGCAAATCAAGGTTGTCGGCATTATATGCATTTTTTTACTTGTTTTACAATAAGGATAAACTAACTTGATATGCATTTTACAATGACTTGGTATGCAGTCTCCTCAATCCTCATTTTTTTCGGATTCATATGCATGCTGCCAGTGAATGTTGATTGCTTGAATGAACAATAATAAATGTGAATATGCATAAAAATTGTCTCTAGTTTTTATGCATACTGTGTAATCCTTATATGCTTCCTGTGATGTGAGGAGTGCTGCACATTGTTAGCTATTCATGCCTTTTTATGTATTGTCGGAACATATTTGTATCCATTATCGGAGAAATGTGCTACAATACACTGTATACACTTTCTTTATGCATTGTCAGAGCACACTTTCTATGTTAAAACTATGACTATGCATAGTTGCATAGGTTTCTACCTAAATTAAATTCAAATTTTAAATTCAAAAGAACTTTGTATACACTGTGGGACACATTTGACATGCATTATGGGAGCTCTGTATGCACTGTTGGACACATTTGACATGCATTATGTGAGCTCTGTATACACTTTTTGACACATTTGACATGCTTGTCATTTTTCTATACTTTGTGTTAACAGTCTGTATGCATATCTGTTTTGGTTATAGGTTCATGTTTTAAGAAATGAAAATGCTCCAATGATGGTAGCTGCGTATGCATGGTTCGAATGGTTCGTATGCATAGCGGCAGCACATGGTCCGTATGCACCTGAAATTTTTTATGCAAATTGTATGAATAGCACCTATTCATATGCATTGTTAAACTGTTTCGTATGCATGTTGAATCTAAGATCGAAATCTAATAGTTTCATGGTTTGTATGCATGGACGGTGACTGTGTCGTGGCGTCTCGCGATGTTGATGGTGGCCTGCTCTTTTCTGGCGCCGAGCTTCACCTATACACGCAACAACATGGTTTGTATGCATGGTGCTAATTCATGGTGATTTTATATGCATGATGCACGATGCTTTACATGCATTTTGGTTCTATGCTTTGTTAATTTGTTTTGTATGCATGTTGAAACTGTGAATGGTCACGCGTGGTATGTCTAAAAATCACATGCCTAAAAACTGTGAAACCGCTTTCCTTTACACGTTGTATGCCTAAAAATCACATCCTTTACATGCAGATATCAAATAACTATTTGTATGCATGTTTATAATGTTGTATGCATGTTTATATGCAATTTTCTATGAAGGGTGGGCTCCTGTTCGTATGCATGATAAAATGTGTTTGTATGCATGTTTATAAAATTAGGGAGGAGGGCTGATTTATATGCAGAGGGTAGTTTGTATGCATGGTGGAACTGTCCCATATATGTTTTATATGCATGATGATACTGAGAACGAAATGTCTCTATGCAATGGTGATTTATATGCATGTTTACATGCTAAATTTTGCATGTTTATATGAATGTTCTTTATGCAATGGTGGAATTGCAATTTCGCAGATGTTTGGGATAGGTTTCTATACATGGTGGAACTGCAATTTCGTAGATATTGGGATTTCTATGCATGGATTTGTTAATATGTATAAAAACATTTTGTTCCCGCTTCATGTGTAAGTTTATATGCATTGCTGATGATTGTTTATATGCACATATTTATGCTCCAGCAAATGAATCTTGTTGCAGAAAATGAATCTTGCACATTGTTAGTTATTCATGCTTTTTATACATTGTTGGAGTAGATTTGTATGCATTATCGGATAAATTTTCTATACATTATCGGACCACATGTTGGCCATACGATTCAAACTTTTTACGCCAATTGTAAATGAGTAATGACTTCTTATGCATATCTGATTTGGTTGTAGGTTTGTATTGCATGAAATGAAGATTGCTCAAGTGACGACAACCGAAAAGATGGCTACTACGTCGGGGGCGATCGAGTGGACTGCGAATTTTTGCAAGCATAGGTTTAGATGCATGCTGAAAATTGTAATTATGCTTAGTTGCATAGGTTTCTACCCTAGTTGAATTCAGATTTCAAATCCAATAGAAGTATGTCTACATTGTTTAGAAACACTTGTACGCATTGTTAGAACACTTATACGTAGTGTTTCTTCAAAAGTGGCGCGAATAACGCTCATATACATTGTTAGAGTAAATCTGTATACATTGTCATATGGGCATTTGAACGCCGCTCCACTTTAGAGGTTTTTTATGCGATTGTATATAGTTTGCTCAGCAAAGAACTAGCTTGTATGTATTTCAATCGTCCATGTGCAGTATGTATGTTTCTATACATTGTTGTAGTTAACTGTGCCTTGGTTAAAGCACTTGTCGGTGGATAAGCTCATGGTTGGTTTGTATTTAGAATTCAAATTTCAAACAAGTCTCGTATACATTGTTGAGCACACTTATGACACCTTTGTATGCACATCTTGACAGTGTTATATGCATACTATCACCCAACATGATTCAAATTTCAAATTTTAGAGAAGAAGATATCATAAATTTGAAATCATACGCATCTTGACAAGTGATTGTACGCATCCAATCGGCCATCTAAAGACCTTTTGTACGCACCTTTAACCGGTGACTATATGCACCCAACTGTCACATATCATATGATTCAAATTTCAAATTTTATGAATTTCAAAAATTTTTAAAAATATATTCAAAATGGATCTTGAATCGTGCACAAAAAATATCAGGAGTTTAATGGTGAAAACCGTTTTTGAATCGGATGCTTCGTTTAAAAATTATTGCGAAAAAACGAAAGAAATTCGAGTGGATGCTTGCATGTTAGCATGCGTCAGCCTTGTCTGGTGGAAGCTCTGCTCGTAGGGAGGTTTATATGCATCGTAGAACTGGTTTGTACGCGTCCAGTCTGCTGAGTCAGCACCTACGCGCGTCAGCACCTGCATGTGGGTGGCTGGCTGGCTGGTTGGGTGGGTGACTAGTTGGCTGGAGCTTCCAATAAGCTATTGGAAGCCATAGGCTTCCAATAGCAGGACCCTATATATATATATATATATATATATATATATATATATATATATAAAACGCCGGCATAGAGAAGTTATTTCATTACTGCAGACGGCGGCCACCACGGTTACTTCCCTCCGCCACATCCGCCGCAGGAGCAGGAGCGGTAGCAGGAGGAGGAGTGTGAGTGCCGGCCCGGGCGACCTGCCTCCGGAAGTTGGCGGCGTAGTCGCCGGCGACCCCGGTACCCCTGAAACAAAATCAAGGAGGTGAATAACCGCAAGGGGGCAAGGCCCAGATCGGGTGAAAGGAAACAAGATCTGTGGTAACTCGACTCGAAGAGATGAAGATTTCTTGCGGCTGGCGCCGGGCATTGCTTCCCTCTGCCTCATCCTCGGCCAGGCGCTTGCCGCGATCGCCGCCGCTCGCCATTGGTGGTGATGGGGTTTTTTGGCTTGAAGGCGGAGAGGAAGTGGAAGAGATTGGAGATGGCAACTGATTGGCGTGGTGATGATGGGAGCCGAGTGGCTCTATTTATGAATGATGGGAGCCGTGGCGGAACCTGCGGGAAAACCAATCGACAGATTAGGGTTTTCACACTTCTATGGGCCGATATTGAGTTGGGCCAAGCCCATTACTGCGGTTGATTCAGTTACCAGCATGCGGTCGGCTAAATAGCTGAATGAGAACCATTCGGCTAAAAGCATGTACTTGAGTTTACAGCGGTTGTTCAGATGATTTGCACAGGTGTGAGTACAGTCATACTGGAATGTCGAATGATAATGAAGCGAGAGAAGAAAGAGAAAAACAAAAATTTCCCATGATTCAGGGGAAGGAGATTGTTCTCAGGTATAACAGGGCCGGACCTAAATATTTACACCTTCAAAATACAAGCCAAATATCTATGCGTTCAAAAAAGAGTTAATGACATCAAAAGCATCAGCCTTGATTCGGTTAACTTCATCAAGAGCTTTTTGATCCTCTTCTTCAGAGTCTTGGATTTTTGATAATTTGCTCTTGATCTCGCGCGTCTCCTTGATGGTCGATCAATTTTGGACTTAGCCAAGTCAAGAGGTGGCGGGTTGGCAAGCTTGGCTTCATGAGACTGAATATTGGCATTTAATTGAGCTAGGCGAGCTTCAAGCTTGGTTCTTTCATCTCTCATAATTTGCGTTCGGTCCCAAAGTGCTCAAGAGGTGCTCGGTTGACTTGATGTCGAGTAAAGCTCCTTGACCGCTTTGTTCTTTAGCCACTTTACCTCTCTCCAAGTCAGCCTTGGTGGATATATTCTTTATGTGCCCTCTTGATAGCAGCAAAGTGATCATCGAGGTGGGATAAGGCATCTATAGCAGCTTTAAGATTGGAAGGAAGCTCTTGATCAATGAGCTCTACTATTTCCCTTATCTTGTCCGAATCTTGGGTCAAAGCAACAACATCCTTTTTCAGAAATAAAATTATATCCTTCAGCTTGGCTTGATTCTCTGACGATAACTGCTGATTAGAAGAAACTTCATCATCCCCAGCAAATTCTTCAGCAATAAGGGAAAAGCTGGCTTGTCGGTGAGCAGTATCCTGTTGATGAAACAGAAAAAAGTAGTTTAGTCAAGTGATTCGGTCTAAGTGAAAAATAGCCGAATGGAGTAAGAGTGATACCTCTTCGGCAAAAACTTGATCAATTGCATCCATAGTGGAATCAATATCCTGGGTAATTAACATAGTGGATGCCTCAGAATTAACATGGCTTGTTGAGGCAACCCGTATAGCCGAATTGAGGAATCATGCCCGATGAGGAGTGAGTGCTTCATTTGCTTTTCCTTGCTCATCTAAACCATGAAACACATGATGAATACCAGTACATTATTTAGAAGAGAGAGGCATAAAATGCAAGGATATACCGGGATTGCCAACGAGGCTCATCGGCATGCCGACCGAGTGGATACATCGGGGAATCCTCCAAAGTCACTGTTTTTTCAAAGCTCTGAAGATTGGCTTGTACCTGTAAGAGGAATGATAAATATGGGCATCTTAACAAGTAGAGACAGAAAGACTGGGGGCATTCATACCTGAGGAGTTGGTTTAGCTTTCTTTGACCTCATCTTCTTGGGAACAGTAGTGTCTTTGGGAGAAGAAGGAGTCTTCCTTTTCAGGTCCTTCAGGAGCACTATCTCATCAGCAGAGGTCCTGTTGAAGACTGCTAAAGTTGGTGCATCATGTCCTAATGCAGCAATCGGACCAGGTTGCCAGTATTGAACTTCTGGGGGGCTTGGAGGAGCATTGTCCTGTTCAAAAAAGTGATTAGGTAAAAGATCAAGAACAGGAGAAGTTCTAAGAAAGAGAAATACCTCATCATCAGAAGTGAATTGAGGCATGAGGACTTGGCATAGAAGGTGGGCTTGAGTGCTGAAAATGTGAGGGCGCCATTCTTGCCACCAGGATTTAAATAAAGGATGGGCAACCTCGGTTGTTACCAAAGGATCAGGTCCATATAATGGAAATTTACATCCCAAGTTGAAAACTTTGTTGGTCTCAGTGATGTTTGACAGAACCTCCCTAGGTTTTATGATGCTTGAAAAATATAACCTTGGAGGCAATTGACCAAATCCTAGTTGCCTGGCAACCATGTTGGGGTTATAAAATTCATAAGTTGGGTTTACCAGCCTACCATGATGGAATTCTGCTGGCAAAGCACAAGGCCTGATGAAACAGTTGAAGATCTCCTTGGATTCATCATCTATGCAGCCCAATTGATAGCTGAATTTGCAAGGTAGAGTCAGGTTTTCATTTCCTCTGTAGGGGAACCAGATTATTTGGTCAAAACCCTTATAAAACAGCTTGAAGAGATGGCCAATATCTATATCAATAACAACAGAAGATGCAGCTTCACCATATGTTTGACAGGCCTTTTGTCGTGGATTCTCACCTTCAGCATAGTTGACAGATGGAAAGCCCAGGCTGTGCAGGTCGATTGATACAATCTGATGCATGTATAGTTGCAACCACATCTAAACCAGCCACCAAGGGCCATTGACACAAGAAATTTCACCTTGGTTCCTCATCTGAACGGTGATCTGATGCATCATATGGTAAACAGCGCCTAGGAGGTATTTGCCCAAGGGGATCAATTGACCTGCAGCTAAGTCTTCAGCCATCACTATATGGTTTAGAGTGGGCTCATTGGACTTACTGCAGAAGATGAATCTGCATAACCACATATTCATGAAAGCCCTGTATTCCTTGTCAGATACAGCACCAGTTGATGCATAAGACTAAATATGCTTGACCCATACACCTCCCGACTTAAGCATTTCGAGTACTAGTGCCCTTGTACTTAGTCGGGTATGCCGGTTTGGTGATATTCAATCCGGTCATCATGAAGACATCTCGCGTATGATTGACATTGGGCCATGGCCGAAGATGAATGCATTGACAAGATCGGACCAAAAGTGAGAAGCAAAGCAATCGCCAAGGAATCATTTCGGGCATTTCGGCTAATGACAAGTTCCAAGCGTGTTGGATGTCCTGTGCTTCCCAAAGATCACTGTTCTTGGCTTGCATCCTAGGGTACCAATCACGCCGACCGCAATTGAGGGAAGAGGCCATGTTTTGAAGGTGTTCGGCCACTGTTTGGGAGGGCAATCCTGGATTTGAATGGGATCCTCAAAGTTTCCTTTTCAATAAAATCCCTCGGATTGGGGTCTCCCATCGGACCAAGGAAAAATGACCCGGGATGAGCAAGATTGGAAATCAAAATCTCGTTCTTCATTTCCTTTAGAAGAGGTGAGAACGAATAAATCAAGAACACATCTGAGAACTAATTCAGGAGAAATTGCCGAATGGGTAATACGAGTGGGGTTACCTCTAGAAGCTCCTCTTGAGTTCCTGTTGCCATGATGGAGCTGGTTGAAGTCCCCGTCGCCATTGAAGACAGTAGCAAGCGCAGATCTCAAGTGGCGGCTGCGGCGAAGGGCGCTGATAGTCAATTTCGAAATAAAACCTTTTTATCTCGAAATTGAGGGGGCATGTGTTAACACCAGATTTTGGTCAGGGATATGACAGGTGGGCCCGCGAGCGGCAGAGAGAGCAATTCGGCAAGCACGTGCGTGGTCGGCTATCTTTCTATATATTCGGCAAGCACGTGTGCGGTCGGCTATCTTTCTATATGTTCGGCAAAATGGTCAAGCGGTCGGTTGAGCAATGGCTTCATGAAAAAGGGAAGAGGAAGGCGTCCGAAAGGGAAGGAGTCATGAAAGTCAAGGACTCCGATTATAGTTAGAGTTAGCATATTTGTATTTTTTTCAATTTTGTTCTACAGCTCGTAGGCGTTTAGGACTCGTGTTTGTCCAGGGTATAAATATAAGCCCTCGACCATTGTAATAGGGGTTCACAACCAATTCAATACAACCGGCTACGTGCCACCCTTCGAGTCCTTTTAGTCGTGTCGTCGAGTTCTTCGAGAGGGCCAATCGATCCGTCGACCTCGTAAGTCCGGCAACCTTGTTATCATGTCTAGTATCATGCGGTGGATTTAGATGTGATGCAAGTAGTCTTGTTCGTCTCGACGGGATGGCCGTGTGGCGGCGTCGCTTGACAACGGAAGTCTTTGCTTGTGCTTTGCTTATCTCGACTAGATGGCCGTGCGGCAAAGGCCCGCTTGATAGTTTAGTGTAAGCGAGATAGTTATCGGCTCTTTTAGATTTGGCAAGATCTAATAGATTCATTAAGTTACCACGTGTTGCATGCTTTATTTTAATGTTTAATTATTTTGCAACACTCTTTGCCCAATCTAGATTGATACTCTTTTTGGCTCTTGATCATCCCTTCTTGTTTATTCAATATAAAATAGATCGAATCCATACAGCCGAATTAGATCAATCAAGATTGTTACATGTTGCGGGTTCAAGTAAGTTAGAGCGTTTAGATCTTAGTTAAGGCTGGATATCGTGCGGCAGATGTAGGCTTTGCTTTGCTCTAGATTGTGATAGCTTGTTTGTTCCTTCTTCATGGACCCCGATTCGGCAATCTTGCCGATACGGTTATGCTTACACATGTAACGAGTATTTATAGATTTACTTAGACAATTACGTGCTTTTAGCTCTTTATTGTTAGATTGTATCATGCGGTGGATTGATCTAGTAGTAAGGAGTGGTGTAAATTCATAGTGAGTGGTATCATGCGGTGGATTAGCTTACTTGGGTTTATGCTCGACGGGTTTATGAAGGCTAGACGTGCGGCAGACTAGTTGGATTGGCCTATGCATGTGTTATCTTAGTAGATTCATATTTATAAGTTACTTATCTTTTATTATTAAGTGCTTGATGATGCTTTAAACCTGAGATATAGTTTGATATGCTTTGATAACATAATCTTGTTCAAACATGTCTTCATATACACGCATTCGGCAATTCAGTTATATTTACATCATTCATGTTACATTAGCCGAATGACTTGCAAACATGTTGGCAGATAGCTTCTATAGCTATATGTCGTCGTAAGTGGCTTCAGGGCCGTAAAGATGGAACTGTCGGGTCTCACCCGACATGTTCCAGTTTTGATCTTACCGTTTTATCCCTTGTCGACTTTCAGGTCAAATCGACTGGTACGCTTCCGGATTCAACACCCGGGCACCCGATTGAAGCTAGGCTTTCCAGCTTGCTGTGTGTGAGACGCAGTGCGCTTTTTGTGTCAACACCTACCTCAACAATGGGTTCCGCCAGCAGCAAGGAGGAGGGAATGGCTGGAATAACCAGTCCCGTCCTCCATTCCAAGGTAATTCGAATTACGCCTCCGGGTTTAATTCGAATCAACCTTCATTGAAGGACCTGGTTTACGGCCAAGCCAAGATAAACGAAAATCTCGCCAAAAAGATATTACAACATGAGAAAATCCTGGGGGATATGGACAAAAAGCTGGAAGGTCTCTTAACCGCTGTCAAGAGTCAGCAAAGTTTTAACAGCATGATAGAGACCCAGCTTACCCAGTTAGCTGCCACTCTGCCCAAAACTGGAGACAAGGATGCCAAGGCTGAGCTGAAATCAGTAACAACAAGGGGAGGAAGGTCCACAAGTGACCCGCCATACCCCGACCAAGCGGCATCGGGAAGGCGAGAGCTCGGAACAGAGGGAACCTCCTGTAGGGGAAGAGCCGCAGGAAACTACACCAACAGGAGCGACACTAGACTACCCTGATACAACTGGCCTACCATTCCCCACCAAAACCAAGAAAATGACTGCGGATGAACAATTCGCACGCTTCGTTGAGATGATAGGGAAGGTACATGTGAGCGTCCCACTCATGGACATCTTGCATGTCCCTTCTTATGCAAGATATGTGAAAGATATCATCAACAACAAGCGTCCTCTACCATCCACAGAAACGGTCAAACTGACGGAGGAATGCACGAAGAATACTTAACCAGTTTGCCTCGAGAAGAGAAAGGACCCCGGATGCCCAACCATCGCTTGTTCAATCGGGGCCAACAGTTTGACCATGCTCTTTGTGACAGGGGCCAGCGTGAGCATCATGCCAAAGACAGAGTCTTTGACAAGTTGGATTGCACGCAGCTTGCACCAACAACCATGACACTCAGTGGCCGACTCCTCCATTCGCTACCCCGCAGGGATTGCCGAGGACATCCCAAGTAAAAATCCGAGGGTACTTCGTGCCGCCGACTTCGTGGTCTTGGACATGGAACTTACCAAGGAAAACCCTCTCATCCCGGGGGAGGCCATTCCTAAGCACCGCCGGGCCCAAATAGATGTTGAGCCGGAGAAATCCGCTTCAACATAAATGGCCAGGAGGAGAAGTTTGAATTCCGACCCCGCAAGCAGGAACAATGCAACATGATCCGTATCAAATACGGACCAAACACTCAAGGCATACGGGAGGTTGAAATCCAACCCCAGGCCTTCATGAGCAAGCCAAGGAAGGAAAATAAGGAGAAGCCAAAAGCAACTCCTAAAAAGGGGCAAAAGGCTGTGACACAGCCTAAGAAAAAGAAATCCGCTCCTAAACAAAAGGGCAAGAAAGAAGCGGTTTCCACACCACCAAAAAAGGTGGTGCAGAAGGGACAGGAAGAACCTCCCGCTGCTGCACCGCCCAAGGTTATCAAGATGGAGTGGAGACCCAAGAAGCCATCGGCAACAATGGACATACCATCCCCGAGCACGAAAATGGAGGAAGTCCTGCCCAACCAGAAGATTAATCCTGGGCCATGAGCTTCAGGATAAGCTTGGGGGAGGACCCCCATTGAGGTACCTGCATTGCATATTTAATTTCTCATAAACTTTTTTTTATTTTAGCATGTTTAAATTCAAGTTTCTTGCATTGGAAAATTTCAAAAAAAAAAATATTTACTTTTATAATTCCATTCCATATATGTTCCATGAAATGTTTAGTTCTACCCATGTTGAAATGATTGGTTGCTCTGTTTTATATCTCGTTTGTACTTGTCTAGAATAGAGTTTTTTCTAATATTTGGGTTTATCGGCTTTACATTATCATGCTCTAGAAACTTGATTTAGTGGGTTGCATACAAATACTCTCATCTAGGTTATTGCGCGATATGATATAGTGACTTAGACCACAGCAATGAAACGTCCCTTTGAGAAAACCTGATGTCCGGAGTCTTTGTTTCAAAAATTTTCAAAAAACAATAGTTCCTCAATGATCGCGGAATACCCACCAGAGCCATATGATCCATCCATAGAAAAAACCTGCGTACACTACTTGTTCGTACATTGAGTTCGGTCGGATCGTTACCGACGTGAGATTATGACTCTACACCCATGATTGAGACCCACTTGCACCCACCAAATAAAAGCCAACTCTTACACTGAGAGTTGCGCACAACATACACCCTTCACCATCCGCCGACTCTTACACTGAGAGTTGCGCACCATTTTTATCCACCAAATAAAAAATGCCGGCCCTTA
The DNA here is from genome assembly GCA_018135685.1 of Themeda triandra. NCBI lineage: Eukaryota > Viridiplantae > Streptophyta > Magnoliopsida > Poales > Poaceae > Themeda > Themeda triandra. Next base: position 150,949 of record JAENPR010000210.1, read on the forward strand.
CCCTGAGGATCGCGCACCCCTCTCTTGTAGTTTGCAAAATTCTCCATGCATTGTTCATCATAACATCTCTCTCCACCTCATCCTTTCCATCAATAAAGTTTTGGGCTATGTTCTTAGTCAGAAAAAAAAGTGAGAGAAAAGAAAGAAAAAAAAAGAGAGATTTTTATAAGTTAGAAGATTTACCACTCTTAAAAGCAAACGGGAAAAGTCTTAGATCCCCGTTCAAAAAAAAATTGAGAGAATAGTTTTAGTTGTTCTTTGATAGCCCATCTTTTCTTCATCTCATTCATCAATAAAAGAGAGCATGTCATGATGCATGGAGACCCAAAAATACCACAAAGATTAGGAATAATCTTTATTCCATCCACACACTTGCACATCTCAATCAAGGTGTATAGCTTAATCTCCGTAAGGTTCAATCCTTGACCTTACAACATATGTGATACAAGTATGCCCACTTACATACCTACCCAAAACTCCACTCTCAGCTTTAGTGGTAGGAAGAAGGCAAATTAAAAATGCCTTTGGTGAGGTCTCTATACACTTTTGAGCGATCGAGTGGGTCATTTGAGGAACTTGGTTTATTTATAAAAACTTACAAAACCTCCAGACTGAAAGTTGATCTTGGGACGAATGAAAAGCACCGGTCTTTGGAACTGTTCTATTTTGCAATCGCCCAAGACTTGAGAAAACTAGAAGCCCCACTCCATCAGGAATCATAGAGTAGATACAATTGCCGATTTATCCAAATAGCAGTAGAACGCTCTCTTCTAGCTTGTACACTTGAGATATAATCGGCATCGTAGCAACCCCTGATCAACAACCCAAAGCAAAGACTTGCTCGGGACGAGCAAGGGGTAAGCTTGGGGGATCTTGTTGGCGGTCCTTAACTCAGTTTTATACCCGCCAACTATAGGTCACTATGGGGGAAATAAATATTTTATGTCACATATATCTTTACTATTGACCTAGTTCCACCTGTGCTTGGAAGAAATTTTGTTTTGCAGAATATATACCAAGTACAGGAATTTCCGGAATAAAAGTACGCTTTTCAGAAGGCGTAAAACAAGCTCAAGAGCAAGTAGGCCACCTGGGGTCGAATTGGGCCAAAAGCACCAACATGGACAGGACCCGGATAGCGGCCCAGCCCACCCGCCAAAGGCGGTCGGGCGCGCCAACCCGGGCGCGGCGCGCCAGCGCGGCGCGGGCGCGCGCGCCCACCCCGCCGCCCAGTGGGCCCGGCCAAAGGCGGTTGCCTCTTTCCATCTGGGGGATGACGGTTTCGCTGGTGATTTTACACCACTACCCCCGAACCGCCTTCTGGGGGCTATAAATGAAGAGGAGAGGCCCCCCACCTTCACACACACCATTTGGAGCCATCTCTACACTTCTCACTTGTTCATTAGTCTTAGTGTTAGTCCTTTGGAGCTAGGCAAAGCTACTTGGAGAGCTTGTCTCCAGGAGGAAAAAGCTACATCTTTGGTATAAATCTATGGAGCGTTCTTCCTTAGTCAAGTTCTCATTACATTTATATAGTCGTGCATATGAATTAGAGTATAGTCTAGTACACGATATATTCTATGATCAAGAACTAGGCCATAGTTCTTGTGAGAGTTGTTCATCGTGTTCTACATTGTTCTTCATCGTTCATATGTTTTACTTGTTTAGATTAGATTGTAGGAGAGGAATAGCGGTTCGATGTGCCTTCGGGCTTGCCTATGTTCTAGCTCGTCCATCCGTAGGGTGGGAGTCCGGGGGACGTAGGTAGCTCCTTAGTATGCGGACATGGTGTCCGGGTGCGAGGGAACCTTCAGATATGTCGGCATGCCACGGTTGAGGTGGTAGGCGGCAGGTGGTGATAGCCCTGTCCGTCCTTTGTAATCCCCCACGTTCGCATGTTGAGTAGGAGTTCGTAAATGCCACCATCGACTGGCAGACCAGTTGTCGCGGTCTCCCCATATTCCTAGTCTATAGTCGAGTCTTAACTTGTGTAACATATGGAATTAGTTGTTCTAGCATGGACTATATAGGACCTGCCTGCTCCGCGTAGATTATTCTTTATTCTTTATTTTATCTTTATTCCTTTGAGGTTGCTCTAAGTGTGTGTCCACTATCCAAATTACCGTATGCTTACCCCTATATAGCACATTGGTCGGTTTCTCCTCATGCTAAATATCGTATTCATACCCATGCTAGAATACTTAACTACCCCATGCCTTCCTTTGGGAAATTATAAATAACGATACCCTGAATACTTCCGGGTGAAATGCTGCGACGATAGATCCGTGCGCTTGCGGATATTTATCTACTAGGATGTGATCTATCTCTTGGCAATACTCACGTAGTTGCTAGAACCAGTTTCTAGTAATTATGCCGAGTAAAGCCATTTAGCGTTTCTGGCGCTGTTATCAGAATTGGGCTCTAAGTCTGTTTTGGTAATCGCGCTAAGAAATGCCAACAGTACCGTTGTAGCTTTCACCCGGAAGTATTCAGGGGTATCGTATTTTCCACAGGGAACAGAGGTATTTCTCCTAGCTAATACGTCCAAGGACAACCCAAGGGTAGAGTTGGTAGGAGGGGGAGAAGAATTCTATGGCTTTTGGGTCTAAGAGTAGATAAACTACACCTACACTTGCTCACTTCGGGCACCGGATCGCACCTGGTCTGCCAAGTGATGCCGGCTCGTAGCTCTACGCCGTAGCCGGACGTGGGGATTACAAGGGACGGACAGGCTGTCACCACCTGCCGCCTACCACCTCAACCGTGGACTACGAGGCAAACGAAGGTAGCCGCCAGCCTAGACACCATGTCTATGCTATTAGCTACTACTCTAGCATCGTACAGGAACATCCGTCTCTATCAGGAGTCCTCTACTAGAGCAACCGCCTCGAGGACGGTCGACGAACCCGCAAACAAGTATAAATGAAGAATAAATACCGAAAGACTTATTACCAAAGAAAACACGAACACTCACGTAGCGGGAAAACCCGACAAAGTGTAGCACAGGTGTTCATTGAGGTACAAGGTTGGGGGAGAGACCGTTAAGTCCAGCTCTTCCCCGCTCTTCCCTCGCATCTCTCCACTACCAAGGCTCTACTAGCTAGCTAGGGCCTAAGCCCATGGAGTGTGGCTCTTTATTCTCTAGGTGTAGTATCTCTTGATCCTTGGAATGGTGTCTTGAATGAGGAGGAGGGAGCCTCCTTTTATAGGTGGAGAGGTGGGGGCTCTATGCAAAAGGGTCATGTCCATTTGGAAAGTACCAAAACCGACCTCCAGAGGTGGTTTTGTACCTTCCATGTACAAAGCACCAGCAAAACCAACCTCCACACATCGTCATGGGCCAACTGACCAAAGATGGGCCTGATCGGGCACCGCGCAGGCGCGCACGCGCCGGGGTTGGCTCGGATGGGGCCCATCTTTTACAGGCACGTGGGCCTCGTCGTTAGCTTTCCGTAGCCTAGTGAATTTCGTAAATCGGAGTCCGGATGAGGGATTTATGGCCAAATTACTACACCCTGCTCCTGCGGCCCATGATGGGGTTGGACTATGTTTTGGGCTTTCATTTCATGTGTCCATGCTTGGCATTTTAGACTATTTTTGAGACCCGAATTATCTGGTAAGTGGGCCACCTTCTCATATCATAGTTTTTCTCCAGTTCTTGGCTCTTTTTAGGTGTATTTCAGTGTTGACCTGCAAAACAAGAATTCTGCGCCACACTATGGAAATAGTTAGAGTAGAGCCCTATTCTAGGTGAAACTTAGTGTTGCCTAGGCTAAAGTTGGCGGGGTTAGAATCGAGTTAAGGACCGCCAACAACTCCCCCACACTTAGCTCTTTGCTCGTCCTCGAGTAAAGGTTGAAGAACTAAGGTGGTTGTATTCTCCCAAGAGTTGACCTGCATACAGATTATTCCAAGCTTTTTTTCCTGCATTTGTGAACATTCATTGTGGCTACCAAGTTATCTTATAGCCATTGAAGGAGGAATAGCTTGAAATCAAGTCAAATCACACTACCCATACTTTGAGACTTGGGGTTTTAGCATTTTCGCAAAGATAGCCTTAGCTCCTCATGTGATACTCTCAAGTCGCTCTTTTTAGGTGGCTAGTCCTATCCAGGTGTTCTTGATCATCCTACTACTACATGCTGATATGTGGAGTTTTGGGTATGGATGATGAACAGGTTCCAATGTCAAGCCAACTGGACTCATGAAGAGAAGGCCATATCCCTAGATGTGCAAATGTAAGTGCAAGTGTAGAAATATTTGTGGACTCCTGATCATTTTTCTCTCTTTATGAAGGAATGCAAGAAGGTATGGACTCAAAGAACATCTCTAAAACTTGTTTTATTTCTTCCTTTCTTTCTCTCTCTTTTTTTTCTTTTCTTTTCTTCTCTCTCTTTTTTTTTCTCTTTTTTTTCTTTCTTCTCTCTCTTTTTTTTCTTTCTTTTCTCTCTTTTTTTCTTTTATATCTCAAGACCTTGGGAAAAAAAGAACTCTTCCTTATTTACGAACTATGCCTTCTTTTTGTAGGATCTTTCTAATGACAGTCCATACTCTTCTTGAATGAAAGATGAGAGAGAGATGCATGACTTTGTTGGCAGGAGTATTTTGGTGGAAGAGGGAGAAGATGCGGAATATATGTGCTCAATTCTCAGTGTAAGAAATGAGCGTGTTGGTGGAATGATGGGTGCATATGGTGCGTGCCTCTCAGTGTGAGAGTCGGCATGTTTATTTGGTGGGTGAATGCAATGATCTTGGGGATAAGGCCATCTCTAGCAAGAATCTCAAGACTTGACATCGCTAAAAGTGGCTAGAACAGATTTTGCACAAGTGTAAGCGTAGATATTTGGCTCTGGTAGGACATAGCACTTATCACATGAGGAACATTGCTAAAAAGTTTTAAATTTTTGCATAGAAATACCCAAGTCCATTGCACGAGTTGGTAAGCATCATATCATTCTACTATATCTCACCTACCAATAACTTAGATAAAAACATGGGGTCTCTATTGCACAAGTTGTTCACACAATCAAGATCAGCAAGGAATAAAAAGTATGCAACTCGTTCTCAATTGGTGAAAATAGGAGATGGAGTTTTGCAAAGTTTTTAGTTTTATTTAATCAATTTAAACTTCAAAATTTTAGGAGATGCAAGGGTAGAGTTGCACAAACCACCGTTGAAGGTGAAGGAGCTGATGAAAGTCGTTTGCTCTGTCCTTCTGCATGATGAGTTGCTTGATGTTGTGCATTGTGGTTGGGGAGATCTCGAATGTGAGAGTTAGTTATTCTTGAGAGATCTTCCCCACACTTGTTCTTGTACCTGCTTTTATTTTCAAAGAAACAAAAAAGAAACAAACATAGGCTCTACTGGTTCGAAAACCAGGGAGCCAGATCTTTTTATTGATTTTTTTTCTATATTTGCTCAACCAACTCGTAACTCAAACAAGGTCAAGATTAAGTTGCAAAGTAAAACAGACCTTGATTAATCTCCATAACAGATTACTTCCTATTGCTTATGGCAACAACTCAAATTCATTAATCAAAATTCGACACCATGCCAAAATTTTGATCAAAGAAGGCAATTTTAACCTAAGCACCATGCTTAATTTAAAAGCCTATGGATGTATTGTATATGGCCATATACAAGCACACCCAAACCAGAGCATATGACATAAACATGAGAAGCAAGAATTTGTATGACCACACGGAGACAAGAATGAGTAAGAGAGTTGGTGAAATTTTATTACCTTTGCTTTACCTGAGTGTTCTTCCTTACCGGCAGCATGTGGATGGAAACTTCATGTGGGCTGCATCGGTGGCTTGTTCTCATGAGCTCCACTCAAATAATTACCAAGGCTAGGTCATATGCACAACTAGTGCGTACGGGCCATAGGTCTCAGTAATTGCAAAGGTCTAGAAGAGGGAGGCTCTTCTTCTTCTTCTTTTTCATTTTTTTTTTGTCTCCCTTCTCTTTTTTATTAAATTTTTTTTCTTTCTCTTTTTTTTTCATCATCATTTTTTTTCAAAGTCTAGGGACCTTCATGTGTCCCTCTTTTTTTTTCTTTTTAAGTCCAGGGACCTTCATATGTCCCCAAATTTTTTTTTTCAAAATTCAAGGACCTTCATGTGTCCCTCTTTTTTTTTTGTTTTGTAGCAAGGCGAAGCTAGCATCAACTTTCTCTCTCTCTTTTTTCTTTCTTTTTTTCTTGGCTCTTGGTGTGAGTGGAACTCGGGATTCTTGATGTCCTCCCCACACTTGGACTTTTATATAAAAGTCAAGTGTATTGGGTCAGGGTCTCCTTTTCTTTCTTAAAGTGTGTCCTATCACCCAAGGGCACCAAAATTTATGGTTGATGTAGCTTCCATGTTCTCAAGCGTCATATGACCCATGCGCCTGTAATGGTTAGCAACAAGAATACCCGAAGGTGCATACAAAATTGAAAACATACCCTTGCTTTTATTGAAAAGAAAAGTTTCTCATTATAAAAATGATAATAAAGAAATTAAAAAAATAACAACATTAATAAAAAAAATAATTTTTTTAAGATAATCCGGGGTATCTCCCGGCAGTGCTTAAGCTTGACCGTGGGAACTTTCCCTTGTAGTGGTCGATGGTGGTGTAGTTCCCAGTTTCACCACCATTCCTTGGTCATTCAAGATTAAGCTACAAGGTTAGCGCCATCGTACTACTACGAGATTTACAATGTTTATGGTAAACATAAGCATCGACAACCATCCTCTTAAATAGTTTGATAGCAGGAATGAAGAGGCGGTTGTGATTCTCGTATGAGTACATGGTGCCAAGAGCAACAAATATTGGAGACTCTAAAAAGGAGCATGAATCTTGAGAAGTTTTAAACGAGAAAGTTTTATGCTCAATTGAGGAATCCTTCTTGGTCTCCAAATTTGGTGCTCTAGGTTTGTCCATGGCTTGTGAGTTTTCGTTCTCAAAGGATATATCATGAGGGTCAAACGTTGATCTTTTATCACTAACGGGATCAACGTTGTGATGGCCAGAGGAACAAATCTTGCGTTCGAGTGAGGAAGATGATGAATGTTCAATTTCACAAGGATGTGAAATGAACGGGGAAATGAACTTTGCCTCCTCGAACAGGTTATGTTTAGGGAGATGCTCCACCATTGGAATTCCTATGTGAGTGGTGGGAGCAATCTTTCCCAACATTTCATCAAGGCCCCCATTGGATGGTTCTTCTTGACTAAGACTTTCAAGAGGGTGGCCTATGAGAATATCAAAATCGAGGATGGCGTAGACGTAAAAGTCTATGTAAACCTCGGCCTCATGAATTGCGATTGGCACGGCCCTAGCGATCCCGCAACACTCAAAGATGAGTCCTGATGGACCTCTAAAGAGTTTATCATTCGGGACTAGCGGAAAATTTCCCAACAGGGCTTCCGCAAGGAATTGTGACATGATACTTGTCCCAACTGTGGGGTTGTGTAGGGCTTTCATGGAAGTCCCTTTTATCGAACAAAGTATGGTTGTGGATGGTGAAAGAATCTAAATTGCTTCAGAAGAACGTTTCACTTCCATCAACCATTCTTTTGATGGTTTTTCGTGAGGGGAGGCTTCCTTAGAATGAAATGTAGAATTTTCATGCCAGGACATGTTCGAGGTTCTGCCATAATCCTCGAAATTGATAGCGAACTCTGAAGGACAAAGCATCCCTTCCTTCAGTGTTCGTCGCTCGGGTGAGGGCTCACTAGTCGAATCTAAGGATGGCAAGGGTAAGGATTCGGCTGATGAGGGCTCCTCAAAACTTGACATGCCCTTCTTTTGGAGAGGTTTAGCATTTATGACAGGAGAAGCATGCTTCTCTAGGAAGTGATTAAGGATTTTCCTTTGTTCCGTCGTAGTTTTATGTGAAAACGACCCTCCGGCGGCTGTGTCAAGGCATAGGGCAGCATCTATGTCTAGACCCGAACAAAAGAGATGCAATTGCACGCTTTTGGGCAAAGACAAGACTAGGTCGACATGTACCAATGTTGTAAACCTGGCCCAGGCTGCACATATGGATTCCGTCTCGTTCTGCTCGAAGTCAAGGATTGCCCTTGGTAGAGAAGTGATGTGAGACATGGGGAAGAATGCAAGATAAAACTTGTCTTTAAGTTCATCCCAGTCTCCACTTACACTTTCTACGGCATTAGTGTACCATTGTTTTGCCTCTCCTATAAGGGAGAAAGGAAACAATTTCCACTTAAGAGTTTCTTGTGTCATGCCAGGAATGCTTTGGCATGAACAAATTTCCTCGAAATCTTGCAGATGGCTAAAAGGGTTTTCGTGATCAAGCCCTGAGAAGGGTTGTGCCCGAACTATAGCTTTCAAACTAGGGTGGAGTTCATAGCTAGATGAAACTTTTGGTTTTGAAAAAGATTTTGGCTCAAAGAACTCCCCCTTTGAAGCAGAAGGATTTTGAATTGGTACAGGCTTCATGGTGGAATAGGTAAAAGGAATATTTTGTTTTGGAAAAATGAATTATAAAACAATATTTTTTTTATTTTTTTAAAATAGATACGAGGACGAACTAGGTTCGAAGAAAATAGCAACCGTTCCCAAGAACGGCGCGTAAAGCTTGTTGACGTTTTTAGCACAATCACCAAAGATAGATAAAAAGTCTATCCCCGGCAACGGCACTAGAAAACTTGTTGGCACTTCTTAACGTGTGCGAAAGAATCCGCAAGCGTACGGAAAGTACCGTTGTAGCTTTCACCCGGAAGTATTCGTGGTATCATATTTTCCACAGGAACGGAGGTATTTCTCCTAGCTAATACGTCCAAGGACAACCCAAGGGTAGAGTTGGTAGGAGGGGAGAAGAATTCTATGGCTTTTGGGTCTAAGAGTAGATAAACTACACCTACACTTGCTCACTTCGGCACCGGATCGCATCCGGTCCGCCAAGTGATGCCGGCTCAGAGCTCTACGCCGTAGCCGGACGTGGGGGATTACAAGGGACGGACAGGGCTGTCACCACCTGCCGCCTACCACCTCAATCGTGGACTACGAGGCAAACGAAGGTAGCCGCCAGCCTAGACACCACGTCTATGATATTAGCTACTACTCTAGCATCGTACAGGAACATCCATCTCTATCAGGAGTCCTCTACTAGAGCAACCGTCTTGAGGACGGTCGACGAACCCGCAAACAAGTATAAATGAAGAATAAATACAGAAAGACTTATTACCAAAGAAAACACGAACACTCACGTGGCGGGAAAACCCGACAAAGTGTAGCACAGTGTTCGTTGAGGTACAAGGTTGGGGGAGAGACCGTCAAGTCCGGCTCTTCCCCGCTCTTCCCTCGCATCTCTCCACCACCAAGGCTCTACTAGCTAGCTAGGGCCTAAGCCCATGGAGTGTGGCTCTTTATTCTCTAGGTGTAGTAGCTCTTGATCCTTGGAATGGTGTCTTGAATGAGGAGGAGGGAGCCTCCTTTTATAGGTGGAGAGGAGGGGGCTCTATGCAAAAGGGTCATGTCCATTTGGAAAGGACCAAAACCGACCTCCAGAGGTGGTTTCGTACCTTCCATGTACAAAGCACCAGCAAAACCGACCTCCACACATCGTCATGGGCCAACTGACCAAAGATGGGCCTGATCGGGCACCGCGCAGGCGCGCCCGCGCCTGGGGCGCGTGTGCGCCAGGGTTGGCTCGGATGGGGCCCATCTTTTACAGGCATGTGGGCCTCGTCGTTAGCTTTCTGTAGCCTGGTGAATTTCATAAATCGGAGTCCGGATGAGGGATTTATGGCCAAATTACTACACCCTGCTCCTGCAGCCCATGATGGGGTTGGACTATGTTTTGGGCTTTCATTTCATGTGTCCATGCTTGGCATTTTAGACTACGTTTGGGACCCAAATTATCTGGTAAGTGGGCCACCTTCTCATATCATAGTTTTTCTCCAGTTCTTGGCTCTTTTTAGGTGTATTTCAGTGTTGACCTGCAAAACAAGAATTCTGCGCCACACTGTGGAAATAGTTAGAGTAGAGCCCTATTCTAGGTGAAACTTAGTGTTGCCTAGGCTAAAGTTGGCAGGGTTAGAATCGAGTTAAGGACCGCCAACAGCGGCTTGTGGAGGAGCGGAGCTTACAGGTAGGAAATCCCTCTTGCCTTGTTCCTCTTCCCATTTCGTTTTGAGACCTTCATTTTGCTAATTTACAAATGCTTATGTTTTCTTTGCCGCATTTCCTGTAGTCAACATGCGCTGGAGCTTCTGGGGCTTCTTCCGCTAATGCCACGGCCGATCCAACCTCTGGCGAAGCACCTATTACTGCCACTCGGAACGAGCCTGAAGGCCAGAGAGTTGAAGTAGAGAAAAAGCGCGGAGATCATGACTGACCAAGCCGGATCCTCGCATGCTGGGCAAGAAGATGCGGAGGTCTAATATGACTTATCTTTTAGCTATCTTATCAGCGAGCTGAAGCTCCGTCTTTTGTAAAGTTTAACGTTGTGAAAAACTTATGCATGTGTCCTGCGCAGGTTTCCTTCACAGGGCCTGTGCAGGACGCCGTACCATTAACCTTTATGAAAGATGGCGTCTATATTGATGCTGAACTGTGGGAGTACTGGCAGTCGGCCTTTCCTCATCGTACCGTGGACGATATGTTCAGCTTCATTTTATATGATATCGACGATGAACGTGCTTTGTTTACTCGATCTTTAGCTTATAGAGGTCCGCGTAATATTTCATGAGATGACTTCCCCGCTGATTTTTGTTTTTGTAATTGAAGTCAAGTTTTGTGCTGAGACTTGCTATGTTCCTTTTCCTTTTCATATAAACTGTTATACACTTGGAGGTGTTTTCATTTTATTTAATTGTGTTGTGCTGGATGCGCTTACATTCTGAAACACATAAAAGATAAAAGTAATGGAGCGAAGCTCCCCTAACTTGGTCTATGTGTTTCTCTGCTCTCTTGGAGCTGTGTGCTAACCCAGCGAAGGCCTTTGGCTTTGACTCGCTCTGCAACTTTCCGTAAGCTATCCAATGCGATGAAGGTACTAACAGGCAAAGCAAATTTCCTAAGCTATGCCTTCCAACCGAGCATCATATGACTTGCTCGGCTAGAAACAAGATTTAAGCCTGAACATGCCATGATTGTGACGGGATTGCATACTGACTATAGCGGAGATAGGTTTACTCGCGAAGCTACTGGGATGCGAAACTCTTCCTGTGTTGAAGGCAAGGAGGCACCCTAGCCGTTCTATACCGCTGATCCCTTCTCCGTATTCTTGATGTTTCCTGAGGCCTCTTAATCCTAGACGTGTATCGATCTTCTTACTTGGGATGAATTGGAAACATGTGTCTAGGATTAAGAAGACGGTTGAGTAATGACGAGCGGGGGGAGGGGCTTTTTGCCTTTTATAGGGTGGGCGGTCTGCTGTTAATTACGGAGGGTGGGTTCTTTAACCCATGGTTGGTGAGGTTCTCATTTAAAGCTCCAGATCCATTATTTATTTGATGTTTGGATTGTGTTGTTGATTTTGCATTAACTCGGAGGTTGTTGATCGTGTTTATTACCCCTAAGGGCGCCTATATAAGCAGGAAAAAATTAGCCTCAGGAGAGGAGCGTCTTACGCAGATGAGAGTAGTACGTGCGGTTGATGTATTGCCACTATTAGGATTGGGAGGCACCTGGGAAAAGAGCTGAAATGCTTGAGCGAAACTTGGCTCCTCAAAAAACCTAAGTCCTGCTAGGCTTTGCTTTCATGCTAGCAATTAGGCCGTGGTTTGTGTGTTGCCCTTTCTTTATTTGGGTCTTCGACTCTTAGACCTATCTTCGAGTTGGACACAAACCTCTAGGGGGCTTAGGGCACCTGTAAACTGTTCAAGTGACTCTGTATCTGGAGTATCTTCGTCCGTTTGGTGCAATTTTGAGAGCCTTTTCTATCTTCTTTATAGCATTAGCTCTCTTCATTATCTGCGCTGTGAGAGAGTGACAGCTTCGCTGCTGAGCTTGTTGTTCCTCTTATTTGGAGTGACTTGCTCTTCTTTAGGGATGCTTAGTTTTAAATCAATAATACTGAGACACCCCCGCGGAGCTTGCCGGGTTCGGTTTGAGTGTTGGCGCAGCTCTGTGATTGTACCAGTTGCAGTTTTGATAGTAATGGGAGGCATATGGGAGAGAAGTTGCTTAATTGTGCTGAGTTATGCTAGAACAAGAAACGGAAGTTAAGTCTTCCGTCGACAAGGTGGTCTTGGCTGATTGGGCGGAGATCTATTGAGCCGCGGCTGCAATTGCTGCTTGAAGCTTACAAGTGCAAGGTGAGCGTCACTGGCCGCGAAGAACCAAGCTGACCTATCGAGGAAATGATCCGTCCTAGCGTGGTCTCGAGCTGATGCAGCGAAGCTTCTATTTGGTGATCTTTCCTTTTTTTATTTTTAAGGCGAGAAGACCTATGTGCCGATTGTGTTGTAACTTGATTAAAGGAATGAAAAGGACTATGTTTTTCTTTCTACAACTTTGGTCTTTCCCATTGTGCTTATAATAACGAAAATGGCTCGAATTTGATCCGTCAAAAGGTTGAAGTATTCTTAGCTTTTGCTAAAAAACTCCGAGCCAGCTGTTTGCTAGCGAGGCTGCCTTGATGCCTGTTCGGTAGGCAGGTCTTTTTTTCAAGGTCTTCATGCCTGCGGAGGTCGTTTCAGGAGTAACCCTTTTCGGTTATTCATGAAGTGACCTTTGGAACAATGAAAAATTTTTGTCGAATACCGCAGCTCCGTTGCTAGCTGCCATGCCCTTGCTTTTATATATATATATATATATATATATATATATATATATATATATATATATATATATATATATATATATATATATATATATATATATATATATAGGGCCCCTTTATATTTTTAGGGTTTGATTACACTAAGCTTCACCTCATTAAAAACCTCACCTCCATAAATGGAGTCCCCGTGTGAGGAAAAGAGTGCGAAACCGTTTTTGACGAGAAGTAAAGTTGAAAAGAAAACAAAATGCGAAGGTAACTGAGGTCGATCGCTTATATTTCTGCGGAGACCCCTTACATTTAAGCGTAGTATTTCCTGAGGCTGTCAATGTTCCAAGTGTGGGTAGTCTAGTTTCCTTCCAAGTCTTGTAGATAAAAAGAACCTTTTCTGCCTGCTTCTTTTGCCAAGAATGGGCCTTCCCATTTTGGCTGTAGTTTCCCCACTGTTGCGGCATTTGGTTTTCTCTTGAGCACCCAGTCTCCGTCTTTGATTGTTTTGGCTATCACCTTAGCATCCCTCCTTTTCTTGGTTTCTTGCTGATACTTATCAATGTTTGCAACGGCCTGTAGTTTGTGACTCTCTATCATCTCTTTGTTGTAATTTTCATCTAGTGAAAGATTGTCTTTGATAACGCGAAGACTTTGGTGCTTCAATTCTTCCGGCAGCATTGCCTCTTCGCCGTACAACAGCTTGAAAGGGGTGTATCCTGTTGCTCTTGACACATTGGGGTTGTGAGACCATACAACCTTTGGTAGCTCCTCTACTCACTTTCCCTTTTTCATCCCGAAGAGTGTTTTTGAGGTTGCTGCGAAGATTATCCTGTTAGATCTTTCAACTGCTTCGTTTGATTCTGGGTGATATACTGATGCGAAGGCTAGAGTAGTCCCCATTGATGTACAGAATTCCCTGAATTTTTCTGAGTCAAACTGTTTCCCATTATCAACAGTGAGTGTTTTTGGGACCCCGAATCTGCAGATTATGTTTTGCCAGAAGAACTTCCTTACTGTTTTCGATGTTATCGAAGCCAATGGTTTAGCTTCGATCCACCTGGAAAAATATTCAACGGCAACCACCACATACTTGTTTCCCCCTTGCGAAGCTGGCAAGGGTCCGACTAGATCCATTCCCCATCTTTGCATGGGCCATGTGGGAGGGATTAACTGAGTTTTATTTGATGGTTGGTGTTGGTTAGGAGCAAAACTCTGACATGCCGGGCACTTTTTGACAATCTCTGTTGCATCTAAGATGTGCGTTGGCCAATAGAAATCTTGCCTTATGGCCTTAGCTAACAGTGCTCTCGGCCCGATGTGTGAGCCACAGCTTCCCGAGTGAATCTCATTGAGGAGATCCTTTCCTTCTTGCAGAGGAATGCATTTCAACAAAGGTTGAACGACAGATTTCTTGTACAACGTGCCATCCATAATGATGTAGCTTCTTGCTCGAGCGGCCATTCTTGCATTTGCGGCTTCATCAGCAATCTGGCTTTGTCCATTGATTTGATCTATTATCGGCTGCATCCAGTCCTCGGCGGAGATGTTCAATACCGGCGAAGCTCTGTGCAACTTGGCTGTTGATGGTTCTATCATGACTTGATAGATAGCACCTTGAGGGATGGGTAAATTATTTGCAGCTGCCTTGGCCAATTCATCTGCTTCTTGATTTTCTATTCTTGGGATGTGCTTCACAGTAAAACCACGGAACCTTCGCTCCATCATTCTAACTGTTTCCAGATATCTGATTAGTTCAGCTTCGCGTGCAGTATATTCTTTTTCAACTTGCCCTGCGATCACTTTTGAGTCTGTCTTGACCAGAACATGCTGGATTCCCATTGCCTTTGCTTTTCGTAGGCCTAGGAGCAAACCTTCGTACTCCGCTACGTTGTTTGTTGCTTTGAAATCTAGTCTTGCTGCGAATTTATGCACTTCCTCATCAGGTGATACTAGTACCGCAGCTGCTCCGGCTCCGTTCATTCCCCATGCTCCATCGGTGAACATGGTCCATAGCCGCGGAGGTGTTGTTTCTGCTGCTGGCGACTGAGTCCAATCTGCTAGGAAATCTGCAAGAGCCTGAGATTTTACTGCTGTTCTTGGAATGTAGCTGATATCGAATTGGGACAATTTTGTTGCCCATTTTCCTATCCTGCCCGAGGCTTCCTTATTTCTCAAGATGTCATTCAGTGGCCAAGTTGTCGGGATGACTACTTGATGATCTTGAAAATAGTGCTTCAGCTTTCTCGTGGCTATCAAGATTGTGTAAACAACTTTTTCTATCTCAGAATAGTTTAGCTTCGCCCCTTGCAAAGCTTCGGACATGTAATAAATAGGCCTCTGAACACGTTTCTTGTTTTCCTCTCTTTCCTGGAGCAGGACGGCGCTTGCCGTACTTGGCAAAGCTGAGACATAAAGCATCAGTTGCGCCCCTGTGTCTGGTGCTGTTATGGTAAGTTCGTTTGAAAGGTAGTGCTTGAGCTGCGCGAATGCTTCTGACTGTTCTGCCCCCCATTCAAATTTCCCGGATTGCTTGAAGACTTTGAAGAACGGGAGGCTTCGCTCAGCTGACTTTGAGACGAATCTATTCAGAGCCGCTATTCTTCCTGACAGCCTCTGGACGTCCTTGGTGCAAGTGGGCTCTTGCATTGCTTTTATTGCTTTCACTTTGTCGGGGTTTGGGCTGATGCCATGAGCTCCGACTATGCATCCCAACATCTTGCCCTTGCTCACCCCAAAAATGCATTTTTTTAGGGTTCAGCTTCAACCCTACTTCTCTTAGGTTGGCGAAGGTCTCCTTGAGGTCAGCTATGTGATCTTTTTCTTCCTTGCTTATCACCACAATGTCATCAATGTAAGCGAGTATGTTTCTGTCTAGCTGTGAGTGCAGGACCTTCGCTATCATTCTTGCGAAGGTGGACCCTGCGTTTTTCAGTCCTTCAGGCATTCTGATGAAACAGTAAGTGCCGCCAGGGATTGTGAAGCTAGTCTTCTCCTCATCTTCCTTGTTCAACCATACTTGGTGATAGCCGGAAAAACAATCCAGTAATGGGAAACGTTTACACCCTGCAGCTTTGTCTAGCGAAGCATCTATGTGAGGGATTGGGTAGGGATCTTTTTTGCATGCTTTGTTTAGGTCTGTGAAGTCTATGCACATTCTCATTTTTCCATTCTTCTTAGGGACGAGGACCACATTAGCAAGCCATTCAGGGTACTTTACTTCTCTTATGACATTTGCGTCGAGCAGCCTCTGCACCTCCGCTTTGGCCGCTGCTTTTCTTTCTTCTGACATTTTTCTTTGCCTTTGTCTCTTGGGTTTTGCATTTGGGTTAAGGTCCAATGAGTGCTCAACAATGTCTCTACTTACGCCTTTCAAGTCCGATGCTGACCAGGCGAAGATGTCCTGGTTTTTTCTTAGGAGCTTCAAGAGATCCTCTCTCTCCTCCTGGCTTAGCTGTGTTCCAATTAAGACGTCTCTACCCTTCACGCCTTCGTCCAAAGGAACTCTCAAAGTATCTTCTTGATCAGTCAAGTCTGTTATGCCTTTAGGCATGTCTCGTGGTTGAGCTTCGACAGTGTTGATGTTTCTGTGTGCTCTATAGATTGCTTTTCTATGTTCCTAGCCTCCTTCTGACTGCCTTGAACGGTAATGATTCCGTGTAGTGCTGGCATCTTCATACAAAGATAGCCCATATGGATTGCTAGGTAGAATTTATTGGCGAAGCCTCTTCCCATTATAATGTTGTAAGGGTAGAAGATATCAACCACATCAAAAGTTATGTATTCTGTTCTCGCATTCTGCTGGTCCTTGAATGACACTGGCAATGATATTTTTCCGAGGGCATGAATCTTTTTGCCGCCGAATCCTATCAGTGGAGTATCAGGTGGCTGCAACTGCGATCGGCTTAGCTTCATTTGGTCAAACACGTTGACGAAGATTATGTCTGCGGAGCTTCCTGAATCAACCAGAATCCTGTTGATTTCCCATCCTGCGATATTGGCTTTGATGACCATTGCGTCTGTGTGCGGATAACTTTCGAGTTTACAATCTTGGTCGGAGAAGGTCAAGGGCTTCTTGGACCATTCAGGCGGCTGGCATGCTCCTTGGACTGATATATTGTTTACTAGGCGGAGATGATCCTTCTTCTGCCTTTTTGATTCGAACTCCATCGCTGATCCCCCTGCTATCGGTAGGATCATGCCGATTGTTGGCAAAGCTGAGTGTGGGTTCATTTGATTTTCTAGCGGAGGTTCTGATTTAACTTGAGTCTGCTGCTGATTCTGTTGAGGTACCGTCATCGGTGGTGGGGGTGGGGCTTCTAGATAAGTAATCTGCGAAGGCCTCTGGTTAATGTAAGTTACGCTACTCTGCTGCCTCGGCATACTTGTGTGCTGGCCTTGAGTAAGCGGAGGTCTCCATGCCGGCAAGAAATTTGGGTAGTATTGTTCTATCATCGTATGCGAGGCTGGTTGCTAAAAAGCTTGGTTGTTGCTATGCATGATGCCTGCCTGGTGACTCTGGTTCCAGTGAGAGGGGAACATGTGGTTTACTTCTCTTGTTTGCGGAGCATGCTGATTTTGCTGCTGGCCGCTATTGATGGTCGATAAGTGTCAATTTTTACCGTCAACTAGACATGAAAAAGGACCTAAATATAATTACCATCTAGATATAGGGCTTACACTAACGGAATTCCACGAGTTTTGGTGAATGTCTCTGTTTTCAGTAGGTGTCACTGAAAATACCCAAGGAAGGCCCACATATCGGGTTTACATAGAGATAATCGGGAACCGGTGAAAATTCTGTAATCCGGAAGGTTCGAGAAGGCTCGGACCAAACGGGAGCCCGAACGGGCTCGGTGGAGAGTCGGCCGACTCCCCACCTTGGGCGGCCGACCGCCCACTTCGGCCAATCGGCGTCGGCCTCACGGATCCCCTGTTCTACCGCCTTTGAGGATGAATAATAATCGTCCGTTTAGGTCGGTTTGATCCGAGGGCTGCGGTGCATCCTAGGGGGCTATATAAGCGGGGCCCCGGCCCCTCGGAGGAGGCATCCCTTGAAACCCTAATTCATTATTTCCGAGAGGATCGGGTGAGAGAGGTCCCTTGAATGGATCTCCTCCCTAGAGCCTAGCATTCAAGATAGATAGAGAGAGCATAGGGTGGAGGTAGAGTTGGAGGAAGCCCGGCATGTCGGTGTCTCCTCTCCGGTTGTACTGCGGGATCAAGTCTCCTAACCCGAGGCTTGGTTCTAGGATCATTCGCAATTCAACTTCTAATACTAGTAAGTTCTTGTTATTATTGCTCTTTGGTTTACGAGTTTACTTTATTCGCTTCCGGTTGGGAATAGAGTAATCGTTCATAGCGTAAGCGTGGTGCTTGGGCTAGGTTCACTCGTAGATGCTCCCTATCCGGCCGGAACCGTGGTAGTATCGAGGGAAGTGACAATCCCTTTGTTACCTTTGTAATCCACTTCCGTCAAGTAGGTAAGGTAGGTCCAAAAGTGCTAGGTTAAGCATCCTCTCGTGGTGTCTTTTCTTAGGTGCTCCCATAGAGTAGTAGTCGCAAAGCTTGCCATAGGTTGGAAGAAGACTGTGGTAGTAATCCTCTCTATATCGCTCATTACCTTGTTCGTAGCTCGGGGTTAAGTATAGACTTGGGTTAGTCGGATGCACGTTTTCTCCTAGCGGATAAATAAATAACGATACTCTAGAATATCTCCGGGTGAAGTGCTCACCGATATCCGTGCGCTTGCGGATTATTTCTCTTTGATTCTTTCGTGTGCGTATCTAGTATCAACAAGCATTTCTGGCGCCGTTGCCGGGGAGAAAGACGGTCTGCTGAGATAACCCTAAGTCCTGCTTAACCTTGTATTATATTTTTATCTTTTTGTATTTTTCTTTTGCCTTTTCTTTTATATCCTTATGGATAACCTAAATTCCACGCCTATCCACCAATATCTTGCACCCATGAGCACATGCTTAGAGCCTCTAGAACCCATGATTTTCACATCTAGCTATGAGCTACACCAATCTGTGGTTGCAATAGGTCAAAGCCAACCCTTTTCTACAGCTAGAGTCCTATCTTCTAATCAAGAGGGTAATGTACCCAAGGTCCTATCCTCATCCGGAGAGGGTAATGAACCCCAAGTCCTATCCTCTGATCAAGTAGGTAAT
Source organism: Themeda triandra (assembly GCA_018135685.1). Lineage (NCBI taxonomy): Eukaryota > Viridiplantae > Streptophyta > Magnoliopsida > Poales > Poaceae > Themeda > Themeda triandra. The sequence continues at coordinate 169,849 of JAENPR010000210.1, forward strand.
GAACTTTTTGGCTACACTTAGGGAATCTTCCAATTTTCCTATAAACTTAGGTTTAGACCTAGCCTTACAAGACCATGTTCTTCTTCAACATCTATATATGGGTCTTGATAATATTGCCTTTGGAGGAGTTTTCCTTTCTTTACCCTTTAGTGAAGTGAGGTTTGTCCTTATTATTAATGGACACACTCCTTGCACTAGCCTTTATGATAACATCCTAGAGGTAGAGAAGGAATCATCCCCCAAACTAGAAGAGGAAGTTTCCATGACCACTTTACAAACATTTCAATCCCATGATTTGGCTATCCATTCCAAACCGGTAGTACTCCAAAATTCTCTAAGGAAAGAAGTAATTCTATCCTTAGAAATTCTTTTTGATGGCAAGTTTTGGAGGAGCATAAACTTCCCGCTTCATAAGAGATCTTTTAGTGCATACATTGTCAATCTTCTCGGGGAAGAGATCTTTTAGAAAGCATCTCACATCCAATCCCTTTGAAGGACATTTAGAAAGATTTAAGGATGGCATGTCAAGTGATGCCATAGAAGGAGAGCGAAGCCATCTAGAATCCACACTTATGTTCTCCCCTTCTATGCCCACATCAGACATAGAATATGAACCTATCTTTAAACCCATCCTTGACCCCTATAACTCATTCTATGCCCTTTCTCCTAAACCTCCTGATGATCCTAGAAGTCCATCTAGATGTCCTACGCATAGGAATCATCAAGACCATATAGAGGATTGCAAAGAGCAACATCCATGGCTAGAGAGCATTAAAGACCTATGTGCTATTGCCATTGAATGGATGGATAAGGCCTTAGATGAGATCATTTCGAGAGACGATCCAAGGGGAATTTTGGACATTTATGTCGAGTCACCCTTGGAAGTAGAAAATGATGGAGACTTCAATGAGCAAAGTAGTTACTTCTTTAACACCCCATCAAGACCTTGCTCATATGAAAAATCTCCTGATTCACTTAGTCTCTCCAACATTACCACACACGAGATCTTCAACCCCGTCATGCTCCTTGTTTCTAAAGACATTGAAAGAGTTGTTGTAGATGCATATGTTTCCCATAAACATTGCAGATCTTGTCGTGTTGAGTCTTGAGATAGTGCACATAGACTGGTGTTGGAGGGGAAACCACTTCACTAATTCACATCTTGAAGGTTTCCCAAGGACAAGCTTAGTGTCCTAAAACAAGCACTGTTTAGATCATGGCATGATTTGTTCACCTTTTCGCCGCACTTGTCCTTGTTAATTGAGCATAGAGTTATAATTGTGAAAATATTCCTTCGGGTATTCGTGTCACTAACCTTTCCAGGTTTGGAGCAAAAAGATCGAAGGAATAACAAATGCAAGGTATGTCCAACCAATCACTATGCAACATTGAATTACATTCATCCAGTCTTGATTTATGAAAGTCAAGCTTGGGGATATACTTCCATAAATAGATTTCTTGCCATGTTGCTACATTATTTTGGTTGTCCCTACCTTTAAGGCATGCTCAATTTGCTAAACAACAATCATGCTCGCCATCACCGTTTGAGTAAATCTCTAGTGCTTTCATGTTACCTTTGTCTACTTTAGTAAGTGTTGGTTTAGAAGTACTGTACATGCTTCTATTGGCTTTTAAATTAAGCATGGTGCTTAGGTTAAATAGCCTTCCTTAATCTGACTAGACATGGAGTCTATTTTGGTTATTGAACTAAAAACTGCTGTAGTAGACATTGGTATATTTTGTTGGACTAACCCCTGCAGAAAACTTCCAAATCCAAATTGGGAAAGTCAAAAGATGAACTCACGTCAGACATAAAGCAAGGCATATGATGAACTCCAACAACTTCGCATAGAAGACATAGCTCATTCATCGTCCAAGGAAGAGTTGAAAGAATTTATGGCGTGTCTGTTCATGGTAAACCGACCAAATCACCACTTCAATAATGGAACAAAGAAGGAGACAAGAGTGCCACAAGAAGGATTTAGATCAAATAGCACTCATCGAGAGGTGGTGGATGAACAAGGCAACAAGCAGTGAGCAACCTTGAAGACATCATAGCATTGAGCCCAAAACTCGAGCTAGGACACCAATGAGAAGTGGGTGCAACTCACCTCATTTTGGTCAATCAAAGACCTGCTCTCGTTGTTCTTGAAGATGCCATCTTGCACATCGGCGGCAAGGACAAGCATGGCATGATAAACATGCATCCTTGTGTCAACCAATCACCATCAAGGGTTGACTACCGACCAAGCCCAAGAAGACCATGAACAACTACATTTGCAAGATGATGTCCCTAGGTCATTTGGAGATGAAGCTCGCATACAAATATTAATGAAGTCCCTTCCTTGATCATCAAGGCGAGATGGCATATCATTAACCACAACTCTTCGCCATCTTTGCTAGAAGACAAAGACCACCAAGAAAGAATTCAAGTTTACATCTCCAATGAACATCAATTAGTCAACCAAGACTTAGCAAAAATCAAGAATTGTTGACAAAAGAAGACCATGCAACCTATACGCATCCTTATATCCTCGATTGGACGGAGTCCAGAGAAAAGCGAGAATGCAAAGGAGAGATATTTTCTCAATTGACCTAGAATCAAGAGCCCTCTCCGACGAGACTTAAGAATGAGAGGACGAGACTTTCGTCTAAGAACATAAAGTTACAACACACTTCGAGGGATGATTCAACACACACACTTGGCTTCCAATGATGAGCAACAACAAGCTTGGGGGAGGAAGGCCGCCGACACCTCTAATGATGATCCAACAACACTCTTCCTCTTCTCAAGCCCTCGTCGCTCTAGCACACTTTGGTTTGCAATCCCTCCACTCGCAATTACTTCTCCTTTATAAGTTTGATTGTTTTCTATACATGTCATACACATAAATCAAACTTAAGACAAAGTAAAATCAATCCTTAAGAGAAGAAGTAATGTTGAGTAAATGTTCTATGCTAATTAAAATTTTCAACCCAACTTTTCGTAGCATAGAATTTGACCTTTAGCTCTATGACATCTCTACCCTTGTTATTATTTGTATATTCCTTCGGGTATGTGTTGTCTACTAATCCTCTGCAGAGAAGAAATAATAAGTGGGGCACAAGGTCAAGGAGAAGCCCACTAGAAGCATCTACTCTTCATCCCGGGGTGCTCCGGTGATAAAGTTCGAACCCGCAACATGCACACTAAAAAGAGATGCTCCCAAGCATCACAATTAAAAGATTCACTTCGAGACCGTGGACAAGGAAAGAACATGGATGACCCCTTCCTCAAGAGATATCAACTCAAGAGGTGTAGTTCTCAAGGTCTCTACCTTTGAGATCAAATGAAGCACCGAAGGATTGAACATGACAAGAAGTCATTCAGAGGACTTAAAACACCGAACCCTCGCCAAGGAGGTAACTTGGTAGTTATCCATATTTCCCACTTCAAAGCATTGCATAAGTTTTTCCTTTAGCATATTTACTTTCGCATAATCAATTCTTGTTGCATATTTACTTTGCTACATGTGCATTAGGAAAGAAAATAATTTTTTATCTTGCATTGCATCTAGAAAATGCTTAGCCCATGTGAATAATTTTGTGGTGCGACATTGCCCACAAAGATATCCACCTTGTGGTGGCATAAAAATAAGCTTTCATCTTAGTTGCATTTTTTTCGCTCGCATATCATAAATATAAAATTGTAAAAATATTAAGATCCCGCTAAAAAGATTTATGTGTTAAGAAGGTTCTAGACATTCAAGGCTTAAAGGGTTATCACTAACACTTAATCGGTTCCACAAGCTTTGTTGTCTATTTGAGCTTTACAGAATTTAAAGGATCATGAAGAAGGGCTAACGAGGCAAAAGGACGTCATGTCCCGTCGAAGTGTTGTCTTCAACACTCGTAGTGTCTTTGTCTCTACGGTCATCATCCCTAACACTCCGGGAGGACCGTACGACTTCACCGTCGGCAACATCAACATACCACGTCAACATCCGGCTTGGGGAGAGCACCCCCGTGTATCCAGCTAAGTATCACTAGCTTATCTATCTATCTATCTATCTATCTATTTGTTAAGTTTGCAAAATAAAATAGAGGAGAGTATGTGAAAAGTCCTTTGCTAAAATGAACCCTACTGAGAATAAGCTCTTATATGGAAATGATGAATAGTTGCTCTGCCGTAATTCCTTTCAAGTACCTAGTTTTCAACCTTGCACTCTCCCGAGTTTTGGACACAACTTGTTTAGATTTGAGATTTACTCGAACTGAAATTTGTGGGTAGCGAATGCTTGATCTAAGTCTAGGTAGTTGACGGATATGATATGGGAAAGTTTTGAGCTCTTGTCCATCTTGTTCCTAGAGATGCTAGAGTTCGGAGAGTTTATCTTTTAAAATCTTAAAATTTCTGCATGATGAGTTTCTGTATGACGAGAGTTAAAAATTCCTACCACTGACCATACATTCATGCTTGCTAGATTAGGAAAACCCATCTATTTATATAGATCATATTGTAGGCTTGAGTGTAGTCTTTATAGGCATTGAGTGTGGTTATCTTGTGGACCCATAAGGAACGAGTCATGCGGTTAAAGTCGATACTATGTGCTCTCCATCCATTGATCTATGCTACTTACGTCCTCGAAGCATGCACCCATTTTATAAATACTACATTCATTCAGTGCTACTTCGTCCCTAGAAGTACCACCTACATATAGATCAACATCCACCACATATTGTGCTATCTCTACCCTGGAGATACGCACCTATGCTGCTCCTACCTTGGGAGTACGCATTCCCCCACATATTGTGCTGTCTCTACCCTGGAGATACACGCTTATGCTGCTCCTACCCTGGGAGTACGCATCCATCCATCCATCCATCCATTCATTCATCCATCCACATATATATATGCCACTCATTTCACTTCATCCAGAAAAGGTTCTACTCCTATCCTGGGAGTGAACATCTAGAAATAATCATCGTCGTTCCATTTGTCTACATAAAAGCTCCAGTCATTATCATTGCAAGTTATAAACTCCCCGTTGCTAAAGTTTCGTTTTCAGAGGATTGGTTGCTCTAAAAAAAAGAAAAAAAAAGAAGAAAAAAAAAAAAAAAAAGAAAAAGAAAAAAGAAAAAAAAAAGAGAAAGAAAGAGTAGCCAAGTCCTTCCTTTCAAGAAGTTCCAAGGTTTCCGAATAAAGGGAGTCATGTTATCCCCAAAGGAGCAAGTGTAGAAGTAGATGTTCACCAAGTGATCATTCCTTATCATCATCATCTTATCATTCATCCCATTTCCTCCTTCACATGCACATATGACTTTATTATTATTTTAGTTCCTGTTGGATCCATGGTTTAACTGTGCAATATATGCAAGTGAGTTTGAGTGTCTCCCCACCTATGAGCTCCACATAAGCCTATTAGAAAGTAGGGTGAGAGAGAGAAGGCTCTTTTCACTATGCCTTAGTTCCACAAATACCACATATTCTGAGAGAAGAGAGAAGGCATACACTACTCTACCTTGGAGAGGATCCAAAAATACCACAAATAAGAGACCTGAAAGGTTCATACAAGGAACTCTGAGTTTTATTTGAAAATCTTGCAAAAACTCCGGAATGATAGTTGATCAAAGAGCGAGAAACATAGCGCTTGACTTGACCGTTCTGTCTTTCAACTGCTCAAGACCCAAGTGACGGCTACAAGCCCCATGGTGAAAGGTAATATGAGTAAGTTTTGAGTTAGAATAGTTCACTCTAATCCGGAGGAGAGTTCTTGTTTGAACGCATGTGCACTTTTGAGGCGTGAAAGCATTGTAGCAACTCCTGATCCATCACTGAGTTTATCTTTGCTCAGAGACGAGCAAAAGGTAAGCTTGGAGGAGTTGTTGATGGTCGATAAGTGTCAATTTTTACCGTCAACTAGACATGAAAAAGGACCTAAATATAATTACCATCTAGATATAGGGCTTACACTAACAGAATTCCACGAGTTTTGGTGAATGTCTGTTTCTGCAGGGTGTCAGCTGAAAATACCCAAGGAAGGCCCACATGTCAGGTTTACATAGAGATAATCGGGAACCGGTGAAAATTCTCCCAGTAATGTCTGGAAGGTTCGAGAAGGCTCGGACCAAACGGGAGCCCGAACGGGCTCGGTGGAGAGTCGGCCGACTCCCCACCTTGGGCGGCCGACGCCCACTTCGGCCAATCGGCGTCGGCCTCGCGGATCCTGTTCCACCGCCTTTGAGGATGAATAATAATCGTCCGTTTAGGTCGGTTTGATCCGAGGGCTGCGGTGCATCCTAGGGGGCTATATAAGCAGGGCCCCTGGCCCCTGGAGGAGGCATCCCTTGAAACCCTAATTCATTATTTCCAGAGAGGATCAGGTGAGAGAGGTCCCTTGAATGGATCTCCTCCCTAGAGCCTAGCATTCAAGATAGATAGAGAGTATAGGGTGGAGGTAGAGTTGGAGGAAGCCCGGCATGTCGGTGTCTCCTCTCCGGTTGTACTGCGGGATCAAGTCTCCTAACCCGAGGCTTGGTTCTAGGATCATTACGCAATTCAACTTCTAATACTAGTAAGTTCTTGTTATTATTGCTCTTTGGTTTACGAGTTTACTTTATTCGCTTCCGGTTGGGAATAGAGTAATCGTTCATAGCGTAAGCGTGGTGCTTGGGCTAGGTTCACTCGTAGATGCTCCCTATCCGCCGGAACCGTGGTAGTATCGAGGGAAGTGACAATCTCTTTGTTACCTTTGTAATCCACTTCCGTCGGTAGGTAAGGTAGGTCCAAAAGTGCTAGGTTAAGCATCCTCTGTGGTGTCTTTTCTTAGGTGCTCCCATAGAGTAGTAGTCGCAAAGCTTGCCATAGGTTGGAAGAAGACTGTGGTAGTAATCCTCTCTATATCGCTCATTACCTTGTCTGTAGCTCAGGGGTTAAGTATAGACTTGGGTTAGTCAGATGCACGTTTTCTCCTAGCGGATAAATAAATAACGATACTCTGGAATATCTCCCGGGTGAAGCGCTCACCGATATCCGTGCGCTTGCGGATTATTTCTCTTTGATTCTTTCGTGTGCGTATCTAGTATCAACAGCCGCCCTGTTGAGATTGTCTTGCCTTCATTCTCTCCATTGTCTCTTTCGATTCAGGGCACTCCTTGGTGGAATGGCCCTTGTCTTCGCCGTGAAACAAGCAGTAATACCTCTTTGGTTTCTGGTTCTTATTCCAACCTTTGCCTTTTGAATTTTTATTATAATTCTGCTGTTGATAAGATCCCTGGTTGTTATTACTACCATTCTTGGGCTGTTGCTCCTGTTGGGTGCCTTCGATGGCAAGGACTTGCCTGTCCTGCTGTTGGAATTGACCCTGCATCTTATTCTCTTTCCATTTCTTTCCACCCTGCTGTTGCTTCGATTGATTATCTTCATCCATTCTTCTGCGGAGGTCATTGTCTGACCTGCAGTATTTTTCAAATTCCTCATTGAGTTGTGCCATTGTGGTTGGCTTTTTCCTGGCCAGGTGGCTCGCGAAGGCTCCTATGCGGAGTCCTATGATCGCAGCTTCTATTGCTACACCATCTGGGACGTCTGGGGCTTTTGCTCGAAGATTGAGGAATCTGTGATAATAGTCCTTCAGCGGTTCCCCTTTCTGATGCTTGTTGCCAAACAGATCTGAGGCAGTCAGCGATTCACTGGAGAAACCTTTGAAGTTTGATGTGATCTGGTCGCGAAGATTCTCCCAAGAGTATACTGACCCTGGCCTCAACATTGAGTACCAAGCCAAGGCATCTGCTTCTGCTGCAATGACAAATGACTTAGCCAGGACCGAGTCGTCTCCTCTTGCGGAGGCGACCGCGGCCTCGAAACTCATAATGAATTGCCTTGGGTCCGTCTTGCCATTGAACCTTGGCAAGGTGATCGGCTTGTACGACGAAGGCCAAGGTGCCCGTTGGAGTCCTTCTGACAGCGGAGATTTGGAGTCGAAGGTGCCTATCTGCCATGTGGTGGTAACGACAGGTGGCATGGTTGCCGCTGAACCAACTTGGTGATGCGAGGATGGGTTGACCTCTGGGCGCAAGCTCTGTATTTCTGCTTGCAGGATCGCCATTTGTTCTCTTATCTGGGCTGCTTGCTGGGAGATTAGCATGTTCCTTTGATTGCGGGACTGCGAAGCTGCCAATTGGTTTCTTTCTTCTTGCATCCGCCGAAGATCATCTCTTAGCTGATTGAGCTCTGATTGCATCGGGTTTTCTTCTTCGACTGGTTGAGGATTGATTTGCGGAGGTAATTCGGCTTCCTCTTCTTCGGCCGCCGGTGGCTCCGACGCGTATGTGCTTGCAACATTTCTTCTTGGTCTGCCGCGAGTGCGCGGCGGAGCTGCTGCTTCGCCCGGCTCTGCCGGTCCTCGCGCTCTGCTTTTCCTGGGTGGCATCTGCGTGTCCTTTTCTCGGCCTACACAGCGGTGGGCGCCAACTGTTGGCCCCCTGGACCCAGGCAAGAGAAAGCCACTGGCGAAGCCCGAGATCTCAAACACACAAAAACATATCGAACTTGTATTAATGAGGTTTTCAATTATTACAATTAGATCCCCCAAAATCTAGGGCTAGATTTTGAGGATCTACTTTTTCTCCCCCTTCTTACATCATGGTTGGCCTCCTTTTATAGTGCCGATCCAACTAGATTTTCCTGTTTACACTTCTACCCTTAGGGTTTACTAATCCCTTGCCACAATAGGCAGCCTTCAGAGGAGGGCAATTTGGTCCTTTCCCTCTTCATCTTGGGCCTTGGGCCGCTTCCCGGGCGCCATCAGAGCGAGCCCGTTCAACGGCCCGCGGGGCGCGGCTCCTTCCTGACTTAGCCTCTGGAGGTAGACGAAGCTTCGCCGACCCATCATTTGCACGTCAGTCCTGACGACCTCCGCACAAGCTCCCCCGCACAGCGAAGCTTCACAGCAAGCAATTAGGGTTAGCTGAGTCCTGGCGACTTCCGCGGGTAGCGGCTAACCCGGCGAAGCCTCCTGGGGGTGGGTTGAAGACAAGCGAGCGCGCCAGGGGCCACTCTTGTCAGAGACCCTCATCACCTTCGCTATCTCGTTCTTACCTCCCCCAACATTCCTTTCTTTAGAGCAAGATTATTGCATCGATATGTGGCCACATTTTCACTTATATTCACAATTTTATTAAGAGATGATAAAATGCGCTTAAATTGCACCACAATAATGTTGTTAGGGCAGTCCCAAGCAGATTCCTTATGAAGGCCGCCTTGCAACGTGGCACAAGAGCCGGGAGATGTTCTTGAAAATAACATCATTTCTTACTATCTAGATGGACCAACACATGGCACTCGCAATCTCATTCAAGTCATCAAAGATCTGTAGAGGTGGAGTACTACTACAGGAAACATTTGTAGCAACGGGGCCTTTTTTCAAGGAGTGGCCACGCCAAGGTCGCCAGGGTCCTACCAAACCAGCCACTCCTACAAAACGTGGCTAATAAATATATCCGTGCATTAAAAAAATTAAGCAAACATTTATTTGTCGATCATAATTATTTTCAATTCATTTTGAAATCAAACTTTGTGGTGTGTACTTGGACCTATACTGCTCCAACTTGCATGTGCATAGAAGGCTTGGCGATTTACCCAATGATTTTAATTTATATGCTGCATAGAAGGCTTGGTGATTTACCCAATGATTCTAATATATTCTAGGATCGAATTGAATAGTGTTCCTATGAGTGTCATACATACGTCGCGTCATGCGCTTCAATTCGTTTTAGGATTGGGCTCCACGCTATATATTTAAACACAAGGCTGCAACACTGACTCACGTCACACGTGATGAAGCTTTGGCATGGCAGAACTGAGTGCTGAATTGAAGATGACGAACACCTGTCCATAAGCGCCCATGTTGACCACGCAAGGAAACAAAAAGGAGAAGAGCACAAAAAGCAATATCGATCTGGTCGATTCGCTTGCTCCTCTCGAGCTGGTCGATCCGTTTGCTCCTCTCTTGCGGTCTTGCCTATATAAACAGTCCAGCAGGCCGGCTCCACTTGCCTCGCTTCCCAGCTCACCACTAGAGCCAAGCTCTCTGAACCAAGAAGCAGGGGGCCGGAGAGGAGAGAACCAAAAAGCAGAGGCATCGATCGAGGACGCCATGGCGGCCAACGGCCACAGCAGCAGCTTGACGAACGGCGGCGCCTCCTCCACCCAGGGAAAGCCCATCAAATGCAAAGGTACGTCTTCCTTGTGCTTGCTCGATACCTCGATCCATCCATCTCTTTCGCGTCGGCCGGCACCGGCACCGGCCATGCTGGACTGGAACTGGAAGCATGAACAACTGCCGTGTCTGGTATGGCATGTACGTGCAGCGGCGGTGGCGTGGGGGCCCGGCGAGCCGCTGGTGATGGAGGAGGTGGAGGTGGCGCCGCCGGGTCGCCTGGAGGTGCGCGTCAAGGTGCTCTTCGCCTCCGTCTGCCACACCGATCTCAGTTTCCTCAAAGGAGAGGTATGTCGTAGTAGTATGCCATGTGTACATGTTTGTATGCCAGTGTTTAGTACGTAATTTATTGTTGCCGAGTTGATTCTTTACTTCATCCCTTGACTAATAATCTACTGATTTGTGTTGCCTGCCGCCCATGTGATGCCTGCCTGGACGTGATATATGATATGGAAGAACGAGATGCAACGCAAGTTTCCTCGCATCCTCGGCCATGAGGCAGCCGGGTGCGTCTCTCTTTTCATTTTTTTTTCAGTTGGAGTCGTTTCGTTGACTAGCTAGTACGGAGTTACTGCAACTCGGGTCTCATTTTGAGCTTTGACGACTTTTTTCAAGCAGATAGCCGTTTAAAACGTAGGTCTAGCTTTACATGAAAATTATAAAATAAAACAGAAAAAATGTTGTATTTTAGTGGGGACTGAAACACGAAATTGATTCGAATGCTGAAAATGAGCCGTGCCTTTCTAGTAGGTTCAGTTTGTCTGGATCCCTGAAACCTTGCAATGTTTGTGCTAATTTTTTATGGAGTTCCATGAACACTGCATTGAACTTTAAGGCAGAAATTACCAGGTCAGGTCTGTACAGCTCTGTTCGCTTATCAGCTGTCTTTTTATCTAAAATTGGTTTATTCTCTCTCATAGAACATTATTAAATCAACAAAAATTAGGGAAAAAAACACAGGTGAGGAACATCGATCGTTAGATAGATATTAGATACTATAAACCATCCACGGTCACATTAGAGCTTAGTAACAACAAGAATTCGTGGGCGATAGGAGTATTTAATTTGGACGTGCAATTGATGTTGACCTAGCTTATGCATGTTATGCTTGGATCCGATCCAAATTCCATTCCAGAGTGGTGGAGAGCGTGGGGGAAGGGGTGGAGGAACTGTCCCCCGGCGACCATGTTATCCCCATCTTCACCGGCGAGTGCGGAGCTTGCGCCTATTGCGAGTCGGACAAGACAAACCTGTGCGGGACTTACCGCGTCGACGCTTTCAGGAGCACCATGGTCTCCGATGGCGGCACGAGGTTCTCCGTGGTGGACCGTAACTCCGGCGTGCGACGGCCGGTGTACCACTTCCTCAACACCTCCACCTTCGCCGAGTACACCGTACTTGACGCCGCCTGCGCCGTCAAGGTCAACCCCAAGGCCCCGCTGGAGAAGATGTGCCTCCTCAGCTGCGGCATCTCCACAGGAGTCGGAGCTGCATGGAACACTGCAAACATTTCGACGGGCTCCACCGTCGCAATATTCGGCCTTGGCGCTGTTGGTCTCGCGGTCAGTAAGACACTAAAAAAGAATATAATTTACCCCACTGCATTTTTTACCTACATACAGTATTGTTTTTCTACTAGGTTGCTGAGGGTGCCAGGCTACGTGGGGCATCTCGGATCATCGGTGTGGACATAAACCCTGAAAAGTTTACCAAAGGTGCGTCATGAGCCACGTCGTTAAGCTTCCCTTTCGTGTTGTATATTGCTTTTCCCTGCTGTCTATTTTCGACGTCCTTGTCGAGCTAGTGTCATGTCATGTCATTTCATCACCACGTAACCATGGCCTAAATCAAGTGCTCGCTTTTGAGGTCAATGGGTGTCCCATATACGTACTGCCTTTCTCATTGACTAATTCACAGTATTTCTCTGTCATTCGGGTCAATGGTTGTCCCATATACGCACTGCCTTTCTCGTTGACTAAATCTCGCAATATTCCTCTATCATTCGTTATTTCGTTATAATATCTCTATGTCTAAAAGATCCCTATCATAGTGACTTATGCAAATTGTTTATTTAAAGTTTGGGGAGATCAAAGAGGAATCTTTTGATGAGGCTCGTACAATTTAGTTTTGGATCAACGAGTGTCCTGCATTCAGTAATATAAACATTAATTAAGTTAGAGGGTACAGACATAACATGGTGATGTATAGAATCCATTTCTCATCTCTCATCCTATAAATATAGGTTTAGATGTGAATTTTAAAAAGTTGTGAAATCTTAAATTTCAAGCCTAATAGCCTAATTAGTTAAGTAGATTTCAATTCTCCAAAATGAATGAATCCAAATGGGCCCTAAGGCTAGTTTCAATGGAGTTTCATAAGAGTTTCATAGGCATTAAATATGATGATGTGGCATTGTATTAATGAAGAGAGAGATGGTGAGAGTTTTATGGGAGCAGAGAGAGTTTCATCCCCATGAAACTCTTGTGCACTGTTTCTAAAATATAAAGCATTGGAAACTGGGACATGAAACCCCCCACTGAGACTAGCGTAAGAGACAAGCCACTGGAAATGAAGTTTTACCCTTTAGAAATTATAATAGCTGACGTACACGCATCACGACACAATGCAAGGATATACTCCCTCCGTCCCAAAAAGAGTGTCGTTTTTACTTTCAGACATCGTGTTTGACCACTTCGTCTTATTCAAAAATTTTAAGTACATTATAAAATAAATAAATCAGTGTTAAAGTATCTCTAATGATAAATAAGTCATAAAAAATAAATAATATTTATAAATTTTTTTAATAGAGAATCAAACATGATAAATGAAAACCTAAAGTGACACTCTTTTTGGGACGGAGGGAGTATCTTCAGTAAATAGATACTCCATCCGTTCTAAATATAGGTCACTTTAAATTTTTTGGCACGTAGCAAAATAAATGTACCAAAAAAATTAAAACAACTTATAATTTAAAATGGAGGGAGTATATACGTACTCCATGTGTCATCATGATGAGTCCTGCTGGGTTTGAAATGTGTGTTCAGGCAAAGAGATGGGCGTCACCGACTTCATCGACTCCAAGGCCTCTGACAAACCGGTGCATGAGGTAGCTGTATATATACAAATATGCATCGAAACTGTATATATATGGAGGACTGGACTTATATTATGAGGAGTTGGTTGATGTGCAGGTGATCAAGGAGATGACTGACGGAGGTGGTGTCGACTACAGCTTTGAGTGTACCGGGATCAACAATGTGCTTAGAGAGGCCTTCTTGTCCACGCATGATGTACTATATACTGCGTTGCGCTTAATTGGTTTGCTTTGCTTCTAGTCTGGGAGTATTAATTAACAACAATCTCTTTTTATTAATTAACTCTCTGAAATGTTGTGTATATATGCAATGCAGGGTTGGGGCCTGACGGTGGTGCTGGGGATCCACGCGACGCCCAAGATGTTGCCGCTGCACCCAATGGAGCTCTTCGACGGCCGTCGCATCACCGGCTGCGTCTTTGGTGACGTCAAGGGCAAGTCCCAGCTGCCTGGCATCGTCGACAAGTGCATCAACGGGGTGCGTGCTTCGCTCCTCTGTCACTTAACTTTTGCCCTAATAAAATCACCACCATGCATCTGTAATTTAATCTGTGCTCCTGCTACTTAATTTGTCGTCACGTACAGGACTTGAATATCAACTTTGATGGGTTCATAACACACAAGATGCCCTTCTCGGACATCAACAAGGCCATCCAGTTGCTGGAGGAAGGCAAGTCCATCAGGTGCGTGCTCCATCTCTGATAGATGGACCAAGCACGGGAGATTGTTATCGTCCTGGTTTAATTTGGTTGTTATTTCAATAAATAAATAAATATAGAATCCAGTGTTGAGTTGTACAGTTCATAGGTGCATCAGTGCTCTTTTTTCTTGTAAAAAGAAGGGTGTGATTATTGAACAGAACTATTAGGAGTAGGAAACAGAGTGACTCGCGTGTGCACCAGTGCTCTGTGTCTGTGGCTCTGTGCTGTAATATCTCAAGTTATCTCCATAAGTGGACGTGTTCCGTCACTCTTATTTTTTCCCCTGAGGGGATGCCATTCGATGAGCTTTATTGATTCATCAAAAGAATAGGCACATTGTTCATACGGAATTCAAAAATAAAAAGTAGGGTGTTCCTCGACCCAAATACAGTTATGTTTTTCAAAATGCAAACTCGCCTAACTAGCTCATGTGCTATTCGGTCAACAAAATCCCTCCACAAAGAAAAGCAACACTGTCACTCTTGATTACGCTAGACGCAAGGGGGGCCTTGGTGTGTGCTTGTGTGGGCATCTTGGTGTGGTGTTGGGGTGTGGATTTGTGGGCAGACCGTAATTGCCAAATTCTATGTTTTCTGTCAATATTAGTTTGACCTCAAAACACCTACCACAAAAGTTTATCCAAACAATTCATATTGTTTAAATCTTGGTCATATCAAAATTCTGCCCCCCCCCCCAAAAAAAAAAAAAAAAAGTAAACCTAAATTTGGTCTTGCATCAAATCTAGTCGGCCCAAAACACTAGTGGACCTAAACAAAACCCTTTGTTGTTGTCGGACAGTCCAATGAACACCGCAAACAGTCTGACAAGATCATCAGAAGTCAACAACTTGACTTATTCCCCATCTTGCTAGATCAATGCTTACTAGATGGTCTGTGTTTTTCGGCGAACATTCCAACATAACCAAAGGCTTATCCAAAACATATTAAGATGCTTCCAAGTAATAAGGGACAAATGTGACGTTGGACAGGGGATATGATGCTTCTACGCATATGGTACATACATGAACATGACATACAAAAGAATTTGTGTTAGCACAAGCTACATTTCAAAGTTTTGCAGGTAGTTACCAATGCAGTGTTATGAATCTGATGTGCGACCGAGTTGCAATTGACTATTGATATGTAGACTAAAGAGACAAAGAACACATACAACAATGACTTGCGACATATCCATTATGGGTGGTTTGATCTGCATCCTCGGCACGACATTCATGATGAAGGACGTACCCTACCTTCAACCCTTAATGTGGTAAGAAGGGCCTAGCTCGAGTTTCCTCCTCTTTTCCCCTTATTCTTGAAATATCCTCCTCATTTCTTTCTTGCTAGACGAAGATGACTCCTTCCTCTTCCACCTCCAGCAAGGTCTTGTGGATCTTCTTTAGGAAGCATCCATGCCTTCTCTTGTTGCTCCTCTCTTCCAATCCCTCCTCCTCCTCTTAGCGATCTAGAGGGATGTGAGATCAAGAACTAGAGAGAGTGTGGGGAATTGGTGAGAGTGATTGTTCCTGGTTTCTAACTCGAGCTCAAGTGTGGACACGTACCCTTACATGTGGGGCCAGGGAAGCCCAGAACTAGATAGCTCACATGTGTGCATGCATGATGTGTTCTACCGGGCAGTTCAGTACAGCAACTTTACCATTAAAGGGGGGTAATGACCCAAGAGGCCATATGTCTTCATCTTTTCCCCTTCTCTTTGTTTGGAAGACAGAACAATAGTTCTGCTCTAACCATAACGCTGTAGATACCTAGGACGACAAGTGTTCCAATGCTTTCCTAGTTAAATTCTTCGTGATGGGTAAGACCAATGGTCTTCGCAACAAAATATCTAGCTTTTAACAATAAGCTGATGAGTTAATTCCCGAAGCTTGGGAACGAATGCAAGAGTATGTCGGTGCATGCCCACACCATGGTATGGAAGAAAGACTTTTGATCCTGAATTTCTACTATGGCTTAGTCTTATTGGATAGGAGTCATTTAGATGTTGTGGCTAGAGGAGCATTCTTTTCGCTTAATGTCTTAGACGTTAAGGCGTTGATCAAGAAGATGGTTTGCAACCAAGGATGGAGCGATGAACGGCTACAAAACCCCACAAGAGAGGTATGCATTCTCTTTAGGAAGCTAACATGCTTGGAACTAAGTTGGATAACAAATTCTCATCACTTGGGCCTTGGGGGTCAACATCAGTTATAGCTTGGGTGCCTCTCATGATGGTGACTAGGGGAGAACCTCGTGTGGCGTTGTTGTACCTCTAGCTGCAAGCCCATACAGATCTTGGATGACGGGGAGATGCAACAACGCATGTGAGGCACAATGGCGAAGAACCATGGTTGTGTCGTTGTCGCTACAACTCTATCTCCCAATCAACACGGCTCGTTTGAGGGAGACAAGACATAGAAAGTAACGAAATTACTAGCAAATGTTAGGAGAAGCAAGGTGAACTCCCAGTATGAATTGGTGTGAAACTACCGTCTGGCTGTTTCTAGCATTGCACAAGAGAAGACGAAATGTTTCTGCTTTGAATTGTTGCACTCTAATCTTGTTTGGTTGGCACTATTTCGAATGACTCTAGTGAGAAACAAAACAAATTCGACTGTCCAAACGACAATTGAGAACCAATAACTTGCTTGGATGGTTTGACTGTACCTTTAGCTATCCAATCAAGTTCAAGGTTTGATGGCCTATGTGGCTTATTAATGTAATTATCTTTCTAATGATATGTAAAATATAGTCCTTAAATAGTGAGACGAATAAGCTTCGTTAATCTTAAAATCTTTAGATCTACTTTCCTACGTACACTCTTAGGCATAAATATGGGTGTGTGGATGTTTAAAGTGTGTTTTAGAAAGAAAGAAAAAAAAAGACAACACACAAGAATTGTGAATTGCCTCGATAAAAGAATGTGGCATAAAAGAATGTGGCCGAACTTTAAGGCCATCCTCGTGAAAAGGAAGAAAGCAGAAGTTCTGTTTTTAACTGAAAAATTGAAGGGCATAAAAGAAAATACCGAGGATATCATTTGGCAATAAAATGCGTGAGCTAGAAACACCGTGGTTGAATGTTTGGGTAATGATATGGTGAGTACCAGTGTACCACGCAGCAAGTGATCAATCAATGATGGACTGCCTGCGCTGTGCTGTTTTGTTCACGGCTACCTGTAGCAGAGAATCTACCAAACCCACGAGGCACGGCGTTGGGAGATGACACTGCAAAGGTGCACGGCACCAACCTCCTGAAATCCTACGCAACAACTCTTCCTTCCCTGCTTATCACAAAAGGCATCTCATACTTCCTAATTATCACAGGTGAACCCATTGCAACGTTGCTTTCGGATGAGCTACGATTGATGCTTTTGCTTTTCAACGAAGGCAGCGTCGTCCGTAGTGTCAAAGGTACAATACGTGAGGCAATTTTCTGCAATTGTTTGGCATATATCTGGTTGAATTATGGTCAACCAAGACCGGCATCTTTACTACTAGTAGGCTATGCTGCACACTTTTTTGACTTCTCACGTAAAGCATTTTGTTGATGGATAATTTGCAACTTGTAATTATAGGCGAAGACGCAATTATTACATTCAAAGTGGATGCTTTCGGATCAAGCAAACCTTCGATATTCAAACTGTAACATTTTTTATTAAAATAGCAGAGATCATAGATAAGTACCCTGTCATGCTTCATTCTTGTTGTTGTTACATCCATCCGTATATAATCGATTCATGTCTTCGCTCTCCGCTATAGCTACTAGCTATAACCGAGTGTCTCACATGGTAAAAATGGTACCTTTATATCCAAACGGGTGCTTGCCAAGCCAGCTGATGTACTAGTATACTTCTAGCTATTTCGCTGACGAACTAATGTCCCCCTTATTAGGTCAAAAAACTAATGTCCCCCTTGTAGGATGACATTTTCCGACTTAATGTTCAGAGCTAAACCACGCATAGGCATGGACTCTAAAGTGAGTAGAAGAAATGACCACGCATAGGCATGGACTCTAAAGTGAGTAGAAGAAATGACAGAAAAATCATAAGGTAAATGTCAAATGCATTACAAGATACGCTTTTCATCATAAAAAACAGAGGCACATGGTGATCTGCATCTGCTGATTGTTCATCAGGATGGAAAAGAGAGAAGTTTCGATGTTCCAGGTTGTTTGGGCATGGGCAATGGGATTCTGTACGGGTCGGTGGGGGATGATGGATGAACTGGAATGGAAGCTGCTGGCGTCGTGGGTGGCCGTGCAATACATCCAAAATAGGAGGAGCGACGTGGGAAAGCTCCCCGCGTCCTCCTCCTTTCTCTCGTCGTCCAGGCAAGCACGGATGCTTGCTCTCCGCCCCTCCCTCCCCCACCACCTGAGAAAAAAAAACGCAACTTTAGCCAACCAAACCCACCACCGCCTGCCTGCCTCCGCGCGATCCCCAGCCCAATTAACCCGGAACGCAAGAACCTGCCGCATCCCAACGCCACCGGAGGGATCGCCGGACACCTACGCGCCTTTCTTTGGGATCCCCGGAATACGCGGTGCGTTGGAGGAGGGAGGGAGGAGCATGTCGCGGGTGGCGTCGCTGTCGCCGTCCCTGTCGGGCGACGACGAGGTGGAGGTGGAGGAGGAGGAGGAGGACGAGGGCGTCGACGGCTACCGCAAGGGCGGATACCACGCCGTCCGCCCCGGGGACCAGTTCGCCGCCGGCCGCTACGTCGCGCAGCGCAAGCTCGGCTGGGGCAACTTCTCCACCGTCTGGCTCGCCTTCGACGTCCAATCACAGGTAGGTTGCTGGCCTCCCTCTTCCGCATGAGATCGATCGCGCGCGGCATCTCCCCGCCCGCCTCCCCGGCGATCGAGGCAAGATCGCCCGCCTTCCCCCGCCGCGCGCGATCGCTCCCCCTCCCCTCCGCTTCGTAATGCGATTGCCCGCCCAGAATAGATCTCGCGCGCGCCTTGTCGATTAGCGGGCGCACCGATCGATCGCTTGATCGGATCGCGAGTGCCGCCACCGCCTCGCGCGCCCTGCTCTCTGCCCTCGGGCCCCACGCGAGGCCAGGGGGAATGGGATTGGGATTGGGATTGCGACGGGGGGCCTGTCGGATACTCGGATTTTGTAGGCTTTCGTCTCGCTAGAGTAGGGATTCGGTTTGTCGTTTCTTTCCCCATTTGGGTGGGAGTTTGGTTCATCCGTTTGCCGCGGCCATTGGGAAAGCCTTTACTCTTTCGTTACATAGCAAAACCAGGTGGGTTCAGGTCTTCCACGCTGGAGGGAAACAAGAAACAATGCCAAATTGAAGTTTTCATTTATTTTCTAGTAGCAGTACAATACAAAAATCAATTCAGTTGCCAGTACCAGGGTCAAACTCTTTTAATGTCCCTCTTTTCTCGCAGTAGTATTGTGGCTTACATTTAACTATAACGATAATTATCTATAACCATGATTGTAATTATTGCTCTGGATACTCTGTTATCTTTGACTAGAGTTGTGAAATTGGGCAAAAGAAAACTTAGACATTGTTTTGACAAATGGTGTACTCTCCTTTCTGCAGAGATACGTGGCCCTGAAGATCCAGAAGAGTGCGCCTGAGTTTGCGCAAGCTGCTCTTCACGAAATCGAGTTCCTGTCGGAAATCACCAAGAGGGACCCGTCGAACTGCAAATGCATCATCCAGCTGGTGGATCACTTCAAGCACGCGGGGCCGAACGGGCAGCATATCTGCCTCGTCTTTGAGCTGCTGGGAGATAGCTTGCTTAAGCTGGTGCAGTACAACCGGTACAAAGGCATCGGGCTGGATAGGGTGAAGCGGATATGCAAGTCGATTTTGGTAGGCCTTGATTACCTGCACAATGAGCTGGGCATCATCCACTCGGATTTGAAGCTTGAGAATGTTCTCCTTGTCTCGACCATTGATCCGTCAAGGACCCCATTCGCTCGGGGCTTAAACCTGACCTTGAGAGGCCTGAGGGAAACCCCAACGGTGAAGCTAGCCTTAATGCGATTGAGAAGAAGCTAAAGATGAGAGCAAGGAGGGTGCTTGCAAAGCTTGCTGAGAAAAGAAAATCTGCTGTGGAATCTTCACGCTCAGAGAGGAGCTTGGATGGAATTGATCTTACATGTAAGATCGTGGACTTTGGGAATGCTTGCTGGGCTGACAAGCAGTTTACAGATTTTATTCAGACAAGGCAGTATCGGGCGCCAGAGATCATTCTTGGCGCAGGATACTCTTTTTCTGTTGACATGTGGTCATTTGCGTGTATCGCTTTTGAGCTCGCAACAGGAGAAATGCTATTTACACCCAAGGAAGGCCATGGATATAGTGAAGATGAGGTACATATTTCTTCCTCGTGAGCCTAGCTATTTTGTTCATCTTTGAGTTGGCTTGAATTACGCAGTGCATGCTCACAATCTCACTATAGACTTATACAATTTAATGAAGTGAAAAAGTGAGCACTTACATGGACACGCAGAAGTGTGTCTAAACTCAAAAACAACCATAGTCAACATGAATATGCTTTAGCATTAGAATTTGGAGCTGGGCCTTTTTTTTTTCCGTTACTCCTGTAATCCCGTTTACCTCGAATAGCTACAACAAATAATATGTGCACACAAAAAAAATATCAGGGGAATGGTTTTCCTTTCACCCTTCAAGATTAAAAACTGCTAGTGTTCTTGACTTTGAATATTAGGTTAATCGACAATATTCTAAAACGCCAGTTTGAATAGACATTCAAACTTCTGTTACATTTAGCATATTGGCATTATCATAAGCACTTAGAGCATGAAAGTTAAACCTTGCAAACTCTAGATGATTATTATCTTTTAGCCCTTTAGTTTCTTTTATTGATGACCGAAGGTTATCTACAGGATCACTTGGCTTTAATGATGGAGCTACTTGGCAAGATGCCGAAAAAGGTAAGCCCAGCATTCCTTTAGCGCTTCAATTCTTTGTTTCTGAAATATCAAGCTAACCTGTATAATTTTCCAAATGAATTCAGATTGCAACCATGGGAACACGATCGAAGGAATATTTTGACCGCCATGGAGATCTGAAGCGGATAAGAAGGCTGAAATTGTCATCCATTGAACGTGTCCTTGTTGACAAATACAAAATTTCTGAATCTGACGCCCGGGAATTTGCCAGTTTTCTTTGCCCTTTACTCGACTTTGCACCAGAGAAGAGGCCAACAGCTTTAGACTGCCTAAAGCATCCGTGGCTTCGATATAATGAGGACAAAACTTGTGGGCCTCTTAACAATAATGATGCCAAGAACATCGATCTGGCCCAAAATACAGGGAGTATCACCAGTGTTGACTGTACAAATGTTGATTTGACGAGCAAAAAAGGCGGCCCCACTGGAAATTGTGATAAGACTGCTGATGCAAAATACAACACCAGAAGCATTACCAGCAATGCTTCCATGAACACTGATGTACAGACCAATACTGGAAGCATTGCCAACAGACTTGCCAAAAATGTTGATGTAAATCCGAACATTGGATCCATCACTAATAGAGATGCCAAGACTTCTGATATGAAGCCCCACGTTGGAAGCATTGCCATGAGTGACTCCAAAAGCTCTAATGTGAAGCTGGATACAGGTAACATCACTGATAGAAATGCCAAAACTGTCAATATGAAGCCCAACTCTGACAACATCTCCAGCAGAGATGACAAGAGCAGTAATGTGGACACCACCACTTCCAGTGTTGTCAACAAAGATGTGAAGCTCAGCTTTAGAAGTGTTGTTAATTCTTATATCAAGAACTTTGATGCACAATGCAACACTGGAAGCCCTGCTAACAGTGATGCTCGGAACTCATCAGATATGAAACCCAGCACTAGAATTGCTTCTAGTGCTGATAATGCCAAGAGTATGTACATAAAACCGATCAGCGGAAGTTCTAAGAGCAATGACTCCAGTGCTAAGAGCAATGACACCATCAATGCTAATGTGAAATCCAACACTGGAATTGTTGCAAACAGTGATGCCAAGAATACTGACGGACAACTACAGACTAACATGGGAAGTGTCGACAATAGCGATGATTACAGTGTTGACTCAAAACCAAACATTGGTCGGGTTGCTGCACGCATACAGAGGTTGGAGAGCAGCATGAGTAAAGTGCACAGCGGGAAATACAGGTGATACATCACATGCTAGAGCTGACAAAATACCTATTTTCACTGGCTTGGATATATGTTTATTGTGGAGAGGCTCATTCTTTTACATTAAATTTCTACTGTTGATTTGATTGCTGAGGATAATAACTACTTATCCAGGGACAACATTCCTCAAGATTGAGGATCTGGCAGGTACCAGCTGGCGTTATTGTATATCTCTATTCCCGCTAACTGTACAAAGTTTTGTACTTGCCCACAGAACTTACACGGAGGTAAATATTCCCCCATACATACCCTGGAACAAATAGTATTATTGCTCACAGATTGACTGCACTCAGAATCACATAGCATTCTTTTGGACATTTTAGTGGGTAAATATGGAATCTCTTTGGGAATTTACTTGTATATGCAGTAGTCGCAGAAGATTGCTGTTCCTGTTGTGGTGAATGCACTGGAAAGGGAAGAATTATACTCTGACCAGTCACACGGCATCTCTCTTGATTATGTTCATGT
This sequence comes from Themeda triandra, assembly GCA_018135685.1. NCBI lineage: Eukaryota > Viridiplantae > Streptophyta > Magnoliopsida > Poales > Poaceae > Themeda > Themeda triandra. The sequence continues at coordinate 192,481 of JAENPR010000210.1, forward strand.
TCTGCTCAGAGTGAAAAAAGAGATTTCATTATCACACTTGACACGGATCTCCATTTATCTGAGCAGGGTGTCTGACATTTTTGTTTGGCTTATGGTTTGAGATTTGCTTGTAAAAAGCGGGACAGGTGTTGTATAAAACTATTCTTTGATGTTCATTTTATAGTGAACAATCATATAGATGGAATTTTCCACTTTGTGTTCATACTACCTACATCGGTGCTCAATTTCTCGAAACATTTTATCTTATTTGCAGAAGGCACAACTTTATTACCCTGAGCATTTGCTCGTCCGTCTTGGCCAATCTTCTTGTGAATGTGGGATGTTAATTGTTAACTGATACAAAAACGAAGGATTAAAACGGGAAGATATGATTCATGTCACTACATATATGACATTCACGTAGTCCTAAAAATTAACTTCGTTAACCAACTTTGTTGTACGGTAAATGTATTCATGAAACAGCAAAATCATACGATTATACATCCAGAAACAATGAACTTCGCATCAAACATAATTGTGATCAAAGTTGGTATTCGAGGGCCATAGTAGCAACAAAAAAAATATCACTTATTCCTATCTGCAATTCGAGAGCCGTAGCTAAAAACAAAGATCACCAGTTTAAATTTGTAATTGAGGAGTACTAGGTCCTGGCCTTCTTTGCTCGAAACAAAATGCCAAAACTTCTAAGGCCTAATTTGAAAGTAAAGGGGAGCCCAACCAAGGGAGGGGAAACCTCTCAAAGATAACTATATATCTTATTCAAATGACACGCCCTCATAGTTTTCTCACCATGAAAAAGTTGGGGTTTGGGATTTGAGTTTCCAAGTAAGGTCTAAAAATATGATTGAAGCGTCCATAGCCATAGATCAGCACCTACATGATTCAAGCGATGTGAATCAAGGGAACCCTAGGGTTTTGGCCACAAGTCGAGCTGGCACACCTCAACCCGACCACAAGTGTCGTTGTTGTTAAGGCCGTCGCAGTGCTTCGCAAGGGTGCCGAGAACGTTGGAGGAGTGCCTCCTCCATCGAGGCTTTCGCGAAGTGGCTAGGGTGCCTCCTTCACCATGGATCAACCAAGATGGCCACATATCTTCCAGAGGCCATCATTAGTAGCATAGCTGAGCTCGCAAATATCTAAATGTTTTTTTGTCTAAGATGACCATGTCTGTAACTCTTATAAAGCAAAACCTCACTAGCAATTTATCTTACCATACAAAGTGTCTACATCACAAAGTGTTACACACAACACAACGTTTACACGGATGAGTATGCTCTCAGCGATGTCTTCTGATTGGCTGAGGAGCCTCGAAGCCTCTTAGCCTGGAATTTTATTTCGGGGCATATTTAACAACGCCCTCGATCTTGTAATAAAGTAGCCCACGCCCTTGCGGTTTCCACTCTATTCAGCGTAATCAAAGTGGAATACCATGACAAGAAATACATCTATATATACATTTCTTCGCTAACTAAAATTGCAAGACTCGTAAAAAGAATTATGTGCATGCCGAACTCCTATTAAGGCACACGCTGCATGCATTAGCAGAGTCCTTTTGTTTTCGCCAGAAAGAAAAAAAAAAACAGCGTCCTTTTACAATTTTCTGAACCCAACCGTCCCGACCGACTCCACAGTTCTCAGGAGGCAGGAAGTTCCGCGCCGAACGCGGCTCGCCGCTCTTCCTCCTCCACCCCTCTCCTGTACGGGAGGCGCCTTCGTCGTCCTCGCCCCAGCCTTGCGGACGCTGCTGCCGTGGAGCGCAGATCGACCCTGACTCCGCCCGATTTCTTCTCTCGTCGGCAGTACTGCTCGTCGGTAAGGAAACTCGGCTGGAAAAATGCCCCTTCATTCTGCAGATACTTTTTCTTTTTAAAAAAGTTTTCTTTTCTGTTCTTCGTCGCCAGCCCATCGATTCCAATGCCTTCGTTTCTCTCCGACCCGTGCACCTTGTCGCGGATTCGTTTGATGCAGGCATTTCTGGATTCTTGGGTTTCTGGCCGCTTTGATTGCGCTTGCGCGCCTGATTAGTGATTACAACCATCTCATAAGGTGATACGGAGAATTTGTTCCGTCAAAAGAACCATTTTTCCCGCACAAAATGTGATAGCCAAGTTCGTCGCACCCAGAAATGTGGCCAACCATTCCGATGGAAACATTCAATCCGAGCAGGGCGGCACACATTTGAAATGTGAGAAATCGGTTGTGTAACCAGCTGCAATGTGATTCTTTGGGGATCAGGTTGTTTGGAAACTGGGGCGTAAAACTAGTATGTATTTTAGATGGCTTCCCCATGGTGTTCGTTGTAGCGTGCATGGAGTTTTGTTCTGTTGATGTAGTATTGTTTGATAATCCTAATGTCAACTTTTTTGTGTGAAAATAATCCTAATTACATTGGGTACTGATGATACTTTAAAGAAATGATAACGGAAAGGATCATCGGACACTAACTGGGAGCAGTAGTTTTGAGTTCACTCACATGGTTCAGTTCAAATCAGAAAAAAATGTTATATAAACCGAAGTGTGCAAATAAATATACAACTGATGAAGATTGAGTTGGGAACAGGAATGCGATTGCTTTTATGTTCAGAAGAACTGTAATCATTGTTTTGAGTGCAAAGTAGTAATCACATAAATAGTGTTACTATTTATCAGTTTGCTTGTGCAAATGTGCAAAATCTGAAGTCTATAATCACAAAATAATTGTTTCTTGTTGAGCTTTATAAATCTTGTCAGATGCTAACATAGAAGGTCATTTCTTACATATTGCAGAGCGTGAGAAACCCTACAATGAAATGGAGAAATGTTTTGAGGGAAATGACACCGCTGAGGTCCACAGGCAGATTCTTTCGACGCCATCCTTCAGCTCTCTGCTTACTGATTTTCCTACTTGTATTGTACAAGTACTTCTTCGGCTGGTTCACCCTCATCGTGACCACATCACCTATCTTCCTAATCGCTGGCGTCTTTCTTGGAATCATCCTGGCATGCGGTGAACCGAACAATCCTGAAAAAGACCATGTCTACAAAAAAATTGAGAATGCTCCGAGTTCGGATATCCATGGTAGCAGCAAATCTGTTAGGGGTGTACCTCTTCCTAGAATTCCATCCGGTGAAGAGAGAGTGGTGAAGCACAAAAACAGGGTTAAGAAAATTAGGAAGCGATCTCATGGTGTAGCTTCTTCTTCTGAACCAGGGTCAAGTGAATCAGGCGGTTCAGATACTGATACTGCTCCAATGCTCCATGCATTTCATCATCTTGGGTCAGGCATCAATTCATCAGAGTCCTCTCAAGATGGTGACTCCAATGACAGCAGCATTGAGGATGGAGCGGAAAACCAACAGGGCAATGATGGCAATGTACGCAAGGAGAAACAGCATGCTAAAGTTGTAGCATGGACTGCTGACGACCAGAAGAACATACTGAAAATCGGGTGCTTGGAGATTGAGCGTAACCAAAGGTTGGAGACACTAATTGCTAGGCGTCGGGCAAGGAAATGCTCAGACAGGAACTTGCTAGAATTGGGTAGCACTGATTCCTTACCCACTATTGAAGAACTATCAAAGTTCAATGTTCAAATTCCTGCTGTTTTTGCTCCTAGGAAAAATCCTTTCGATCTTCCTTACAATGAAGATAACTTCCCAGAATCTGCTCCATCTGCGTTGTTGGAAACAGGAAACCCATTTGATCTAGCAAGTGAGCAAGCAAATGATAGCAGCTCCAATGGAGGAGCCAGCTCAAGCCATGCTGAACCTATTCCTGTACCATGTCATTTACAGAGGAGTGCACTGTTGAGGAGGCATGAGAGCTTCACTGAAGGAGCACCATTCCTTAGTGAGTTTTTGCAAGAAGTGCAGCCTTCCCGATTCAGACCATACTTCATGACAGAAAAAATGGCTAACGAGGAAATGACAGACCCAGTTCTTGAAGGAGAAACTAGTGAAAAGAGCAACTCCAAGGCCAGCTCTGCTCAAGATTCGGCTAGTACTTCTTCAGTTGCCGACCAAGAAAGCCAGAAGGATGTTCTGGAGGATTGCTCAAACCAAGGACAACAATCTTCTTTCAGTCAAACGGAGGAACATGCACCTATAGCTCGGCATGTAAGGGAGGTTTCTCTTGCCCTTGACTTGGAGCCACCTGTATTAATTAGTGATTCCTCTGATGATGACATATCACTGTCTGGTGAACATATAAATGATTGGGAGGAAGCACAACAGAGTGAAAATTTCAGTTTTTCTCAGAATACATTGCTAGAGGATCCTAGTGCCATGCAACACCATCAAGAAATAGATATGGCAAGCAATGGATTGAATCAGATGTCCCCGCACTCGAATGATCTCGAGCTGACGTCGTCATCAACCGAAACCACTGATGATCCTTTTGAAGTGAATGACATTGAACCACTAGGTACCATAGAGTAATATATCCCTTTTCAACTAGCAATTTGTATAATGAATCCTGCATCTTATAAGTTTTTTCCTACTTTCTAGCCAAGGAAGTGGTCGTCATTGATGATACCCACGTTCTGGATCCTGTATACGATTCAAGTCCTTCAGGAAGCGAGAGGCCCGCACCTATTGGTTCAGTAATTGATGGACCTGTCTTGAAAGATGGTAACCAGAGAGTACAATGAATTAATTAATCAGTCCTAATAGTAACATAATGCTATCATTCTTTTTTCCCCCTAACGTACAGAATCAAATTGCAGGTCATGCTCGTACTCTTGATGCTGAAGCAAGCATCGAAGGAGTTTCACCATCAAGAATGGACGCTTCTTCTAGTGAGGTAGCTGGACCTAGTTTGAGTTCTGTGGAAGAAAGCAAATTTCTAGAGAAAGAATCCTCTGAGATAAGAGAGCAATCCATGGTTGGCCATGTCGAAACACATGGAGGTTCTGTCAGTCATGCTGATCCTTCAGTATGTGATATTAGTTCTCAGCCAAGTACTGGAAGTTCAACAAATGGTAAATCTCATTGATTAGGATCTTTTCACCTGAATCTTACTAACCTACATGAATTAAGGTAGTTATTTGTGGACGGGGAGCATTTAAGCAAGGTCACATTAAGTATAGAATGTTGGAGTATATACATGTATTAGGCCCATGAGGCTAGGCCCATGAGGCCCATGTATGCTACACTATATAGCTACCCTTCTAGGGTTAGCCAAATCAATAGAGAACACAATTCTAGCATGGTATCAGACTAGGTTTCCTTCCCGTTCCCTTCCCGTTCCCTGCCCAGCCGCCAGGCACGCCGGCGCGCCGCCAGCCGCCGTTGCCGGCCATGGCCGACCCTCCTGGCTTCCCCCCTCTCTCCCTTTCCTCCTGGGTCGGCGGCAGGCAGCCAGCCGCGGCGTTCTTCACCGCTGGCGGCGCCGCCGCGCCGGCCGGGCACCCGGGGCCGGCGAGCCCCATCTCCCCCCGTTCCCGGCTGCCACGCGCGACGCAAGGGGCCCCGTCGCGGCGTTCTTCACTGCCAGCTCCGCCGGACCGCCGCTGCCTCAACCAAATCCCGCCCCGGCCCCAGATGCGCGCGGCACATGTGGCCCCGCCGCGGCTTTCTTCAACGCCGGCGGCGCCGCCGCTACTGCGGGTGCGGGGGCCGGCGCGCCTCCGCCTGGTGGGCATCTGCCATCGAGCGGAGGAGCCATGAGCGCGCCCCATCTCCCTGCTGCTCTGGCCGCGCCGGGTGCTGGGGGGCTGGACGCCACCAATCCTCCCCTGGACGCGCTTGGCGCAGGGGGGCTGCTTCGGCCCGTCCCTGACCTGGCCGCAAACGGGACTGGGGGGCCGCCTCCTCCTGCCTCTTCCCTGGGCACGAGCAGCCAGGCCGCCTCTTCCCTGGGCACGAGCAGCCCGGGCGCGAGCGCAGAGACCCCGGACCCGGCCTTCCCCGAGCAGCCGGTCCTCCCTGTTGCCGCTGCAGCAGCCGCTCTCACCGCGGCTCTCGCCGCCGCCCGTACTGAAGCTGCAGCGGGCCAGGCACGCCTCTGTGCGGCGGCCCAAGTCTGGAAGCATGAGCGTGACGCGGCCGCTCTCCTGACCCGTCAGCTCGCTGAGGCAGAAGAGCAGCTTCTCCACCCCGTCTTCCCCGACGCGAGTGTCACCTCCTCGGGCTGGACCGCTCCTGCCGAGGCGGCGCAGCTTGGCGCACACCCAGGCGCCGCGGGCGCCGCCGCTTTCCCCGCCGCGGATGCGGGCGTGGGGACCCCAGGCGTCGCCGCATCTGGCTCCCAGCTGCCGGGCGCAGGCAGGAGCCACTCAAGGGCGCACGTCGCCGCCTTCTTCACCGGTGCGGGCGCGGGCGGCCCAACCTCCTTCCCCGGCACGCGCACCTTCCCCGGGCAGCCGGTCCTCCCTGTTGCCGCTGCAGAAGACCCGTGCACCGTCGCAGCCCAGCGCGCTCCTAGCGCCGCCGCGTATCTGGCCGCGGGCGCAGGCTTCCCTAGCCTAGGCGCGTGTGCCCATGGCCCGCCGCCGTCGTTTCTTCTGGGTTCTCCCCCCAGGGCCGAGCGGGGGTGGGGGGAGCCGTGGCCGTCAACGTGGGCACCTCTCTCCGTGGCCCTTCCAGGCTCCCGGCGGTGAGCCTCACCCGCCGGCCATCGCCATGTTCGCTGCTGCTTCTCCAGGGTTTCACCCAGCAGCGTCCTCGTGGGTCACACCTTCCGGCGCCTCGCCCGGGCCGGCCGCTTGGGACTCGGCGGCCTTGGCTCACTCCTTCAGCACTATGGGCCCGACGGCTCCGTCGGCCCACGTGGATCGCCCGGTCGGGTGCCACCTTCCACACCACTCCCGACCCCCCGTATGCTCTCCTCCGCCCACCCACCTTCTTCCTCTCACCCTTCGTCCATCATGGTCGCAAATGGTTCGTGTCTTCCGTCACGTCCGTGGTACCGCCGGCGCCCATGGCTCCTTTCATATTCCTGATGTTCTTGTGGCTCCCGGTATGGTTCACAACCTCCTCTCTATTCGTCGCTTCACAGCTGACAACTCTTGCTCGGTTGAGTTTGACCCTTGTGGCCTCACCGTGCGGGAGTTGGCTTCTCGGCGTCCTCTTCTCCGTTGTGACAGCACTGGGCCCCTATACACCCTTCGTTTTCCTAGTTCCGCTGCACCTCCTTTGCCCTCCACTTCACCTCCTTCGGCGTCTGCCCTTGCCACCACCACCTCCACTACGTGGCACCGTCGTCTCGGCCATCCCGGCCGGGCTGCTTTGACACGGCTCGATCCACGGCTCCGTGTGCCTTGCTCTCGCGCTCCCGATGAGCACTTGTGTCATGCGTGCCGGTTGGTCGTCATGTCCGCCTTCCTTTTTCCAGTTCTTCTTCTCATGCGGCTCGCATTTTTGATCTTGTACTTTGCGATCTCGTGGACATCGCCGTACTCGTATCTCGGCTATAAGTACTATCTTGTGGTGGTTGATGATTTTTCTCACTACTTGTGGACTTTTCCCTTGCGTGCGAAGTCTGATGCTTTCCCTGCGATTCACCACTTCTTCGCTTGGGTGTCCACACAGTTTGGCCTCACTATCAAGGCCGTCCAGTGTGACAATGGGCGTGAGTTTGATAACTCCACCTCCCGTGCGTTCTTTCTCTCTCACGGTGTCCAGTTGCGCATGTCTTGCCCGTACACCTCCTCTCAGAACGGCAAGGCTGAGCGCATGATTCGCACCATCAACGACACCATGCGCACGCTTCTTCTCCAGGCCTCACTTCCTGCTCGCTTCGGGCCGAGTGCACGCACACCACCACATACCTCCTCAACCGCCTACCTTCCGCCGCTGTCCGGCTCCTATACCACACCACGCTCTCTTCGCACCCTCCTCCGGGTACGATCACCTTAGGGTCTTCGGGTGTGCGTGCTACCCGAACACCACCGCCACCGCTCCCCACAAGTTGGCTCCTCGGTCCACCTTGTGTGTCTTCCTTGGGTACTCCCGGATCACAAGGGGTGCTATGATCTCACCTCTCGTAGGGTTCTCATCTCGCCATGTGGTGTTCGATGAGTCGGTTTTCCCCTTCTCCACCCCTCCTCCCACCACTTCCACTCCACAGGAGCTTGACATTTTCTCTCTGTTTCCCACTGACGCGGTGGTCGAGCCACCTTTCCAGTTGTCTCCTGCAGGTACTACCGCACCGTACTCCTCGCCGGAGTCGTGCCCCAGCTCACCGGCGGCTAGTGTCTCTCCCGACCCTGCTCCCTCCTCGCCCATGGAGGGGCCGAGCGGGGGTGGGGGGCTGGCGCCACCTGCACCTACGCGCTTCGCCCAGCCGGTGCACGTGTACCAGCGCCGTGGACCGCCGCCTCAGGCTCCACCTCAGGCGCCACCTGCTCGCTTCGCCCAGCCGGTGCACGTGTACCCGGCCCGCCGTGGACGGGGCCGCGGCGCCCCGCCGCCGCCGCCGCCGTCGCCGCAGTGGCCCCTTCTTCGCCGGGGTCACCACGCACCACCGGTGGTGCCCTCTCTCCGCCGGCGACACCCGCCGCCGCCGCCCGCCGCCGCGGCCTCCGACCGCCCGTGTGGAGCCGCCGGTATACCACCCGCCGCCTTCACCGGGACCCTCGTCACACTCACCCTATGGTGACGAGGCGGCGTCTCGTCCGCAGCCCCTCCGCCACCGCTCGCGAGACGGGGATCTCTCCGGCACCCTCTTCCGTCCGCGAGGCCTTGGCGGACCCTCACTGGCGCCGCGCGATGGAAGAGGAGTACGCGGCCCTCCTCGCCAACCAGACCTGGGATCTGGTACCCCGGCCGCGAGGTGCCAACGTCGTCACCGGCAAGTGGATCTGGACCCACAAGCGCCGGGCTGATGGTACACTTGAGCGGTACAAGGCGCGGTGGGTACTCCGGGGTTTCACTCAGCGCCCTGGGGTTGACTATGATGAGACTTTCAGTCCGGTGGTGAAGCCTGCTACTGTCCGCACCGTGCTTTCTCACCGGCTCTCACCCGCTCTTGGCTGCACCAGACTTGGATGTGAAGAATGCCTTTCGCATGGTCTTCTCACCGAGACAGTCTGGCGCAGTCGGCCCACTGGGTTTGTGGACTCCTCCAGCTCTGAGATGGTCTGCCGGCTCAACAAGTCTCTCTATGGCCTCAAGCAGGCTCCCCGGGCATGGAACCACAGGTTTGCTGCTTTCCTACTGACACTAGGCTTTGTGGAGGCCAAGTCAGACACGTCCCTGTACATCTATCACCATGGGGTCGAGACTGCATATCTGCTACTCTATGTGGATGACATAGTCCTGACAGCCTCCAGTGAGTCACTGCTTCGCCGGATCATCACCTCTCTTCAGCAGGAGTTTGCGATGAAGGATTTGGGTGTGCTTCACCACTTTCTTGGAGTCACTGTTGAGACTCACCCTGCTGGGCTCCTTCTTCACCAGCGGCAGTACACTCTGGATATCCTTGAGCGAGCTGGGATGACAGACTGCAACCCCTGCTCCACTCCAGTTGACACACAGGGCAAGCTGTCAGAGGCCGAGGGTCCCCCAGTGACAGATCCCACCGCGTACAGGAGTCTTGCTGGTGCTCTGCAGTACCTCACCTTCACCCGGCCGGACATCACCTATGGAGTTCAGCAGCTGTGCCTTCATATGCATGATCCGAGGAGCCCCACCTCACCGCTCTCAGCGTCTACTCCGCTACCTCCGCGGCACCGTGGACCACGGCCGCTCCTTCACCGGCGGTCCTCCTCCACCGAGATGGTCGTCTACACCGACGCCGGCCCGGGCCGGCTGTCCGGACACTCGGCGCTCCACCTCCGGCTACGCCGTCTTCGGGCGGCAACCCGGTGTCCCGGTCGTCTAAGCGCCGGCAGTGGCCTCCGCTCCAAAGGCCGAGGCGGAGTACCGCGCCGTTGCCAACGGCGTGGCCGAGGCTTCCCGGCTCCGGCAGCTCTCCCCGGCCGAGCTCCATAGCCCCCTTCGCCGGGCCACGCTCGTCTATCGCGACAACGTCGGTGCGGTCTACCTCTCCACCAACCCCGTCGAAGCACCGGCGCACGAAGCATGTGGAGATTGACCTTCACTTCGTCCGTGATCGGGTGGCCATCGGCGAGGTGCGGGTCCTCCATGTACCGACCACCTCCCGGGTTCGCCGACATCTTCACCAAGGGCCTCCCGTCGTCGACCTTCACCGACTTCGCTCCGGCCTCAACATCACCGGTGGCTAGTTGTGGCGTGGGGGACATGTGTGTGTGCTCTTTCTTTTAGATGTCCAGTCTTGAACTCCATTGCGCCGGTAGTTCGGGCTCAAGCGGGAGTGTTGGAGTATATACATGTATTAGGCCCATGATTTAGGCCCATGAGGCCCATGTATGCTACACTATATAGCTACCCTTCTAGGGTTAGCCAAATCAATAGAGAACACAATTCTAGCATAGAAAAAGAAAAAGGTGCCTCCAAATCATTGTTTTGTATAAAGTATACATATTTTTTGCGGATAAAATATATATATATTTATGGCTTTGGAAAGGTTCTTCTCAATCATTAGTACATCTGGAATAGTAAGACAAAACAGTTATATAAATTAAAAGTGAACACTATGCCGAGCAACCATGTTGTAGCTGCACTGCACCTGAGCATATGAATTATGTGATCAGAAACAGCAGCAACACTAACAGGAAAATTAACCCTGTCAAAGTTGGACAACAATTAGACACATTAGGTATTCATTAGATTCCAGATGAACTGATGTTTATGGATTATGATGGCAATTTAGCTGACAGCATGCAGTAAGTTGCTGGGATAATGCCTCTGCATATCAGGATCCAGCAGTACTGTTCATCTTGATAAACTCTCTGCCAATACACTAAGCAACTACCTGTGGGCCGTGGTTGTAACTTGTAACACATGTACTTATCTTCCTCTGATTACTTGTTGTACGTAGCAGGTGATTCTGGCAGTGGTGCCACACCATCCTCCACAGATGCAGTTCTTTAGTTTCTTCAAATAATGATGGTGGCACCGAACATCACGTTGGACGTCTTCGGCAGTACTCTAAGGCAATTTTTGTGTGGGGGCGAGTTCTTGCTGAGTAATCACTGGGAGGGAATATGTTTCTTGCAAGGGATCTCTTAGTGCTTCAAAGGGGTTGGACCTGTATAGTCTGGATTTACTGAAGAAGATATGCAACGTTAGCATTAGCACTTCATTGTAAAATGGCTAGATATGATTCTTTTGGTCTCTCTCGATTGTGAATACCTTGTTGACTATCAATTTTGTGTCGTAAGTTGTCAGTCCGCTGCTTCAAGGACCTTAGTTTATGAATTGCTTTTGGAACTCATACTACCTGGTGTGCAGTTGCCCTAGCATCCTAAGTTTACCTTGCGCATGGTTGCTTCTAGTTCCAGGGATCTGTAGTGCTATGGAGTTCCTCCGCAGTGTCCAGCGCTTAGCTGCGGTGTGATGTGTTTACCGTCTTGTTACTTTGTGAGGCGTTGTGTTGTAGGGGAGCCCTCTAGTGTTGTCATTTGATGCGTCGCAGCACTAACAAATCCTCGGTAAATAAATGCGTGAAATTTGAAAACCTCCCCCACTGCACCCCCCCTAAACATATTAACATAGTAACATGAATGTGGGCAAATCTGATTGTTGCTAGCATATTGAGTTTGCAACTTGCAAGTTCAGTGAACCAAAAAAACATCACATTGATCAGTGATGTTCATTACTCAGCAACACGTGCGCATATTTCACTTGTTAAGACGATCCCAATGTGGAAAGGAAACCAGTATTTTTTTTAAAAATGTTTTCTTTTTGGAAAGAATATTAGTCAAATTTATTAAAATTAATCCTCCCTAGTCAACTAAAATGTCTAGTCTTGATTTAAATCTCCACATTCAGATGGTGATAACTTTTCCAAGTAAGCTTGGTATCAATTTTCTTTGGCACCAAGATGGTTATAAACAAGGACAAATGGGGTGATGGGCTACGAAATTGTGACAATCAGATCTGTACTTATAGAAAAAAAATTATCTATATTCAAGCTCATATAGAACTGAATCTACATCTTGCCGTTTGAAATGATGAAGTGTACATTTCTGTAAAATTTTCATTTGTGCTTTTAGTTTTGCAAAAACCGAATTGATTTTTGCAAGATTCTGTGATCACGGAGCGTAGGCACCAACTTTCATCTTGGAATCTCAAAAAAATAGAACTTTCCTCTTGGGCCCTCTTGTTTTGGTCCAGCAAAATCTCTATAATACGAATCTTGCAAGTTGCAACGTTCTCTGCCCAAAGAGAGTGGCCACGTCGCGGGCCGTTTTCGGCCGTCCGATCGGGCGCACGGACGGCCCGGATCGGGCGAGCCCCGGATATTTTACAAAAGAGCCCTCATACTTTGGCGAAATATAACCCGCCATCCATCACCCTCTCTCAGATTTTCTTGCAAAAAGGCCCTCAAGCTTTTCAGAAATATGACAAAAGCCCAGCTTCCTCTCAGGCTGCCTTTATGTGCCTGCTTTATGGGCCGGCCTGCCTATCCGTTGTGCTCGGTGGGCTGAATTAGGCCCAACAGCATTTTATATTTTTCAGAAAATTTATTATTTATCTAAACAAAATGTAAAAATCACGTCAAATCAAATAAAAAAAAACTAAACCAAGTTTGTTGAACTCTACACAACTAGCACTACACTCTAAACATATAACATAACATATTTTATTGCTATAAATGTAAATTTAAATTTCTCTATAGTTTTCCTTAAATAATTAATAGAATTAGTTTATTTAATCACATTGCTAAGAAATTTTATCGTATCATACCCATGACACGTATAAAATTAAACGATTTGTTATTATAGACCTCTCTCTGAAAAAATAATTTTAATATTTCTTTCTCCATGATAAATATAGCCAAAAAATGGTAGTTCTTGAATTCACAACAAATAATTATTTGCAGTGCAAAAAAATATCACGGGTCCTAATGGGCATAAGCGGCAGCGTCGCGACCATTTCTAGTGGGATGTTATATGGAGACAAAAAAAAAAGTCAATGATCAAATCATGGGCCTAAATTTGGTCCATTCGGCCCAGAACGATTAACCACGCGGCGACCAGGTCTGCAGTGGGCTTTCTCCCTCTGAGCAGTGGCCCCCACTAGCGTTAAAACCTCTCGTCACTTGTCTCCTTCCCCCGACTCGCTCATGATTCCCTCCGCCCCCTGCCCTCCGGCCGCCGGCGCCGGCGCCGGCGCCGCCGTCACCGGAGTTAGCACGCCACCGATCGTCGGCTCCCGCTCCAGTTCCTTCACTCCTCCCCCCGCCGCCTCCCGTATCCACCTCCCCCGCCTACCCCTGCCACCTTCTCTCTCTTCCTCGAGCACCTCCACCAGCCCCGTCCCCAGCCCCGCCTCCTCCGCCCTCCATCCCTCCTCCTCCGCCCTGTCCTCCATGTCCCCGCGGGAGCAGACCTCCCTCCTCTCGCGGCAGCGCTGCTGGCGCCGCGCCCGGGACCTCTTCCACCGCCTGCGCGCGCTCCCCGGGTACGTCCCCAACCCCGTCCACGACGCCGTCCTCCTGCGCCACCTCGCCCGCGCGCGCCGGTGGGCCGAGCTCCGTCGCGCCTGGCTCCGGATGGCCCTCCCGCCCTCCAACCCGGCCTACGCAGCCCTCGCCGACGCGCTCGCCAAGGCCGGGTTGGCGCGGGGAGCTCTCCTCCTGCTCCGCCACATGCGCGCCCGGGGCGTCGCGCCTGATGAGGTGTCCATGAACACCTTCGTTCGCATCCTCAAGGATCAGGGCCGCCACGACGACGCGCTCGCTCTCTTCTACAATTGGTGCGATGGCGGGTTCGAGGTCGATTTCCTTGATCTTGACTGCATCGCGGTTGATTCTGACGGTCCTATGCAGTTCTTGCTTGCTGACATCTGTGACGACAAATTGGCTGCTGCTGCTGGTGCACATGCCATTGAGGGACAGGGTCCTAGGAAGCCGAAGCTTGTGGCGACATATAACACGTTGATTGATCTCTATGGGAAAGCTGGGAAGCTGAAGAACGCGCTGGACATGTTTCTGGACATGCCAGCACAAGGGGTTATGCCGGATACGTATACGTTCAATACGCTAATCAACATATTTGGGTTATCTGGCAATTCAGCGCAGGCGGAGGTGCTGTTTGCTAGCATGGTGGTTAGGGGTGTCAAACCTGATACTAAGACATACAATGTAATGATGACTGTGTTTGCATCGATTGGGGATTTAGAGAGAGTTCTGAAGTACTACTGTCAAATCGGAAAGGCAGACTTACATCCTGATGCTGTGAGCTATAGGATTTTGCTGCAGGTGCTATGTGAGAGGAAGATGGCACGCGAAGCAGAAGAAGTGATTGAAGGGATTCTCAATTCTGGCAGCTTTGTTCATGAGCAGTCCCTGCCTATTGTCATGAAGATGTATGTTGATCTAGGATCGCTTGATGAGGCGATTGCATTCTTTGAGAGGCATTGCCGAGGTAAAGGGGTCTCATCCAAGATATTCAGTGCGATCATGGATGCTTTTGCAGAGAAGGGTCTGTGGGAAGAAGCGGAGCATATCTTCTGCTCTGAAAGAGGAGTTCGGAATGAGAAGGACATAGTGGAATATAATGTGATGATAAAGGCTTATGGTCAGGCAAAGCAGTATGACAGAGTCTCTTCTCTGCTTGAGAGCATGGAGGAATCTGGTGTTTCATTCGATGAGTGCACATATAATTCATTGATTCAAATGTTTTCTGTTGGTGGATTTCCGCACAGAGCTAAGAAGCTGTTAGGTAAAATGAAAGATGCAGGATTTGAACCAAAATGTGAGACATACTGTGCCGTCATTAGAAGTTATTCTCGCCATTGCTTGGTACCAGAGGCCATAGATCTGTTCAATGAAATGAAGACCTCAGGTGTTGAGCCAAATGTTGTTGTTTATGGAGTTTTGATTGACATGTTTGCAGAGGCAGGGAATGTTAAGGAAGCACTTCACTATAGTAACCTGTTGGAACAATCTGGAATATCTCCGAACCATATTGTCCTAACATCTCTTATAAAAGCCCACAGCAAATTTAATTCCTGGAAGGAAGCACAGGATTTGTATTCAAGGATGAATGACATGGATGGTGGCCCTGACATCATTGCCTCCAATGCCATGCTAAACCTTTATGCAAAACTTGAGATGGTCACTGAGGCGAAAGAAATCTTTGACAGCTTAAGAAGAAATAGTCGTGCTGATGCTGTTTCATATACTACCATGGCATATCTCTACAGGAGCATGGGCTTGCTTAGTGAGTCCATTAGTATTACACACAAGTTACAAAAGCCAGGTTTACTATCTGATTGTGCTTCATGCAATGCTGTTTTGGCGTGTTATGTCGCTAAGGGCAACCTTAGAGATTGTGCAGAGTTAGTGCATCAAATGGTAGTGGCTAACATCCCACCAGACGCGTCAACATTTGGAATGATATTTTCTCTACTGAAAAATGGTCATGTTTCGACAAAAGAAGTTTTACAGCTAGAATCAGCATATCATGATGGCAAGAAGTTTGCCAAGCAAGCTACTGTTGCATTCTTATTCTCCATAGCTGGCATGCATACTGCTGCATTAGAGATTTGTGAGAAGATATTAATGCCACAGTTGACAATGGATGCATGTGCATATAATGTTTGCTTCAAGATCTATGCTTCCTGTGGGAAGGTGGAAAAAGCTTTCGGTTTGTTCATGCGGATGCGTGATCTGGGTCTCATGCCAGACACATCTACCTGCATCCATTTGGCCACTTGCTATGGGAGACCTGGAGCATTGGAAGGCCTACAGACAAATGGTTATATTGTATACAGAAATAATGAGCTTATTATGCCTTCGCATAATACACTGGTTGCTTATATAGAGGCTGGAAAAAACAATGTTTCAGTTCAGTTAGTGAAGAAATGATATGTACCAAACATATAGGATGGCTTTATACTTTACCCTTCACAAAAAGGTTGATTTAATTTTACCTTCTGAAACTTGAAGCAAAGCATGCCTGGTGATCAGAAGTGGGCCAGGTTTGCTTCAATAATCAATATACAGAAAGCCAGATAGATTGGAACTATTAGTGTGTATCTTTACTTAGTAACTCATATGTTTTACATCTTATAGCATTCTGATGTATGTGTAATGTGTTATAGCCTGTTTGCTTGTTACATACCTAGCTTACTGCTATATATGAACAAAAAACATATATCACCATCTTCATAACAGAGCCTGAGCCTACCATTCTTATTTAAGTGATATATGAAATACTGTCATTGCTTGGTGTCTGATACCACTCTGTGCCTTTGTTTTCATTTTTTTTGTATTAGTTCATCCCGTAGTTACCATGACTACCTTTATTTGATTTGTTATATAGAAATTAGAATTGCAATTATAATGAAATTATATATTGATCATATATACTGTAATGACGAATTCAAACTTCATTATATCTGAGGGCCATTTTTCTAATGTTGTATATGCTTAGTGGGGGTCAGTTACTTTGAATTGTTTAGACCTAATGGTTATTTGGGTGCTACTGTTGTAATCCAGTGAGCAACTGAGCATGTCACATGAGAGCTTTCTGTATTGCACCAGGCAAGCTTTAAAAACGAGCAAAGAACGGGTAGCTGACACACAATCGTGGCTATCTACATCTGCGTTCAATGTGCGATCTTGTGGCCGGAGGTGGATTAGGCCCTATTTGGAATGGAGTATTTTCAAAGGAATTGCACAGGACTGAGAAGCCCGGCAGGGGTTAAGTAAATCTTAAGCAGTGGCAGTATATATTTTTTTTCCTTATTGACGATTATTCTGATTAAACATGAAGGAATCCATCTCACATAGTAAAAAACAAACAAACAGAAAAACTAGCTCAAGATGAAATCATCATCGGCATGTAATAAATAAAAGGTTTTGCTAAATCAAATAGTGATTCATTTGTAATTTATCTCATAAATTCTAAGAACTTCCATAGAAAGCCATAAATCAAAAGTATAACAGTATAGTCGATATCCCTGTGGATTTTCTATAAGTTGTATGTGAGGCTACAGTCTATTCCTATTCTTACAACATAACTGTTCGGTATGTCGTCAAAGTAAGGATCCGTTTAGGAGCACTCTGCGGAGCGGATTCTCAGAGAGAATCACTCAATTGTCAAACATATTTTTCAGCGAGAAGTGAACCTTTGCTGATTCTGTGAAGTTATTTCCTGAAATGAATTAATTGACTGAAAGCTAAAAACAAGTAGCTTCTTATCTATCCTAAGAGTTTATGCTAAAAAATAAAAGAGAATCAGTTTCAACCACAGATTTCCTTCACCAGAAAATTAGGGAGCACTTTGGCCAGCGAAATAAAACCCCTATACACCTTATACCTTTGCCTTGAGGCATGTTTTGTATTCCTTCCGATTACTTGCAATGGTTGCAACTCTTTTGCTTCTCTTTGTTGAGCACTTGCACCATGGTCATTATCAAATCCACCATGCTCCTAGCCTTGCTCAACTCCATTTTATGGACCCTAGCTCAGTTATCTCCAATTGGAAGGATTAGCCCATTAGTTGCCACTTAATTACCAAACCAAAAACTAGAGAGCTTTCTCGCTCGTAGATACTGCAGAATCTATTGTTGTGTCTCCTCATTATAATTAAATTACTAGCAACATGCCTGTGCATTATAACAGGACGTACAATTTGTCACACCATGCTCATGCCAACTAAAAAGAATTAACTATTTTTGTTAGGTTTAATTGGGTTTGTCCCAAACTTAAACCAAATAAATTCCTAGGCCCATATAAATGCTAGATAAAGGATTGATCTCATATGGGAAATCGACATGTAACTTAAATAGATGGCTATGAGTGCACCTATCGTGGGTCTAAACAATTAGGTGGAGGGCGTGCCTCCCACAAGTATGCTGTGTCACGAACATGTGTTGGGCGATGCAAGTAAGTTTTTGCAACTTTAAAATCAAAGGAGAAGGGTAACAATGAGATGAGAAAGGTGCGGGGTGAGGGATGATATGGATCAAGACATTAAGAGAGTAGCGCGAGTGTCAGATGGACTGACGGGAGGAGAGAGCGAGAGATGGATTTTTGTTTGCTCTTCAATATTAAGTACTGTATATAGATATGGACAAAAGATTGATAACATACATCTTGGAGTAGCAAAGAATTACTACATCAATATCAATGACAATGATGAAATTATTAATGTCACGAAGCCTCTAATTAATAACCAGATACATCAGGTTTCAATTTAAAATAATGGAATCGTGGTTGTACACAAACTGATCTCTAAACTTATAATACGGCTAATCACCATGTTTGTCTTCTTTAACAATATAATATATTGACCACAAATTATTACCACTCAGTAAGGTAACCAATCGAATAAATAGCTACGAATCAGTTCATCGGTATAAGCAGCTTCTATATGGGGGCGTCCAGTAATCTGGGCCGTTGTTATCCCTGTACACTTGAGGTGTGCATGAGACAGGTACTAAGCACAGGCCTCTACTTCGCAGGTCGATCTCTGTCTCCGACTTCTCCTTCCTATCCAACCCTCCCCATGCGTTGTAGTCCTGACAAAACAATATATAGGGTTACTACCTGTTAGATCATAACAATTTAAAAGTGTAATGTTCAGATACAAATGAAGCACGATATGACTAATTGACTATACTTGCTCCATTCCAAATCATAAAGCATTTTGGCTTTTCACATACATATACATTTTGTTGTGAAATTAGATTTATATACACTCTTTCTAGATATATCTATAGTAAAATCAATGCGTCTAGAAGAACTAAAACGTCTTATATATTTTGAAATAGGTGAGTACTTATTTGTACTATAATATATACACTACCTCCAGTCAATTAAACTTGACGTTTATACAACAATATCAAGAATGAATCAGCTGTTTTCATTGTCTTAGACGTCAAAGTGAACTTGACTGGAGGTATAGTGTGTACCCTCAAAGACTCAAAGGCATGCATATAGTGGAAAAGAGGTAGGCAGCTTTGTTATATATCGTACCTTGCTACTACTTGTCTTCATGTATGGATCACTCAGCAACTGCAGGCAAAAAACCAGAAAGTGAAGCTAGTCAGTTCAGCTCAAACAATAAAAAACCCCTCCAAAAGCAAAATGAGACTCAATTCAGAGAAAGCATTCCACGTTTTATATGATGAAGTGATAGAGCCAAACTGCCAAAAGGGTGGAGGTGGTGTCTAAGGGGGCCATGACCATGCATTCCATTACACACAAAAGCAGGAGCACTACTAACATCCATGTTGTGCAAAATACGAACAAAGGGGAGCCCCTGCTGGGGCCCACTAGGAAGGGTATGAGTCGACATAGGCTTTGGAGGTAGGACACGTGTCCTCTGGTGGTTGGTCGCGTTGCATGATGATACCATTCCAGTTCCCCCTCCCCTTCCCTAAAAATACCAAGGCCTTTTAATTTTTCAATCCTTTTTGACAACCCAATAATTGCACACTGGCTGTATTTATATTATGGAAGTCTTAACAAGATTTTTGAAAAGTTGCGCATCACAAAACATATGCCGATTTTTAAAAAGATTTTGAAAAGTTCTGCACACCCCTCTTTCTTGCTCAGTTTTTTTTTTTTTGACCGAATCGGTAGGGGAGTGCCCTACCTAATTCTTTCTTGCTCAGTGATTGGAGCCTTTGAGCAACTCATGCTGCACCCCATATAAAAATGGATATATACTACGAAAAGACTAGGTTACTGTTCGGTATACAAGGTCATTCAAGTTAGTTCAGGTGTTAATAAAAGCATGTGTAAACCAGCTATGAGAAAGATTAATATGATAACTAAACTTTGAGGAGTATATATGCAGCAATATATATGGCCAAGTTACCTGCACTTGTTCATGCAACCACTTGATGTAATTTATCGCCTCATACAGAACTGATGCGGTATCGGTCTAAAGAGATGCACACATAAGAGAGCTAGTTAGGTCAATGAAAGGGCCTTAAACTATATATAATAGTCCAAAATAACACATACGTACGTATACGCAGGCAAGCATATATACCTTTCCAAATGGTGAAACGATCTGTTGCAATGCAGTGATCTTGTCTCCTAACTTCACTTTTGGCACCTGCGATGCCTGTTGAACTAAGCAACATCAACATCCCAACCAATAAATATTATATACCGTGACTGTATACTAGGCCTTGTTTAGATTGCAAATTGGAAGGCTGAAATACACTGTAGCACTTTCGTTTGTATTTGATAATTATTATCTAATTATGAAATAAATAGGCTTAAAAGATTCGTCTCGTCATTTACAACTAAACTGTGTAATTAATTATTTTTACCTAGATTTAATACGCCATGCAAGCATTTAAAAATTGATGTGATGGAGAGAGAGTGAAAAAACTTGGAACTTGGGGGCAATCTAAACAAGGCCCTACTTATGTATATGTCGCTAAAATATCGTGTAATATGAACTCTGGAATTTTATCTGAGTTTTTTATATATATAGTGTGTGTTACCCTAGATCATGCTAGCTATCTTCAATTAGTATCTGAAATCCGAGTTCATTAGCAGAACACATTCTAGTTTTGTTCTCTCTACTCAAAATGGTTTCTATCCGACGATAGAAGAAATAATTTAGAAGTGTTCAATATGTTCCAAATTATAAATCACTTCAGTTTTGTCCTAAGTTAGAAAATTTCAACTTTGAACAAAAAAATTATCGAAAACGCATGAATATCTACAACATCAAATTAGCATGATTACATCCATCATAAAACATGTGATGATATTTATAGTGCATTTATTTGGTATTGCAAATGATATCCTAGAACAAAGCTAAATAACCTATAATTGGGAATGGAGGAAATAATTAACACATGGGGTGCCAAACAGAGTTTAAGCAATGTTGCTACAATAGTTGAATTTAATGAGAAACTATATTTGATGATATATAAGCATGTTTATTACATGGTAAGCATAGGTATTTAATTTAAAGGGAGAAGCTTCTGCCTAATCGAGTGTTTTAGTTTGCTTCGACACTTGATTTTCTCTCTCCTCCCATCCATCATGCACAAGGCACACATTCTCTGTAGCTCCGACGACTTCCTAGTGAGTTAACATTCAAGTTCATGGCTGAGGATTTTCGCAAGAAAGTGAGTGGTCTAGAGGGAATGCTGCCACACTGATAAGTTGGGCCAGTGGTGATGATAGATATAGGGTAAATGGGGGTAGTGATGCCATTGGTCAAGGTGGAGCAGAAAAGCTAGTGAGTATGGTTGGGCAGAGCCGCAGGCGTGGGAAGATATGGAGTGAGGTGGTGGATTCGCTAGTGGGAGCTTTCAGAGACAGGGAAGAGGGACAAGATCAAGCCAATGTAGAGGGAGAAGCAAGCTACCATAGATAAATAATATAGGACAATTTGCTAAATAGGGTGACTGAGGTGTAAGCTGCAGTTATGGTTAACAAAAAATACATCACCAACAGCAACGACACCCCAAGTGGCATGGCTATAGTAGTATAGTATTGGGGAGGAATGGGGCTTGGAGCTATGCTTCGAAGTCTATTGTTGAGCCCGATAGTCAAACCTAACAATGATAATCTGGATTAGAAAATTCATGCTTAACTTCCTTATTAGAGCATGTACAATGAGGATGCTTACTTGATTAGCAAAAAACACAATTTTCCTACTATGCCATTATTAGCACCTGATGCTAAAATTAAAGGTGCATAAGATATTTAAATTGGCATCAATGCTCAATACGTGTGAATAGGATGTTGAGCATATCTAGACATTTGTTTTCATTTTAGGAGTTAACTTCTATAGTGATGCTTAATGATATGGCGATCTTCTCTCTTCTGAAGCATCCATTTCTATGCTCCTTATGTTGTGTACTTCTTAGAAATTTTAGATTGTTATACAAAGATATTCACATAAGTGCATCAATCTTCAGATCATAGTCAAATTCCCAAAAAATAAAAAAAATGCATATAGTAGAAATTACTCATAAGTAGGAATGCATAGTGACGGGGCTTTAAACAAAATTGAGAAGGGGTCAATCAAACTTACTTGAGGCACTAATAGACGAGTCTAGATTAGCAATTTATCAACACTTAAGTGGAATTAATTCCCACTTTTTTTAGAAAAGGACCAAGGCCCACTTTAGTCTATTGTATATGTAGTACGTGTAAACTAAGTATCCTGTTTGGCATGACTTCTTCAGCAGCTTCCGGAGCTGTTTGGAGTCATTTTCTGCCAAACACGACAAGATGACTTGCATGGCTCTGCATGCGTGTGTAGAGGCTAGCTAGGTGTGTACGTACCTTGAGAGACGACGTGGGGGAGGATGCCTCGTTCTTGGACTTCTTTGCGTTCCCTTCCGACCCTTGCTGATCCTCTGATCTCTTCTTCTTCCCCTCCGAGCTTCCCTTGCTGCCACCTCCGCTACTCGTCTTCGCCTGAAGAAAATAATCTCTCAGAGATCGATCAGCGGGGGTTCCATCCGCCTGTGGCCGCGCTCTTAGCATTATGTTGTCGACGGTGGTCGATCTTACCGGCGAAGAGATTTCCTGGCCTTGCTTCTTGTACTCCGCATGCGCCTTCGTTGACGTGGCTGGCGCCGCCGGCTGCTCTGGTTTTCCAAGCGGCGCTCCGCCGAAAGATATCAGGTCCGACAGGCTCCTCGCCGCGCCGGCATTGTTGCCCCACGGCACGTCCATGTACATCCTGTTGCTGCTGAGCCCGAGCATGGAGCTGTACCCTGGCCCCGCGTTCCGGAGGAATTCCTGGCCGCCGCCGCCGGTGCCGCTGCCCCCGGACGCCGCTTCCTCCAGCATCGCGCCGTGGCCATGGCCGCCTATCTCGTGCTTGCAGACACCTTGGCCGCCGGAGTCGAGGAACAGGCCGGCCTTGGCGCCGTGGCCGCCCAAGGCGGCCACCGCGGCGGCGTTGTTATCGCATGCCGCGGCGCGGTGGTGGTGCGCGTCGCCGAGGCACGGGCTCGGCGGCGCGATGGACCAGTTGCTCACGAGGTCGGACAGGTTCGCCGTGAGCCGCTCTGACTGGTGCTGGTGCGCGAGCGCGCCGGCGCCGTAGCCGGCGCTCAGGTGCTTCTCCAGAGCTGCTGTCGTGAACTGGTGCTCCGGCCACCCGCTGCCACCGCCACCGCCGTGGCTGCTGCCGTACTCCATCTTCTTGAGGTAGTCGCAGGCCGGGGGCTCGGCGAAGAGCTCCGGAGCGAGCGTCCTCGAGTTGAGCAGCTCGAGGAAGTTCTCGCTGTCGTCATGGGCGTCGTGCACTGCCTGCATGCTCCTTCCAACCTCGCCGCCGGCTCCCCTGACGAGAGAGAGAACAACAAAAGGTGAAGCTAGCAGAAGTTGCACTGATTGCACCGAAATGCCGGAAAAGTTCTGTGTATGAACTCTTGCTAACTATTATTAGTTGTTAGCACTAATTGAGCAGTGATCTATCATTGAGCAATCGATTAAAGTAATAGAGGGAAAACTTTCTCTGAAATGAGAATGTGTGAGAATGTAACCAAGCAAAGAGAGATCAACTTTGGGAAATGGATTAAAGTACTAACAAGGGGGACATGGATGCTGTTTGATATGGTTCCACTTTTTTGGTGATCCGTACCAAACAGGCCTCAGTTGCTTCTTCACAAAAAATGACTAGTGGCTAACCAGGTAGCTAGCTAATTTGGCATTGTTATATATGTAGCTAGCTAGCTAGGTTATGTTTCTACCCAACCCTAGCTAGGCAGCAACAACAACTTTAACATCTATGTGTGAAATTCTATCGCAAGCATCATTCTCACTACTCACAAGTTACACCTATATGTTATACATACATATATGCAAATTCAAATTCCAGTGGACTTGCATATATGCAAGTCTTTGCTAACACTTTAATCTGCAGCATCATGAACCTATCTAAAGGCCACACAACCAAAGAACGTTGTAGCCAAAGAATCTCAAATCACAATAATTTTGTATGTACACATGTAACCCCGCTCTCTCGCGCGCTTTCCCCGCTATATTTTCGAAAATCGATCGGAAAGCCCCTTTAGTTCTCCCTTTGCTAGCTTGCTTTGGTTCCTGATCCTTTGTGTGCTTTATTAGCTTCTTTCCCCTGGCCTGCCACTAGCTAGACTTCGCCACCACCGCAAACATATACTAACTTTGCAGCACATATTCTTGTTCTCTGAATAACAACTAAGCATCAAAGATTAATAGCTATGTGTGTAGTAGATATATTCGTGGAAAGGAAATTTAGATGCTAGAATCTAGCTAGGCAAAGCGAGGCCGCTTTGGAGGCACTCGGACAAAGGCAAAGGGGAGTGGACGCATGCCCTCTTTTCATTTCCCCTCCGGCCGGCCGCCGGCTGCCTCGGAATCGAATATGCATCCAAATCTTTCTTCTACTACGCTAGTAGTGATTTATTATTTGATTTGATCTTGACATGTGTCCATGGAGACATATACATGATGGTATGTGTGTACGGATATACGTTCGTACGTGCGTGTGTCGTGTCGTACTCACATGAGGACTTGGTTCCAGAGGTGGCTCTCGGCGACGACGGCGGCGGCCGCCTCGGCTCCGCCGGCGGAGTCCATGCTGAGGCCGGAGTGGTTGGTGGTGGAGGTGTTGGTGAAGGACGCCGTCGTCATGGTGGCGTTGGAGGCCGACAGGTCGTCGTCGGCGCCGCCACCGCCGGAGGACGTCGTCGTCCGGTGCTGGTGGTGGTGCGGCGCCATCGTCGGGGGCCACCTCGCCGCGGGGGGCGTTGGGGGCGGCCACGCACCGTAGGCGGCCGGGTGCATGCTGCTGTCGCGCCACCAGGAGGCCACGGCGGCAGCGGAGGACGTGGACGACGAGGCCGACGGCGGTGGAGGCGGCGGGGAGCTGGCGACGGAGGCCTCGGAGCCCTCCTGCGCCATGCACTGCATGCACGGCCGGGGCAGCAGCTGGTGCAGGCTAGCTAGGCGCCTAGCTAGGTATATAGTTGATGAGCTGAGCTCCAATCCTGGCTAGCTCTTGTCACGCGGTGTAGTGGTGGGGGAGATGAGAACGAACGAGTATGGTATATATGAATGACGAACTTTGCTTGTGTGTGGAGGTCAGGTGATAGGAGGAGAGGAGCACACATTGCAGTGCAGCTTGTGGGCTGAGAGCCTGAGACTAGTACCAGTAGCTTTTTAAAGGAGGAATGGATGGCTACGCCGCTGTGACGTCACCTGGCCTACCTATAGAGAGTAGTAGTATGGAATAGTCCCTGTCTGTCTTGGCTTTGGACATCTCTATCCTTTTCGGCCAGGGGGCTCTGGTTCGGCAGTAAGCGCGCGTGTCACTCCCTGCTTTTGTCTCTAAGTGGTCTTACCTTGTTCCTAATCTTATGCGCTGCCGCCTCACAATCTATGTTTCTTGAACCCATTTTCATGATCATCTGTTATTCTTAACCCGTTTTGGATCCTATAACTGGTTCTTATCTTTCTGATTCAATCATTCAATTGTGCTCCGATCACTATTGCGTATGCGCACCCATAATTGGTACGTACACGTAGTTACATGGAACTTGACATGTACTAGGACGACACATTAGGTTGGCACCAAATACGCTATCACAAATAGGAAGTGGTTCCTCTGTAGTTGGTTCCCTACACTTGAGTTGCTTGAGTCACCAATGCGGCAATGCCCAATAAGCTAGACCGTACCACTAACAATGCTACACGATTTTCAATTTGGTTTCAACTTGCTAATTTTATTGTTGATCTATTCACCCCCTCGATCTATGCTTCAACTTGAGCCTTTCAATGATCTAGCATGACCATCTTTCCTCTTTCCATCTACCGGTGACCTATATGTGCACCTCGCTTCCTCTCTTTGTTAGCGGTCGATCACCCCTCCAAGCTTGTTAATTCTCCTTGCCCTCACCGCCAACCTTGCTAGCCTGCAGCTGGTCTTTGGCACCCAGTCCTGTTAGAGAATAGTGGCCTCTTTCTCCTCACCAGTTGTCGAACTCTTCGCTCCCCTCATACTCCTTGTCGTCCATCGACCTCTCCACATACAGGTATGGGCTTCTCTATTCTCCCCCTAGAACTAAAGCATCTTGTCTACTCCAGCGTTCATGCCCCCTAGGTCGCCCGTGCATGCTCCTCTTGCCTCGGCCAACCACTTTTTACTCACCACTGGTGCGCGCACTTGCTTCCATACTTAGACTCATCTATGTCATTGGCCTAGTGGGATGAAACTATGTCCGTCCAATATGAGGGAAATCCCACATCTAGAGGGAATACTCCCCTGTCTCCTCTAGGAATGGTTTCATCCCACTTGCCTCGCAAACAAAAAATGTGAAGTCTAGGCTCACCCATGCCATTCTCCACTAGCAACAAGAAGACAAATTATATATCAATCCATGACTTAGGGGGACCGAGAAAATGGTAACTATCATACAGGTAACAAAGCTCTAAACTTATTCATGAAGAGTTTGCCATGGTGGAATTAAAACCAATGGTTTAAATTTTAGTTCCTCAAGAGTTCCCTCGATAACACTTTTATTTTAGAAAACAACTAAAGGCGTGCAAAATATAGTTCTAGGTTTATGTCCAACATCATCATGGGCAACCCTTCGAAAAATGATCATGTTGAGTAATATCAGTTCATGGACAAAGCAGAAGCTACAATAGGTGAAGTCAAAAGTAGAACTGAACGTGCATAGGATGCCTTCAGATTATGATTTGGAGCATGCCCTCGATCGTTATCTCTGGATTCTCTATCTCATCTATGACCCTACCATGAACTCAGGAATTTTTCTCACACCCTGCAGTAGTGATCCTGCAGATTGTACCATCATTGCGCAGCACGATGGCGTGCGCACGCCACGCTTGCACATACATATACATATATATGTGCCTGTCTGCCTGAACGAAGCAACAATATATAGGTTCTGATAATTAATATTCGTTAGAGCTTATATTACATTATTAAACGACGCCATTGGGATCACAAGAATTCAATCAAAAGCTAGGCATGAATCAGTTTTAGTTAGCTCTTATATAAGAATCATATGATTTTCCCCGCAAAAAAAAAAAGAATCATATGATGTTGTCTGGTGACTTTTGGTGTTAATTAACTAAAACATTGGTTACCTTTTTTTTGTAACAATTGGCATGATTCTACCTTTTGGTAGATGAAGCCGGGTATGAAATATATCCTTTATCTATAAAAACAATACAATTTTCCTCGTTCTTGTTGGGCTGATGTACGTGTATGGCTTCTGCTTAAGCAAAAATTTAACTAAGGTTAAGTCGGCACAAAATATTCAGTGCTAACCACATTTTCAGTGCAATCCATAAAAATCTCTTTAAAACCATACTTAGAGGTCTTCGAAAAATTTGAAACTATGCACAACGATAATGCATCTTCTCACTAAATTTGGGATGCAAACTCGTTTTATAAAAATTCATATGAAAATAAAAAATTTCACTTGCATTTGCATTGAGGATAGAACTCCTGGAATTTTTGTCCTCTAGTACATATGCAAGTAAAATTTGTTATTTTTATATGAGTTTTTATGAAATGAGTTTGAATCTAAAATTTAGTGACAACGCATATGTGTAGATGTTGTATTGGTGTCGAGGATCTATACTGTGGGTAACCCGTTTTAGGGAAAAGATGGGACATGAAACCGTGAATCAGCGGAGGCGAGCCTAAGATCTTCCCTCAGTCCCTGTCAGGACCTGGGCTTAATAGAAAGCAAGGACAAAGCCCACGTCACTCCACGGCCCGCTACTGAAAATCGGCCGAGAGGCCCGTCCCGACCAACGACAGCCATCGCACGACGACGGTCCGCCTCGCCCGACGAGAGGCCGCCTCGCCCGACGTGAGACACGTCGGGCGTGAGACCCGACGGGGGAGGTCTGTACAAAAAGGAGCTCGTACCACGTAGCGTCGGGCGACGTGCAGACCCAAAATATCTGGAGTGAAGGACGGAACCAGGACCCGGGCCTATCCCACCAAAAGGAGACCTGCTCTCGACGCCAGATAGCCACGATCCGCCAGACCTCGGCTAAATGATACAGTTGACCCCGAAGCACACGACGTAGGATGATAGGAGAATCTCTAGGCAGACTCAAGAGCGTCTGTCAAAAAGGACCGGGGCCCGACGAACCCCAGGTACGGAGGGAAGGGAAACGGACGGGCCCCTACCCGGACCGTACGACGCCACACCGTCCCTCATCCTTGCTAACGTGCCCCCTATCCCCCACCCACATTTGGATGAGGAGCATAGGACGAAGATACCTAACGAATGACGTGGCGCGGCAGGCCGACCCGGCCGAAATGATAACTACAGAAGGAAGATGCCTGACCGACGACGAATGGCGGAGCGACAGGACCAGAACCCGCACCAGACTTAGGGGAATCCGCCTCAGATGCTTTTTCGGTCATAGGATCGCCCAGACGCACGACGCGTCCGGACCCCCACAGGGCGCTGGGCGAAGGCTCGACACGAGGAGCGAGAGGATCTCCATGAAAGACATCCACACGAGGGGATAAGGAACACAACAGTCTAGACTTAGCCATATGTTCGCACGCCGTAGGAATCGAAGCTCCCGCTCCCCTTTGGACTATAAAAGGGGACGAGCGGCAATCTGTTGAAGTTAGGACATCACGGCATCGAGACCTGAGAACTCATCTCTCTCGCTGCGCATGTACACCCCCACACAAGTTCCGAGATAAAGAACATGGGCATTCGCCCGGACTGGACGTAGGGATCGTTCTGCTATAAATGCGTCTATGTCTACTTATCTCACCATCCGATTCCTCTCACGCAAACTATTTTTACTAGTTGGTAGTTTTCGTGACACCGACAATTAGTGTGCAAAGTTTTAATTTTTTTAAAAAAACTCCTAAAAGTATAGTTTTGCAAATGGTTTTCATTATTGTATCGAAGATGTGGTTTGCATTGAATATTTTGCTAGCTAAGTCTACCTTCAGTTACATTATTGACATCGAACTAGTGTATTGAGTATGTTGATCAACTACATGCATTTTGTTTGCTCATTATATATAACCAGTATTTACCACTAAGAGACTAGGACCCTGCACCTAATTTGTAACTAATAATTTTATCCATCGGTTGGACAGAAATTTTATATGAAACCATGGTCTGTAATAATTGGTGGGTACCAGCAAAAAGCTCGTATGCTAAGTTTTTCTACAACAAAAGTGATGCTCATGTAGAAAGAGATACTTGTAGAAAGAGGCAGGGAAACATGTTCAGTATATGATAGAAAAAGAGTGGCTAGTTTACCCTATCACGCACAGAAATCGCTGCTGATTCTGCCCTTTCTGGTGCTGCGCTGCCTCTACCTAGCTGTTGGCTGTTGTTGCCCCATTACTGTTGCAGGATCGAAGCCATGCCTGCCAAGACAATCTCTTTTTTATTTACCCAAACCTTGCCAATATTACGCTGCATGCATGCACCTGGATTACACATGAAAAGGTACTACTACAATCACGGAATGGAGGCCACACTAGATGCCAAGTATGGAGTCATGCAGTGTTTTAGGCAAAAACAAAGTCCTCTATGAAAACTGTGTACACTAGAGGAGTAGAGCGCACAAGTTGTTCCTGGAGACAATCATGTGAATTATCTTTGGTCCACATCAGCATGTGAATTAATATCTCCTTCAGCAGCTAGAGAGCTAGTCAGCATATCTATCTTTTTTAGTTTCCCTTTACCTTGTCAAAACAATTGGTGGTGGTCCGCATCATCAGGCATGATAGTCATTCAGGTTTGGATTTACTCGATCGGGCTATGGAAAACCCAGTGTTTTATTATTATTATTCAAAATTTGAATCTTTACCTAATTAAAATTTGACTTCCACCTATGGCCCTCAACTCCTAGTGGAGTATGAAAGGTGCAGTGCAGAGTGGGGAGGGAAAAAAGGCAAGCGAGTTGAAGCATGCTTGTTGTGGTGGTGGCTGAAGTGGAGACTTCAACCAAAACAAGGGTTTTCAAACTTGACATCTATTGCTTGTCATCATGTTCCGCATAATTTCTGACGCGTTTTCGAGTAAGTCTTGTAAAGCCGTCTTCCTCCTTTGCTCTCCCATTTATTTGTGTCGCCCGCTAATATCGGTGTCAAGTGTCAACTCAGTTGTTCTATGGTTGTAAAATATTATAACTAAAATTTTCACAAGTGTTTCTCGAAAAAAGACGTCGATTTATGCCATTTTCCTTTTATGGATCATGATTACACCATTTGACAAACAAATGGGTGTTTCCTTTTCCTTTTGATATAATCTATACAACCTTCCTTGATTACACTTCATCTAAGCAATCAGTAGAATTTTCTATATCTTTCATGCAGATTTAATAGTCAACCTAGGTAGCTAGTGATGTTTGCATGTCTGCACTAAGCTAGTGTTTGACTTAATAATCAAGTTTTACCATGTCATTCCAAGATATCACATACTACATGCATGTGTGCCAAAATATGTATATATTCATGATGTAGTGAAATGGCACAGATGTACGTGTACAATATATGGTTATATGGTGTTGGTGTATCTTGGTTGCTTAAAAGTCTGCGTGATATGGATGTGACTTGGACTGAATTGAGGGGGATGTGCAGCAAGACCACATGAAAGAATGTCAAAGGAGCAAACGCGATGTGCTCTGAAAGCGACTAGAGCTACTGCTGCAGTCAGTGACTCATCTGTGTGTGGGCTTGAATTCTGCGGCAAAGGAGAAATACTTTAGATCTGACCTTATTCACTACTACTACTACCATCCAAGATTAGTCTTTACGCACACTCAAGTCCATCGCACTCTGCATGCCAATAACACCCAAAATATCATATATACCCAATAACAGGCCTGTACACAGAACATGCATGTCACCAAATTTTGACTAAATTTTTGTATGAGGTGCATACCTCAAAGTCAACTTAGGCTTTTGAGACATTCTGAATAGCTAATCAATAACTAATAATTCAACTCTTAACTATTTTGTTATCTAAAACAACAACAAATGGTTAGATGATGTGTGGTCTGGTACTCAAGGTGCTCAATGCAAGAGAGGTGTTCATAAGTTAATAGCATGTATATACCTTCAACTCCACGCACCCACATTATTGCTAGTACCATAAGTAAGGTATACTATACCGTACCAGCAGCGGTCCAAATTAATCTTTTTTCTGCAGTGGCACTAGTAAAAATTGCAAAATTAAATTGGATCCTTACCATTCTGACCCTATAGCTAGCATACAAGGCGCATATCTACACCACCATGTGAAAATCTCAAAACAGTGATGTGGAAAAAAATAAAGTGATGGGGACCCAAGAAGCAGTAATTGTTAAGGGCTTCTTTGGAACAAAGGAATTTCACAAAATTCGTATAAGGATGAATTCAGTTTTACAGGAAAAATGTAGGATTCAGAAATATATGGTACTCCCTCCGTTCCAAAATAAGTGTCGTTTCGCTTCTCGAGAAACAAATGCCAGCAATTATATTACAATATATAAATATTTATACTAAGTAATTAGTATCATCGGAAAGATCTTTACGTCTAGTTTTTAATAAATTTATTTGAAAATATAAATATTGCAAGTTTTTTCTACAAATCGAGTCAAACTTGTGGCACGAAAACCCAAAACGACACTTATTTTGGAACGGAGGGAGTAGATCCTCACCATGCATATATACCATCTACTTTTTTATCCGGAGTGAAGCCCAGTTCTCCAATAGTAGTTTGTCGTCATGTAAATATTTTATATTTTATTATAACAATATCTGGAGCTCAAAGCACATGTTATTGCTATGTTTGAAACTAGAGAGTGAGGTGTATCAATCACCCTCATTGTTTGACAACATTCCCGCACTGTAAACCAACAACAATCGCCCACCTTCATTGATGCTAAAAGAGAATCTTTGAAAGTAATGCAAGCACCAGCTGATGATTAGGCATCTCTTTTATATATTTTTCGTATCAATGCACAAATTCACCTATCAAAAAAGAGCACAAATTCAGATACCCACTCGTACGTAGCCAAGGCAGCGTGGCTTCTCGTAATTCGCCCCTTTTTTGTTTGACTTTATTTTGAACAATCTACATAATTTTTTTTTCCTGGGAAAGGTTGAGATATCTTTGCTGCGTCATATGGGGGTGGGGGTTGTGTAAACGACACCTATAACGTACCATACATCAGATAATAAGCATGTCTACAAATATTAACATTTGGTTATATATGCTAGCAAATATGTATGTATATACGCTGCAAGGGGACCCGATATTTTGGAATCGGACTTTGTACCATTGCTGGATGCAAGTCGTTCTAGCTTGTACGAAGACTACGGGTTGTGAATCCGAATCACATACGAGATATGAATGGCGTAAAATTATTTTAAAATAAAAAACGGGTTAGAAGAAGCATTTTTTTAATATTAGGTAGAGACAATATACATATATATTGTTCCAACTCAGTACATTTAAACTAAGCACCACAAACAAAAATTTGTGATTAGAAGTAACACATCATGCATATTATTATCTTTTTGAAACACTAACAACAACCGACATTTGGGCCCTGCAAAATTCTGAGAATTTGCACTTGTGCACCACGCCGACCGATGATCACAGAGCATGCCGTCACCAATAATGCTAGGGTCCAGACGTACGTCCAGTGCAGGACTCCTCTAGCTGATGAGCATCAGAGCATGTGGTGTTGTCAAATTTGTTCCCTTGTGGTGGAGTGCATCAGTACATCGCCATCGGCCACACGCTCACACGCGCGCCGAGGATGGACCACAGCACCCACCGTAC
Source organism: Themeda triandra (assembly GCA_018135685.1). Lineage (NCBI taxonomy): Eukaryota > Viridiplantae > Streptophyta > Magnoliopsida > Poales > Poaceae > Themeda > Themeda triandra. The sequence goes on from JAENPR010000210.1 coordinate 225,277, forward strand.
CCTAGCAGCCACCCAGCCGGCCTGCTACTGTCAAAATCACCAACCGCAGCAGCAGCAACAAATCGCATGGAATCTTGTCACAGTCCCTCGCTGTTGCCGTAACGCGTAGCAGGCCTCCACTGATCTGAGCTGAGACGACCACACGTGAGGGTCGGCTAGCTGGTGGAGCTCAGCTGGGGTTTGCCAACCTCCTATGCAAAGGGCCGGCGTACGTGTGAAAGGCAAAATAGCACAACGTAATGCAACGCTACATATATTCTGTTGACGCTCAAAAGATTAGAAACAGGATTTTAATTCCGGCTATCACAACGATGATCTGGCATTGGGAAAATAAAGCTCCGGTGATGGAAAAACACAAGCGCCACCCCCTTCCACTTAGCGGCTTGCTCGACATCTATTGAATGAAAGTTCAGATGGGGATAGTTCATCCCCCAGTGACCTTTAAAAAAAAGTCTAGTGGCTTTAGAGAAGGATGGTGGTGACCATGCACAAGATTCTATATATACCCAGAGCACTAGAAGCTAAATTGCCACCTAGAGTGTTGATCGAAGCTCTATATGGATCACTACGACATTAAGAGAGTACCGATCATAGGCCTCCATCTCACATCTGACAAAAGACCACCATCTAGGGGTTTAGTTATAGCAGTTTTGTAACATTTGGCACTAATGCTCAAGGATTTTCAGAGGCAGATCTCTCAAGATGCTCACCGCTATCAATTGAGGTCTAACCAACTACTAGTCATGCGGCCATCTTCGTGTGCTACTAGCCTCGTAATATATAAACAAAGGCTAAGAAACCCTAGCCACTTCTCTCCCTCCACACACCCCCGTTACACAGTTCTCTCCTCTCTCCCTCCTAGCATGTCACGTTTGCCCCACCCTGACGCGAGAATATATATAAGATCCATCACACACTTCTTTGCACCATTGTTGCTCCTACTTCAAACACACTCGGTTGCCGCCCCACCCCACTTGTCATTTGCGTCCTTCTTTTTCCTTGCCGGTCGACTTGATCCTGCAGGGACGACATCTAGGAGCATGGTGCCCAAGGAGGATGACGTCCCTGTTCAAACTTCTCCCATTCATGCATTTCCCATGACCTCCCAATCCCTGTGATCCTTACTCTAGAGCCAGAGCTAGCGTTATTCCTCCGCTATGCCGTGCACCACTTCCCTAGCAACGACCTGCTTCGAGCCCCTCAGGTCCGCCCACATTGCCGATAGGATGGTGCACTTCTACTATGGCATGGTAGTGGTTTGCGCTAGATTCTAATATCTATAGCAAGGTGATCCAGGAGAGGCTAATGTGTGATGGTTGGTAATACCCGTCTCTGATCAACTCGTCATCTTTGTTTAATTCTGCACTAGTGTGGGGAGACTAGTAACAACAGATGTTTGCTCTCGAATGGATCTGCATGGCTTCAATTTTGGGCATTTAAGAGGACACTAGAGCTAGCACCCCAGGGTGTAGCAGAACCTAGAGGTGGTCTAGAGCTATTGCAACGCCCTCGGGCAAAAGTTTCAGAAAACCAGTTTTGCAATAGCAGGTTTTTATGACTACTGTATGTGTTTTCAGTTATTAATTAGAGGATGGAAAAAATTCAACACTTTGTATCATTTTGATTCTAATAGAATCCATGAAAAAAATTAGCGGGCTATCAAATTTAGCGGCGGCTGTTTCTGGCAGCTATGCGCCGCTATAGCCCCGCTATAGCGGCCGCTATACGCCGTAGCGTCAGCTGGATGGCGCCGCTATAGCGCCGCTATTTATATACACAGAGGCAACAAATTAAAATGATGAAATAAAATTATAGAATTATAAAATCTAATCTCACAAGTCACAAACTCACAAGTCACAACACATGATTTCATAGTCTAATACAATCCAAATTCAAAAACAAAATTCAAATTTCATAGTCTTTGATTTAGGGTTACATTTTGGGCTCGATTTTGGGCTCAATTTTGGCCCAAAATCGAATTCATGTATAGCGGAGAAATAGCGCCGCTATGGCGTTATTTGCCAATAACGGCGCTATAGCACGCTATAGCGCTATAGCGCCAATAGCGCGAATAGCGGCAAAATGAGTAATAGCGTCACGGCGTTTCAAATATCCCGCTATAGCGCCGCTATAGCGTAGAAATAGCCCGCTATTTTTTTCGTGGAATAGAATCATTCGTTGGTCGAAAATAGATGATAGATTAGATGATTGCACTAGCTTAGCTGATCCCCGAGCCAAAACCAAGCTAACTAGGATGGGGTGGCCGGGTGTCAAATCCGGGTGTACACATGATGCATGTGCGCGGGAAAGCTAGGATTGAATTGAAGCCGGACGACAAGGGGTTTCATGTGGCATTTGAAAGCGTGAATCCGGCGAGCTGGCCGGACCGACCGTGCCAACTGCTCGACTGGACATGTCTGCCCGGTGGAGGGCCGGGTCACACGCGCGCGACACCGCCGTCCTTTCACGGCGATTTTACAGGCCGGCCGGCCTATCGATTACGACGACGACGCGCCAAAGCTATAGGGCCGGTGTTGTCGTCTGCCAACTAATGCTCTGCTCGATCTGCATGAGGTTGACATTATTATATTATATATTATATAGAGAGAGTGTAATATGCATGAATTAGTTAGCCAAATTATAGGACAAGACGGATATGAGCCGAAGCGATCTGATGAAATGGGTCCAAATCGTCACTGTACTGAACGAAACTAGCGTATACCTAACTAGTTTTACTAGAATTAAGTTACGTAGCTAGCCTTCAAAATTATTGCAAGTCTAGTGTAGTTCGCCGCCTTGCTCGTTGTGATCCAGCCACCAGAAGCACCCGCCAGCCACGATGACTGCTCCTCACGATGAGGAAGCACATCGTTGGCGACGAAGAATTGGGCGACGAGCTCGCCTACGCTGTCGTCGTTTTTAAGGCAAAAACTGTGGTGGAGATCCCGCAACACTTCATTTTATAGATTTTATAAAGTTACAAATGACATACTAGAGAACTAACCAATCACCAGTCACAAAAAAAAAAAAAAAAAACAAAAAAAAAATCACGCCACCACAGGGTGGACACGCTGTGGAGGCTGTGGCGTGCCCCAACAACATACCATCAGGCAAGGACACGGCCACCCCTACCTGACCACCGCAATGGGGATAGCTGTTGTGGATGACGAGGAGCACCCACAGCCCCAGTGCTACTCCCGAGCCTGTTGAATGCAGGAGCTCGACCGCCAAGAGGTTAAAGCGGTTCACCAAAAATATCCTGCGCAAGGTGTCGTCGCTGCTGGCCAGATGTGGAAGGCACAATCGAGCAGCAGAGGGCCGCTCAGGCACTTTCACGTGCCCCGGCTTCTAAGCAGCGAGAGATGCTTGTGATGAGCTTCCTTGACTGGGAGATGAGGCCTTCCACATCGTGCACGGATGCCTACGATAGTACCTTCGTCGATAGCTCAACCCTTGCATGCCAAGGCATCTGATCGTCGATGATGGCTGCGCAGTATGATCAGTGAGTAATAGTTCATGATCCCCTTATGCTAGGGAGGGCATAATGTGCCATGTTCGTGGCATGTCTTATAACTTTCACCATTTCTCGATTTTAGTACAAAGAATATTTTGTGTATTCAAGAAAAAAGAAATGATATCTTATTATTATCTTTCATTTGCGCACGACAGAAGAAACAAAAGAGTGTCACCAGTAGGGGATTCTCATCGAGACAATGCAAAATCCTTTTCAAAAGGGGATAAACCGTCCCTTTCATTTCAATTTTCCTTTTCTGCCTGCTGATTGATTTGAGCAAATAAAAGTCAGTAAGTAGGTACCGTGTTTCCAACTAGATAGTGTTTCAGTCACGCATGCAGATCGATATATCCAGCATGCGCGAATAATCCATCACTGTTGTCGGAACCATCCAAAATTTGCAAGGAGCAAGCAACAAGCTTAAAAAAATTATATTCATATATTATTCCTAATACTACCAAACTGATCACCTCCAAAGGCAAAAGATATGCATGGGACATGCATGCTTATTAGGCTACTAGCTTAGTGAAGCTACACTACACCTTGTGCGCGCGTGCATGCGCTTGAGTGTTACAATTGACTAGATAGCATGCTTTTGTTGCTGCTGCTGCTGCTGTTACCTCTTTTTAGCGATCATTAGTGTATTTGGATCTATGGATACATGAGATAGATCTGGACTACCGGCCGACGCATCATGACCGTACGTGTACCCCCAAGTAATTAGGTGGTACAGACGCGCGCGCTCTCCATCCCCTCAGATCAGATCACATCCAGCAATATAATAATTGAAGAAGGAACATTCTTTTTGCACCAATCATAGCGGTTAGGTTTGCAAAGCGGTCGATAACGAAGCTTGAGCACTAATCATCGCAATTTTAATTTGTCAACACTTGACTTGAGTAAGGATTGCAATATATATATACTGTATAATGAGCGAGCGAGGCCCCTCTCGATCAGCTCCTCCTCCAAAAGGACCCAATATTATAATTAATGTAAAGCGATGATAGATAGACTTGGATGACTTCACTTGATTATTATATATTTATTAGTTGCTACATCCAATTCGTTACCTCTCTTCCTTTGGATCGGATAGTCACGTATAAGCTTTAGTACTCTCCCTCACCATTGGACACAGCTCAGCTTCATCAGTGAAGCAATTTTTTTCCTTGTTTTAGCTCAAAGAGCAGTTGTAGAGCTGAAGCTATTTTACTGAAGATAAAATAACTTTTATGACAGAAAAAACGATAATATGACCATAATGCCCTTTCCTATGTCTCTCACGCACGTCGCGGTGGTTCTCGCGCCCCCAATGGTCAAGCATGTGCGCTCCTTCCCTGCGCGGGGCAAATCGGGTCTTCACATGTCTTGGGCCCACTCGTGTGAATGAGTTGGTAGAAACCACTGGTTTTAGCTTCATCTCCCCCCTTGGCGGCTCTGGGCCCTAGGGTTGGCACTGCCGCGTCTTCTGCTGGCCAGGCCTTGGTCGGGGCGGCTTCTGTTGGCTACCCTCCCCCCTCCCAACCCTAACATCAACGTCCGGCGAACTGGCGGCGGTTGGTGGCTGGATCCGGTCTCTCCTAGGCCAGATCTGGTACCCGGTGGTGTCCTACCGTCATCCCCGGTAGGGCCCCACGCCGCTACTTGTCGGCGCTTTCGTGGTGTGAGGATGCTGCAGATGTGCGCTTGGCCTCTACGGCAAAAACGGGGTGAAAACTCTGCCCGGTTGCTCTAGGTCGGCGGCGGTGGCGCAACGTGTGCCATCTACCTCCTTGGAGGCGTCGTCGAAGCTTCTTCGTCTGAACCGGGCTAGGGACGAAAGCCCTGCTCGACAGCTTCCCAACATTGTTGGCATTTGCGGATGTCAATTCCCTTCTTGAAGGCCTTGTTGGAGCGATACTGCAACTCTACGCCCATTACCCTCCGCCCGGTTGTCGGTTGCCGCTGGTCGCTGGGGATGTTCCTACTGTGCCTGATGTGCTTTATGTATCCCAATGCAATGGTTGTCCTGCTGCTATGGACCTTGCCGTCGTTGTTGCTTGTGGATGCTTTGCCGCAACCACTTGCTTTCTTGGCGGACGCTTTGCCACCATGGTTTGTTTGGTTCGTTGGCGTATGCTTTGCCATCGTGGTCGCTTGGCTCGTTGGCAGATGCTTTGTTGTCGTGGTTGTTTGGTTCATTGGCAGACGCTTTGCCGGCGTGGTCACTTGGTTCGTTGGCGGAAGCTTTGTCGCCGTGCTTGTTTGGTTCGTTGGCGGATGCTTTGCTGTCGTTGCTCCGGATGCTCGCTCTCTGGGTGGATGTTTTGCCACCATGGCCTGGTATTTGGCGTAGGAAGCCATTGTGTTGAATTTTATGCAGACACATTTGTACCTCTAGTTGTTGGTTTGTGTTGGCGGCAGTCGCTCTTTCTTATGTATCTTTTTTATTTTACTTTGTTATTCCAGATTACTTGCTACTATTTTAGTGGTTTGTAATCTGTGATACGAGGATTCTCTCATAGCTTACTTGTAATTCACTCCTTTTAATAAAAAATGGGCTATATTCCCGTCGCGAAAACATCTTCCATCTACCTTCAGAGTAGGTCTTTAGTAGCTTTAACAAGTGAAGCTGTTTACAAAATACCCGTTCATCAAGCGGGAAAATAGCTATGCTAAATACAGCCGCCTTGGCTTTTCTTAGGCTAGAAGACCAGCTGTGGTTGGTGGTTGTGATGGGCCCGGCCGGGAGTGGTGGCTCCCCACGTACACCACCTCGATCAGACTCAGGGTCAGGCCGGCCTTCTCTTAGCCGTTTAGACAATGCAATCGTGTGACATCTCTCTCCACTCGAGCATTCCTTTTCAGCGTTCACCACTTTTGAAAGTCTCTTCTTTTTATCAAATTTTTTGTCCCGCCTCTCATATCCCCTCCTCTCTATGATCTTCAAATCAAATTAACACGACATATATTATAGAGTTGATTGCTTTCCGCCCCGTCGTTAACCACCGTCTCACGCCAAATTAATATTCTCTCATCCCTCCAATTATTCAGAGTCCTAAACCCACAACAATACTCACCTGTCGCTATGATCCTGCACTTTTGTTACATAAGCGTGCCTGCTTTTAGGATCATGTCTTGTTTGGCTTCCTCATCTCGCGTTTCAATATTGATTCGTCGTATGAAAGGTGTGCGGTAAAGTTTCACTTGAGTGCGTACGTGCTAGATAGAGTGGGGCTGACTCTAGCTGCGTACTCCTATGTATGTATCTATATATACAAATATAATAAACTGAAAAAGCGGATCCTCCGATCGATCCATCATGTTGAGTATATACATTGCAATAATTTTCTCAGTGTGCTAAGTTCCTGGTGAATTGGTTACATACAAATGAATGAGCTCACTTTTTATTCCCATTCTTTTCCACAAAAGAAAAGAAAAGAAAATACTCTTTCCATTCAAAATTATAAGACGGCTTATTTTTTCCAAATATATTACTTATCTAGACATAGTATATATTCAAGTGCATAACGCCAAGTTATGTAAAAGTTTAAAAAATGTTAAAATTTGGAATGTAGGGAGTAGATACTATTGTTGGATATGCTCCAAATTCATCCTCAAGATAAAGACCTATTTCTGACGGAGCGAAGCGGAGGCTCGTCGCCTTAGGGTTTCCACCACAGCCGCCGGTTCCATTCCATCTCATTCAGATTAGACACTCCCGTTCATCTTGTAAGCCGCCGCAACGGCGTTTGTACTGCTAATCGAGATTATAGTGAGATTGTTTTCGTGGCTGGCGCCCGTGGTTTTTCCCCTTTGCTTTGAAGGGGTTTTCCACGTTAAATCTTGTGTCTCCCCTTTGGTTTAATCCGCTTGTTCTTCGTCGTTCTTGGTTGATTGCTGCTCGGATTTACAACAACTATACACATTTTTCTCCACAAGGATGCTCCTTTGAAGTAAAAACTCTGCATGTATGCATGGCAACGACAACGATCAACACTGCAAATTAAACTCTATATAACCCGGCCAGAGGATAGAAATGTACAAACGACTTTAGTTAGGTATACGAAAGACATTCCATAACCGAAAGGAATGTTGTAGGAAGGAGAACAATCTCAGTCTACAATCTGCTTTTGTCAGTTACTAATACATAAAAAAATGCCGAGGCCCTTTCTTGCTCGACAAACAGCCTTTTTCTCCTGCTTATTTTAGTACGTTTCCTAAATATAAGAATCCCCCGTGCCCAACACAATCCTACTTTTGTGCTGTGGGAAACAAAGAACATCAGTATCATATAATTGTGCCACGTCACCCGCAAGGGCCCTCCATTAGCCAACTTTTGCTAAACGATAATGCTGCGTGCATGGCATCACGTTCCTAACTAAATTCCAACCATGTACGGTACGGCACGCCATTGTGATCAAAAGAAAATAGTTTTAAATTTCTTCAATCACTAATTGGGGGTTCAATTCGAAGTGTCAAACTTAATGGAATGGCCACTCTAACGCTATGGTATCGACAGCTAGAAACCATCGTCGCCACAATCTACTACTAGCTGCTGCATTTGACTTCCTTCAATGGTGCTATTGAGTTAATCCGCATGTCGTGCACTAGTTAGCTACTTAAGCAAGTAACCAAAGTAAACCCCCACTAGGCAACCAATCTTTATATCTATTCAAATAGTTGGGTATGCTCAACTATATCTTATAATTTACAATTCGATGAGTTATGTGCTGATAAGATTAAAAATTAGGAGTTAAGAGACATACCACTATTACATAGAGCTCATGACAAACATTTTCACCTCGTCACACCAGTTTTGTCCTTCATTGGTGAAAGTCAGCGGTGATATTAAGAGTGATCCACCCACCAACTTCAAACCGACAAAGATAATCCATTATCACAACCGAAAACACTCATCACGCTAGTTTCACCCTTCATTGGTGAAAGTCGGCGGTGATAGTAAGAGTTATCCACCATCTCAAACCGACAAGGATAATCCATTATCACAATCAGGTTCCATTACCAACTACTCCCTCCGTTCCAATTAAAAGTGTCATTTTAGACTTTCCAGACTTCTTGTTTGATTGTTCATCTTATTCAACAAATTTGTATAAATATTATTTGTTTTGTTTGGCTTATTTTATCATTCAAGATACTTTACTAATGATTTATTTATTTATAATTTACTTAAAATTTTAAATAAGACGAGCGGTCAAACAATAAGTCCGAAATAATTTATTAATAGACTCTGCCATGCATAATTTTTGCATTTCTTATAAAACTATGTAATAATGTAAACACTGTGTGAGGAGAAGCAGACGCGGGAAGTCTCTTCCATAAAAAAAACTAGTTTTGTCTAATTAAACTTTCTGAACTTATCATTATCTTTTAAAATATATTGTCTTTAATAATAAGGGACCGGGATCTAGCAAGCAGTGTCAATCTTGTTAGCTCAATCTTTATAAAATTATAGATACTGATGGTAAGGTAAAAAAAATGTAACTTAAGTAGACCGAGATTGTTTTATATTTAAGATCAGGATCGGAGGAATTAGACGACCAAATAGTTCAGCATAAATCTCCAAATTTGCACAAACACACATACTCCCTCTGTACCGATTTATTTGTCGCTTGATTTCCGTGCACTCCTCACAATCACGATTCCCAAGCGACTAACATATCGGGATGGAGGTAGTATGTGCTAGCCAGCTAGCTGCCTAGATATATAATTGTAGTACATTTCAGATGAATATTATCTCCTATAATAATAAGATTAGACCAATCGATGGAATTGGAATTTGGTTCTCTACAATTGAGTCCCTCTTTTCTTAAAGAAGCTTTGGCTGTGGATTGCATCAGTCACTTCTTGGGAAGAATTACATTCGAGTTTTCAATCCCTACAAGTCATTCTTTCACATCAATCACCCTTAAAAAATAAAACAAAAGAAAAATACAAGAATGTGTCTCCTCTAGAATGTTTAATTAATATTATATAATATGCCAATATATATACTGATTCCCTTTTTTTTGAAGCTATATATACTGATTCCTACCCTACCCATCTTCCCAACTCTAGCTAGGAAACCTATTAACGTATAAAAAAAAGAAATAATGAATAATAAATAAAAAAAAATTGATCCTATGGGCACACCCCTCGATCTGTCGTACCTCAACACTCTCCCTGTTGATTGCCGTACGCAGGTACGTCTTCAATTTTGACAGCCATTTGCGGGTCACTGAAAGAGACGCGGCGTGGGCAGCGACACTTGATGGTGCGCCCGGGTGCACGGCTGATGACGTTGTGATGCTTCTGTAACGACGACGACGACGACACGGCCACTGAGCCACTCTCACATTCTTGGCTGCTGCTCAGGACGTCGACATATATGTATGTGTGGGCCTGCCGCTTCAAAGACCTGGTGAAGAAGCTATATCGATGGATATGATAGCAGCAGCACTATATCTCGACCTTAGAATGGTCACAAATTGCGCAAGTGAGCGCATAGCTACGAGGAGTGGCGCAGGACACAAAGGCAACGGTGAAGACGGCGAGTATGTGGCTCGGTGGTGGCGCAAATTGGCGATTGGTTGGCGGCTCTCGACTGGTGTCTAGACCTACCCTAGGGATGTCTTGTTGTTTCTCTCCCCCCTGCTAGTTTGTTTCTTGGTGTCGTTATGTTGTATGTTGTTGTATTCTCTCTCGCCCCCTTGTACCTCTCAGAAAATTGTGTGGAGGATTGGCGACTACGCCCTTTCACCGCTCGGCTTACCGAGCACTTGTGAATGAAAAGTAGGTGGGAATCATTTTGATTCCCCCCGAATTCCCTCTAAAAAAATTGCGCAAGCAAGTGGTGGTGTCAACGCTGCTTGGATGTAAATGGCCTCTCACATTGGTCGTAAACCCGTACTTATTATTCAGTTATTCTTCCCTCCTCGGTCTATTGAATCTTGACCTTGACCGTGTGACAAACCACTGGCAATCGAGAACTAACTCACTAAGTGATGTGAACTAGGGTTCCCGATCTTCCGAAAGGTTCTGATAACTCTCGATTTGGTGGAGTCGCGACACAATTCGATCCGGCTTCCGAACAACTCGGTCCTGAACCCCGCAATCGCAGCACCACGTCTCCTCTGGTTATCGACCATCGATGCACGGTCGACCTCGCCAAGAAGGCTAAGTCCTTTGCCTGCTAATCGAAGAACACAAGCAAGTACACGAAAGGATGCAACCAATTTGCAGATGAATGATTAATCTCACGAGTTGGGGTCTCACAAACTGTTGGGAAAAGGCATCTCAGCAGCGGAGACATGGCACACGCTCACGGGCGCTTGGCCCCACATTTATCCTATTTTGTTACACATGCTTTAACCTGTTGTGCAGGAGTAATCGGAGACCACGCCGACCGGTGCGTCGCAGTACCTCCGATCGGAGGCGAAGACGTCGGGACGGCGATGAAGACCTTAGCCCCCCAGGCGAAGGCATCGGCCCGGGGACTAAGGCATGCGGCCTCTGGCGGAGGCACCGGGCCGGAGACAAAGACCCGGCCTCCGTCGGAGGCATCGGGTCGGGACGGCGATGAAGACCTTAGCCCCCCAGGCGAAGGCATCGGCTCGGGGACTGAGGCATGCGGCCTCTGTCGGAGACACCGGGCCGGAGACAAAGACCCCGGCCTCCATCGGAGGCATCGAGTCGAAGACCTCAAGGCGGAGACATCGAGACGACGGCGGAGGCCACCGACCTGCGCTGAGGCGTCTGGCCCATGGAAGACGGCCCACCAATGGCCGGGAGCAAGGAAGACGTAGAACGCTTGGCGGGCCCGGGAGGAGCCCATGGACCGCGAATACTCCAATGGATGACCTTGCCCCCGCCGGCCCCACCTGGAAGGGCCATAGGATTAGGGTTTCCCTGTTTCCCCATTGGAGCTGTATTGTCTTTTTGTACCTGGGAGCTGGACTGGCTATATAAGGAGCCCCCCAGCCCCTGTTGTAGATGATGACTCCCTGGAGTGGAAGAGCTTCTCCTCTTCACACTCTAGCATTGTAATCGAGTCTACTATTGAATATTAAACCTGCTGGAACCGTGTTCCAACAGTTGGCGCCCACCCGTGTGTCTGGCCGAGGATATCACTCATAGATGCCAACAAGAAAACAAATAGCGGCCGCCGCCGCTCGACGAAAACGTGCCGCCGCCGAGGCGGAGGCTCCCGCGGAGGCACCTGAACCATCGCGAAGGGGCAGACCGCGGAGGTCCGCCCGAAGCACGTATGCCTCCGAGCAGGCAACCGAAGATGAACAAAACGATGATGACCACGGCGAAGATGAACTACCTCCGGCAAACCAGGACGGCGACCAACACCAGGAAAATGAGGTAAGTCGGCTGAGAGCCGAAATGCAGCGCATGGAAGCAGAACGAGACAGGCTGAGAGCAGAGCAAGCAGCTACGCACGGGGCAATACACACCTCGGCAAAAAGCGAGAGGAGATCGGGCAAAGCAAATGGCAATATTGCAAGCGGAGATTCGAGCATGCAACCCATAACAATGCATCAAAACAACACTACAACAACCCCACAACTCAGCCAATACATGGCCGCAACACCCACAGAGATACCTCAGATCATGGTTTACCAGAGGACGTTCGACCCGAAATCCCCGCTGTCAGAAGGCCTACAGAAAGCACCATGGCCTCCGGGCTACAAGCCCATGGTCCTGCCTAGGTACAATGGAAAAACAGATCCACGGCAATTCCTGATGAGTTTTGAGGCGGCAGTTGCCTCCGCGGGAGGAAATGACAGTGTCCTAGCCAAATCCTTCGTCATCACCGCGGAAGGCGACGCACTGACATGGTACTCCATGTTGTAGCCCAGCACAATCTACTCATGGGAGAACCTGAGGGATAAGATAATCGCCAATTTCAAAGGTTTTTCAAGTGAGTCATTGTTGTCGGCGGACCTGTTCAGCAACAAACATGACAAGGGAGAGCCGTTAAGGGATTACTTCCGAGAGATTCTTACACCTCGGGCGAAGGCGCGGATGTGCCGGTTGCGTCGCAATAGAGGCAGCAATTAAAGGTCTCCGCATCGGACCCTTCGCAAGCCGCTTAGCGAGGAAAAGCCGGCCAATATGGAAAAACTGCATGAAGAGTTCGAAAAATACCGCAGATCGGACAACGACCTCCGGAAAAGGCGGACGAAGGTGAAGGCCGAGCAAAAGGTATTCCGGCGAAGAACAAAGCAATAGGGACAATAGGTCCTATGACGACAGAATTCTCAACAAAGGCAAGTCCTTAATGTGCAAAGCGGCCCGGCCTCGGCGCCCGACGACGAGCCGGGAAACGGTCGAGATGCAAAGGCTCGAATAACCAGAATTTCAACAAGAACAAGTCGAAGAACTGGAATAAGAACCGGAAGTCGAGAAGACATTATTGTATCTTCCATGGGGAAGAAAAGGGGCACAAAGCACCAAGGAATGCCCCGAAACCAAAGAAACAATGGATCGGATGAAGAGCAAGCAACAGCTGCCTCCACCCGTTCAGGAACCAGCCAGACAAGTGAATCACACCTTCACTCAGCAATACCATCAGCAGTACAACCCAAGCTACCCAGGGTACACCAATGGTGTTTTCTCTCAGCAGAACGTCGCACAGCAGTATTACCCCCCGTCCCTACCAGCATGGCGGCCTGTGCAGTACCAGATGTCTCAGTACGGCAACCAGGCACCCGTCAGAGCGGAGAATGCGATCACTTATGTCAACACTCGACCCCCACAGATATCCATGGTAGAAACACCTCAGTCTTCACATCACCGCAAAGCAACGAAGCGACGCAAAGCACTACCTCCACCTCCGCAACAAAGGCAATTCGAGGCCCTACCAAGCACCTCCGCAGCAGTCACCCGCCCGATGTACCACGCCAAAGGCCGAACCTCCGATTGAGAATCGATGAACCCCCATTCCGCTCCGCCCACAATAGGAATGATACTACCGATAGCCGGCGGTTCGGCGATGGAATTCGAGACAAAGAAACGAAAAAAAGATCACCTCCGATTGGTGAATAATGTGGCTGTGCGGGGAGCACACCGAACAACGAGTGGTCTAAGGCCCAAATCAGTTTTTCAGAAGAGGACCTCCGATTGGAGAGTTACCCTCACACCGATGCAATGGTCATAAAAGCGAATGTTGCAGGATGGGAGATAAACAGAATACTGGTTGACTCTGGGAGTTCGGCAGATATCATTTTTGCAAGCGTGTTTGATCAGATGAAGCTCAGCAGGTCTCAGCTACAACCACCAGATACACCTCTGATAGGATTCGGGGGTAGGAAGATTCACGCGCTCGGGAAAATTTCCCTACCCGTGTCCTTTCAGGATGGGGACAAGGCGAGAACAGAATACATCACCTTTGATGTAGTAGACATATACTACCCATACAATGCAATCTTAGGAAGAGGATTCGCAAACGGGTTCAATGTGGCAATCCACATGGGTTACCTTTGCATGAAAATGCCAAAGACGCATGGAATCATCACGGTTCGAGGAAGCGGAAGGAAGCCGAAACATAGAGAGAGCAATATACAAGGCTCACAAAAACATAAACACAGTGGCATCAGATGAGCCACCAGATATGCCCGGAAGAAAGACGGACATGAAAGATCAGGAGGACACAATTACAGTGCCCCTCGACGAGGCAGTGCCAAACGGGAAGGTCACGATCGGAGCAAATCTATCGAAGAAGAACGGAGAGAATTACTTAGCTTATTGTCCAAAAACGAGATGTCTTTGCATGGTCGCGAGAAGACCTTAAAGGAATTGGGAGAGACATAATCGAACACACTCTGGATTTAAATGAAAACGTAAAGCCAAGGAAGCAAAGGCAGAGGAAAATGTCAGAGGAGCGAACCTTAGCCGCGAAGGCGGAGGTGCAGAGATTATTGGATGCAAACGTCATACGAGAGGTCAAATACTCAGAATGGCTAGCAAATGTGGTGCTTGTCCCAAAGAAGAATGGCAAAATGCGAATGTGCATCGACTTCACCGACCGAACAAGGCATGCAAAAAAGACCCATTCCCGCTACCTAGAATAGACGCCTCGGTTGATAAGGCCGCCGGATGCAAAAGATTCTCCCTCCCGGACTGTTTTTCGGGATATCATCGTCCGCTCGGGGAAAGAAGACGAGGAAAAGACAAGTTTCACTATACCGACGGAACCTACCGCTTTGTGCGAATGCTCGAGGGGCTCAAGAACGCAGGTCAACCTTCGCAAGAATGGTACAAGCCGTACTACGGTCTCGGTTGCGAGAGAAACATCATAGCCTATGTAGATGACATTGCCGTGGTAAGCAAAGAACCGGAGAACCATCCGGAAGATCTCAAGGAAACCTTTGCAAACCTTAGGGAGGCCGGATTGAAGCTAAACCCGAGAAAAATGTGTCTTTGGAGTCGGCGGGGAAAAATGTTGGGATATGTCGTCGGACGAAGGTCTCGGGGCCAACCCGGACAAAACAAAAGCCGTCCGGCCATGCCCGAGCCATCAAACAAAAAAGAGGTCCGGCGACTCACGGGAAGAATCGCGGCCTTGAACAGTTTATCTCCAAATCACCGAACGCAGCCTCCCTTTCTTCAAGGCACTCAAGGCCAACGAAAAGTTTGAATGGGGACCCGAGCAATCGAAGCTTTCGAGCGGCTCAAGAAATACATGGCCGAGGACCTAATGGTGGCAGCCCCGAATAGCGACGAGCCACTCCCGTTGTACGTGTCGGCATCGCGGGGGCGTAAGTGCGGTACTCGTGCAAGAGAGACAGATAAACGGTAAGGGTGCAAAGCAGCCAATATACTATGTGTCCGAGGCATTGCAAGGAGCAAAGCTGAACTACGAGAGATTGAAAAGATAGCGTACGCAGTAATCACGGCATCAAGGAAGCTAAAGCACTACTTTCGGGACCACACTATTTCGATACCGACAAGCGGCCACCGGCCGAGATCCCGAACAACAAAGAAGCCTCAGGAAGAATTGGCAAGTGGGCTACAGAGCTGTCTCAGTTCGAGATCAAGTTTGTCGCAAGAACAGCAATCAAGTCGCAAGCACTAGCGGATTTTCTCTCAGAATGGGTGCCGACAAATACCTCCGAATCAAAATCGGAGGTATCCCACTGGACGCTTTACACGGATGGTGCCTGGGGAGTCCAGGGGGCCGAGGCCTCCGCAATCCTGTTTTCACCATCAGGAGTCAGGACAAAACATGCAGCTAGACTATGCTTCAAAGCAACAAACAATATAGCAGAGTATGAAGGTGTCATATTGGGGTTGACAAAAGCAAAGGCACTCGGGGCTACTCATGTGCTGGTAAACACAGATTCACAGTTGGTAGCAGGACAAGTGGAAAAAGAGTACACCGCGAGGGAACCTGAACTCGCAAGATACCTAGAGGTCATGAGAGGCCTTGAGAAGAGGACCAAGATCTGTACCATAACCCGTAGTAGCAATCAAGCGCATCCAGCCACAGTATACCATCAGTAGCAATCATTTTTTGGCCTTGAGCAATTAAGAGAGCATATCAAGAGAAATTAAACACAACATCCATAGCATTTACTAAGAACTGTACCAAAAAGATCAGAGACAATTAAGTCAACCAGCCATACCAAGGCCTATAAAAGGGAAACGTTTTCAACATCCACCCCCAGCATCACACACGGCACAAGTCAAGAGTAGGGGGATGGAGGTTGATGTATATTTACAAGAGTTTCACAGTAGCAATAGAGAGACAGCGTAAGAATTCGTAAGCAGAGGGCCACATAGACCAAAATGCACACCACCCTTTTCTTCAGAGCATGCACCAACGAGCCTTTCCTCAGGGAAGAAAACGGGCTAGGGGGGACACCGCGTAAGAATTCGTAACGTCCCCCCATCCCCGATCAAAATCGCTCAACAAAGGCGTGGAATGTCACATGAAAGTGAGCCCGAGGACAGGTGGTACCTAGTGACAAGTTGAGAGTCCCCATTAGCAAGGGACCATGTCCAATTAGCTATAGTAGGAGAAAAGGCAGCACTAAGACCCTAATCTCCATGCCTTAGCATGGAACCATGTAACCTAACAGCCGACCATTCAAAAAGATCAATAAAAGGTACCCGACAAAAAGTCTCCGAAATCTGACCAGTAACCACCGCGTGCAATTCAAACATGGTATGGACTAGCGTTGCAACGCGCGAAGATGAGTTTACAAAACTACACGTAAGCAAAGACAATACCTCCGTTTTAATACCTTAGCTCAGAATCAGGTAACACTGGCATATGACACACAAAAAAAACACGTATACGATAATCTAAGATTTCTTCCATAACCTCCGCGTATGAAATGAATACATCTGAGTTCCATTACACAATGTCAGACAAATCTCAGGTAAAAGGCCAAAAGTAAACACATACGTACATAGCCTCCGAACAAAAGGCAACGAGAAAAAAGAAACATCTCATGGAAAAAACCGACGAGCGCCAAATTCAACAAGGACCCCTCCATGCTAGCGACCCAACGAAGGTGTCGCGTCTATCGTCCAGCTGAGCGCGAACAAATTCAAACATATCATCAACGCTGCGATGAGGGAACACTGATCGCCAGCAATCCCACAGAAAACCGCTAACGTAAACACCATCGCGCATAAGGGTTGCAGGTTCCACCTCCTGCACAGGCCCTAAATCGGAGACCTGCGCAGGAGGATTGACCCATAAGTTTCATTACAATACGCGCACACCAGGCGCCACAGCAAAAGTAACAAATGTTTTTACATCATGAGAGACAGAAAAGTGAGACCCTAGTCTACCTCCTCCCCGCGGACGTCGTGGGCCTCAGCGGCTTTATCGGCATCTCCGTCTTGCCTCTCTTGTAATGTCTCCGCGGAGAGGCGGCACGAGCTTCGAGTGTGCCGGGTTTCCGTCGGAACCTCCGTCTCGGCCGTATCCTCGCCGGAGACACGGTTGCTCGAGGAACTTGAGTGCCTCCGCCCGCGGCTGGTTTGGAAGTCTCGCCAAGGACGGGGACACCCTTCATCACAAGTCTAAGCGGTGTCCGACCTCCCGGCGGCAGCCTTAAAGCACGCAAAACATTAACTTCATAAAGAACCAAAAGAAGAGACAAGCGAAAAGACGAAGGGAGAAAAGGTTCACCTTCCGCATCGCGTGAGCAGCGGCAACGGCCTCCGCCCGCCAAAAGGTGCCAGAAAGACTTCGGGAACTTCACGCACCGTCTTGCGGATCGGGCGGGAGGTCTCCCCGAGCTCGACGAATCGGAGATCTCGGGAAAATCTACAAGTGCCGATATCGAGACCTCCGCGAATCAAGCTCTTCAATAACCCGTAAGCGGAGGCCCGTGCCGCAAAATCGACACACCTCCGACAAACAGGGACAGCTTTGCCAAATTAGACTTGATCCAAGACATCAAGCCCGTGGCGGTGCAATCAGCGGGAAGAGGAGAGGCAATGCCGCCGAATTCCTCAAGGGTGGACAAGTACGCCTCCGCAATCTCAGCGCCGGCAAGAACCCGATCGCCTCGATCTCCGCGGTCAATCTCTCCGCCTCCTTCTTGAAGGTCTCCGCGTTCTCTTCCATGGAAGTCACCGAGTGCGGAGGTTCTCGACACCTCCGTCGCTTTGTTGGCACGTTCAACAGCAACGTCCTTGGCCTTGTCGGCGGTTTTAAGTTTCAGCTCCAAGTCCTCGACCTTTTTCATCAGGGCCTCCGACTGTTGCTGCGCGGCCTCCAAGTTAGAAACCTTGGCCGCAAGATCAGTCTTCTCGCGGCCAAGGGTCTCCACTTCTCCCTTCGGGACCTCAATAGCTTGAGTCCGTCGAGCAAGTTCCACGGCTCCCGGTGTTCAATGGCGAAGGCCATGTGGTGAGTCTCGTAGCCAATAATAAAGCAAAGTGAGAAACAACATCAAGCAAAAGATGAAAAGGCAATAGGCCAAAGCATACTCACCATGCAGTGGTGCTCCAGTTGAAGACGCAGAAGGCGTTCGAAGGGTAGCCCATCAAGATAGTTGTCCACTTGGGCTGAAGCCAAAACAAAAGAGAAACCAAAAAACAGAATAAAATGAGTGCAAACCCAGAATAAGCGAAAACATACGGAGAAAGCGGTGAATCTTTTGGCAAAAACCTCCGTAATGTTCGAAAATATCATGCACATTTAAGCCCCACGCACCGAACGTCGCGGAGGCAACTGAGAAAACAAAGACATGTAAACGTATCCTCGTTAGCAAGTCGTGCAACACCGCGTCAACCAAAATAAAGGCGCGAATAGAAGGCTTACCTCCGGCAGAAGTGGAACCTCCGCCCGGAGGCTGAGTACGAGCACCACGCGCTGGAAACACGCGCGCCAGATCAATGCCGGGCGGAGGCATCATCCTCCTGGCAATACCGGCCAGCTCAGCTGCAGAACAAAAAGGTTAAAGGTCTCCTCAGACTCAATGTTACAACAGATGTCCAAGAAAAACAACCAAGGTAGAAATTAACTTACGAAGAGAAAGCCCGCCCACCGGACCCTTGTCACCGGGAGCGGAGGCCCGCCCTTCGCCGGAGGCTGCCCGGCGGCGGCCTTGTCGGCAACAAATTCAGCATCGATGTGCTTCTCGACGGCTTACGGCCAGGACTCCCAACAAAATCATCATCGGAGACTTCGTCGGGGATATCACGAACCTGATGAGTCGGCGAGAGTGATGCCTCAGCATCCCCGACCTCCTCGTCCTCCCCCGCTTCTTCCTCCTCTTCAACGGCCTCGCCGTCTTCAGAGCTAGACAGCTCGGCAAAAGCACTAGGGAAGGGATGGACAGACACCTCCGGCGACGGAGCCCGTGCAGAAGCAGAAGGTTGTGAAGCCAGCTCTGTCTCCGCCGTAGGCAAGGGCTCAGCGGACGCCCCCACCTCCTTGGCAACCTCTTCTTCCCCGTCGTCGCCCTGGTAGCCAGCCTCAGATGCATCTGGAGATGCAGATGCGGAAGCCTCAACAACCTCCGGCTCGGAGGTCTTCTCCTTCTTGGAAGGCCCGCGGCCAACAAACGAACGTTTCCTCTTTTTTGACGCCTCCGCCTTGACCGTAGCAACGGCAGAGGCATTCTTCAATGCCCTTGACTCTCAAAGACGCGGTTCAGGCGCGGCATGAAACCAGCCTCCGCCTTCCGCGCAAGGTATTCACGTTCGGAGACCTCTCCGATTAGCTCCACAACTTTCCTTTCAATACGGTTGATGAAATTGGTCCCAGTCTCCCCTCGAGGTAAACTGAGACCGAAGACAGGGCACGGTATGCCCGCAGCTTCTCCGAAAACCGGCAATTCCTTCGGACAATCTCAAACTTGGGCTGTCCTTGGCCAAGGGCCAGCGGCCCGGAGGCCACTATCTCCTCCAGAAGGTCACGACCTCGGAGTACTTGCAAGCCGCCGCGAAGGCCTTTCGGCGGGACTTCTCGCGAGCGGCGGCTGCGCGCGGAAGACGCCGGAAGGGGTTTCAAATTGGTGTGCGGTTTCATCTCCGTCATAGCGGAGGCCGGGGGGTACCTCACAATCTTATTGCCGTCGTCATCCTCCCCGGTGACACCAACGATCTGCACGTAGAACCAATAATCCATCCAATTGGCCGGCTCCCACTTGCCCTTCGACACCACGAGATCTCCAATCGCTCCTCCCGAAACCTCTTCGCCATAAAGGTACATGGCCCCAAACCGTGCTTTCACTTTGTCCTCGCCAAACGACCGTGGTTGCTTCTGCAGTTCATAGTGCCTCACAAAGGCATTAACATCAGTCTCTCCGCCATAAGACTCCACTGCCCAGACAAACTTGCTAAGGTTCAAGAAAGCATGAGGCGTAAGGTGGTGAATTTGAGCATTGAACTCCCCCAGAACTCTCCTCAGAAAAGGATGGGCCGGCAGCCGAAGGCCGCAAGTAAAGAAATCCCTGAAAACGACCGCATACCCCCGGCGGGGGTTGGCTCAGTCTCTGACCCCGGGAGCTTGGCACGTCCGACCGGGATAACGCCCTGTTGCTCAAGGTCTTCGATCATCGCCTTGGTCATCTTGCTAGGACCAAAATCGTAGGTAATAGCGGCCATACCTCCGGGGCTGTGTGCAGGAATGAGGTCTTCGACGGAGGCTTCAACGTCGGAAAGAGACTCCTCCAGGTCCCTAGCCCTCGCGGCAACAAGCATACACTTCTCAAAGAGATCCAGCCAATCTCCGACCTTCACTCTCTGAAACCGGGAATAAGGACCGGTGTAGTGGTGGCGGAGGCAAGCGCGTCGCAGCGGAGGTGCCACGGTCGAGAGCGGAGGCAACAAGCAAGCGCGGAGGTGGCATGAGAGGCGGTGGAGAAAACTACAGCGCGAGAATTACGGCGCGGGGTAAAAAACTCTCACCTACCCCCTCCCCTTTTATAGTGGCCGGGCGACGGGTCCGAGAAGGAACCGTCCCTCCACCGCAACGGTCACATATCGCACGGTCAGAAATCAGCGGCCTTAGATCCAACGGACGAGAAAAGACCCTCAATATGCCAAAGAAAAACCGAGGTCCACCAAAGACGTGCCGGGGGGGGGGCATGGTCTCCGCTGGTCAAGCCAAGAGTTGATGGCCGGGGCCCGCCTCCGTTGGACCTAACCCTCAAGGGGGAATGTTGGGAAAAGGCATCTCGGCGGAGACATGGCACACGCTCACGGGCGCTTGGCCCCACATTTATCCTATTTTGTTACACATGCTTTAACTGTTGTGCAGGAGTAATCGGAGACCACGCCGCCCGGTGCGCCGCAGTACCTCCGATCGGAGGCGAAGACGTCGGGACGGCGATGAAGACCTTAGCCCCCGGGCGAAGGCATCGGCCCGGGACTAAGGCATGCGGCCTCGGCGGAGGCACCGGGCCGGAGACAAAGACCCGGCCTCCGTCGGAGGCATCGGGTCGGGACGGCGATGAAGACCTTAGCCCCCGGGCGAAGGCATCGGCTCGGGGGGCGAGGCATGCGGCCTCGTCGGAGACACCGGGCCGGAGACAAAGACCCCGGCCTCCGTCGGAGGCATCGAGTCGAAGACCTCAAGGCGGAGGCATCGAGACGACGGCGGAGGCCACCGGCTGCGCCGAGGCGTCGGCCCATGGAAGACGGCCCACCAACGGCCCGGGAGCAAGGAAGACGTAGAACGCTTGGCGGGCCCGGGAGGAGCCCATGGACCACCTGAATACTCCAATGGACGACCTTGCCCCTGCCGGCCCCACTGGAAGGGTCATAGGATTAGGGTTTCCTGTTTCCCCATTGGAGCCGTATTGTCTTTTTGTACACGGGAGCCTGGATCGGCTATATAAGGAGCCTCCCAGCCCCTGTTGTAGATGATGACTCCCTGGAGTGGAAGAGCTTCTCCTCTTCACACTCTAGCATTGTAATCGAGTCTACTATTGAATATTAAACCTACTGGAACCGTGTTCCAACACAAACCGACGGCGGCGGCGAAACTGTTGTCAACAGAATAATCTAAGCAAAACCCAAACCCTAACTTGGGTGGCGGCTACTGATTTATGGAGTCTAGGGTCGTGCAAGACCCCCTGGACGCACCCCTAATGGGTTCCAACTCAATACAAGGCCCAAAGACCGAAATACGACGTCGCGCGCCGAACAGCAGTTCGAACGTCAACTTGCTCGGACGATTCCCGATGACTCAGGATGAATTTGGGCCTCCAACATGTCTCATTGGAAAGGTTATCTTTCTTTAGACACCAAGAACGTCCAATTCCGAGTCTGTATGTGGCCTGGGCGACCGTTTTAGTACTGACTACTCCTGAACTCCGAACCAGACTCGAAGTCGAATTGTGTTGGGCCTCCACTTTGACTTGGGCGTCCTTGCTTGTCCTCCACGCCTCCAAAGCCATCCCTTATGTATCCCCTAGTCCTCTCCATGATTCCTAAGCACAATATAATCATTAGGTAGCAATCTATTCTCAGAATCATATAAAGACTTGCTCAGGAACGAGCTCACCTGTAAATTTAATTGTCGTGCGCGAGCTCTTGTGATTGGACCTTGAATGTCCAGCGGAGGATCATCTTGTGCATCCGAAGGAGTGATGTCCTCATCACTAAGAGCCTCTTCTCTTCAGCACCTCATCAATAATCTATCTCTAATATAGTACTATTTTTTGATTATTGGGAGTTATTACGGCAGATCACCAATATACTAACCCTAATAACAGTTACACATGGAAGAATTTGTATGTCAATATCTTCTTTGACCTTTTTGTACTTGTTTGACTTGTCTTCTCTGTCTGCGAAATCCTTCCCCGCGCTTCTCATCCTTCCCTCCACACGACCTCCTTTTCCACCACGTCCTCCTTCCCCGTCACAACCTCAACCCCCGCGCAAGACTCAACCCAATCCCACCAGTCCACCACACTGACTTCCCCTGTTGTGTTGTCTCCGACTCCCGCAGCACCAACACCGGGACCCTCGGCGTGCTAGCTCTGGCCCCTGTCGTGACCATGTCCCCACCGCACCGATCGCGCTGGTCCCAGCCGCGCTACATACACCAGCCAAAGAGCAGCGGCATTCACCTGAGGAAAGATTGTCCAGGTGAGGAGAGTGTGACAGTTGGGTGGGTCGCACGTACTCTATTGAAAATGATCGAACTTCCCTTTATTTGAAGGGAGAAGTTTTTTGTCTAAAAAAAGAGGGCTATTGGGGAGCTGCGCATTGAGTTTTGAACAGCTTTATGAAAAAAGATATTTAAGGTACAAATTGGTTATTGTTTCTCTTTCTTTCATGATTAAAACTGGACAACCATTGATATAAGATAAGAAGAGTATATGTTTTTTTTGAAACGATTCATGGACACCAATAGCATGCTTCGGGCTGATGCTTTAAGCTTTTGATATAAAAAAGATCCAAAATAATTGGGTCATAATTGCTACCTTTTGCTATGATAGTTAAATATTTTTGGGGGATGAATCAAAACTTTTCCCTCAAAATCCAATCGCACAAGTGGGAGACCTAGCCCTGATCAATGCAACGATCCCTTTAATTTACCCTACCACCTCATCTGGCACAAATCCAATACTTTAAAGAAGAAAAAAAGGCTAATGAAGTAACCCTCACCCCAATTGACCCACCTCATTCATCAATGCTCCTCAAACCAATGGCCTCAATCATTTGCAAATGATATGTTTATATGATGTAACTAAACTCAAATGCGTGAAATAGCAAATTTGAACATCATTTCTTGTCAATTTTATGGTCGTGCCATCTGTGTAGTGGAAAATATTTTTCCTTCTGAATTACAACCTTGATACCTTAAATGTGTACCATGTGCAACCAATTTATGCAGCAACTAAATTATATGGTCTTCTTTTTCCTTTATTTCTTTCATTTTAAATCATATAGATGGATAATTAAGAAGCATCCATAGTGATATGCTCAGTGAATTTTTCTTAATGGGGATGGTGGCTAAATTATAATAGACATATGGGTATTTTAAATTATCCTTTTTTATAATAGCAAGCAGATAATTTTGAGATAGACATAGTAGTATTTTAGATTAATCTTTTTTATAATGGTAGTAGTGGATATTAATTTATAAATAGATATAGGGGTTGTGTCTAGACTGTTTTTTTCATAATTAATGGTAGTAGTGGGTTATTTTAGAGTTTAGACTAATTTTTCATAATAAGAATGATGAGTGGTATTACTTTTCCTTTTTCTTTCTCATATTAACACTGTATGTGTAACAACTCCAGTTTTAGGGTTAGCCAAATCTTGCATCTCATGAGCATGATCATCACATTAGCATCATTATTGCATTTTTTTGTAGCAATTATTTGAGTGCTTGTTTTAAAAATGCAAAATAGGGATTTCAAATGAGTTCTAGAAGTCATATTTGTGGTGTTTTTCTCAAAATGGAGCTTTAACAAAGTTCGTAGAGAAAATTATTTGGAGAAGCTTTTGTTTTGACCCCAATTTATGAAAATGACTTTTAGGGCTTCAAAAATGGCAAAAACAGTTCCAAAAATTGATTTTTAAATGTATTTTTGTGACCCAAAATTGTATTTTCAAATCGAGGCTGATTTAGCAAAAACTTCCTTCATGAAAGTTATTCATCTTTTAATTTTGAGCAACTTTCATTTTTGGACCATTTCCAAATTCGCAAGATTTTTCAAATTAGAAGCAGTCAAACGTTTCAGGGGATTTTGACCAGGGTGGGACCCACCCCGGGCCCCACCTGTCATCATCTTTTTCCTCTCCCTCGCTTCGCCGTCGCGCGCGCGCCGACGCCCGCGCAGCGCTGCTCGCTTTCGCATTGCCGCCCCCGCTGCGCCCGCCCGATGCCCCTTTTGTCCCCTCGTCGGCCCTGTCTCCCTCGCCGCTCGCTTTGCCGCTCGCTGCCACCCTGGCGCCGCGCTGGAACGCCGTCCTGTCGCCGCCCGACGCCGCACACCATACCCGGCCAAACGAAGCAGCCAAGCGAGTCCCGACGCCGCAACGGGCACGCCGAGAGGCACTTGAGCACGCCGCAGCGTCGCCCGTCCCGTGCACTCGCTTCGCCCCGCGCGCGCGCGCATCGCGCCAACCGCCATGGACGCCGCGCCATGGCCATCATGCCGCCGCGCCCGTGACTCCTCCCCGGTCCAAATTGGACGCGCCCGCGCCCTTAAAAGCTTCGCCTCACTCCCCAGCGCATTTCGCCCCCTCCAATTCCCTCTTCCTCCCTCCCAGCGAGCTCCCGCAGAAGCCGCCATGGCCGCCGCCGCGAGCCGCGCCGGCTAGCCGCCACCCCGCTCCGCCATTTTCACTTCTGAGCGTGTCACCGAGTCCGCCTCGCCTTCCTTCACCTTCACCGCGTGACCGTGCTTCGATTTGACCCAAGGTAGAGGCCAATCGGCCGTTTCTTTCCCGGCAACGGGAGCCGAGCTCCGGCGAGCCGCCTTCGGCGTCGTCGCCCGCTCGCGCCCGCCGTCATCTCCTCCCCCAAACACGCGCGCTAGTTCCGCCATGGCTTCGCGAAGCCCGTAGGCATAGCCAAGCGCAGCGCGGTGCCTCGCTCCGGCGTCTCGCCGACGAGCCGCGCCGCCACCTCGCCGCCGTTCGCTCCGCCCGGTGCTCTAGTGCGCGATAGCCTCCATCTTCACCACGCCGGTGTCCGCGCCGCCGCCACGAGCACGCCGGTGCCACTCGCGTCATCGGAGGAGCCGCCGTCGGCGAGCTCTCGCCGGCCGGACGGCGGTGCCCTATGCCGGCCGCTGACCGGTGGGGCCCCCGACCGGGCCCACGCGTCAGCAGCGCTGGCGTGTGTGCGCCTGTGTGCGCTGCGCCGGGTACGCGTAGCAGCGCGGGCCCGCGCGTCAGCCGCAGTGGGGATCACCCCGGGTGCGCGTAGCATTTTAGGGTATTCCCGGTTTTAAAAATGATTTTCAGAAAAAGATGATTAATCTTTCAAAAATCATATCTCCTTATTTATAGGTCCATTTTGGATGATTCAAGTGTCCATATTTTTCTTATGATGAGCTTTATGCATGTAGGGTATTGGTTTATTTTTATGAAATACTTTTCTGTACAGTTTTATTTAATGTCTCTAATTGCCTATATTTTGTTAAATGCATAAGTAATTGTAGGATTATCAGAAAAAATGTGGTTCTTGTTTTGTTGCTCTAGTTAGGAGATGCTTTATCTGTGAAAAATATTATATATATATGTCATGTGTAGAAAATGCCCTATTTATTTATTATGCTTGCTTTGCTTAGAGTTTAGGAAATTCATAATTAATTATTTATGCAAGGTTTATGTTTGATAATTTTTCTAGGGTGTTTTTATGCCTATAAGTAGCTGTTAATCATATGAGATCTGTTGTTTGACACTTTTCATAGTGCAAAGTATTTTTAGGTCTTGGTTTATTGCTGCCTTGTCTTTTTTATATAGGATAAATGGTTTACTGTTTTGGCTTGAAAATTTTATGGTAGACTTCATGTTACCTAGCTAAGCTACTGTAATATTTGTAGATTTTTCTGAGCAGTCTAGCTATAGGTTGCTGTTATGCCCTATTACGATCATGATCGGTTAATCGTCGAAGTCTAGGTCAGCTAGTGTCCTTGCTATGTTAATTATGGTTGTAAAAGGTGTAACATGTTAGGATGTTGTTGACTACCTTGTAGATTCAAGATTGATACATCATCATCATCATCATACGCTTTAAATTCGTATTGCATTCCCGATACTCATACGCACGATGCATCATACGGGATTGCGGAAGGAGTGACGCCCGTAGTTCCCGAGGAGCCGGAAGGAGAGGGAGCGAGGGAGCGGTGCGGCGAGGAGGCAAAGCACAGACGAGGAACCGGACGCCGACTTACCCGAGTGCCCTAACCATCACCCTAGCTCCTTTGAGAAAGGCAAGCCCGGAGCATTACTCCTACGAGTTTTCAAAATATTTTACTTGAGTCATTTATTTATTATGATGCATTAAGTTAATAGGCGTTGACTTGAAACCGTTACTGCATTATGAGTACCTTGATCCACCTGAATACTGTAACCCTATTAAGTTCAGGATCGCGCTTATGCTTAGCACTGCTTAATTAGACCGGTAAAAGACGGATGATTGACCCTCATCCGCGAGGTAGGTGGTTACTGCCCTATGGTTGATACTATGGAGGTTGGTTTAGGGAACATAACCATGTGGCCTTGTTAAATCACGACTAGTCGGAGTTTGTGGTGTGTTAGACCACGGAAACTCCGGCGATGTCACTTAAGGAAATATGGCTTTGTACGTCCTCGGATCATGTTGAACAATGCCTCACAGATAGCTGGAAGGATGCGGTCATCCGACCGCGAAGCCTTGAGGATGTTTGGGCCGGAATTTCAGCAGAGTTGAGTGTATTGCCCACAGGCGCGGTATTAAAGCCAGTGGCCGGTCGCGCCGGAGGTACCTGGTAGCCGGGCATGCCCTGGTGTAATCGTATTTGCTGAAACCCGCGTCTCCTCCCGAATAGACCAAGGTGACCGTCACTCGCTCCGGCCGCCGAGTGTGGTTTGTGTGAGGAATACCCGCCACGGTGGTTTGCAATCGATTATAATCGCCATCGTTCTCGGACGGTGAACACTTGACCGAGTAGCGGCACTGTCGCAAATCATTGTGAAAATAGGATGGTTATGGTTCTATGTGTTGATGCTGGTATGCTCAACCTGAAGGATAGGATAGCATTGCTTGCTCATACCCTGGAGTTGGAGTAGTACAGGTGCTAACCTAGTGATGTCAGGATCCAACTTAAAAGATGATAAGCTAGAGAGTCCTTTATCACTAATTAATTATTTAATAAGCTCATCTTTTATCGCAAGTTTAAATGAGTCAGCTACCCCACTTATAAAGCCTTGCATACTCCTTGGTGTCACTTTATTTTCATTTATGACGGGTAAGTCTAGCTGAGTACCTTCTTGTACTCAGGGTTTTATTCCCTTGTTGTTGCAGATGGTGAGATGTTTTATGGCTATTGCCCAACTTGCTTCTACCCTGCGTATGGGGATGAGTAGATCGTGGGCACGATCAATCTATCTATCGTACCTCTATGCTATTGTCGGATGTGATGTTGGACCAGGCACTATGTTTCAACTAAGTGTACGTTTGTGAACCAAAACTTTATTTGCTTCCGCAATTTGAATTTGAACTTGGTATTGTAATATTTATTTCGTACTCCGATGTAATCTACTATTTATGAACTTATGTATTACTATGAATTGTTGTATGTTGAACTCATTTCGGTCCGAATTTGTATTGTTGAAAGTTTGAAATCCCTCGAGATTTCACGGACTACCGGGTTGATATAGCCACGGTGTGCTAATTAAGTTGCTTCGGTGACTCATTAGTACATTGTGTTTATATTAATTGGTCGGTTCTCATTACGGTGGCATCGGAGCGGGTTCAACGTATTCCTGTTCATAAGTATTCTTAAAACAAAATGATTTTGTTTTACAAACACTAATTACGAACTTATAGCCACTTAATCTCATATATAGGTTTTTCAAAAGTGTGTGGTTTTCAAAACTTATATATGTGCCTTGGACCAGTCATATCCTTTATGCCCAATTAAGGACTTTAGGTGGCCTATATAAGTACTAACTTGGGGGATTATTGCATCATATTTTTATTTGTCGCGCTCATACACGACGGTTTTGTATGAGGGCCATTCAATTGAATGGTTGTGTTTGGATCAGTTTTGCCTCTACGCCAAGGTAAGTGTGAGTTGTGAGAGCATGATCGGACGCAATGCCGATCTAGGGGAGTGCTTATTGGTGCTGGATTATATACATGTTCACACATGTTTATAAGAAGGTACTCCATGTGAGGGTGTCGTCTTCTGATGACTTGTTGGGTAGTATGCACTTGGGAATGGGTGCAAGTAATCGGAGATTTCACCTTATTCGGAAGGTGTCTGGATTTTTACGTCGCTTGCATTCATTGGGATTGGGTTGAAATGAATCTTCTGCAGGTACACTAACTTCGTAAAAACGTGTAGCCCGACTAGTTACCGATATATGAGAGCACGTTTTGTATGCCACCGCCTAGATGTATTAGATAATAATTTTAGGTAGTGAGGACGTATGGAACGTGCATGCATCATGATTTACATATATGCTCATGTCATTCATTACATTCTCCTCTTCCCTTACAATTAAATTGTCTCGATTCCGCATCTCCATGCTTTAATTATTAAAATTGTTGCTCATTGAAATTAAAAATCTTTTCAGATGGCTCGAACCAAGCAGACCGCTCGCAAGAGTGCACGTCCACCCCGCCACCGCAAGCTTGCTTCCCGTGGGAGCGCTTCTCTTGTGGTGCGTCGGGCGCCGTCCCACCAGCTCAGGGAGGCTGGCACTTTTCTGGGGAAGAGTGGCTTGCCCACTCTCCTCTGGAGGCTTCTGCACGGTGCTGGTTACCCTCTGGGCACAGAGGCACAGTACTACTGGGACGCTGGTGACCGGAAGAACTATGGCTTTGTTTCTGTGGTGGTTGTGGTGCCATCCTTGGGCCGTAGTGAGATGTGGACTGGATGGACGGCCAAGGGTGAGGGCATCACCATTTTCGATGTTGCTCAGGATGCTGCTTTCCTCATACTTGAGAAGATGGTGACGGAGCTGCCTAATGAGGTTCAGAGGCTCATTCCTAGTGTTTTTCCTTTGGCTAGCCCCCGCATTGACACGTGGAGGCAGGCTCCAGGATTATCACTAGTGGCTGGACCTCAGGAGGCAGACTGTGGCAGCGCAATTGCGCAGAGTGTTGTGTTCGCCTTGATGAAGGCGTATGCAGCACAGGAGGAGCTTGCTCTCTTTAGGCACGACAAGCTGGAGCGTGTTGAGAGAGAGAAGGAGGAGCTACAGGAGATGTACGAGAAGAAGCTCGAGGAGCTCAGAGAGGAGATGGCACTGATGACGGAGCAGAGAGACCAGGCTGATCAGAGAGAGAAGTTGGCCATGCAGCAGGTCCAGGAGCTTCAGGCTAGAGTTGGCAGACGTGACGCCACTATCAAGAAGCTTGGAGACACTTTGGCCCGTACAGTTGGAGAGCGGGATGCAGCCCGGACTGAGGCACGTGGTTTGAGGGCTGCTCAGTACACTCTCCGGGAGGACTTGCACGAGAAGGAGGTCTACATCGACACCCTGCGTGAGGAGATCTTCGCAAGACAGCACGAAGAGTGGGTTGAGTCCCCGCTGGTGACGCAGCTAGTCAGGAGTGCGGTAGCCTTATGCGCCTAGACTAGTGTGTTGGTTAGGGTTAGCTGGACTGCTGTCCTTCGTAGTCCGTTGCGACTCTTTTGTTTATGTATGTGTCTGTAGTTGGTACGCTAGTAAGTGATGGATGTGACCTTGGATCACGTTGTTGTAATGCTATGTCGTCGCTATGCCTAAAAAGTCCAGTGTTCGTGTATGCTGGCAACCATGGATATTGTAAGACTCTATGTGATGTTTTGACATAATATAATTAGTGCAGCTGTGATGTGGAAAAATGAATTATTGTGCCATGTGTGGTTAATTGTATGAATTAATTTTCCTTCAATTAATTTCGCAAGGCATGATCTATTTATTCGTTTACCCTCAAAGATTCAGCTCCTAATAGTGGGAAAATATTATGGTTGAAACATGCAGATGGCGCCGATCACCCGCAATGGTCGTGGTAGTCGTGAGGAAGATGAAGGGCATGGGGGTCGTGATGACGCAGGACTGGATGGTGCACCACCCCCTCCTCCCCTCACCGCTGAGCAGTTGTTTGCACAGTTTCTGGGAAGTCAGCGTAACATTGAGCAACTTCTGCGCGCCAACTTTGAAGCAAACAACAAACGCCATGAGGATCGTCAGCCTAACCAGTACAGTGAGTTCAAGGACTTCATGGACACCAAGCCACCAGTGTTCAGGGATGCCCCTGATCCACTCTTGGCTGATGCTTGGATCAACACTATGGAAGAAAGGTTTTCTCTGTTGAGGTTATCTGAGGAACTGAAGGCTACCTATGCTGCACACATGTTTGAGGGTGATGCTAGGCTGTGGTGGAACAACCATCGCCAAACCTTTCCTGAGGGTCAGCCTATCACTTGGAATCAGCTTGTTCGTGAATTCCGTGCAGCTTTTGTGCCACCAAGTCTTATGGCAATGAAGAAGACAGAGTTCCATAATCTGACCATGGGGAATCGTTCTGTGAGGGATTATCATCATGCATTCAACAACTTGGCCCGTTATGCACCTGAGTTTGTGAGTACTGAAGCCAATAAGATTGCTGCTTTCAAGAAGGGTCTCAGTACAAAGCTGATGAAGACCATGGGTACCTCTACCCGTGTGACTTTCAATGACTTCTACAATGACTGTCTCACTCAGGAGAATCAGAACAACCTGCATGCTGCTGCTAAGAACCGTAAGAGGGCTAATGAAGGTGGTTCCTCCCAGCCGAGGGCTCCACCTGCATATCGTCCTCCATTTCACAACCAAGGTTCGGGGTCTAAGTTTAGGCCTCCACAGAAGAAGAATGTTCCTGCTCAGAATCAGCAGAAGTTCTCTAGGCCTTTCAGGATGCCTATGCCTCATGGAAAACCAGGTCAGGCCAATCCGCTTGGTGCCAAGCCGGCGTGATGGGTCCTTGCTTCAACCGTGGTCGGTCTGGACACCTCTACAGGGCAATGTCCTCATCCAAAGAAGCACCGTCCGCTCGTGTGCATCACACGTCTTTGGAGGAGATTCTTTCGGAGAACCCGTGACAGCTGGTATGTTCCCGTGAACCAGATTCCTCTTCTTTGTTTTGTTTGATACGGATCATCGCATTCCTTTATGAGTCAAGAATTTGCACAAAAGCATAGTCAAACCATAAAGGAGTTGAATTTAGAGTTTCGGGTGAGTGCAGCTGGGGCTGACATCACCACGAGACATATGGTACTTGATGCAGCCTTGGAGTTAGATCAGTGGAGATTCCGGATGAACTTGATTGTTCTGCCCGGACTAGGTGTGGATGTTATCATAGGAATGAGTTGGATGCATCATTGGGGTGTAGTTTTGGATACTACCAATCGGATGGTGTCTATACGGAATCCGATGGGGGAGGGCACTTTCCAAGTACCCTTACCTCGGAAGATTCCGTTAGAAACTGTGGTATATGCTACTAAAGTGACCCCTCTACATGAGATTCCAGTAGTATGTGAGTTTCCGGATGTCTTTCCTGATGAGCTTCCGGGTCTTCCACCGGATCGGGAGATTGAGTTCCACATTGAGTTGTTGCCTGGAACAGCCCCAATTTCTAAGAGACCTTACCGTATGTCCTCTGATGAGTTGAAAGAACTCAAGAAGTAGTTGCAAGAGTTAGCAGATAAGGGTCTCATTCGTCCTAGTGCATCGGAATGGGGTAGTCCCGCTATGTTCGTGAAGAAGAAGGATCAAACTTTGCGAATGGTCGTGGATTACCGCCTACTTAATGCAGTCACAGTCAAGAACAAGTATCCTCTACCCCGTATTGATATCCTATTTGATTGTCGAAGGCCAAGGTATTCTCGAAGATTGATCTGAGATCAGGTTACCATCAGATTAAGATCAGACCTAAAGATGTTCCTAAGACCGCTTTCTCTACAAGATATGGGTTGTATGAGTACTTGGTTATGTCCTTTGGATTAACCAATGCTCCTGCATACTTTATGTATCTTATGAATTCGGTCTTCATGCCTGAGCTTGATAAGTTTGTGGTGGTATTTATTGATGATATCCTGATATATTCAGAGAATAAAGAAGACCATGCTGTGCATCGCAGGATTGTACTGGAGAGACTGAGGAAGGCTAAGTTGTATGCTAAGTTTAGCAAATGTGAGTTCTGGCTTCGGAAAGTTCAATTCCTTGGACATGTTCTCTCTGATGAAGGAATAACTGTGGACCCTAGCAACATAGAGAAGGTAGTGAATTGGAAGACACCCAAATCAGTTCATGAAGTACGAGGTTTCCTTGGTTTAGCAGGGTATTATCGCCGATTCATTCCCAACTTTTCAAAGATTGCCAAGCCAATGACAAAATTGTTGCAGAATGAGCACAAGTTCGCTTGGACAGAAGCGTGCGAAACAGCTTTCCGCACTCTGCGGGAAATGTTGACCACTACTCCTGTTCTAGCGCAACCGGATATAGAGAAGCCGTTTGATGTATATTGTGACGCGTCCAAGATAGGTTTGGGATGTGTGCTTATGCAAGAAGGAAGAGTCATAGCTTATGCCTCTCGACAGTTGAAGAAACATGAAGTGAATTACCCTACTCATGATTTAGAGCTTGTTGCTTTGTAGTGCATGCATTGAAGATCCGGAGACATTACCTCCTTGGCAACCCTTGCAATGTGTTTACGGATCATAAGAGCACGAAGTACATCTTTACCCAAGAAGATTTGAACATGAGGCAACGTAGATGGTTGGAATTGATCAAGGATTACAATTTGCGATTGCGGTACCACCCCGGTAAGGCCAATGTAGTGGCCGATGCTTTGAGTCGGAAATCTCAGGGTGATGCTCTTCCGTCAGAGTTGGTAGAAGGTCATAATCTTATGCATTCAGCGATCTTGAACAATATTCGCATCAGATGTGAACTGGAGGGTAAGATTAAGGAAGGTCAAAAGTCAGACAATGCAATCACAGAGATCAAGAAAAGAATCAAGAGTATGCCATCTCAGTTCTTCAAGGAGGATGATCAAGGAGTCTTGTGGTACGATAAACGTCTAGTTGTACCACAGGACAAGGAACTCAGAAAGCAGATTATGGATGAAGCTCACTTGTCCAAGTTATCTATGCACCCCCGGTAGCGTGTAAGATGTTTCATGATCTAAAACGTCGGTATTGGTGGTCTCACATGAAGAGAGATGTGGCTGAGTATGTAGCAGAGTGTGATACCTGTTGTCGGGTGAAGGCTGTTCACTTGAAGACAGGTGGTTTACTTCAGCCGTTGCCAATTCCAGAATGGAAGTGGGAATGTATCAGTATGGATTTCATCACCGGATTACCCACTACACCAAAGGGTCATGATTCTATTTGGGTCATTGTGGATCGTCTAACCAAGTCTGCACACTTCATACCTGTTCATACGACATATCGTCCACATCAGTATGCTGATATCTACGTCCAACAGATTGTCAGATTGCATGGTGTACCTAAAGAGATAGTGTCTGATAGAGGACCGCAGTTTGTAGCTCACTTTTGGGATCAGTTGCAGAAGGGTTTAGATACTCAATTATTGCACAGTACTGCTTATCATCCACAGACCTCAGGCCAGACTGAAAGGGTGAATCAGATTTTGGAAGATCTATTGCGTGCTTGTGTTTTGTCTTGGAAGGGTTCATGGGAGAGGTGGTTGCCGTTAGCAGAGTTCTCTTATAACAATAGCTATCAAGAGAGTATAAAGATGTCGCCTTTTGAGGCCTTGTATGGTAGGAGTTGTAGAACACCTGCCAGTTGGGTTGAGACGGGAGATAGACGATACTATGGTATTGACTTTATTAAAGAAGCCGAAGAGCAAGTCAAGCTTATCCGAAAAGACATATTGCGGCCGCACGGTCCCGACGAAAAGTTATGCGACAAGAAAAGACGGACTGTAACATTTCAAATTGGAGACCATGTGTATCTGAAGGTGTCCCCTATAAAAAGAGTGCAACGTTTCGGTGTGAAACGGAAATTAGCACCTCGGTATGTAGGACCTTTCAAAATCATAGAGCAGAAAGGACCTGTGGCCTTCAAGCTAGAATTACCTGAAGATATGAGTGCTGTTTTCCCTGTATTCCATGTATCTCAACTCAAGAAGTGTGTGCGACTCCCGAAGGAAAAGATCAAGATGTCGGATGTCAAACTGCAGCCAGACTTGACCTATGAGGAGAAGCCAGTAAAGTTGTTGGATGTCAAGGAGAGAGTGACACGGAACAGAACGGTCCAAAACGTACAAGGTGTGTTGGAGTCATCATGATGATCTGGATGCTACTTGGGAGACTGAGGACTACCTTAAAGACGCATACCCGAGTTTCCATAATCGATGGTTAGTTCGCTCAAATCTCGGGCGAGATTTCTTTAAGGGGGTAGGTAACAACTCCAGTTTTAGGGTTAGCCAAATCTTGCATCTCATGAGCATGATCATCACATTAGCATCATTATTGCATTTTTTTGTAGCAATTATTTGAGTGCTTGTTTTAAAAATGCAAAATAGGGATTTCAAATGAGTTCTAGAAGTCATATTTGTGGTGTTTTTCTCAAAATGGAGCTTTAACAAAGTTCGTAGAGAAAATTATTTGGAGAAACTTTTTTTTGACCCCAATTTATGAAAATGACTTTTAGGGCTTCAAAAATGGCAAAAACAGTTCCAAAAATTGATTTTTAAATGTATTTTTGTGACCCAAAATTGTATTTTCAAATCCAGGCCGATTTAGCAAAAACTTCCTTCGTGAAAGTTATTCATCTTTTAATTTTGAGCAACTTTCATTTTTGGACCATTTCCAAATTCGCAAGATTTTTCAAATTAGAAGCGGTCAAACGTTTCGGGGGATTTTGACCAGGGTGGGACCCACCCCGGGCCCCACTTTGTCATCATCTTTTTCCTCTCCCCCTCGCCGCGTCGCGCCGCGACGCCACGCCAGCCTGACGACCCTTTGCTTGCTCGCCCGGGCTGCTGCCCCGCCGCCCCATTGCGCCCCCCCGACTGCCCCTTTTGTCCCCCTCGTCTGCCGGCCCTGTCTCCCCCTCGCCTGCCTGCTTTGCCGCTCGCTGCCACCCTGCCGCCGCGCTGGAACGCCGTCCTGTCGCCGCCCGACGCCGCACACCATACCCGGCCAAACGAAGCAGCCAAGCGAGTCCCGACGCCGCAACGGGCACGCCGAGAGGCACTTGAGCACGCCGCAGCGTCGCCCGCTGCCCCGCTGCACTCGCTTCGCCGCCTGCGCCGCGCGCGTCGCGCCAACCGCCATGGACGCCGCGCCATGGCCATCATGCCGCCGCGCCCGTGACTCCTCCCCGGTCCAAATTGGACGCGCCCGCGCCCTTAAAAGCTTCGCCTCACTCCCCAGCGCATTTCGCCCCCTCCAATTCCCTCTTCCTCCCTCCCAGCGAGCTCCCGCAGAAGCCGCCATGGCCGCCGCCGCGAGCCGCGCCGGCTAGCCGCCACCTGAAAGTCCCTAGTTTGGTTTTGGCTAATTGATGAAATCTAGGACTAACCTTGTTTATCTAAGTGGTTGATTTAGAGAAAGGTTGTCCACATGATGAGCTTATTGCATATGAAGCATGACACATGTCATGTGATCAAAGATGAAGATCAAGACGATGCTTGGCTCCATGGACCGGTGTTGAAGGTGAAGGGCTAGTCGAGGCTTCGGAGTGAAGGACCATGCGATGGTGAAGCTCGGGCAAGACTAGGCGCCGATGGACCGATGCACGGTGAAGGGCAAGTGAAGTCGAGGTCGATGGATCGAGACGGTCACATGATGGTGTGAAGTGTTCATATCATTTGGAGGAACAAAATGGGCTCAAGGCAAAGGTATAACCGATAGGGCCATTTTGTTTTGCACTCAAGACACCATAGAGGGTGTGAGTGGTTTAGGATCGATAGCCGCACTATTAAGAGGGGAAGTCTTATCGGCTATTCGACGCACGGGTGCCACTAGGTGAATTCATGAAGTGCATTGCATGTAGGGCCTAGTGAGCTAACCTAACCTTTGGGAAATGTTTGTGAAAAGCTAACACACAAGCACATGGAGATGTACACTTGGTGGTGTTGGCACATTTACAAAGGTGGCGTTTTGGTGCGCTGTGGTTTGCAGGGTAGAGATGGGTTTGGGTCCCTCTCTTCCTCCCGCCGAGGCTGTGAGGCGGGATTCGGCGCTTTCGAGAAAAATGGATGCATATTTTCTATTGCGCCGGATGCAAAATTTGGTTGAATTCATGCTATCTTTGTTGATCAAGTTGGTATACTTGTTGGATAGCATGTCTGAGAAGTTGGCGTCACGACGGGCTGAAAAACGAAGTTTTGACAGCGCCGGACGCGCAGGGCTTGGGCGCCGGACTTGGCCCGGCGCATTGTGACTTGGCGTGAGCGAGTGTCGCGCATCGGACGCGCGCCGGACACACGCGGCGGACGCGGGCCGTTCACTGTGCAGAGTCCGGCGCGTCTTGGGCTTCGTCGCGAGGCTGCTGGGCCGTCTAAGGGCGGCGGACGCGGACCAGAAAGTTTCTGAGCGCGGGCGTTTCCTCCGGACGCGGGCCGCCGGACGCAGGCCGGACGCGGGCCGGACGCGAGGTGATTTGAACGTTGGGCCGCCAACGGTCGGCTGTCGCGGGCGCGCGAGGAGGCGCCGGACGCGTCCGGCGGGTTGAAATCGGCCTGCCCGAGGGGTAACGGTTGGATTTCGCCTTGGGCTTATAAATAGCCCCTTGGCCGGCCATGGGAGGCTCTCTTGCCCATTTCTACTCACTTGCTCATCCTTTGTGCTGGAGAAACACTCTCCCTCTCATCTCTCTTGCTTGTTGCTCATCCAAAGTGAGATTGAGAGATCACCTAGTGCATTGCATTGCTTGAGAGCATTCTAGTGGCACTTGTGGGTGGTTTAGCCGTTGGATTTCTTGTTACTCTTGGAGAGTACCGCTTCTAGCCGGCTTGGAGATTGTTGGAGGCGTTGGCAAGAGAAGGTGTATGTTCTTGGCCACCTCCGGTTGATTTGTAAGAGGTTCTTGTGCTCACCTCGCGGGGATCGCGAAGAGTAACTCTATTGGATTGCGCGTGTCATTGAGTATCTCACTTGAGAGTGGCGCCTTGTGGTTTCCTTGCGGGGAAGTGCCTTGCGGGGCAAGTGGCTTGAGGGTCACACCAAAGGACCATCTAGGTGTTGGTCGACACAACGGGTGACGTAGCTTGGCGGTGCCCAAGTGAACATCCGGGGATAAATCATTGTGTTCATCTTGTCTCCCGGTGATTGGTCATCATCCTTTGTGTGTTGCCGATTGATTGATTGTTCATTTCTTGGTGATTGGCAACCTCGACTCTACGCGTCGGTATAACAAGCTCCTACCCTCTCTTGTATTACTTTGATTACTTTCTTGCAAAGTAGAATTGCTTGCGTGGTCGGTCGGGAACCACATCTTGTGTAGACTAAATCCCGTGGGTAGAATTGCTTGTGTGGTCGGTCGGGAACCACTTCTTGTGTAGACTAAATCCCGTGGGTAGAACTCTTGATCACTAGTGGTAGCTCTTGTGTGTACTAGTGATCACTTACTAGAATTGTTTGGATAGGAGGCTTGCAACACCTAGTAGGCTAAGCATAACTTGCTTTCCGCCGTTTGTGTATCTAACGAAATTTGCTTAGTGAGTTTGTAGAAATTTTTATAGGCTATTCACCCCCCCTCTAGCCATCTAGGACCTTACACCACCCCGCTCCGCCATTTTCACTTCTGAGCGTGTCACCGAGTCCGCCTCGCCTTCCTTCACCTTCACCGCGTGACCGTGCTTCGATTTGACCCAAGGTAGAGGCCAATCGGCCGTTTCTTTCCCGCAACGGAGCCGAGCTCCGGCGAGCCGCTTCGGCGTCGTCGCCGCTCGCGCCCGCCGTCATCTCCTCCCCAAACACGCGCGCTAGCTCCGCCATGGCTTCGCGGCCTCGTAGGCATAGCCAAGCGCAGCCGCGGTGCCGCTCCTCGGCGTCTCGCCGACGAGCCGCGCCGCCACCTCGCCGCCGTTCGCTCCGCCCGGTGCTCTAGTGCGCGATAGCCTCCATCTTCACCACGCCGGTGTCCGCGCCGCCGCCACGAGCACGCCGGTGCCACTCGCGTCACCGGAGGAGCCGCCGTCGGCGAGCTCTCGCCGGCCGGACGGCGGTGCCTGTGCCGGCCCGCTGACCGGTGGGGCCACCGACCGGGCCCACGCCCGCCAGCTGGCGGCGTGCGTGTGTCTTTGTGTCACAAGCAATGGTGCCGGGTACGCTTGTAGCGGAAGCCGCGGGCCCGCGTCGGCCGCAGTGGGGATCACCCCGGGTGCGCGTAGCATTTTAGGGTATTCCCGGTTTTAAAAATGATTTTCAGAAAAAGATGATTAATCTTTCAAAAATCATATCTCCTTATTTATAGGTCCATTTTGGATGATTCAAGTGTCCATATTTTTCTTATGATGAGCTTTATGCATGTAGGGTATTGGTTTATTTTTATGAAATACTTTTCGTACAGTTTTATTTAATGTCTCTAATTGCCTATATTTTGTTAAATGCATAAGTAATTGTAGGATTATCGAGAAAAAATGTGGTTCTTGTTTTGTTGCTCTAGTTAGGAGATGCTTTATCTGTGAAAAATATTATATATATATGTCATGTGTAGAAAATTCCCTGTTTATTTATTATGCTTGCTTTGCTTAGAGTTTAGGAAATTCATAATTAATTATTTATGCAAGGTTTATGTTTGATAATTTTTCTAGGGTGTTTTTATGCCTATAAGTAGCTGTTAATCATATGAGATCTGTTGTTTGACACTTTTCATAGTGCAAAGTATTTTTAGGTCTTGGTTTATTGCTGCCTTGTCTTTTTTATATAGGATAAATGGTTTACTGTTTTGGCTTGAAAATTTTATGGTAGACTTCATGTTACCTAGCTAAGCTACTGTAATATTTGTAGATTTTTCTGAGCAGTCTAGCTATAGGTTGCTGTTATGCCCTATTACGATCATGATCGGTTAATCGTCGAAGTCTAGGTCAGCTAGTGTCCTTGCTATGTTAATTATGGTTGTAAAAGGTGTAACATGTTAGGATGTTGTTGACTACCTTGTAGATTCAAGATTGATACATCATCATCATCATCATACGCTTTAAATTCGTATTGCATTCCCGATACTCATACGCACGATGCATCATACAGGATTGCCGGAAGGAGTGACGCCAGTAGTTCCCGAGGAGCCGGAAGGAGAGGAGCAGCAGGGAGCAGTGCAGCAGGAGGCAGCACAGGACGAGGAACCGGACGCTGACTTACCTGAGTGCCCTAACCATCACCCTAGCTCCTTTGAGAAAGGCAAGCCCCGGAGCATTACTCCTACAGTTTTCAAAATATTTTACTTGAGTCATTTATTTATTATGATGCATTAAGTTAATAGGCGTTGACTTGGAACCGTTACTGCATTATGAGTACCTTGATCCACCTGAATACTGTAACCCTATTAAGTTCAGGATCGCGCTTATGCTTAGCACTGCTTAATTAGACCGGTAAAAGACGGATGATTGACCCTCATCCGCGAGGTAGGTGGTTACTGCCCTATGGTTGATACTATGGAGGTTGGTTTAGGGAACATAACCATGTGGCCTTGTTAAATCACGACTAGTCGGAGTTTGTGGTGTGTTAGACCACGGAAACTCCGGCGATGTCACTTAAGGAAATATGGCTTTGTACGTCCTCGGATCATGTTGAACAATGCCTCACAGATAGCCGGAAGGATGCGGTCATCCGACCGCGAAGCCTTGAGGATGTTTGGGCCGGAATTTCAGCGAGTTGAGTGTATTGCCCACAGGCGCGGTATTAAAGCCAGTGGCCGGTCGCGCCGGAGGTACCTGGTAGCCGGGCATGCCCTGGTGTAATCGTATTTGCTGAAACCCGCGTCTCCTCCCGAATAGACCAAGGTGACCGTCACTCGCTCTGGCCAGCGAGTGTGGTTTGTGTGAGGAATACCCGCCAGCTGGTTTGCAATCGATTATAATCGCCATCGTTCCTGGACAGTGAACACTTGACCGAGTAGCGGCACTGTCGCAAATCATTGTGAAAATAGGATGGTTATGGTTCTATGTGTTGATGCTGGTATGCTCAACCTGAAGGATAGGATAGCATTGCTTGCTCATACCCTGGAGTTGGAGTAGTACAGGTGCTAACCTAGTGATGTCAGGATCCAACTTAAACTTAAAAGATGATAAGCTAGAGAGTCATTTATCACTAATTAATTATTTAATAAACTCGTCTTTTATCGCAAGTTTAAATGAGTCAGCTACCCCACTTATAAAGCCTTGCATACTCCTTGGTGTCACTTTATTTTCATTTATGACGGGTAAGTCTAGCTGAGTACCTTCTTGTACTCAGGGTTTTATTCCCTTGTTGTTGCAGATGGTGAGATGTTCTATGGCTAATGCCCAACTTGCTTCTACCCTGCGTATGGGGATGAGTAGATCGTGGGCACGATCAATCTATCTATCGTACCTCTATGCTATTGTCGGATGTGATGTTGGACCAGGCACTATGTTTCAACTAAGTGTGCGTTTGTGAACCAAAACTTTATTTGCTTCCGCAATTTGAATTTGAACTTGGTATTGTAATATTTATTTCGTACTCCGATGTAATCTACTATTTGTGAACTTATGTATTACTATGAATTGTTGTATGTTGAACTCATTTCGGTCTGAGCTGTATTGTTGAAAGTTTGAAATCCCTCGAGATTTCACGGACTACCGGGTTGATATAGCCACAGTGTGCTAATTAAGCTGCTTCGGTGACTCATTAGTACATTGTGTTTATATTAATTGGTCGGTTCTGTTACAGTATGTTTTCTTTTTTTATCTTTGGAACAAATATGAAGGATTTCTTGTTCTTGGCCAAATATACACTAACACAATGCTAAATGAGCATAGCTCAGTTGTTATGTTACTTGTGGCGGAATTTGTCCACCCAGGTTCAAGTCCTCAACTTGGCACGGGTGCTCCCATTTTTTTCTAGTCGACACTCCCGTCGAATGTAGTTCACAAAACAAAAACTAACACAACAAATGAAAGATGGGAAACATGTTTTGTTAGTGAACTTAGAGTAGCTCAGCTAGTTAGTTTCCTTGTGTTGAAACCTACCTCATCCGGGTTGAAGTCCTTTATACTCGTCTTTTTTCTAGACTATTTTAAAATTTAATGATGATATTTTTTCAGTTATAGGTGACATACCTATCAACGAGAGGTGTATATGGTGAACTCATGGATGTTAAGACTCGTCGAGGCAGTTCCTTAGACGTGCCCATAGAAGTAGGATATTTGCGTATTTAATATGTCTAGAAAAATTATATATATTGACGGTGCTCATACGTGCCTACTAGGCTAGACAAAGGATCAACCAACGATGGTCAACTGTACAATCCGGAGTCAGTATCCTGTTTTTACACAAACACACACAATTTCAGTAGCACAACAGCTCCAGTTAATCAATGAGTGGTAGTATACGTGCAAAGGGGCAAAGCAATGCTCTGAATGGCATACAAACAAATTGTACTCAAAATAAAGGCATTCAAGTTGCCGATAGCCCCGAATGAGAAGCAGTGTACAAACTTGTAAAAGACACACGTAGGCCCTAGCGTTCCTGTCTTTCTCAAGCAGGACAAATCGCAAATCAGACAAATTAAAAAGAGGATAGCACTTGAAGGAACAATTGACTCCAAAGCAGGAAGAGGGTGTGAATCACGACAATCTTTTTCCCCCTTTCTTGTTTGTGAAGAGGCGAAAACAAACAAACAACAATATATAGGAAAAGACGTTGATGGAACCCTTTTTGTCTCCAAAACCGACAATTCAAGCAAGCCTCTGGCTCTACCTGTACACACTCTCTGACTTGAGTCCCAGTGCAGGCTTGACCCTGCGGTCGTCTCTGCTTGATTAATTATTCTCATTAGAGCTCTTGCTTCCTCCATGGCAATTGGCAACAAGGAATTAATGACAGGAGAACTCGATGTGTGGGGCGGTGACGAACTGACAATTTAGAGTAAAATGGAGTTCGGTTCCCAGCAGCTCCAGCATCCCTAAGCTTCACGGCATTTGGGCCGGACTGCGGACAGCAAGCGGCTGACTAGGCCGCGCAGTCCGCTGGGCCAGTGGGCAGCATCAGTGCAGTCTGGCCTGCAGCAAATGGAAATCCACGGCGTAGGCCTTTTGGCATGGCGCTTTGGCGTTTGCGCTTTAGTCCCAAACTGCTTGTTGAAGCCCGTGACAACAGGGAGCGCTGCTATTTAGGAGGGCTCATGGCGACGAAGGAAAAGCACGCAGCTGCGCAGTGGGCACAGAGCGAACTATTCTTTCGCCTTTTACTAAAGAATACCGTGTGCCTGCAGCAATAAGCAGCATACGCCTATTTTTGAAGGGTTCTTCCTCTCTTTGAGGAGGACTCCAACAAATCAATACAAGTTTTGTGTTAGCACATCTTAAGTATATTTTTAGAGGATGCTTCATCTCGTGATTCATTTATTGATTCTGTCTACATTTGGTAGTCCGTCTAATGAGACTGTCTTTTCAAAACTCAGCAGATTCTGTTTATACTTCAACTGCCCATGAAACAAAAGCGAAACCATGGTGAGCGATACAATATATCTCACCAATTCTGAATTACCGGAAACACTGATTCAGCATAGTATTCCTCTCTGTTCAAACATAGTATTCCTCTCTGTTCAGTGGAAAACTGGAAATATTGTACCATCAAACAAAAAAATCCTATCTGTTCCAGACTGAAAAGAACACGACAACTATTGCAGATGCCATCCTTCTCAGATGTCAGAGCATACCCAAATCTTTCACTAGAGCAATGCGTCGTCTATTCAGGAGGCAAAAGTTGCGTTCAAAAATTCAGGAGGCAAAAAGGACTAGCAGTAGAACATGGACCTCTTCGGCTCATCTTTTTATCACTGGAAGTTGCTTTCGGACCACCACCAGAAGCAGGAGCAGCTGCACTGCCGGAGCTTGACGCTGATGCCGTGTCAGAGCCTTGGGCGAGGTAGACGCGGGCACGCTGTGTGAGCTTCTGGGCGTAGTATGCGGGAGGAACTGCCATTACAAACAATCAGCAAAGCATCACGTTAACATTTTCTTCCATGCACCATGCAAAATTGCGCCAGTAACATTGTATTTCTATTAATGATGCAGATATCCTTATGCAGTCATGCTTCTAGGTTTGGATCTAATGACAGCTTTGTTGCAATTGTTCACCTCGGTCTCCCTCCACCTCCTGCTTCACCTCGTCCTTGCTCTCCTCGGTGTCCCTCCACCTCTTGCTTCACCTCGTCCTTTCTCTCCTCATACTCCTCTGAGTTTGGATCTATTAACTGCTTTGTTGCAATTGTTCTCCCCTAGATGTTGCAGTAGGTTTCACTCAGCTTGGTGCAATACTGTTTTTTTTTATATGTTACTCTAGTTGTGTCGAATCCGCATGTTCCGAGCTCACCGCGGGGTGGAGGTGCTGGGCCAGGACGGATGTGTGCGGGTCGGGTCCCTTGCGGGAGGAGCGGTCTCATTTTTATCTACTTCCTCCTCTTAATTAGCTGGGTGGGCGAGCCAGGCAGGCGTGACCATCCTATGAAATTTAGATCCAGGAAGCAATTAGTTCAGCGCGGTTCGCACCCACCCGGTTTTTACTCTTATTTGGCCGGCGAGCCTCGGAGGGCAATCGGCGTGCCCACGTCGGCAGCTGACATGGAGCCATCGTGTTCCCAGCATGTCCCGCCGTACGATCCACCTGCCTTCCTCGGATTGGATGTCCCGTTCTCGGCTGCATCGCCGCTCTTCCTGTCATTCTATTGGGCCGCGCCTCCCCTGCTGCTGCATTCAATTTCTCCTACCTACCCGTTCCTCTTTCTTTTTCGTTCGCCCTTCCAGCTTCCTCGCACGAGCGCCTCGCCGTTCTTCTCGCCGCAGCTGTCGCCGCCGCTGAGCCATCCCGGTGCGCCGCGGCTCCCGTCCTCTTGCGCTCCAGGGTTTCTGCTCCGTGGTGAGGCCACCTTCTTTTCCTGTTGTTCCAGTCTTCGGCTCTTGTCGTCGTCGTTGTTGGTTTCACAGTTCCTCTGCCCGTTCGTCCTCCTGTTCTTCCGCCGGTGCAGGGTTCCTGCTAGGTCGGCCCGTGC
Source organism: Themeda triandra (assembly GCA_018135685.1). NCBI lineage: Eukaryota > Viridiplantae > Streptophyta > Magnoliopsida > Poales > Poaceae > Themeda > Themeda triandra. The sequence continues at coordinate 270,100 of JAENPR010000210.1, forward strand.
CTCGCATCTGCCTCTCCTCCTTCCGCCGGTCCGGATTTCGTGGGTTCTTCCGATTCGATTCGCATTTGCCTCTGCTCCTTCTGCCGGTCTGCTTTTGGTGTGTTCTTGCGATTCAATTCCGGCCGCGCACGCGCTGCGCCCCTGGGCCGTCATCGTTCTCGCCGCCGTGTCTATCGTCGATCCGCTCGCGGGTGCTGTGCTCGTCGCTTCGGCCTGCCGCATTTCCGGGTGAGGGTTTTCTTCTTGTTCTGGTTTTGCGCTCTGCCCTTTCGGTCTCTTTCCTCTTCTCCCCCTTCCTTTCGGTCCTCTTTCTTGCGGTGCGGATGCCGGCCATGGCGCGCACCTTCTTCTCTTCCTTGGTTTTTGGGGCCTTCTATGCCTGTCTCCATCGCCAAACCTGTAGGGCATTATGGATTCCTCATCGCCCTTGTGGCGCATTTGGCCGGCGATTTGGGGGCCGTAGGGTTCGTCTGTTCTTCTCTTTGCTACACTGTGTCGCCTTATTGTTGTTGCCGTCCTGGTCCCGCTCCAGTTCGTCGGTTTGCTGCCGGCTGGATTTTGTCGGCATCGATCTGCTTGCGTGCCCTCTAGATGTTTCGATTAAGCTATTTTATCCGTCCGAGGTGCAATGCGGTTTTCTCGTCTGACCCGGCGTGCCTTCGGCTTTGGGTTTTCAGATTGAAGTCTGCCTTCTCTTCGTTGCCTTAGCTTTCATCTTACGGTATTTCTCTGTTCTCTCCTCATGTGCGTTCTGTGCTTGCAGGTTGTCTCTGGTGCTGCACACCTTGTTGGATTCAACGCATTATGTAGGTATAAGTTATTCGTTTCTGTGTCCTTGCTTTGCAGGGTTCCGAGTAGTTCAGGATTCATAACAAGTAAACACACCTTTGGCAAAAGTTAACTGTGGTTGCAGCAGTAGTGTCGGCAATATCATCTCATTTTTCCATGCGTCCAAGGCCTTCATTAGTTATATTGTGGGCTATAAGACAGTTGCCGTTGCTATTGCATATATGTCTGTACCTCTTATTGGATACTCCACAACAATCTGGGTTAATACAGCCTGCCTTCCAGCTCAGTCAGTCCTCATGGCATAAGTTTGTGCAGACAGCGTGGTGGCAAACAAAATGTTGTGTGTTGTATGCATTTAGTTATGAATTGAAGAGCTGTTCAATCTTGTGTGTGGCAAAGTACGATGTTCTGCCGAATTTTGTGTGTGGCAAAATACTATATTCTGAATTATTTCTTGGTGCTTATAGATACGGCTAGAGCGGTTGTTGCCTCCACCTGCTTAGCAGGGGAGGCCTTCCTCTTCCCTGTGTGCATGCTGCTAAGGTGATGATCTTTTTCTTTCCTTCGGTTTTATATGTTGCTCTGTGGTTGGTTGTCTGTCTTGGTCCGGTTGTCCAGCCCGTTGCCTGTGTTCAGGGTTACTGGATTCGATTCCATCCCTTTTGGCTCCATGCTCTCTAGGTGCCCAGTTTTTTTTTTTTTGAACGCAATGGAGGTGCCCAGTGTTCCTATGCTTACAAATATGAATCACCATGTTCTAGCGAATGCTTTTTAGTTCGCCTCGCGATTCTATGTTCAGCACCTATACATACATGAGCGCGTTCTTCTAAGAGTTTTCGCCTGTAGTTTTTGCTGACTCCTATCCAAAAATTGGTACAGGGAAATGTCATGTATGCTGAAATTCCAGGGGTTCATATAGAGGCTAAGAGCTCACTCTTAGAGGCTGGAAAGACGTACAAAATTAGTAGATTCAGAGTCAAAGGGGCAAAGTCTTCGTACAAGCCTGTTGCCGGTAACAACATGATCGAGTTTACTCACTACACACAGGTTGAGGAAGTGGGCAACACAGCGGATACTTTCCCAGCTTATGTCCAAACAATTATTCCTTTTGACCAAATACGTCAGCGCATCAGAGAGCACCCGGACTTCATCGGTGAGCACTAGAGAAGAAAACATTTGCTTTTGCGGCCCATCTCGCTCTTGCCCCCACTCTCTCTATCTAGGTGAAGCTCAAAAGGATAAATTAGAGTTGGGGATTGTACAACAAATTTGGTTGATTGGTTCTCGTCTCGTCATGTAGGAAACCCACTAAAATCTGTCATAATCTCGTCAATGAGTATTAGATCACATTTGATGAGCTACTGCCACAAACCAACTTGCATACAGCCTCAATAATATCCACTGTGCTTTGGGGTGGTGGCGAAAAGAAGAGGTCAGATTATGAACAATAGTTCTTTCGAAAAGGTTACCAGCGACAGTAGTACCATGCAATGTACGAATAGTTGCTTTGGTTCTCCATCGAAAATTGAACTTTTGGCTGACTAACTACAGATCTAAATATTCTTGATGGACTAATTAGCGCTCCTTCAGGATCCTATTTTCACTTACTGAAATGGCACCTCTATATACTGCTTGTGTTTTTAGTTTTCTTTCCTTTACAACACTCTTGCCTTAGTTCCTCTTTTGATGTTATTCTCCATGAATATAGAGGCTACACATGCATATGCAGGTGTTTCCATTAAAAAAAAGATTCATCAATAAATATGTAGTTTATTTTGTGACATCAGTTCTGTATGTTGTAGCATGAGATTTGTTTGGGTAGGTTCTGTTATGAATTATGATTATGAAGTTAGTCTGATGGATGGATGATTGTTAGAAAATATAGAAATACAGTACCCAGATCTCTGTTAATATTTTACCAGGACCTTAGTGCCTGTTAAATTAGATTAGATGAAAAACTGCTTTGTGTTATCAAATCATGCGGATATTTTTTACTGATCAAATACCTTTGGGATTTCAGTAGGTCCAGGAGCGGCAGGTTCAATAGGAGGTTAAGGTAGAGACCGATAATGGCAGGTTCAATAGGAGGCCAGGTTAAGACCGATAACAATGTTTGACAAAAGGTATCCATCCTTGCATAATTTGCTCTAAGGAACCAAAACCACTCAAAAAACAATTTGTTGCTCCTTTCCTTCACTGCCAACTGAAATTGATTTATTTCTCTTTATGGATGTCGAACAGAACAATGGTTTCCTCTACGTTGTGCAAGGTAATTGCCTCTCAAAGATTGTCATTGCGAGTGCACGACTTCCAGATATAGTGACTAACTGACTATAGCAACCAACTCATTCTTTCTGGTTTTGTAACAGTGGAAGATGGCTTCATGTAGATTATTTTCTACCAGACTATCAACTTTAGTCTAACTGATACATACCATTTGCTAGATTTTCCAAATCACTCAAGCTACTAATATGACACAGGCACATTGTGAGATTTTAACATTATGTGGTACCTATACTATTTATGGCATTATCCAATCAGTATTAATAATGCAGAGGCCCAACTACACCTTCCAGTTATGGGGGCATGTCCACTCATATTTTTTTTTTAATTTACAGATGAACACAGAGGGGAGAGGCAGAACAACATAGAAGTGCTTGTTGTACTTGATTAAATCTTTTTTATATATATAATAAGGCAATGCTCATAAGTTTGGCCTACCATTTTTAGATGCATTTCCGGAGATTCTTTCTCTTACATTTTTATTATGTTGACAACTTAGGCAAAGCGTCTGGGTTTAGCCAATGCTAGGAGTATCCACGGTAGCGAAATTAATTTCTTGATTGCATATTTAGTCACATACTTATGAGATCTGAGGTTGTCATGCCATTGCCTGTGATGATTTCTCCCTTTGCCTGTTCATTATTTTTTTATGACTAAAGAGTCAAGACCATTTGGCCCCACTTTATATAAAGCACAGAAGATTTTCTAGGGAAACCAGCTTTTACAGAGTTCAAGATAAAGTGCCCATGGCACAGGCCTCCTTTGCCTGTTCATTATCTGTGATCATTGCCTGTGATGCTAAATTTTACACTTTGGTTTTGTGCAGTCACTTTTGCCTCTCCTGTTTCTTTGAGTTTTTGGGCATGAATTGTTCATCTTTTTCCATCCAGTCTTGCAGTTGCACTAATAATCGCAATGTTTTCCTTAGACCAATAGGCTCTATATTTATTTGGTATGTAATTTGGAGCAAGCCATTGCTATTTCTTCCTTCGGTATGCATAAGATTAATTTTGGGTGCTATGGGGAAGTTGAAAGTCACTGACCTCTTGTACATTGGTTTGTGCAGCGATCACGAAAAAAATGGTATGTTCATAATTGCGGTACCAGGGACAACTTTCAGTTTCTGTCTTCATCCAACCGATGCCTACAATTTCATTTGTGCATATTGCAAGTTCTCCCTATGTAAGGTAAATAGAGGCACGGAGCAATCTATATTTATACCGTTGTAACTTCGACCACTCCAGCTACTTTGGATATCGATTTTTCCTTGCTAATGTTGTGGGGTCATGGAAGGGTTAGGTTTTCCATGTTAGCAGCTTGCCAATAATTTCAGTTGGGGATTATCTTTAGTTTTCCATTACTGCAAGTGTTACAGTCTAACTTTCCCAACTATTATGCTTCCTATTATCTAGCAAAGGCCTTACTTTTATTTGTGAAATGTTTGCAGTGATCTATGCTCCAGACTGAACTATATCAGTGCATCCTTATTTTTTGGGAAAATCTAATGTTCACACATGTGATTCTCTGGCGTCGGTCACATTGATGTTTTAACCGTCGGATATTCGTTGTGTGGTCATCTGGTCGTCCTTCTTTGTTTGTTATTTTCTGTCTCTGGTTTGTGGGGCCACTCTGTCGGCGCCTATTTTTGATTTTTGGGAACCGCGCCTTCTTTTCTATTCTAGAAATAGAGCCGTGGAGTCCGACGCTTTTCATTTCTGACCTTCGTCTTCTTTCTTCGTCACACCATGGAGTTCGGCAAGGCGATTGGAGGGCGGTTTGGCTAGGGTTCGTCATTTCTTCTCCCCTTTCTCCCTTTTGATTGATGGATCTGCGCCCTGGGGGTTGGGGGTGGGAGGGCAGCATGGCCGCGCTGTCTGGGTGGGGATAGGGCCGCCCTGTCGGTGCTAACGGCGAGCTCAGGTCGCCCTTTTGTTCCCCCCTCTGTTTATTTTCAGTGTTGATGTTATGCGTTTGGATCTGGAATCTCAGGTTTCTCGCGCGTGGGGTTGGTGTTGGGGGATTTTGGGGTCGCGTTTGGTGTGGCGGGATGGTTGGAGTTGGGAGACGGAATGCTTCTGTTCGTGTCACATTTTTCGGGTGTTGATTTGTTGATGCGAGGGTTCCTTTTGTTTGAGGGCTGCTTGTGCAGTCCGCAGAGTGTGGGAGGAGGGATCCGTGAGGGATTTGCATGGGGCCTTTCATGTGGTGTGGGATTCACTGGAATAACGAAATACTGACTAGGCAATTTCTATGAATAGCTTATAATCAGTTTTAGGGTGTTGAAATGGTTATTGACTTGTTTCTGCATGCGCATTTTAGCCTATTATTAGTTCAGTTTTTGTACTAGCAGTAGCAGTTCAGATCGGCGGTATGTGTCAGGCCATGCACATACTTAATTCAGACGTGAATCTTGTGCTGTGCTTGTGTGGTGTTGTCTTCTGCTCGGCCTCTGTAGGAGTAAGTGCGTGCATTGTGGTTATTAGGGGTGTTCTGGGGGCTGTGTTTCCTAACACAAGGGCGGAGGACCAGCCCGAGGTTTATTAGTACATTTTCCATGTTTTCAATGGCTGACTGTTTTTGACTGATACACAGAGTTGCCAACAGGTAGTGCAAAGTGCAGTAACCGTGGCATTAGTCTTTCATCTGTATATATATGTCTAGATGGTATCTGCTGCTCATGTTCTGCTATGACATCATACTGTATATCTACATTGTGCAAAATGCGCTACCATGTCGTCCTAAGATTGTTAATGCACCGCATTTGATGCTTTGATCATGTTGTTTGAAGAATTTTCTGAGTTACTTTTGGTTGGCTAACTGCGGTGTTATATGAGATAGAGTGCCAATGTCCCATTGATCTTAATTCCCAGAGCAATATAGCTCAAGAATGTTCTATACTCCTGTGTGATGGTCATGTTGTAACAGGCTTGCACGTCGCTTGAAATAGGCAGTGGCACTTCTAGATGCTCCTGAGATGGGTGTATTAGCAGCCTTGCAAGAAACTGCTCCTAGTTCCACATCTAATAATTACGTGCCAACGTATTGGACGCTTTTGTCTTATGTTGTATCATTGCATCCCTTGTCTCATCCTCAATGTGAATGTGGTTATGCTCTTGTGAACTGGAACTTGTAAATTCATTGCTTGTAATACACCCAATAGTTTGGTTGTGCCTGATTGGCTCCTAATTCATTGCGTCGTTTGGACGTCTAGCAGCTTGCCGCCGGCAAGCTGAACGGAGTCGAGCACGTTCAGGCTGTAGTTGCCTGTCTGTGGCAGCTGAAAATACTGAATGCATTACCGTTACAGTATTTGATTTGACTCCTAATAAAAAAGTGAAGCTAAATCTAGTGGATGGTGGCACTATAATTTTAGATATGTTCTGCAATCTATTTTTTGGTGTTCTCCATCAAGAATGCTGATGTACAGCCCATTCAGTTTTGCTTGTTGTAGTGTGCAGCTAGTCCATGCTCTGTATATACAGGTTCATTGTCAATTTTGCATTTAGGATATAGTTGTTTGGTCTGAATTTATAATACTAGGGTGTTTTATTATTGTTGATGTTTATTATTCAAGATCACTGATTATATAGTCAGGTAATCATTAAACCCTTTTATTGTCAGGTAACTGGAACAAATAGGCTGAATTCTTATTTGAAGTTTTGAACAAGTACATATTTGAGCCTTGGCCCTCAAATTGAAGCCATTGATGGAAGGTAGAGTTTACCACTGCTTACTAGACTTTTATTGTCAGGTTGATAATACCACTGCTCACTATACTTATGATGCTTATTTCGAACAAGTAATGGAACAATTTGGCTTCCCTTTTTGTTCTCACCATTTGTCTTCTGTGATTGTTTGTTTGGCATCTTTGTTGATCATCAGTAGAAACTAGTGTCTTCCTAACCTTTCTTAATATATTCAGTAATTCATAGGAGTAACATATATCCTTATTACTATCTGTTTCTATTTATCTTTGTCAAGCACCGAATCACTGTTATTAAATTTCTTTTTATGTCGCAGTCCATGCTCTACACTTTTATTTAAATCTAATATATATTTTTTTTAAAAAAAAGATATGCATCGAACTAGCCTCGTTGACACAAATGCTGAATGTGAAGTTTCTGAAGATTCAGATGATATGTCTGTTAATGAAGTTCAATGTGAAGGCACTCGAATGAACAAATCAAGTTCTCGAACCAATGCAGATGCTATTTTAGGGCTTGATGATGATGCTTTGTTTGGAATCATTCAAAAGATTGCAAGTATGTTTGTTTTACACTTACTCCTTTTTTTCATCTCATGGTGCTGCTATCTTTTTTATTTTTCCCAAGGTACCAAGTTATTACATAATTACATCATTGCTATTTTTTTTGTTTGTTTATGATGGAAACATTTAACTAGAACCTTTTCTTTTTATGCTTGCAATGGTTTGAGGCAGATATTGTCAGGCTCTATTGGTCCTAATGCCAGAAGCTCAAGTGTTCCCATCGAGAAGATTGTTACTGGTACTGATGTGGGCTCTATTGGTCCTAATGCCGGAAGCTCAAGTGTTCCCATCAAGAAGACTGTTACTGGTATTGATGTGTTTCTCTTTTCTGAGGTCATTGATAAACTTAGTCCAGAAAAGAAGCTTGTTATCAAGGCATACGGATTCGAGTCCTTGCTTTGTTTTGACAAGTGTGAGATACCTCTGTCGTTTGCTCGGTGGCTGGCAGATAATGTTGATGTCAGGAATTCTGAAATTGTTGTGAAGAACATGCGTATTCCTCTGAGCCCCCAGCTAGTTCATGATATTTTAGGTATTCCGATTGGAGGCAAATCAATTGAAAATGCTAAGTCTGGTAGTGTGAAGGTTGACTTCCTTAGTGTCATGGGTTGTAATTCTTTGCCATCTGCAAGTACTTGTGCTGAAAATCTTCTGAAGGATTGTTTGTCTGACGATGATTTTGTCCGCAATTTTTTGGTTGTGGCACTGGTTACATTCTTGTGTCCTAATTCAAACAGTTTCCCTAGTCGCAAGTATCTTGAACCTTTAATTGATGTCAAGGCTGCCAAGGAGTGGGATTGGTGCAAGTTTGTCCATTTTTGGTTACCGAATCAGATCAAGAAATATAACTTATTGAAGAAGAAAGCCACATATCCATTTGTCTTCCTTGTGGGTTGCTTGTATCGATCTCGTGTGAGTGTTTTTCCCTAATTTTTATTCATTTCTTTTCTATTTTTTCACCGATTTTTTTGTGTTTACCGATCTATATACAGGTTTTGTATCTTGACTTCCTTTTTATTGGGAAAGAACCGCTTCCATCCATTTTACCTCGCATCAATGAACGGAAAGGTGCCATGATTAAAGAATACTCTGAATCTGATTGTGTCGATGACCATTTGTACGGCAAACATCCTGTAAGTTTTGTTTTTAGTACCTTTTCCTTGCTGTTCTAAAATTATTATGGTAACATGATCTAAGTTTTTTATTTTTGTTTGCCTTCCTTATGTGCCTAGATCTTACAGCTTCAATGCACCTGCTATGGTACCACAAATCCCACAAGAACTCCCCCAACCTCTTGCTATAAGGACGGTTCCCGCTTCAAGAAGATATTAGCTGAATCTATTTCTCCATCTCTATCTCCTCGGGTTTGTATTTATATGCTCTTTTGCTGAATCTATTTGTGTTCCCATTGTGTTTTCTATGTTTCATATCTATCTAGGTATATCTATATCTCCATTTAATTACATAAGGCATCCTAGTGTTTTCTGGTGCTTGCACATGTAAACTAAAAGCAATTTTGTGCATCAATGATCACTATTTTTTCTATCACTTCATATCTTGTTTTAATATGTTTTAAATTTTCTGTAGACTTTGGATGACATTACTTCATTATACTTGAAGCACACAACTTCTCCTAATGAAATGGGTCCAATACATGTTGAAAGCGCTGTTGTTGATGTGATAAAATATTTTTCTCACCGCGCTCAAATAGATCATATCCCAGATCTTACTGAAAATGTTAATGAAAGAGAAGTTGCCGCTGATATTGTTAAGTCTCATACTACTGAAATTGAAGGTCGTATAACTCATGTTGATGGACTTGTCCGTAACATTGATTCTCAAGGAATTCACATCGATGGTCATTCACATGATGCTGATAATGACGGACATCTAATCCATGATGGAATAGCTGCAGGTAACAATCCTATGGCCAAAATGTTTGCTTTCCAGTTGTTCTATAATGGTCAGCCAATCTCTTTAATTATAATGGTTGCTTTCCAGTTGTTTCGTAATACTAAGGTTTTTCTTAATGAAAATGTAGGAGTTGTTTCTGACCAGTTTCATGTTGGCAATACAACTGTACCTGTTGTTGAAAATCAAGTGATAATTCCATCATCATCTGAGACACAGTCACGTTCAGTTCAACTCTCTCAAGGTAATCAGCTGATTATTTACTTGTGTAGCTGTCTTATCTTTTTCCCCCTTGTCTCACTTGCCTTTGTTCTTTTTTGTTTCTGTTCTCTATTCTAGGTGTCTCACTCTTAAAGAGAAAAAGGATTTCCAGTCCTATTACCTCACTAAACCTTGAAGCTACTGGTTTTACTTTTGGTGGACGTACTCCGTCACGTCAATTATCTTTGTCCCCTGAGGCAAATGCAAATGAACATACAAGTATTGATAATCCAGAGGTGTGTTTCGTTTGCCTTTTCCTAGACCCATCCATTCTTTTTTGGCATATTGGTTCTGTTTGACAAATTTCTTCTCCTTTTTCTTTTGTTTGTAGGCTAGTTTGAGAAATAAAGCAATAGACCCACCAAATGAATCTATTGCTCAAAAAGTAACTTCATGGGATTTTCCTATTCCGACATTTGATCTTTTGAATGAATCGGATGACTCTCCTTATGTGCCTTCACACAATGAGGTCGGCTTTCTTAAAATTTGCTTTCTTTGTTCCATCAAACGCTATTATACGAAAACTGAACTATTTTTCCTTTTTTTTTTAGATTTCCAATCATCAAACATATTTTGCCTATCTTCTTCTTGTGCTTCAATGTTCTTTTGCGCTTCATCCTTATGTTTCATTTGTGCTTCTCTTCATCTTCTTCTTGTTTTTTCCCATTGGGACCTGCATTTTTGATAATATGTTATCGTTAGCAGCGAAGATGTAAATTCATGCAATGTACAAATAATGCTGATTTCCCCATTCTTACTTGATGTTTCTGCCTTTTTTGTCTTGTTCTTTCTTGCTTCTTTGGCCTTCATCTTCTCTATCTCCTGTTCAACCATATCTTTTGGCCTATTTGGCTTTATTGGTCTTCCTTTCTTCTGTGAGAATTGTGGGTTCTTCATATTTGATGGTTCATTTGTAGCTTGTGTTGTTTCATGTGCTTTAGAATGGTCTGCTGCTCCAGATATTGCTCCAGCTACTGTTCCAGACTCAACTCCAGATGTTGCTCCAGCTGCTGTTCCAGACTCAACTCCAGATGTTGCTCCAGCTGCTGTTCCAGACACAGCTCCAGATGTTGGATTTGCCTCTACTATTTCAGGTGCTGCTGAATTTGCTGATGACATCATTTCATCTAGGTTTTTGCTTATTCTTTTGAACTCGTCAAGTAGATATTCCATGGCTTGATTATTCTTGGATGCTTTAGAGTTTAACTGGGCAGATTCCCTTGATAGGATGTTGTATCTGAGGATGTCATTTGTTACTGCAGTTGGCTGTACTGCTATCAGGTTAATCTTTCTTTCCCTTTTCCTCCATCTATCTATGATATATTTCTCTGGGATCTTACTAATCTCGGTCTCTATCATTATCTTGAGGATATGTGAGCACAGGATCCCATCCTTCTTGAACTTGGCACAAATGCAGGTGTAATCATCTTTCCCTTCAGTCAGGTCAGTGATCACTGTGTAGCTCCTCATCCTATGTTGGTTATGTACCTGATTTGCTTTTGGCCATACCTCATAGTGCCCATGCTGTTGCTTCTGTCTATAACTTAGCCTTGTTGTAGCCCTCATCTGTTTCATGAATTTGGAAAATACATTCCTATTGTACAAATCCATTGCTTGTAGTTCAATACTATAGCCGAATTCCATCTGCTTGTTAACATCATCTTCTCTAGCCTCTGCTATGTTAATTGTGTCTACTATTCTTTGGTATTCTTTCAAGAAGCTTGTGATGCTGTATGTAGGGCCTACATTATCCTTAAACCTTGCATTGGTTCCTTCACTCCTGCCTGTGCTCTGTAGGAATGGGTAGAAATAATTCTTGAAGTAGACTGGGATGAACCTTTCTCTCATCTCCCACATTTTGTTGAAATATTTGTTGCCCTCAAGTTTGTAATCTGCTACCATTTTCGTCCACAGTGTTTCAAACTCCTCCACTGTCAAGCTATTGTCAACAATGTCTTAAAATTCCTCTGGTAAGCCTAGATTAGCTGCAAAGCATTTCAGGTTTTTGTTGTCGCACTTTCTTTTGATGTGGAATAAGCAATTCCTGTGATTTGTACCAGGGAATACTTGCTGTATGGCTGCCTTCATTGCAATATCCTGATCAGTGATGATAGTGAGTGGATGCTTACCCCCCATTGCTTCTACAAATGTTTCGAAGACCCATTTGAAAGTCTCAATGGTCTCATCACATATGAAGGCACATCCGAACAAACAGGTATGTGTATGCCCTGTCACTCCTACGAATGGTGCAAATGGCAGATTGTATCTGTTGGTCATCTGAGTAGTGTCAAAACTTACGCAGTCTCCGTACTCAGCGTAGTACTTTAGCGAATCTCCATCTCTCCAAAAAAATGTTTTTGACTCTGCTGTGCTCATCCACATCAAATTTGTAGAAGAAGGATGGGTCGTTCCTTTTCTTTTCTTCAAAGTAGTTTAGTGCTTCCTTGACATCTGATCCAGTGATCATTTTGTTTAGTTTTGTTCTGAAATTAGCAACATCCTTCTTTTTGTACGGTAGTGCTGTCACACCTCCTCTCATATAAGACAACACCGATATCATCTTCCTTGTCGGTATGTTGCTGTCGTTTAGTGTTTTGATGATTGATTTCTCGACTTCAGTCATGTATTTGTGCCCACTGAAGTGCTGCTGCCTGTTGTTAGGATCGAGGGGGTGATTGTGATCTAAATCCAGTCTTGTCACCCTCCATTTTCCATTAACTCCCTTTACTGTCATCACCACTTGGCAATCTATCTTTACTTGCACATTTGTCTTTCTTTTTGGCCCTTTGTCCTTGCTGTTTGATTCCAGCTGCTCCTGTTCTTCCTCTTCTCCTTTGTTCTTCTTCTTCTTTCTAGGTTTCCCATAGTTCTCACATCTCATTTCTTGCATGATATACTCACCGTTTCTCTTCTTGCTAGTTGTCCTGTTTGTATGTGCGTTGACAATCTCACTGCTAAGAACACAGAGAAATGGAAGAAATGATGTGCATCTTCCTTGCTCTCAAATTCCATATCGATCTGTGGTGTATACATGCTAGTCAGGGCTGCATTGTTCCCTTCCCCAGCTGCAATCTGTTCTATGATTATGAATGCATCGATCTCTTCTTCTGTCAGAATTCTGTCTTCTTCAGCCTCATTTGCTTTCCGATTCTTCTCTTCACTTATTGATGATCCTTCATTTGATCTTGATTGTTCTAAGCTAGTTGATGTCCCTTCTCCTGAGACATGTCCTGTCTTTGATTGTGTAGCAATATGGTTGCTTTCCGCATAGAATATGAATTTATTTATATTATTTAATAATCTATACATTCCCGCATCGATTTTTTTCTTTTGTTATAATGACTGTTCTCACTCGCTACATTCATATTGTTGAAGATATCTTCTCTCCAATTGTAGGTGCCGCTTGTCAATGTTCCTTGGTTCAGTCCCGCAAGCTGTAATTGCCCATTTATGAAAAAGATAAGTATCTTTCTTTAATCTTTATTATTATGAACAAAACAGTTTTAAGGGCTAAATTCTTTGGCTTACCTCTTGCTCTTCATCTTGAGCATTGTAGTCCCAGTTGTTGTACTCGTTGAAACTTCCAAAGCCGCTTTCATGCCCCCGTTCATTTTGATTACGAAAATTTAAGTGTTCAAAATATCTCACAAATCATATGTTTTTTAGACAATATGTCATATGATCTTTTCAGTTTTTTGTTACCTGGATGTCTCCCCTGGATTGCAACTGTTCATTTGGGTTTGATGGTTGTCCCTGTCTGAGAAAGCTCAACAGTTCTGATTCCTGCAAAAAAAGAGTTTAGAGGAATTATTTAATGAATTTCGACTTTTGTTGAAGTTCTTTTTCTGTGTTTATTTTCATACCTCTGTTCCAGTATTCCCCATCAGTATAGCTGCATATGGCCCGTATATATCCTGCATATGGCATTGCATTCAGTATTAGAATTCTTACATGTCTAAGAGAAAGTGAAATTAGCATTAACTGATGGGTTGTCTAAGAGAAACCTTAATCTTAATTGAATGGGTCATTTGAGCATCTGTTAACTTCTGGCCTCAAAGAGTCCATACCATGTATGCACGTATGTGGGAACAAGGGAATAAATTGCATGCAATTCAAACATTAAACTATACAGAAGCTAACAAGGATCATTTTTGAGCATCTCTTTGTCCCTCTGGTGTAATGATCTAGGAAAGTGATTTTTGCGTTAACTGAAATATTTCCTAATGCATTCATCTAAGCGAAATAGTATCTCTCAGCTGCAGGTTTTTGGGGTCTCGGCTACTCGAATTATTTGAGAATGGAGTAGTTCAGCCATTAATCTAGTCGTCATATCGTGTCAAGTAAGAGTTCATCTATCTGTACCAATAGGTTGTACTTTGTTTTGAGCTGCTAACGATTACGAATGTAGTAATTGTGGAACATGTGAAGGATAGAAACATGACGCTTAGATAAGTTGTACCTGGACTGCTGCGTTGATAATCTTGTCTTCCTGTGAATTCCTCATCTGTTCATATATGGGATTTGTGTAACTTCCTTGCCAACTGATTTCCGAGGGTACTTGTGTATCAGACTCCATTCCCACGCATTGCAGCTGCTGCTTGCCTTTTCCCATGCTTGTCAATGTTCTCATAATCTGATTCCCCTACACATAAAACAGATTTTTTGGGGTTTCATCATATGTTGTTTTCTTTTGGTTTTATTTTACTCATTTTTAATAAAAAACTGCCATCGTGTGTAAACTTACCTGAATGCCAAATGATGCTTGTTCATTGTCTGCAATTCTACTGGACGTAATGTACATTGCATTCTGTAATTTTTTTGTTCATATCAGATTATGGTGATCTATTTCTACATATATGTTTCTAATTAATTGCATAAAGGAACTCACCTCATTTTCAATGCTTTGTTGTAGGAGAGGCCCAGCAAGGCTTCTTTGAAAGTCCTGCATATGTGCATAATAATTAGTTCTAATTGATCCATTTTCCCCTTAAAATCAGCAGCAACATCGTGATGACATGATGCTATCAGCTCTGTGGCTGTTGAAATAGTGCCTATAAATCTGAATTGTGGTTTCTGTGTTTGTGTTCCACGAAGATTGTGCCCCATTGATGCTCCCCAAGTGCTTAATTGATGGTTGTTTTCTCAGTTAAAACTATCTTGCTGCAGGGCATCGATTTAGCCCTTGTTTGTATAGCTATGCACAAATCTATTCCCTTTTCTTTTCTAATCTTGGCCGCATTCTGATGCACAGGTTATGAGAACACATGAAGAAGGCCAGAATCCTAGGCATGCTCTAGGAACATTAAGGACAGGGAGGTACAGGAGATACCTCAGCAAAGGCAAAACCACCACTAGATGCAACTTCGAGAGGAATTTGAAATGTATTTTGGATGGCAAGGAACATAATATGACGTGCTACATGCAACTTACTTGCTTTTTGCCTTGATTTTGAGATCGATGCTGCTTTGGGTTGTCTTCCTTGTCCATCTTGCTTTTCTTTTGTCTTCTGGTTTCTCTCTGTTCTTTCTCTTCCCCTCTGTTGCATCGATCTGTTTCTTTCGTAGCCGTGGCGGCCGAGGGGCTACTGGGGTATGTGCGGTGGGGGTGATGTGCTTGGAGATCAAGTTGACCTATTGTGATGCAGTGGTCATCTTATTTGGGCTTCTTTCTTTTTTTTTGGCACACCGAAATGGGCTAGTTTCTTCATGGGCTTTATTTTTGTCAACTCGCTTAGGCCTTTCTTTTTTCGATGCAGTTAGGCTTTATTCTTTTGTTTTTCCTTAGTTGGGCCAGTTGGGCCCCTTTAGTTGGGATACCTTAGTTTGGGCTATTTTCTTTTTTTCCTTTAATTATTTTGTATGTATACTAGGCCTATTTTCCAGCTTATCAAACAACCGATCGGGTTAGACATCAACTTGTGCAGCCCGGGTCATACATCAAACAACTGAAGCTTCCTAAAAAAAAAACCTGAAAAACACAGTGTCGTGTGTTTTACATAATTCGTGTGACAACTCTCTATGTGTCACATGAATTTTTTGTACTTACTGATTCATGTGATCCGACATTCTTTTGTCACACATGTGACAAATGTCTTTCTGTCACACATGTTATAGGTAGACAGACCCTATTTTTTCCAAATGTGGTTTCGTGATTTCCAGTTCCTGTTGTGTAACCACTACTGGACCAAGGTAATCTGGGTTTTCTTTAATTCTTTACTCCCTTCTAAAGTTGTGTATGCAAAATTTAGTGCTCTTCATGTACTTGAGGAACTTCTCCTATGAAACAAAATACCCAAATTCTAGTCTTGCTCATGTGTATGAGCAAGGTCTGTTTCCTTGTGTGTCATATCAAATCATGCTATTTAAATTCCTGTTACTATGTTTAGATTCTATGGTCAGGACACTATATTTGTTTAGATGTTGTGGTCAGGACACTCATGATCACAACATCTATGCAAACTCCTTGTGTTATGGACCTCACAATAACTTATTGTAAGCTAAAAGAGAAACTGAAGCAGAAGATATATTACAAGGAATTTGCTTTAACAATTCTACCTGGATCTTCAAGATAATAAAAAAATTTAACGGGTGCATGGGTCAACCACTAAAATTCCCTACATTTGCTTACATTATTTACCATTTAGGTGCACACACATTGTACATAATTCTACATACTTTAGTGAAATGTTCCAGTTGCTACAATTAGTGTAACATGTTTAATTTATTCTGCAGCATCTTCTGATGGGGATAGTGTTGACACTGTATATAGATATACCTCCGGAGGCCAAGGGAACTTTAGGATAAAAGGTATGTCTCGATGTTGCAAGCTGCGTATTTTGGTTGTCCTTATTCCTTTCTATTATTTACAACATACGTTTTTGCTTTCCCTGGTATTACACAATATCTTGGTGATCTATTTTTGCATCTTCCTGGTTTCTTTAAGTTCCCACACAAATGTCAATGCAAGAGTATTGACAATTGTTTTTCCTCCCCTTTTATCTCTTTCACTGTTTGATCCTTACTTCATAATGAGGTTATTTGTCAAGTTGCATGATCCGCCATCCTTTGTTCAGCTCTAGATGTATCCTGTCATTTGTTCATTCCCATCTATAGTTGCCTCATAGATGATGTTATGCCTCTTTTACATTTACATGATTGAAAATAGCAATGTATTGGCCACCATCAATCAAATAAACAATTAAACACAAGGTTTAGTAATAAAAAGTGTTGGTATCTCAGTTATACATAGGTTCAATTTTCATGGGATATAATAACAGTGCCTAGGTCATCTTACCCATTACTCGAATAGAATGTCCTTGATCTGGCCCTTTAGTGTTTTATACGGCAGTGTTCTTTTCTTACTCTCATCCCCCTTTTTTACTTAAGTTCAATTAGAACTTTGGGTTAAATCGTGGTTAGTTAGTTGTGATCCTTGCTGTTTCATATAATAGAATGTCCTCCCCTGGCCTTCCTTTCTTTTAATATGCACATGGAGTCAAAGCCACCCGTGCTATGTGCACTGTATTTTAGGGCTGGCCTCAAGGAGAACCTAATGATAGTTTCCTGTTTCATATGGATCCACTGGAGTTTTTTTATTTTTTATTTTTTTTAATAGACAGTAATTTTGAACAGGCTGTGTGCTGTTCAGATGGAATATATAGGACCTTGGTGGTTTAGTTTTTTGTTTAGATGAAATAAATAGGACCTATATGAATGAAGCACCTAGGAAAATATAACAAGCAACACTCATTCAGAAACAAGTAGGATATTGAGCTACCAACCTATTTTATGCATTGCGGATTCAGAAACACACCGGTAACACAGCAATTCTATCTATGTTGATTGACTAACAATCTGTTACATACATATTACAGGTTCAAAACTACAATACTGCATCAGTAATGTTATCAACATTTAGGAGCAGAACAGGACCTTAGTACTTTCTATATATCTCAACGTTGTGGGGCTCCAAAATTTCAGAACAGATTCCATCTTCGTACGAACTTCACTTCACTTTATGCTGTGTATGATATGAAAATGCCATGTCTGTGATTATCATCAACATCAATGCTCATGTATCACAATATGTATGCTTCAACACCTTAATTAATATCTTATATATATTATGTATATTCTTCCATTGTTCTTATTTGTCGCTTACCCTATAAAAAATCCACATGCCTTTATACGAAAATTTAACTGCCAATATGTACACGCGCGCAATGGCGCGCGCAACTTACTAGTATATATAGAGCTGGCTAGCATCGGAGCCACGGTGACTTTCCCAGAGACGCAACGTAATTTCTCTTTTTCACTGTAGTACTCTACTTTTTCTTCGAAAACTGATGTGAGTTCCCCTCTGAACCCTGAGTCCCGAGAGGCACCTGGCCAGGCAACAACGGCGAGGGAAATTCGCACGAGCTCATGCGAGAGAAGCAAATCGAGATCTCGCCGCACATGGCTGCATTTTTTTTTTCTTTGTGTTGTGGGCTTAGATGGCCGATCTACTGGCAGCGGGCTGTAGCAACCCATACGGCCTGCTAAGTAAGTTTCAGGAGGTTTTTGTTCGCCACATCCTTCATTTTAGTGAAGTCACAAAAAAAAAATCCTTCATTTTCGTGAGACATAAGCACGACGCCGCTAGTGATAGTTAGTCAATTGGCTAAAAGTATGGATCATCCTTCCTTACCAAATTATTGCAGGTGTGGAATGGAAATGCAGGTGGAGGTCTGTTGACCCCTCCCCCCGAAATTCTCTCAAAAAAAAAACTATGGCAATATCGTGGTGTTCAAATAATTATGCTATCAGGATATATTCCATGAAAAAAGATTAAAGAGACAGAAGGAAAATATATTAGTAGATTTTTCCATTTAATTGGTCAGAAAAATCAGCCATATGTAACTTTTATCGATCTATTGCACCACCATCGGAGAACTTGTGTCTAAAGCTGAACACACCAAAGATACCGATATGTTTTTTTTTTTTTCTCCAATGATAGATTGGAAACGGTTTGGTGGCCTACAAGCAAACGACATGCATGATAGAATGTGTTGATGCACCATCAATTCCTATTAGTTTCGACGTGACATCCATTTGTGTTGCATGTATTCACAATTGCATTGCTGGTCTCCTACGGTAATATCGGAACTTATCTGCTCGTGCCAATACTCCCTCTATTTCAAATTATAAGAGTTTTAACCTTTTAGATACATTGTTTTTACTGTATGTACATTTAGACATACACTATATCTAAATACATAGCAAAAACTCTGAACCTGGAAAAGATAAAACATCTTATAAATAAGAGGGAGTATATCCATCTTTATTTTCATTATATTATCCCTAGCGGTCAAAAAATGATGAATAAAATTCATGCAACTAGTTCGAGGGAAACCTTAATAGGACTGCAAGCTAAAAATCAGTACGTGCATGCTCAAAGTGAACACACGCCTCTGTCATTCTGAATAACTTGATAAAGTAACTAAACTTAAGCAAAGACTTCGATTGTTTATAAAAGAACATGCAAACCACAAACTAACACAAAGCAGTCACTCAGTAATAGCAGTACTTTAAGGAACAACGAACAGAAAAATGCACCCAACGCAGACGACGTTATTATCCAAGTCTTGAGCGCAGTCAAGGGACTTGAGACTTCAGTAGAGCAAAGCCTTGTTCAGGAGGAGGTTCCCAGTGGTCAAGTACTAGACGTAGAACATGAGCCTTTTCAGTTCATCCTTGATCTTCGGAAGTGGCTTCGGACCAGCAGCAGCAGACGGAGCAGATGAACCAAAGGAGCCGACACTTGTTGCCGCATCGGAGCCTTGGTTGACGTAGAAGCGGGCACGGAATGCTAGCTTGTGGGCGTAGTATGCCGGTGGAGCTGTCAATTCAAATTCAAAAGAAGGTTATTTTCAATTCAATTCAAATAAATTAATTTAATGTTGAACAGAACTCTGCAGCTTTTTACTAAATACAAAAATCGGTAGCAATGTTTTACACTGAAAAATACATAACTAAAGTTCTCAATGGCACGAGAGGACGTACCAATTGACACAGAGCGAGTGCAGCTTGAATACCTGAAAGAAAATACAAGACAGACCCGTCAGACAAATGACTCAGAGTAAAAAAGCTAGATGGCAGGGAAGAGCATGCTTACAAGTAGCATAAGTTATATGTGAGAGCTTGCAGAGAATCTGCAGTGAACTTATTGTCATCTCGCAGCACATGGTAATGCGTAGGACGGCTTGTTCCCTGCAATTTCACAAGCAGCTATAATCTTCAGATGCATTTTTTTTTTTTTAAAAAAATGTCTAAATTAATTGCAACATACTACACACGTACCTTGATACCAGCATGGCTGCACAGAAAGAAATCAAATTCTGTTGGGTGGCAGATACTCTTATCAACTACAGTTCCTGCAAAATTCCAGAAACATTTGAGCAAAATTATCATTGTTAAAACACACATTAAAAAACAGCAGCAAACATGCCTGCACTACTAACCAGGAAGAATATTTCCACTCTTGTCTGTCCATTGGCGATCATTTGGGTTGTTGGGGAAGAGCCTTGTGTGATGCCTCTTCTGCACCACTATGAAGGTGATTTTTGGCTTCTCATTGTAAAGAGCTTTCCATGCCTGAAGAATGGTAGGTATTAATTATGAATGTTGAAACTGATGGAACACTTAACGTGCCATTCTCTCAAGTTGTTTTTACCTTCTCTATCTCTGGGATTTCTTGTTCCAGCACTTGTTTGAATTGGCCCTCACTTACGCCATCCCTAACAGTGAAAGAGGGGGTGGGTTTGTAAATTACCATGGCATGTCAGTCAGAAAAGCAACAAGATACTAGTAAGTTACTAACCTGTAAAAGATCAGCTGCTTGGGCCTCTGCTTAGACCGTTCCTGAAATGCAAGTAGGAGTTCCCTGCAAATATTTTGTAAATTAAGGAACTCTCAATCGAGTGTAAACTCTCAATGGGGTGTCATTTAAATTTCAGAGATCTCAATGATCGTACTTGACAATGTCTTCCAGGCCATCAATGAGCTCCTTACGGTGACCTTGTGCGCGCGCAATGCCATTATAATTATCCACCTTGGGCCAGTCTTGGGAGGCAACAACCTACATGGAACCAGGCAGAAAGTGTTATTGTAATGAAATGATACTATCCCTACTGTAAACAGAAAAGGCCTTACAGAAGCAATGGAAGGGGCAGTATCATCTAGAGCACCAGGGTGAGTGACATCGGCACCAAATATAATTGTTGGTTCAATCGAAGCAACCAGTAAGCTTTCTTTGAGATTAGCAAATTCTAAGTTCCTTCCTCCAAACTGCAGAGTGAATACATTAGTACCATGTTGCTCAACAATTTTTGTGAAGAGATCTAGTTGAGATTAACCTTGGCATTGATCTTAATAGCAACATTAGCAAAGAACGAAGGACTTGCACGTCTAACATTTTTATCCAGGCAACACTGTGACATGATACCAATCTCTGTCTCGCAGATCCTTTTGAAATTACCTGTTGTTCAGAGTAGTCAGGCATGACATATATGTGATAATCAGGGAAGAAACATACTTTGCTGTAAGAAATATTACCATATAAGCTGCCGTTTTTCTCTGGCAGTATAGCAAGCAAAAGATCAATCTTTTGCCCTCTTAGCTGGTTCCGAGCATGGTGATATAGTTTAGGAAGCTCGCTTTCAACTTGTTCAGGACGAATATTGTATATCTGAAGTTTCAAGTTATCCATGTGCTGAAAACAGAGTGAAATGGTAAACTGGGAGTCATGCAAGAATACTGTTTGATGATAAGACAATCAAAGGCATAATATATATGTAGAATTACCACTCCAGATTTACGAGACCATTTAACCATATCAGTGCAGAAGTTGTGAACAACATCTACGTGCAAATTATGACAAAAGTTAACACAGGCCCAGTTTCCCACCCTTGCACCATCTACTACTTGCTGCACATAACAAAATAGAAAATGTAGACAATGAAACAGTATCAGTAACATATATTTACCATCACAAGTTACATTACTCTAGTGCAAATAAATAGGACAAAAATGTAGGTAGAGAGAACAAAAATCAAGCAGCCGGTCAAGCTTCTCCTGTAAATCATGATATTTAGCACATAAAGGATTTACTTGTCCATAGACATAGTACTATGTTGACCACACATTGAATTGGATGAGGTTTTCAAAATGCTATCTACTGTTGCTGCAATGTTACCTTGTTAATCATGTTCCACTGCCCATCCTTTGGGGAACAAAAACTTTCAGATCCAGTGCCACGGTACTTTAGCTACAGAAACAAAAATAGAACATGGTTATAATAAAAAAAAATGCATCACAATTGCAAAAACAAAACAAAACTGCATGACACATGGAAGAAGGATTACAGTGGGAGCTGGCAGAACTCTAGCCTGAACAGAGGTAGGACGATAGTCAACCTCCATGCCGAATTCACTTGCACGCTCAGTTTTGTTGTAGTCATTGCGCTCAACAACCTAAGCAAAAGGTATTTAGAGAAATTTTAATATGTTTATTTACCCACAATTTAAATCAGATAAAACAGAAAAAATCAGAAATAGCAAGTACCTGACAAATGCTGCCCTCGCGGAAAGATGGACGCTGGCCGGTCAAGTCCATTAGTTCTTTGACCTGTGGGGGTTCCAACTTCTTCTGATAACGCTGTCCTGCGACTATCTTGCAAACCTGAAATCCAAATGGAAATTAAGAAACTAGAGCAGACAATACAGAAGGGAAAAGAGTGCTGAAGCATAGGCCACATAGTTCAAGTAGATAGTTAGCAACCTCCATAGGCAGGTAGTTTGGCCTCTGGTCACTGCCGACTTGGAGGCATGGGAGAAAATCGTAGTGCAATTCCAGCTGGTATGCATCTCTGAAGTAATTTGCGACAGACTTCTGAAATCCAGTGGACGATTCAAAGCTGTTGATTTGAAGAAAAAAGTATCAAAATAAACGCTAACAGTGAGAAGTTGATTCATGCATTTCTATTCAACAAGGAAAAAGGAGTGAGGTCCTACAACTGTTCAGAAGGAGGACTGGTTGTCAGGCTGGCAATCCGGTACTTCCGGCGTGCGTCTCCTCGGTGTGTGACTTCAATCCTCAGACCCCTGAGGGCTTTCTTGAGCTGCATGCAAATTCAGAAGAGACACATCCATCTCAAGTGCGACTATGTGCAATGCTCTTTGTGGCTTAGATGAAAAAAAAAATACCTACCTTGACACGGTCCATGGGAGTAATACTTGTAAAGGCCCTGTTATCTTTTTTGTCCAGAATCTCCTTTACAAACTCAATCAGTGGCAGGGGTCGAGTGAAAGCTGTTGAAGAAATGTCTGAATGGAAAATATGCAGCCGTCAGAGATCTTAAAACATACAAAATTTGATCAGGCATATGAAAGACTCCTTTCAATTGAAACAAAAAAAAGTACAGACGTTCCAATTGATCTCACTATATGTCAACCAGCCATATGAAATAAAATTGCAGTGTTGATCATTTCTTCTAATCTAACATACAAGGATCCCAGACGTGTTTGCTCAAGATATCACAGAAAACTTAGACAGATCATTTTTTTTTTTTTTGAAAAATAACTTAGACAGATCATATAAGAATTTAAATGTATTTATAAATGAAATCTTACCTATGACCACAGACAAGCCTTGTTGTGTCGGCCTGATGCTCTGATAGAAACCACTCCATCCCTCCACACCCAGGCCAAGATTCCTGGGTCCCTCTGGCAATATGTGTGGTGAGAAGAAGGACCGGCCAACTGCAACGTACCTGTGCATTGTCAAAATAACAGAATGAAAATGTTATCTCAAATCGAGAGCACTGAGAGCTGTAAAACAAAACCAAGCCAAGCACTTACTCCATGGTGGTGTTTCGTTCGTTGAGCACAATGTCACGCAGCACAATGTCGAGCGCCTGAAGCGCCTGCGCCGGGATGTCCGAAGGGTAGCCTGCCATGAGCATCAACAGCTGCTGCTGGCTGACTGCCGTGGCATGCTTGATCACCACCTTGTACTTCTTCTCCACCCTTCCCGGCAATGTGACCACGAATTCCTTGCTTTGGAACGGCAGCTCGCCGGCGGTGAACAGCGACTTCTGGCCGTCGTATGCGGGAAGGCGGCCGCCAAGCTCGGTCTGCCTGTTCTCGGAAACCAGCTTCGACATGATTTGCCTGTATACTCCCTTCAGCGTCGTCTCCGGTGAGATGGCCACCTGCAGAAACACACAACAACAATAGTTGGCAAAATAGCATGAAACGGTGATCAGATGAACGCCATGATCGATTGACAACAGGGAGCGGCGAGAGGTGGTCTTACGTCGTAGTGGTGCAGGCCCTTGTCGACGAGGCCGACGAAGAAGTGGTTGGCCCTGACGACGCACGGCGCCCCCACGGCGCCGAAGCCCGGGCGCGCTGGGAACATGGGCGCGTCGCGGTGCATGTCCATCGTCTTGAACTTCTCCTTGAGCGCGGCCGCGTCGACCGCGTAGCGTTCCGCGAGCGACGGACCGGCGGCTTGGCGCAGATCGGGACGTGGGGGTTGAACGCCGCCATGCCCACCGCGCTCACGGCCGTAGTCACCGCCGCCTCCCTGGTACCCGCCGCGACCACCACATCGGCCCCCGCCACGGCCGTCGTTGTAGCCGCCACCACCACCTCGGCCGCCGCCCTGGTAACCGCCGCCACCTCGGCCGCGGCCATGATAGTCGCCGCCACCTCGGCCTCCGCCATGTCCTTGGTAGTAACCGCCGCCGCCGCCGCCGCCACCTGGGCCGCCGACATGTCCTTCATAGTAGCCACCGCCGCCACCACCTCGGCCCCGGCCACGTACCTCCTGGAAGCCGTCGCCGTCGCCTCGGCCCCCGCGGCCTCCTTCCTGGTAACCGCCGCTGCCGCGGCCGTCGAAGCCACGACCACCGATCCTGCCGCCACCACGTCCGCCGCCACGGCCACCGTTGTCGTCGCCGCCGTAGTACTGGCCGCCACGCCCGCCACCGTAGCCCCGGCCGCCGCCGCCTCCGACGCCGCCAACCCGACCTCCTCCGCGCTGATGACTCGCCATGGCAACTCCTCACGCCTCACGACCCTGGAAAAGATCAAGCGCCCATGATCAGCTACTTGTACAACACAGTCGCACGAAAAGAAAAAGGAAAACAACGGAGACGGGAAAAAAGATGGAAGGTGCTGGCGGGGAAATCGGGATCAGGAACCCCACCGATTCAAAGAAAGAAACCGTGTGTCCAAAAGAACTTCTTGCGTAACAGAACAAAGCCAAGACAAGAAACAGAAGTAATCACGAAGAACTGACGGTGCGAGACAAAGCGAAAGTGCCAAGAAACAACCGGGACGAGTCCCTTTCTGATCGTCCCCGACGACGGAGACGAGAGGTCGTCGTAGACCGAAGTAGTCGCTGGACCCCGTTACCCAGCATCAGATCCCAAACCCAAACCGCGTCGTCGCGAGAAAGGCATTCACCGCGCGCCCGAGAAGAAATTAAAACAAGGAAAGCTCCAAAAAACTCAAGAGAAGAAACATCAAAAACACCGCAGATCTCAGAGAAGGGGAGCGCAACAACGACGAGGAACCAACCGGCGCGATCGAGGAGACGCGAAGAAATGGCCGCGCGCGGCGGCGGCAGGGAAGAGGGAACGGACGTCCGGCGCCTCGCCGTCCGCGCTACTTCCTTCGTCGCGTGGTTCGCGCTGCGAGTGCGAGGGCTGGATTGTGCACTGCTGGAACTGCCGTCGCTCTCGCTCTGGTGCTAGAAGCCCTGCGCCGCAGGGCCCGATTTATAGGCGGAAGGCGGGGCGGGGGAACGTGTCATCAGCGTGTAGTCAGGTGGGGGCCCACCACGTCTTTTCGGCGCAAAGATTCTAGGTGAGGTGGATGTGGTCTCCAGCCACACAACCGTCCCGTCTCTCACGGCCACGACTCTGGTCACTTCACGAGGCCACGACCACAGTGGAACTGACTCTGCAGTTTACTTACTCCGTAGTAGTTTTCGTTTTCAATCCTAGAGATAGAGATAATTGTTGTTCTTGATTTTTCTAAAATATCGTCACAGTGAAATTCCCTTATGTTCTTAATTGATGTTCCCTTATGGTCACATTCCCTCCTCCCATCTTTGTCGCTACCTATAGAACGGATGAGACGTGTTGGTCCTGCAACTCCCTTACGCCCTTTGTGCGCATAACCTGCATGTTTCGTTCTCTTACGCTCTCTGTGTGCATAACCTACATGTTCGTTTGAAGCCCGGCAGACAGCTAATCTTGCCAAATAGTGATCTTGATTATTCGGCAACCAAAATCAACAGCTAGAATTTTTGTCTGCCAGCCCGCAACTCCCCTACGCCCTTTGTGCGCATAACCTGCATGTTTCATTAGAAGCCTGGCAGATAGCTAATCTTGCCAAATAATGATCCTGATTATCTGGCAACCAAAATTACTAGCTAGAATTTTTGTCTACAGGCCAAGTTGCCTAACCAGCCAACAACCAGCCCAGCGTTTTCTCGGGCACATAATAAAAGTACTAGCTCAGGACAATCGCATGGTAGCACATTCATACTTAAATACGCGTATATAGCTGGCTACAGTTGTTTACCTCATGGTCAACTTGTTGACAATCCGTTTCTGGTTGGCCTGCTACGACTAATGTAGTGGGCTATTGGCTAGACATAGGCGACATGACTGCGTGACGACAGGTGGCAGCATGAGACATGAAGGCACAACCTTTTTATCAGATCACGTCTACAAAATT
Source organism: Themeda triandra (assembly GCA_018135685.1). NCBI lineage: Eukaryota > Viridiplantae > Streptophyta > Magnoliopsida > Poales > Poaceae > Themeda > Themeda triandra. The sequence goes on from JAENPR010000210.1 coordinate 296,403, forward strand.
ACTTAAAAGTGGCAGTTTTGTTTTTTAAAAAAATGGAGAATGAATTAAGGCAGAGTTGTTTTGAGAGGGGGGTCAAAGATTCTTTTAGTGCCTCCAAAACAAGGTTTTATGGATTAAAGTGTTAAAGAGACACTTAGAGTTCCTTCTAATCTAATATAAGTACATTTGTTTGGTTGATCAATCTAGGAGCAAAGCCGCTTTAACAAACACATCATGCTATCAAACAAAATCATAGAAAAAAAAGACATCATGGCTAGTGTATAATTGTAGGTCGCAAATGTGACACGTTGTACATTGTTTCTTTGGTTGGACATGCTCAATTTTCGTCTTCTGTGTGTTGCTCTTTGGATTTCTATGCTCTAAGTGTCTGAGTTGTATAATTTTTGTTACTTGGAAGTTTGAATAGTTGTTAATGTACTCATGTTCTACTGTATTGTAGAATTAGTCACACAATCCAAATTATATCTGCAGCAACCTCCCCCAAAATTTTACCCCCAATAAGCAAGCAAAGGATATGTGCGTCTAATTTATATGGGACAATGAAGAATAGATTCCACTTTGTGCTCACTATAGAGGAGATGCATGGCATGTCTATCCATAGAGGTAGATCCATGGCCTAGCGACCATAGGCACCACCCTGGGCTCCTTATAACGTCCATGGACTCAGAAAATGAAAGTTGGGCACATAGTAGTGCAAAATCACAAGCATGGACGGGCAACCAATTTGGAAACTGGCATTTATTTAGTTTACCCTAGCTGTACAAAACCTCTAGATCTACCATTGGTGTGCAACACTGAATGGGTGATACATGTGAGCAATGCCTCTTTTCAAGTAAGTATATGGAGATATTAGCTGGCATAATAATTCAAGAGAATTTGAATTTGACCAGATAACTAATAGGAGTTGTGTGATATACAATTGTATATCCATCGGGCCAGGATACCCTGTCTGTGTGTTTGCCTAGGCTCCTTAGAGAGCGTCCATGTACATGCATAGGGATAGGGTAGCCGGAACACACCAATCTAAAGTCATCCTAACTTTCATGGTTGTTAAGTTCATCATGGCTATAAAAAAATCTATAGGTCTGCCATTGTGAATGAGATGTGCATAAATGGCATGTTTTTCCAAAAATTACAAAGATATCTTGGCTGACATAGTAACATTTTGGAGGAATTCAAATTTTGACCCTCTAAGAGGATCTCTAAAGATCTTCTTAAAAAATAGCTATCAATTTATTATACTAAGTAACCGAAATGAATAGGGAGAAAGTTTTTCCTTTCTCCAATAGTTGACAATAATTGCTTCCTAAAGAATAAGAAAAACGAGTGAAGGGTAAAAAAACTATGACTAGCCCCACCCACCAACATGTAGCTAGCCCACAACTGGCCGTAGCCACCACTAGCTATCGGTAGCAAGGCCAAAGCCAACAGTGGCAGCCATAGCTAGCCTGGACCACTCATAGTAGGTTAGGATGTAGCAATGGATGGCTAGTCCATGACAGATCATAGATGATAGTCGTGCACTCATATGAGAGGAGTTGGAGGCAAATTTTGTGCAACATAAAAAGGAAACAAAGCATGGGCGTGGTGAAATGTTGGAGATCAGTTTTTCGCCTTTATGTCTAAACCATTTATTAGGAGGATTTTCTAGCAAACTCTTGGAAATGTTTTTACCATCGCCTATTTTTGGTTTCAACCAACAAACTTAAAACTAATCTTTAATTTGACAATCTAACCATTGAAATCGTTGGCATATGATTGTCGGCTTTTTGTGGTGGTTTTTTTATGACAAGTAGCAACTAGGTCCACATGTCAACATTATCTCTTCTTGCCCTGTCACCCTCTCTTGAGCAACGATGTGAAGCTGGTGAACATGAACAACATGACGAGTTTGTGGTCAACGATAAGAACTCTCGAGCTTGCAACGACTACTGATCTCCAATGTGACCGGTGCATCTAATATTCGATATGATTATTGAGCACACTCAAGAGAAGTTTTCTTGAGTGGTTGTTGTGAAGTTTTCTTAAGGCCATGTCAAAGATGGTGCACTTGTCGGAAGCTAGAGAAGTTAATGGTGCCAAGATCCTTAATAAAGGTGTTCGATTGGATTCTGGTCTAGTTGTTGAGTGTCAACAGTAGCATTCTGATCAGGTTGCCAAGATGTGAGAGGTGAGAGCTAGGGAGAAAGTGATGAATCAGGAGGGAAGAAGGATGAAGTGGTGGTAGTTATCTGTGGACAAGAGGTCGACAGGGAAAGGAAGGTGCCAATGGACCTAGGGGAAGAAGTGGTGACTCACAACAACATGGGAATCAAGGAACATGGGGCGGTATGGGGTTCAGGGAGTGGTTAGAGGCACTGGGGTAAGTGCTAAGGGGTTGTTTGGTGGGTAGAGGTTGAGGTGGAAGGTATCAAGTCACTCTAATATCTAGGGTTTGGATTGGGCGAGCCTTAAAATACTCACCCCTTAAACTGTATGTACCTGCGCTAGCACTATGGGTTGATGAGGTAGTGACATATCCACAACATGAGCCATTGGGTGGTGTAGCCATGGGCCAAATAAGCATCTGAATGCATTGTGCTTGGGCTGTGTTTAATCGAGTTGTGCCCCATTGTAAATGCATCTACCCTTTGGTGGATTGAGTGATGGCACGATTAAAGGTCTAACAAGTTTGCTGGGTGTTGAGCAGAAATTTTATTACATTGCATACACTTGTTGGTATGGTTTTTTATATGATTTGAAGTGTTTCAAGGATTCAACTTTCAAGAACGCAGACTTGATGGTATTCTATATTGTGTTGAAATGAAAGCCAAAATGATGTATTGTGTGATGAAATGTCATTGAAACAATCTTCTTCAGACAGAAGAAAAAAATGCAAATGGAATTGATGAAATGGCTTATGTGTTATGGGATATCACTGCATCATGTGAAGGCAAGCATATTTGTGAAGGATAAATGAGAAATAAGGTTATGCATGTGGAATGGTCTCACTTTGAAAGCTTGCTTGTGGAAATCAATGAAGATGAAGATGGATTTCAATGTATGCTTATTATTGTGTTGGTTCAAATCACCATTTGTCTTGGGATGACTTGAGATGTAAGATAGCAAGGGAAACAATTTGAAGGGCCAAGCAAGGGTAAAGGGAAAGAGACGACTTGGGAGTCGCTGGACCACAACTATGGTGAAGAAGGGAGTACTTTCATTGAGCCTTGGCACTAATCAAAACTATGAGAAGTCATATTGTGTGGACAACCAAATCTTTTTAAATCATATGCAAAAGTGACTTTTCATGCTATTGAGTGAACTCGTATGTATGGAGTTGGGTAGTCAGATGTCCAAGATGAATTTACTCAAGAAGAATGAGACAAAGATTTTTCCAAGCCCTTATGAAAATATATTGAGAATAAATATGGCATATAAAGATATTGAAGACTCAAATGGTTGAATAGACATATCCTTTTGATCTTGAGTATAAGTATGTCATAGTGTAAGAGGGATGCAACATGAATAGTCTGATGTCTTTAGTGATCAAACTAACCAAAAGTCTAAAACCCGAGTGTTAATATAAGAGGAACACATAGCACAATGCTCGCACTTGTTTTTTTATAGAGTGACTTATAATTTGAAACCGGGTAGTACCCATGAGTATCTAGACCCACAGCCACAGGTTCCCCTGCCAGCCCTATCACCTCCTCACTTTGCATGCTCTCGGATTTTAAAATGGGCAGTAGTAGTAGCACTTGCCACACGCATGCATGGCTAGTAATCCGATCCATGTATGTAGGGTTTTTTTACTGCCCAGTAAACCGCGGTTTACCGCGGTAACGGGACTTACCGGACCGGTCCGGTTCCGGTTAGGACCGGTTCGGTAAGTCCCAAATTCAAATTTCAACTTTGAAAAAAAAAGCTGAAAAAATTTCTAAAAATAGTTCATGATTTATAGAACCCAATGGTGTTAAAATTATTCAAATTTGAGTTCGTTTAGTATTTATTTAGATGTTTAGAAGTTTGAAAAAAAAGAAAAAGAAAAAATACATAGCCGGCCCGTTAAGGCCCATTAAATCATGAAGGTCGAAAAACATACTAAACACACTCAAATTTGAGTAATTTTGACATCATTGGATTCTAAAAATCATGAAGTATTTTTAGGAATTTTTTAGCTTTTTTTAAAATAAATTTGAATTTTGGAAAAACCGCGCAAACCGAGCGGTAAACCACTCAAACCGGACGGTTACCGCTCCAAACCGGGCGGTAAACCGGAGTCGAACCGAACAACAGCGAGGTTTGAATTCGAAGTTGTATTCATCCGGCTACCGACCGGTTACCGGTAAACCGTTACCGGACCCCGGCGGTTACCGGAAACCGGTCGGTAAAAAAAAACCCTGCACGTATGTATGGCCTTGGCGGGCCAGCGCCATGCATGGCCTTGGAGCAGGATGAGAGAGTGGCTGAACTGAACGGACGGGATGACCACCGGGCGTCCGCGCCGGTGCCGATGGATCGATGCTGTGCAGGTCCCCGCAACCGGCAGCCTTGTGAATTGTGATGGAGCAACTGCAACGCGGCCGATCCTTCGCAGCACAAGGAGACCAGACCACGACGACTCACTGACTCCCACGCATTACTGTACGCGTACGTTGCAGTTATCTCAGTCATCACCGGTTAGTTAACGAGTCAGAGACGTCGAGTCCGTTGGTTCCTGATCGAAAGGGATGGGCCTACGCGCTCCTCTGCTCTTCGTCTCTCAACCCCACCTTTACCTTCACTCCTTCAATTCTACGTACCTTTCTCTTACCTCATCTTACGTCGATACGTTCGTATGTCCGCCTTCAATTCTTACCTCATCTTTCTTATTCTCATTCACTTCCACCTTTCTCGCTTTCACTCTTTTTTTACCTCATCTTTCTTATTTTCACTCTTGTGAATGGGTCCTTCATCCCTCACCAGTCACCATATACCATACTTCAATTTTCTCACTTCCACTCACAGCTTTACGGCCTATCGAGAAGACCAGAACGATCACAGCCTAGAGCACAAAACTCCATCAGCATTCAGCCCAAAAGTGCCACATGAAAAGCCCAAAGTCGATCTCAACCAACTCAAATACCACTGGGCCAAAACCCGTGTACTTTTGTCCAAACAACTCGTATTTCAGTTCAAGGGAGAGGAAAAAAACACCATCACATACTTGTGCCCATTAGAATTTACACATGTAAACTAGTACTAATAATTACCAGTCAAAAGAAATGCCCAGTCACCCCACTACTTTAGTTGCTTCGATTAAGCGTGAAGCCAAAATGATGAGTAAAATGTACTGAAGGTACCTACACGACTATTCCTATGTAGGTATTCAAACTATCAAAACGACTATCTGGGTACCCCAACTTTCACTACGACGCATCCATGGTCCTTAGGCAGACACATCAGTGCAAACTTTTCAAAAAAGACCCTATCAATTTTCCCTTTTTCGCACATTGATCCTGATGGGTCGCGGTCTAAAAGGAAAAAAGACCCTAAATTTGAACATTTATCTCACTAAATATGAAACGTCTGGTATTTCCAACTTTTTTATAAGAATGATTCTTTTTCCAAGGAAAAAAAGATTTTTTTTTGCTAATGTTGCACGATGATGGGAGATTTATTTTTGTTGGTGACCGTGATTTGAGGGGGTGAATGGAGAGATCTTTTTTAACCGGTACTCCTTGGTTTGAGGCGGTAGTTCCATATTTAGTGCAGGTGAAGCATGCAGGCGGGGGTGGTACTCCTTGATTTGTGACGAGGACAGTTGCATGTTTAGCACCGGGTGATGCATGCCGGCGGGGGTGCTTAGCGTTGGGCTCGTCATTAGAGAGAGGAAAACGATGTCATCCCAGTCTTTTTAGTTGTAATAAGATGTGATATCATTGCCTTCATTGTGAAGGATAAATGAGAAATAAGGTTGTGAATATTGAATGGTCTCACTTTGAAAGCTTGCCTGTGAAAATCACTGAAGATGGATTCCAATGTATGCTTATTATTGTTGGTTCAAATCACCGTGCGTCTTGGGATGACTTGAGATGATGAAGATAGCAAGGGAAGGGCTTTGAAGGGCCAAGCAAGGATGAAGGGAAAGAGACGGCTTGGGGTCGATGGGCCATGACTATGGTGAAGAAGGGAACACTTACATTGAGTCTTGGCACTAATCAAGCTATGAGAAGTCACATTGTGTGGAGAGCCAAATCTTTATTGATTCATATGTAAAAGTGACTTCATGCTATTGAGTGAACTCATATGTATGGAGTTGGGTCAAGTCACATGGTCAAGATGAATTTTCTCAAGAAGAATGAGGCAAAGTTTTTTTGCAAGCCTTATGAAAATATATTGAGAATAAATGGCATATGAAGATATTGAAGACTCAAGTTGTAGAAATAGACATATCATTGTTATCTTGAGTGGTATGACGTACTGTTAAGAGGGATGCAACATGAATAGTTCGATCTCAAGTGCTCAAACTAACCGAAAGCTGAAAACCCGAGTGCTAACATGATCGGAACACATAGTACTTGTTTTTTTAAAGAGTAACTTATAATTTAGAACGGAGGGAGTACCCATGAGTATTGAGACCCACAGCCCCATGTTCGAATACCATCCCCAATCACCTCCTCTCCTTACTTTGCATGCTCTCGGATTTTAAAATGGTTAGTAGTACTGGCCACACGTATGCATGGTTAGTAATCCGATCCTAGGTTGAGAATTAAGGACATAATATTAGGACAGTCTGAGTGCATAGTTTCATCACACTGTCTTCAAAATACCATGTCAGCTTTTCAAATCTTGGTTGATCAACAAAATAGCCTCTCTCAATGTAGCCGCAGAGGTGTATGCCTGGGGCACCGGATCCATTGAAATGAAACTCAACCTCTCAATGCGGGTGTTGTGTAGCTACCAATGACTTGGAAACAGTGCACGGTCATTTTATCCCATCAAATTTTTTCCTTCTCTCTTCTACCCATTTCATACAAAGATTTTTTTACTGACGTGATACTGTATTTAATGTGCATTCCATCGATTGCCCATTAAAACTGTCCTTACCATTTGGTTTGGTGGACAACCATGTATGGCCGGAGCAGAGGCTGAGAGAGTAAAGGCTGAGCGGACCAGAGTAAAGGCCGAGCGGACGGGATGGCCACCATGCCGGATGCCGATGGATTGATGCAACCGGCAGCTAGGTGCGCGCGCGGCATTTATAGACGGGCAGCCGGCGGACGATGAAGCGCAGCAATTGGAGCAATATTTGGCTGTCTCGCAAGTAAAAGCAAGGACACAACGACCACTGACTGACTCCCAAGTCCCACGCATTACTGTACCCGTACTTTGCATCATCTCAATCATCACCTACCGAGCAAACGAGTCAGAGGTCCGTTCGTTCCTGATCGAAAGGGAAGGCCTACGCGGTCCTCTGCTCTTCCTTCGTCTCTCGATCCCACCTTTCTTCAATTCCATCTTTCTCTCACCTCATCTTACATCGATACGTTCATACTCCAAGGGTGGGTTCTCTAATTACCTCATTCTTTCTTATTCTCACTCCTCACCTCCACCTTTCTCGCTTTCACTCTTTTTTTTACCTCATCTTTCTTATTTTCGCTCTTATGAACGGGTCCGTCATCCCTCGGGACCCTCACCATACCATACTTCAATTTTCTCACTTCCACTCATATCAGCCCATGACGTCAGCTTCATACGGCCTATCGAGAAGACCAAATCGATCACAACCCAGAGCACAAGTCAGCATTCAGCCCGAAAGTGACACATGAAAATCCCAAAGTCCATCTCAACCAGCTCAAATACCACTGGGCCAAAACCCGTGTACTTTTGTCCAAACAACTCGTATTTTAATTCAAGGGAGAGAAAAGAAACACCATCACATACTTGTGCAAATAATTACCTGTCAAAAGAAATGCCCAGTCACCCTACTATATTAGTTGCTTCGATCAAGCGTGAAGCCAAAATGATGGCAAGCCAATTCTGGGCACATGAGCAACTGCGAGCTTGACCAAAACACACACTTTAAACGACTAAATGCCAGCAAGTTGTCAATTTGGCAGTACAACTACTGATCCATGATCATCTAAATTCCTAACCTATGGCAAGGTGTTAAAAGCAATCTGTCAGTTCATAAAGACAGAGACTACTATAAAATTGTCAGTGACCTTCTCCATCACCCTGGCGATCCAGCGAGTCGGCCCAGGCCCAGTAGAAAGAAGACCAGGAGCTCTCGCGTATCTGGGCCAGAATGGGCCTGCTCCTCCTGTGCTGCGAAGACGCCCGCGCGCAAGTAGAGATAAATAGCGTACGGGAGAGATGAGTGGCTAAGCTTGAACAAACCATTTGTATTTGCTACTACTTTACTTTCCTTGTAATAGAAGTAAGAACCAACTGCCGTCGCCGTCGAGTTCCGGCGCCGGCGAACCTATCTTCTCCGTCTCCGTTCGGCCTTCGGCCGCAGTGTGGTATCAGCTCTCCCCGATCCTCTTCCGGTCCTGGATTCCGCCCCGTTCCCCCACCTCCACTACACCCGACTCCAGCGCAGCCGCGGCGCCATGGACCCGGTGGTGAACACGAAGTTCGACGAGATCTTCCGCAAGCTCGACGACCTTCGGGGCGATTTCCAGGCGTCGACCGAGCGGATCGAGCGCCGCGTCTCCGACTCCGAGGAGATTCGCCAGCAGCAAGCTGCGGCGGTGGACGCTCGCATCGCTTCGCTCGAGGCCCACGCCGCCGACCAGTACAACGCCGCCGTCGTCGCCGACAACTGGGGCGGCCACTTCGAGCACCTCCTTCGTGATGCGGAGCTCCGCCTCGACGCCTTGGAGCGCGTCCGCTACGACGACATCCGCGACGAGCGAGACGCGCGCGTCGCCGACCTTGAGGCGGCCGCGTCTGCGTTCGAGGAGTGGCGCCCGCGTGTGGAGAACTCCATCCTCTTCCTTCGCGCCGAGATGGACCGCATCACCCAGCCGGGCATCCGATCCGCCGAATCGGCCCCGGAGTTGGTCGCCGGGCGAGCCCCTGCCGGATCTCCGACCAACTGGCCCAACGGGCACGGCGAGGCATCGATTACACGGGACGCGGGGCTTGGCGCTCCGGCGACCATGGCCCCGTGCCCGGCCAATGGTACGCACTCACACCCTCCCTGGTTCAATCCTGTTGCGATGGGCGTAGATCCTCGCCATGGTCGTCCTCCTGAGCCTCATCAGTCACCACCCTTCCCTGTTTACCCACCGCCGACCACTCATCCGCCGCCCGTTCCCGGTTATCCTCCGCCGCGTCCACCACCACCACCCCTTCCAATCTACCCACCACCGCCTCCGTATCCACCACAGCCTCCATATCCACCACAGCCTATACATCCACCACCGCTGCAGCATCACCAGTACACAAGTACTACTCCGATTCCACCTCCACATCCTTCAGTTTATCCACCACCACAAGCCAATCCTCAATTCCAGTTCCACCAGCCGCCCAATTTCAATCCTCATCACTCAGCCGGCTTGGGACAGCTTCCCAAACTTCAGTTCCCTGCATTTGATGGTGAAAACCCAAAGCTCTGGCTCTCCCGCGCAACCAATCACTTCCGCATCTATGGTGTCCATCCTTCCATGTGGATCACCATCTCCACACACCACTTCACTCTCGCCGCTGCCCGTTGGCTGCAGTCGGTTGAGCACCAAATCCAGAATATACCGTGGGAGGCGTTTTCTGCTATGGTTATGGAACGATTCTGTCGTGATGAACATGAGCTGCTGCTTCGGCAAATGCTGCACATCCGAATGACATCCACTGCTAAGGATTATGTAGATCGTTTCACTGCACTTGTGGAACAGCTTGCACCATACCAACCTAATCCTGATGCAGTTTCTCATGTCCAACAATTCATTGATGGCCTCCGCGAGGATATACGCGCTGTTCTTATTGTGGCCAGGCCCAAAAACCTCGATACTGCTTGTACTCTTGCTCTGTTACAGGAGGAAGCGGGAAGTTCGACAGCAAGGCCCGGGGTACCAGCACCAAGGCACCATCCTCGCGCTTTGCCACCTCCCAGGCTGCCGATTGGTGATCCTCCGCCTGTTCCTCGTCCTGCTGATGACCGTCGTGCTGCTGCTCGTCCAGCTTCGGTGGACAATCGGCTGTCGGCTTTGCGTGATTACCGTCGAGCTCGTGGTCTTTGTGTGCGCTGTGGTGAACCATGGGCGCAGGGCCATCGTTGTGCTCCGGTCCCTTAAGCACATGCGTTACAGGAGGTATGGGCTCTTTGTGCTGATATATTTGATGAAGAGGAGCTCCCTGATGCAGAGCCTGATGTGGAAGCTGTTGAGCCGAATCCTCAAGTCTTCTCCATCGAGTTGTCCTCTGCTTTGACTGAAGCATCGGCTCCAAAGACTCTGCAATTCAGCGGTATGTTGGGGTCTAAACCTGTCAGAATTCTGCTGGATTCAGGTAGCACTCATTCCTTTGTCAGCTCAGAGATAGCATCTTCTTTAACTGGAGTCCAACCGATGTTGCATCCTGTTTCTGTCAAAATGGCCGATGGGGGTATTCTATCTTGCCCATCTGAATTGAGAAATGCTGAATGGGTTGTTCAGGGTTACAGTTTCCACTCTACCCTTCGGATTCTTCAGTTGGCTTCCTATGATATGATTGTTGGCATGGATTGGCTCTGCAGTTTTTCTCCCATGCGGGTGGATTGGCAGGCTGGCTGGATTTCAGTGCCCTATGGGTCTGGTTATGCTACCTTGTTCAGCTCTTCTTCTGCTCTTGATTTGGCTTCCTCGGTACACTTGGTTCATGTTTTGGACTCCTTGTCTCCATCAGAGCCAGTTCCAGAGCAAGTGCAACTCCTGCTTACTGAATTTGCTGATCTGTTCTCTGAACCAACTGAATTGCCTCCACGCCGCCAGTGTGATCACACTATTCCGTTGGTGCCAGGAGCTTCTCCGGTGGCGGTTCGGCAGTACAGGTATAAACCTGCGCTCAAGTCTGAGATCGAGCGTCAGGTATCAGAGATGCTGCAGTCTGGTTTGATCAGGCCCAGCTCCAGTTCCTTTTCCTCGCCTGTACTGTTGGTGCGCAAGAAAGATATGACATGGAGGATGTGTGTGGACTACCGGCTGCTGAATGCGTTGACAGTGAAGTCTAAGTTTCCAATTCCAGTTGTCGATGAGCTACTGGATGAGTTGTCTCAGGCAAAATGGTTCACCACATTGGATTTGCGCTCAGGGTTCAATCAGATTCGGTTGGCCCCGGGAGAAGAACATAAGACTGCATTTCAAACTCATTGGGGACAGTTTGAGTACAATGTGATGTCCTTTGGCCTCACTGGTGCACCAAATACATTTCAAGGCGCCATGAATTCGACTTTATACTCGGTCTTGCGCAAGTTTGCTTTGGTGTTTTTCGATGATATTCTTATATACAGTCCTTCTCTGGAAGCACATTTGGATCACTTGCGCCAGGTCTTCTCATTGCTACAGGCTGATCAATGGAAGGTCAAGTTATCGAAATGCCAGTTTGCTAGGCAGTCAATCTCCTACTTGGGATACATTGTCAGTGCTCAGGGCGTCTCTACTGATCCGGCAAAGATCCAGTCAGTGCAATCATGGCCTGTTCCCAAGGATGTTAAAGAGCTTCGTAGTTTCCTCGGCCTGGCCGGGTACTACAGAAAGTTTGTGCGCAATTTTGCTCTTCTAGCTCGTCCTCTGACAGATTTGCTCAAGAAGGGAACCTTCTTTGTTTGGACTTCAGCCCATACAGCTGCCTTTGAAGCCCTTAAGCATGCTCTAGTTCAAGCTCCTGTCCTTGCCCTGCCTGACTTCTCAAAACAATTTCAGGTTCAGACCGATGCAAGTGATTCAGGTATAGGTGCTGTCCTCATGCAAGATGGGCACCCGTTAGCGTTTGTCAGCAAATCTCTAGGCCCAAGATCTTCTGCCCTGTCCACTTATGAAAAGGAAGCTCTGGCGATCTTGGTGGCTGTTGAGCAGTGGCGAGCATACCTTTCTCATGCTGAGTTTACCATATTTACTGACCATCGTACATTGATCCATCTTACTGACCAACGTCTGAACACACCATGGCAAGTCAAAATGAACTACAAGTTGGCAGGCTTGCAATACAAGATTGCTTACAAGCCCGGTCAGTCGAACGCAGCTGCGGATGCTCTTTCTAGGCACCCAAGTCCTCCTTCTCAGCTGTTCGCTTTGTCTTGCCCAACTCCTACTTGGCTACTTGATATTGTCAGTGGCTATTCTGAAGACCCCGATTCAGTCAAGCTGTTGCAAGCTCTATCTGTGGATCCCCAGTCTCAGCCTCCCTTTACTCTTCAGCAGGGTGTGCTTCGCCATAGTGGCCGAATCTGGGTTGGTGCCAATCCAACTTTGCAGCAGCGTATCATCTCTGCTTTGCATGACAGCGCAATCGGGGGTCACTCAGGTTTTCCAGTAACCTTCAGCAGACTCAAAAAGCTGTTCTACTGGAAGGGCATGAAGCAGGCTGTGCGCACATATGTTGCCAATTGCTCTATCTGTCTCCAAGCTAAGCCTGATCGAAACAGGTATCCTGGTCTGCTCTCTCCGTTGCCTGTGCCAACTGAAAATTGGCAGACTATTTCGATGGACTTCATCGATGGCCTTCCTACCTCAGGCAATGCCAATTGCATAATGGTGATTGTGGACAAGTTAAGTAAGTTTGCTCACTTCATTCCTCTCCATCATCCGTATACTGCATCAAAGGTGGCTCAGGCTTTTCATGATAACATCTATAAGATGCATGGTATGCCACAAAATATAATCTCTGACCGAGATCCAGTCTTCACAAGCAAGTTCTGGCAAGAGTTGTTTACTATGGCTAATGTGAAGTTGGACATGAGTTCTGCATACCATCCACAGTCCGATGGCCAAACCGAGAGGGTTAACCAATGTCTCGAGACCTTCCTCCGTTGCTTTGTGCACTCTTGTCCCCGTCGGTGGCTGAAATGGCTACCCCAAGCAGAATTCTGGTATAATACAAGCACACATTCTTCTCTGGGCAAGTCACCCTTCGAGGTGCTCTTTGGTCGGTCTCCTCGTCACTTTGGCATATCGGATGATGTTGCCCTTCCGGATTCTGATGCTTCTGTCACTTGGGCTGAGCGGACAACTATGCTTGACTCTGTCAGACAGCACCTGCTTCGAGCTCAGCAACGGATCAAATCACAGGCTGATAAGCGTCGCTCTGAAAGATCATTCCAGGTTGGTGACTTGGTGTTTCTGCGTCTCCAACCACATGTGCAGTCGTCATTGGCTCCCAGAGCTCACAACAAACTCTGCTTCAAGTATTTCGGGCCATTCAAAGTCATTGCCAAGGTGGGTTCAGTTGCCTACAAGCTGGAGTTGCCTCCTTCTTCATTAATCCATCCGGTGTTTCATGTTTCCCTTCTCAAACCGGCTCCGGCTTCATCTACGGCCGCTGCTTCAACTATCCCTGACATTGAAGATATGATGCGTATCCCGGAGCGTGTGCTGCAGTCCAGGATTCATCAACGTGGTGTCCGAGCTGTCCGTCAGTTGCTGATCAAGTGGAGCGGATTGGACGATGATCTTGCTACATGGGAAGATGATGAAGCCATCAAGCAACGCTTCCCCAACGCACCGGCATGGGGTCCTGCCTCTTCTGAAGGAGGGAGGGATGTCAGTGACCTTCTCCATCACCCTGGCGATCCAGCGAGTCGGCCCAGGCCCGGTAGAAAGAAGACCGGGGAGCTCTCGCGTATCCGGGGCCAGAATGGGCCTGCTCCTCCGTCTTTGCGAAGACGCCCGCGCGCAAGTAGAGATAAATAGCGTACGGGAGAGATGAGTGGCTAAGCTTGAACAAACCATTTGTATTTGCTACTACTTTACTTTCCTTGTAATAGAAGTAAGAACCAACTGCCGTCGCCGTCGAGTTCCGGCGCCGGCGAACCTATCTTCTCCGTCTCCGTTCAGCCTTCGGCTGACAAAAATGGAGTACATGGATTGAACCAAGTTTATTATTGGTGGTTTCGTTGCAAGGAAAGCTGGTGAACTAAACTTTCACAGTACGCAATACATTTCTTCAGAGTCTTCTTGTAGTTGCATCTCCACAGGACAGCTAGTTCCCATCTTTCCAGAGATCTCAGAAGTCGAGCAGGGAGTTGATTGTAACCAGAACAATCCAGCTCCACTCGATGGAACCGGAGAAACACAGCAAAGTCCTGCTCAAAACCTGACCGTTTCACATCTGTTCTGCAGTTGCTACTGTTCTGTACTGTGCGTAAAAAGACAAGCAGACTTTCATCAAATTCTACAGTCGTAGGTAATTGTTGCAAAGTTCCTTCACATTTGCTGATTAACCATTTCATAATCCCCATCTCATTTTCAGTCGAAAGCATTGATCCAGAGTAAATCTGATGACTGACAGCCTTTCTACGGTTTGTGGGAGTTGACCAAAGCCTTAATGCACATAACAATGCAAATGAGGGGTGTCCATTTGGATGAATATACATCGAATCTTTTGGCCAGTTTCCGACTGAGCAAATATCCAAATCTAACTCGATGAAAGTTTTCTCATTAGGGTTCTCGCCCAAAAGAAAGCCATAGTGTTCAAGAAGTTCCAGGTTTGTGTATGTTCCATAACCAAGGAGGACCTGTAGAAATTAGAAAATGACATGAGTGTATGAAAAACTGAGATGTCAAAGGAAAGAGAAAATAATGCTATGTTTGCAAAAGTAAGAACAAACCTGCTCTCCCTTTTTATAATTTTTTCTCGCATACAAACAGTATTCATTAGAATCTTCATACCCACCATCTGTTAATCTCTCGGATGAATTGGTCATCTCATTCTTCTGCTGGCAATTTGTAAGTTCAGCTGTATCCTCTTCGTCCAATAAAGTATCATCATCAGGAGCAGCATAATTGAACAAATCACCCACAGGGCATAAGCAACCAGCTCCATCCCATGCAATATGTAATGTGCGAGAAGATACCTTAACATAGGAAAATCAAAAGTTTAGAAAAGCAAACATGTAGAATATATAAAAACTAAAATTAGTTGGGTTAAACAGCCTATATAAAATCTTGAATCAGTATGGTTTTCACATGGTAACTAAACTAATAGACAAAGCTACCATATGGAATTAAAAAAAAGGTATTTGACACAAGCGGAGAATAAAAACAACTATACCGTTGCAAACGCCCAGAGCCAAGATTTAAACATCAATAGCTTAGGTTTAAATTCCAATTCTTTCATCAGTGGCGTCGCATCTTCCCAGTCTGATTTTATGGCACTTTTAGCCTTTTGTGCAACCCAAATGGCATCATCAACCTGAGAACAACAAAAAATGTCGGGTGCTTTTGGAGTGTACAGCAAAAGATGAATAATAATGTATAAATTGTTGACAGATCTACCGAGTTATACTTGGAGAGCTTCGACTTCAAAATCATTAAAGGTAGCCAAGATAGTGTAGTAGCTGGGTAGCTGAGACAGATAGGGGTACCAAACAGAATTCCTCCCTTTCCCCACTTCAGCCAATAAGCACACTATGAGTATCTGTAGAATTACAAAGAGGAGGCCAGTAAGTATTTAAAGGGACGCTCAAGAGAATGTAACAACTTAGAAGTGTTAAATGAAGAATGATTAATACTGGCACTTTGAATGGAAAAACAGAAACACCAATAATCCAATATCTTATACTAGTCAGGATGATTTTGCAGTTTGCTATTGATAAGACAATATTTTTAGTATGCATTTTGTTTGGTTACATAAGAAGAAAGGTCACTATAAGTCTGCAAAGCTGAGCACACCAACTGTGTCCGAAGCAACAAACTTTATATCACAACCCCAATTTGTATCCAAACTTACCCCCAAATGCATGGCGGAGCAAATACTATCACCCATTTACCCTATAGTTACAACGCGCTGCTCAATCCTAATAACCACTTATCCCAACAATTCCTAGTAACATCAAGGACAGCTTGACACGAGCATCTTCCATTCCACCACATCTGTTGATGGCGGCTGTATTTACCTGCACGGAGGAGAGGCGGCGCCTGTGGGCGCTGACGCAGGCGGCGATCCTGGGGTCGTCGGCCATGACGTGGTCGCTGGTGAGCAGCGCGGCTCGGGGGGCGCGCAACACCAGCTCGCCGCGCCTCAGGTCGCGCGCCGCCGCGAGGCCCCTCCTGCGGTCGAAGCAAGGCAAATGCGGTGAGGCGAAAGCGCTGCGAGACCCAGGACCGCAGCGGCGGATGGGGGGCGGCGGGGTTTTACCCGCCGGCGTCGGGGAAGTCGGCGACGACGAGGGTGCCGCCGAGGCAGGAGGACGGCGAAGAGGAGGCGGTTTCAGAGGGGGAGGAGGAAGGGGGCGACGGCGACGGCGAGTCGGAGACGCCCAGCTCGGCCGCCCACTTGAGGAGCGCCTCCATCGGCGGCGGGCGGCTGGGCCCTTGGGTTGACACCCGTGAGGCCGTGACCCGCCCTGTAGCAACGATTTACGTCTTCACGATTACGGGAAGTAGCTGCAACTGAGATGAGATGCCCACGTTTTAATACAACCATTTCTAACGTATCCCTGGTATTCTGACAGCCATTTATATTCCTATAATATTTGATTTTCGAAACAGGCAATCACCACAAACTTTCTCCGGTCATAGATGCACGGAGACCAAAAGAAATACTTAGAACTTCGTAACCATGGAATAGCCGTGAAGACGGTCCAGCAAATCTTGTTGGAACGGGATCTCGTGACTTGCTAGGCGAATTTTTGCCTCCAGTTAAAAACAGTTTTTAGCATTTTTTTCACAAACAATGCAGGAAAGTTGTATTACCATTATATAATTTATATTAAGAAAAAATGAGGCAAGAATCTATAAAAAAAAAAACTTACACACGCAAAACACAAACCTAGGATCCTAAACAAATAATCTTGACCTTAACAAGAGTCGGAAGAGTCAGAAACAACCACTATCACAATCAATAACAACCCCTGGGGAAAGCAAGGGATAGTGCTCTAGCTAGAGGTTAGGAGCTTCACCATCAAACACACAGCGATAACGAAGATTCCACAATACACAATGTCCAAGCCCCTAAGATGATCATCAAGATCAACAGTAAAACTTTCCAGCATTAGAGCAGCTGTGCATAAAAAACACGGTCCTACTATAGCAATGGTTTCCATACAGCAAATTGTGTTACCAACGGTCACCATTCAACAGTAAAGCTTGGATTTATAGGCAACACAGTTCTATATACTACATAATGTACAGATTGGGCTCTTTTTATCCTATAATACGAGTAATATGGTATACATATCACGTGTACACACAACTTCTACATCAGGATTAGTATGTACAGTAGGAAAAGGCAATCCTCTATAGCTATAACGAGCTTCCATTGAAATATTTGCTGAAAGCTTCCTCATCCTTGCAGTGCACCCACAAGACCTTGTACACCTCAATTAGTAACTTCGGAAATCGGCTAGCAAAATAGTGATCAAATCCCTCTGGCAGTGAACCAAGTATGCCCTGAAATTTGTATCCATCAATTGTGAGCTTATGAGAACAAAACAAAGGTTGACTTTTTTTGGAGTCAAAACAAAGGTCCACTTGACTGATGAACAGAACAAATTTGCAATATAAAGCATAAATTGTACATTTATTTTTTTTGTAAAAATGTTATAATCCGTGGTAGTCAAAACATATTGCCACCTGCGATAGGGCTACTTAATCATATCTAAGTGTGATGGCATGTATCGAAGGATTAAAGTACCAAGAGGAAAATATGTAATTACTAATTTATCAGATTCGGCTGCATGTAAAAGCCATCGTTTAGCTACCATGTATGATGAATTTATTTAACATGTCGTAAAAGCATAATTAGGCATAACAGAACTACAATTTCCTTCTGCAAACTCTAATACCACTGCCAACTAAATCTAGATTTGATACTTCACAACTGAAACTTGCACTGCAACTTCATACATTGGCTTAAGCAAAGTAAAGCATTTCTCGGGTCTCAGCACAGAACAAAACAGAACAGGACAAAAGGCATGGAGAAATCAGAAATGCACAGAACATATGAAAAGTGGCATGCCAAAACAAGCTAATTCACCATAGTTTGTTCAGTTAAAAGTTTATCCTTCATTCTTCAAAATTCTCTGCTATTCGTTCACAACATGCATGTTCTTTCACATGCAGTTCAGACTGAAAATCTGGTCAAAACTATCAGGTAAGCACACAGCCTATGCCAATTAGTTCAGCAACTAATCGACAATTTAACTGCATTCATACAGCATGACAAAATCAAATACAGTAAAAGTGCAGCACCAACAAACCTTGAGATCATCTGAAAGTTCTCTGTAATGGCCCGATTTATTTCTGATATACCTCAGAAGATCACGAATAGACTCAAAGTTGTATTTTCTATAACGACCCATATCTGTAACCAAAGCAGCATCCAATTTCTCAACCCATTTTCCACCAAATGCCACTGGTCCTACGCTTTCCAGTGCGTTTATGAGGTCAGTTTCACTGGTTTTCTCAATTCTATCACTGGTATCCCTTAAAAATGAAAGGCGCAATTCAGGGCTCCAGAAGAGTGGATGATGCATAACATATACTGCCGTTGGTCTGTTAACATAAAGAGTCAACTCAGTAAAGCAAGACACACATAACCTATGAAAAATAAGGGAACTTAGGCTGCATGGGACCTTAGTTCTTACCTTATCTCAGGGTTTGGTTGTAACAATTGAGATATAAGATGTACTGCTTCTGGTATGTGGTCCACCACAAAGAGATCAAAGTGATTGTTTACAATGTTTCTATCCCGCTCATAGTACTCACCAAACGGATGCTTGCCTTTAGTGATACAATAGAAAATAAGGCAGCCCAAACTAAAAAGATCCATTGCACGAGTTTGACGACCATTTTGAATCTGTTCAGGTGCTTGCCAGCCAGAGCTTCCAAGTCCTGTAGTACACCATCAAGGATTAAACTGCTAGCTAAGAAATGCGCAAAGCAGTGTGACAAACAACATACAGAATGTATTTCCAAATAGTTCAACTCTGCAAGGGTAAACCTCTTTACCTGTACCATGGTGGCTAACAGAAGTCATGTCGTCTTGCAGGTGCTTACTGATACCCATATCAGAAAGTTTTGCTCTAATAGGTCCTTCTGCGCTTATTAAGACATTCTGAGGCTTCAAATCACGATGAATAATTCCCAATTTATGCAAATGCACAAGGCCAGCAACCACATCTCTGCATAAGAAAGCTCGCAAAAATCAGAACAGCAATAGGTAGGTACTCATTGGAGTATACCCAATAGGCAAAAAAAACTCATTTCTTTCATTCAGGAATGGACAATAAGTATAAGAATATTACGCATTAAGGATGTTCCAATTAGAATGTTGCAGAAGCATTCTTGCACAAAATGCAGGTAAGTCCAATGTTGATAAATAAGGTAACTTTTAATGGGATCCTTTTGTTTTTCTATTGAAAACCATGCTTCCTTACTACACCTAGTAACAAGTTACAGGTTTACAACATCTGTTTCAGAGCCAACATAAAAAAGAAGTTGCACTACAATTGGTAAAAAACCTTGACTAACTAGATTACGCAATAAGATCAGCACAGAGCACAGTAGCACACTGCTCCAACCACAAAATCTTGTAGAAAAGCTAAGACAATTCATTCAATAATAAGTTCCAGTCTTCTGGCTATAGAGACAGAGTAACTAAGGGCGTGTTTGTTCCACCACCGAACTGCACCTAGCCTAAGCCACGGCTGCGCCAAAAAGTGAGGCAAACAAAACGGCCACCACACCTGCGGCGTCAGTTGGTGACGAACCACAAGCCTGTGGCGTGAATGCGTGTGCCTAAACCGCGGCGGAAATCAAACAGCACTGCGAGAGGCCACAGTTTTGGTGTGATGATCTGTGGTGTGTGTAGGCATGAACCCAACACGCACTAAGCCCTAAATATAGAAATTGTGCATGGAAAAGGGAATGGTGCTGAAAACAAGCATACGACAAAACACCAAACCTAATCAGCATCACAAGCGGAAAACATATGAGATCATTCACGTACCTCATCAGCTTCAGGAGATGCACTGAAGGAAGCCCATCCTGTGTCCACAATTCCACATCTACCCCTTTAACATTTGCGATCTTTGACTTGATGCTGATACTGACCTCATTGTTAGAAATAGACTCTCCAGAAGACAAATATGGATGCTTTTGGATTAGATCAGCCAAGCTGCAGTGGCACCTCTCAAGGGAGATATAAACAAAATCACTGTCATGGTCGCAACCATAGAGTCTAACAATATTAGGATCACGATCAGACATAATAAGATTCTGAGTCTCCTTTTCAGCTATGTCATTGTGAGAACGCAGCAGACGTTTCACAGCAACTTGACGACCATCATAACATCCTTCAAAAACAACTGTGCCATTGCTCCCTCTACCAATTT
The DNA here is from genome assembly GCA_018135685.1 of Themeda triandra. NCBI lineage: Eukaryota > Viridiplantae > Streptophyta > Magnoliopsida > Poales > Poaceae > Themeda > Themeda triandra. The sequence continues at coordinate 316,900 of JAENPR010000210.1, forward strand.
CTTTATTGGAGACATACAGTTTACCAATCTGACGACCATCAAGGGCATCTGTTAGTGCAGAATTTCCCATTGGTGCCTCAGTGTCCTCAGGGCTATTGACAAGTCCATCCTTCTTCCGTGTTTTTCTTCTTTTAGGAGTTCCCTCTGACCTGCCTCTAATGTCCACCGATTTCTTGTCATTTGTGAACGGCTTAATAAGCTGAATCACAAATTGCCTGCATGACTTGCTTGCAGAGGTCAAGCTCAACAGACAACCAATGACCAAAAATATGGGAAACAAAGGGAATAACCATCCATAATTGTTCCTAGTGGGGTATATGGTAGCCCCAGGATCAGCAGAGGTGACATGAGATTGAGCATCATCATAAGTTTGATTTTGAGAATGATCCAATACGATATTTGACTTCCCAGCAGTGTCTGGTAGCTTCCTTGGGGTCTGAACTGGTTCCAGAGCATCAGAACCACGGATGGAAATGAAAGGGGTGCCATCTTTCAAGACAATCACATTAGCTGAATCTGAATCAGGTAAAGCAAGTGGCAAACCCTCAGTTCTAATACATGGAATATCTCCTCGCAGGCAAGATGACTGATCAAGCATGTCAGGGTGGTTATTATATTTCCGATAGCGGTTCGCAGTGAAAGAAGTTCTTGTCCAGTTAAACAAATGCTTGCCAAGATCTGATGCGCTGAGAGAATAGTCGGTTCTCACAACCACTATGATATTATCACTGTCATCACTAGTACGGGCATTTAGCTTGGATGGCGCTCCTTCAATCCCTGGTCCTTCCAATTCATTTAACGCAGCTGGAATACTGTGCCTGTAAATAATCTCACCACTATCAGCATCAACTACAAAAACGGTTGACACTTTTGACCCAACAGTAACAACAGAATCCCGAATATATGGGCTTCTAGCAATGAACTCCTCCAATTTCCACGGGAGCCTCTGCAGGAACAGAGAGACAAGGGTGAGAAACAAATATCCGTACAAGGAAGGTTTCAGAGAAGCATTGTGCCTGAGAAAATCATACCACGTTGTTCCCATTATAAACCTCCCAAAGTTCAGTCCCATTCCCGTTCATGTTCTCGTTCCCATTGAAAGGATAAATGAGGTAGTTCAGACCAGAGTCAGTCGTAGTAATATGATCCGAGAGCGGAGGCCCCGTGGTGATCTCCCACAGAGGAGACTGCGACAACTGGTCCACTAGCTGAATCGTGCCATTGTCGTAAAACTGGAGCACAGATCTGTTCACAAAGACAATCAAAAGTCATTCCAGAGTCAATCAGACATGCCAACAAAACTAGGTGCATAACTGTATGCCACTTCCAGACGCCCCAAGAATGTACTAAACATGAGTGGATAGCCCCCTCAGTAGCACAAGAAGTATCATGCCGAACCGGTGGCCAAACTCCAAGAAACCTAATCAGCAAGGTTCATGTTCGTCCTCCTCCTTACGTGCTCCAGAGCAGCACGGAACAAGAGCATGCCCACCCAAAGTGCATCACTTTCGAGATAAACCAAACCAAGAAAGCCCCTTCGCTACAAGAAGAAACCACATGCTACATTTCGCTCTGTCTACGGTTCAAAAGCTCGGCAATTGGGCCAAGAAGCGGCAGCCGCGCAACACAGGAACGGGGAAGGGAGACCAGTCGACCACGGGGCTCGCTCACCTGGGTTCGGCCTTCGCGTCGCCGCTGACCAAGTTGGCCGGCTCGCGGCGCGCGGGCTGCGGCCGGACGAAGAGCTCCCGGAGGCTCTGCTGCTTCTTGGGGCCCGCTGCCGGGGCGACGATCTCGGTGGAGCGCGCGACGATCTCCGTGGAGCGCGAGCCCGCCGCCGCCCCATCGTCGGCGGCTGCTCCGGGGAGCGCGAGGCTGGGGCGGGGCGCGGGGAGCGCGGGGGCGGGGGCGGGAGGAGCGCGGCGGCGCCGCCGTCGTCCACGCGGAAGACGAGCCCCGCGAGGAGGACGAGCGGGATGAGGACCCGGCGGAGCGACCTCGTCATCGGCTGCGGAGGGGCATGCCTAGGGCTTGCTCGGAGGGGGAGGGGGAGGGGGAGGTGGGGTCCGGTCGGATCTGGCCGGAGCTTTTTTGGACTCCGGGAGAGGATGGATTGCTTGGCGAGGAAGGGGATACGCGGGAGGGAGGGAGGAGGCTTCTCGAAGCGGGGTGCTGATCTGTTTTTCCGCTTGGCTGTTGGGAGTCAAAACCGGCGGGTTTCGGAGCACGAGGAAAGAATGGCTGCTGCGGCGGCGGCGGCTCGACGGTGGTTCGTAGGTTCGGACGGGCGTGTAATTAATTGTAAAAAAAAAAAAAAAAATCGTTCGTATACCATTGGAATTGGACCAGTCTGTATTTCAATAGAGTGTCGTGACACATTACCAAACAAACAAATTTTACAGGAAATAGAAAGAAGAGAGAAAAAAAGAGTATGCGCTGTTTCCTAGACTTCAGTAACCGAGTGAAACCCCACTAAGAGCTAGATCGTTTCACCATTTTGCATGTCATCCAATCATCTTGCAGCAATTGAATGTTTTGCTTAACCTTGAAAACAACAAAGTGAAATGCTCTATTGATGCGGTTGTTTCATGGATGGTTTCGTTTCAATCTTGATGACGTGTTAGTATGTGAAATCGTACAGTGACACTACCCATTGAGACTAGTCTTAGAGGCGGTACAAAACAAACCGTATTTTCCAAAGCATATACCACTATAATTCTTCGCTTGCTACAGGAATACTACAGAATGCGTATGAAGATAGATTGGGCGCATCCCCATGTGTCATCCTTCTTATTTTTGCCACCTTACATCTCTGTTGTGGTTTAAATTCTCATATTTTTCCATGAATATACCATTATATTTCTTCGCTTGCTATAGGAATACTATAAAATACGTATTAAGATAGATTTGACCCATAGGCGCATCCCCATGTGTCATCTTCTTCTTACTCTTGCCATCTTATATCTCTGTTGTGGATTAAATTCTCATCTATATTTGACCACTTAAACGGTTTGACATACATTCTCTCATTTCTCTAGTTGGTGGACGAAGACTATGAAGGCCTAAGGACATGCACAACAATAAATTTTTCTTATGATCTTACTCCCTCTGTCCCGATGAAAGTGTCGCTCGAGGGATTCACGCAGGTACCAAGGAAGATGAGAAAAAGCTCTGTACACCTAGTCCTGCCTAGTCCTGGCTGCCTGGTCCCCACACATTATTCTTCTCTCTCCTCCATCTTTACCAATCAACAGCGTGGAGGGAGGGGATGGGGACCGCTGACAATGGGAGCAACAGACGGCGCAGGCTATTGTTTAGAGGCTGCATGTCTAAAACGACACATTCTGCGGGACAAGCATCAAACGCTAGAACGACGCTCTTTGCGGGACGGAGGGAGTAGTTGATTGGGAGGTCCAGAAGCATTTTTTTGTGTGTGTTGAATGTTGTTTACCAAATGTTCACGAGTTGGTACTAGCCATTAAGGATGAGTGCATCCTCTAGTGTATGCATCTAAGCTTAGAGTTTTGGTCTCATGTTCATTGACCGGATGAGTGCATCCTCTAGCGTATGCATCTAAGCTTAGAGTTTTGGTCTCGTGTTCATTGACTCTAGCATCTTAGGCTACATGGCTCTTTTGATCGTTTTTGGTCCTTTTAGCTTCTTATTTACAAGTGTGAATTGACAACACAACTTATGATTCATCCTATACCTCCAAAAATCCAATTTTCAAATTCATAATACTCATGACTCATACTATAAGTACAAAACCCAACTTTCAAATTCATAATTAGAAAGGTTATGAAACTAAGATTTTTTAGAATGACCAACTCCTTGTCCGTTGGATATGCTCTAATAAACTATAAGCCCCTTCTGGATTGTATGAAGAACAACAAATTCATATTTCTATGGATTGAGTTGCTATAATGGTTTATAGAAAGCGCCTACGGGAAAATGTAGATAACATTCCTTTGTGCTAAAATTCACATGAAAAAACATCCACTTAAACCTCCTATGTTTTACCTATTGTCGATCAAAACACCCCTTCCTCCAAAAATATTGTGTTTTCATTCCTTTGTCTGCATATATTTTCATATCTTATTCCTGTTTCCTCCCTCAACTATTGAAGTTGTTTGATCTCAAGCTAGCCACCATAAGATAGATCATGACTTTAGAAAAAGAAAAGATATGAAGCTAGTTTCATAATTTCCAAGCAACAATTTATAAGATTAAATCAGGCTCTATGATTTTTTAATTGCATTAATTTCCCATGTAAAATTATATTTGGATAATTTTATTTTTTATAATTTTAAAGATTTTTTTAAAAACATTTCTAGTTGGATATATCTCCATGAACTTCCAACTTAGTTCAATTTATCCCATCTAACATGGTGCCACATCAGCAAAAAAAGCATCATCAAAACTGCTCAAGATGCAAAAATGGATGATTAATAAAAGTTGAAGAGCTGATTTTGTAATTTAGATTTAAAAATCGGACGAGTTAAATCACATAATCTTTCCGGTTTTCCATCGTTAAAACTTCAAAGGGGGCCTAAACGAGGTAGAAGGGCTTTCTGGGCCTCTAACGGGCCGGACCAGCTATGAGCCACTCGCTGAAACGGTGATTCCTTCCTTCTCCTGCGGAGGGCCACCGCAACACACCCGGCCGTCCTGTCCCCGGAGGTCGCCGCCGCCGCCGTCTTCGTGGGCGGCCACGATGAACAGCATCAAGTCGGCTCTTTTCTCCGGCCACCGCCCGCACCCCCTCGCGGCGGCGGCGGCGGCTGTCTCGCAGCAGCAGCTGGGGGGCGTCGCGCCGTTCCACTCGACACCCGTCCTGCAGCGGAAGCGGGGCAAGACCCAGTGGCACAATGTAAATACGTAATCCCGCCTCCATCCACTCCCCTTCTCCTGCAATTTCTTTGATGACAAATGCTGTCTCCTTTTGTTTGATCCGAGCGTTGTTTCTATGTGGCCCGGAATCTGTTTGATAGAATGGAAGGCCTGTGTGGAACCAGGTCTGCTGCACCATTGATGTGCTTTTGAGGATCACACACTTGGTCGACTATTGTTCAGGGAACGATTGTGAAGCGTTATTGCAGAATCCTATTAGATAGTTTCGCATTATAGACTAATGTTACTAGATTTTATCTGGTGGGTTTGTTTATTCTTGTTATCTTGCTCTGCACAGGATGATAGATGCAAAAATTGGGGATACTCTTCTTGCCCTAAAAAGAATAAAAGATTGGGAAATTGGGATACTCAAGCTTGGTCTTTGATGTTTGTGGACTGTTCCTCTGTGCTATTGGGCTGCTTTCTGCATTGCTCATCTATCGATTGCATCCGATTGAACTTGGGCTAAACCTACATGTATCAACATAGATGTCCATGAGCTACTAGTATTTTTTTTAACTAATTTAGGAAGTGTTGAGAGTGGATCTAGATATGCCCTGATGCCCATGCTTCAGATCTTCACCCAACCGTTTCGTGCTTAATTTCATCAGGACATCACGTTGCTGAGGGCTTGGCTTGTTCAAAGTGTTGCATATGGAACTGGCCCAATTTCAACAGGACATCAGGTTGCTGAGGGCTTGGCTTGTGTGGTCAGGGATGCAAGCTCCACTTGTTTTGGCCTTTTTGGGTCGATGAGTCCACCTAAAACTTGCTAAATGAACTGAAATGGCATGGCATCGTAATTAGCTTTGGGGGGGGGGGGGGGGGGGGGGGGTGGGGGTGGGGGTGTTGAAGTAAAATGCCAGCACCATAATTAATTAGCTGGCCCAGAAAACATCATTAAATACCCACCTGCATCCGTACTTGTGGTAAATCGCTCTGTGCTTTTCAACATGAATCTTTTAATCGATGTTATACTCAACAAACTTTGTTCAACAGTGATTGGTTCAGCCGGTTTCTCTGTTTTGCCTGCTTAGGTTTCTAAAAAAGTATTCTATCTGTGTAGAAGCTTGTGCTAACTGATCAGTTACAAGAAAGGTTGTTTCTTACTACAAAATAGTTATTGCTTCGAATAGAGAAAGAACCAATGCGATATACCTTATGCTTGAGCAGAGATTCAACTATTACACGAGACGTAGGAAGAACAGAGAAACTAAAAGGTCGATGCTACGGAACATGTCAGAGTATGCAGAGTATCTTTTCCAGGTCAGTGTAATGAAGCATTTCACATTTCCATGATATTTCAGTTTTGATCACAAATCCTGTAAGTCTTCTGATCTTATTATTCTTCACACTAGTTTGGTATATTAAAGTATTATATTTGTATCATATTCCCTGGCATACTAAAGAATGAGTCCTGAAAGAATTAGAATTGTGTGGTGGGTTCTAGAAGCTCTTACTAGATTCCGCATCACAGCATTACTAGATTAGAATCGAATCCCTGGAAGATTTTGGTATTAGTTGTTCGGAATCAGCTGTTTATATTCATGCAAGAAGACTGTGCTGGTTCAGTTTTCAATAATGTCCCTCAAATGCTTAATGCAGATACAGAATGTTCTGATCCATTTATATTTTTATATTTTTCTTGATGTTCAGAGTTGGCGTGATGAAGATGAGAAAAATGATGCATCTAGTGGACCTTCATGGTTTAGAGGACATCGTTGGGTCAGGAATTCAAACAACAATGGTTCCCGTACACATGATTTTTATTCCGGGAATTTTAGAAGCAAAGGTTCAGTACTTTTTTGTTTTCCTATCTTATAAGATATTTCAGTTATTCTTCTCTCTAGACCGTAACTTAGATTGAAAAGTTCTTCTGCTGGCATTCAATGTCCAATAGTTTTTGTCAGAAATGTTACAAATGTATATAAGTGTGCAAGGCATCTTATGTTATGAAAGTTATAATTACTTCAATGATATCAATACCTTTTTACTAGCTGGCATATGGATCTTATGGAGTGTAAACTTTAGTTATTTGTTGTTTGGCAACAGGAGGATTTGATTTTTGCACAAGTGATGAGGATGAACCAGAGAATTTGTTTCGTAATGTTTTCGGAGACCAACGCACATTTTATTGGTCTTATTCATCTGATAATTTTCAGAGGAAATCCAGACATGCTCGCTCAGAAAAATCCAGAAACTGGAGTTATTATGAAACAGAAACAGACGAGGAGGATGAAGTACCAGCTCCATCAGAGGTATCTTTGGCACGGCAAGCTCTTGGATTGAGCACTTCTGGTCCACTAAAAATTCAAGATGTTAAAAGCGCGTAAGATCTCTGAGCCTTTTTATGTATTTGAGTCCTTTTTCCCCTTTTTGGCAGGGATTCTGTTTATACTTCCTTTTGGACTGTTCCAAAGATTATTTGATCATTTATTTCCTTTCTTTGATACTAGATACCGAGCATGCGCACTTAGATGGCATCCAGATCGACACAGTGGATCATCTAAGGTATTGTTCTACATCCAATCCAAACATTCAAAAGTTTATCTTTCACTTGCTTTACAAAATTATGCGTCACTTTTCTCTTTCTCTGAATAATAATGTGCTGTTAGTCTTTCACATAAGTCCTCAGCATACACGAGGTACCACCATGAGGTAGGATTGAACTGAACATCAAACAATATGGTTATATCAAATGACTAGATGCTGAAGTTACAGATCATGTTCCCCCTTTTCACCCTTTACCAAATAATTTTGGAATGCACCTATCTTTTTTGAGAATGCACTATATTATCTTATAAAGCTAATACATTTTCACTATGTTTGATCAATAAGGATCCATCATAGATTCTTTGGAATAGACATTAGTCTGTGTTTCGCGTTTTTAGGACTATCCTGTACCCGACTTAGTAGAAGACATAAGATTCTGTAGATTGAATCCGCCACAATGTTGTATCTGGGAGAGGTTGCATCTTTGTAGTCAATGTTTTGGATGTTTGTCTTAACTTACAACACAAATAATTAATATTGTCATTTTACAAAGCTAATTAAGCATATGGGGTTTGTTTGATGGACAGGCTACAGCGGAGGAGAAATTCAAGCATTGCAGTGCAGCATACAAGACCTTATGTGATAGTTTTGCTGCTGCATAGATAATTTTTGCTGGTGCATAGATAATTTTGAATGAAGATGGACTCTGGATGAGTTCCTTTCAAACATTCTAGCTGCAAATTCTGAAGAGCTGCCACATGCTTGTGGTAGGCTGGTAGCTCCTACCACCCCAATCCCAAGAGTCGCATTTCTCTTGGCTCTTGGGGGGATTGAGTAAACTCAAAATTGACCAGACAATACGAGCACTGTACCATGTAAAATCTTTTCTCAGAGGTCATTGTTGTATTCTTTATAGAGATAGGAAGACATTGTTCATACCAGTCAATAATTTTTCTTGGCTGAGTTACTGTACTATACTGCAATTTAGGTTTGGATGTTCTTGGTGGGTTTGTGTGATGACAGATGATTACATTTACATTACATTATCATCTTTGTTGCTGACAATTCTTGTGGACGGTGGACCATCTGATATTGGCTATGTTTTGCCTCATGTTATTGGATTATAATAACTAGTCATTTGGACATTTTCAACATGCTCCTCTGGTATTAGATTGCATGTTCTGGAGGGGTGCCAAATTTCAACATAATTTGTCAGGTTCGTAGGTACACCACATAATTTGTCAGGTTCATAGGTACCACTGCCCAATTTCAGACACTCAATTCGGACACCATTTTGTACTATGAGAATTACGAGCAGTCATTCAGTTCTGAAACAGAAATTGGGCAGCATGAACAGGAGCCTGAGTGGATGCCCAGGCTCATCGAGGAAATAAAGTTACTCCCTCCATTATAAATTACATATAAGATCTTTGTTTTTTTAGATAAGTAGCTTTTGCTATGCATTTAGATATACACTATGTCTAAATACATAATAAAAGCAATGCATCTAAAAAAACCAAAACGTTCTATAATTGGTAATGGACGGAGTAACCGCAAAAAGGGCATTTTGAGATCTACTCCCTACCATGCCTTCTAGGAACTTAGAGTAATAGAAACATCATCTTGGTCTGAAAGTTCCATAAGAAATTCTCTGAGAAATCTGGTTTCAAGCAGACCTTGACAGAATGTTGCCATAAAAAAATGCTCAAACTGTGGTTCCATATATTTTTGAGAAAACGGTTCTGAGTACATGGAAACTAACTATACAAAGCCTGAGTTTTGTGCTAGAATAGGGTCAGCTATACACCAGTAAATTTTAAATTATGTCGCTTGAACTCGTCACATCTGATATCAGTGTGTCATGTTGTATTTGCAATGCGCAAATGGACAAGCATGTGCTGGTTAAGCTTGGATATCCTTAACTTGTTGTCGATATACCTGCAATAAGAGAGAAAACAAACTCATTCAGAATAAGCATTAGTTCTCTGCTATCTTGAACCACCACTCACCAGCAATCGACATTTTTAACTTCCATATTTAGATTTCAGGAAATCATGAATGACTTACAAGATTTCCATGACGAACTCTCCTTGAGCATCCAAGGGAAACTGTAAACCACCAACTTGAACAGCTCCTTCTTTCATGGACACGGTAAAGGTGTTGCCACTTCCTTTTTTGCTGCAAGTGCAATGCGAAGCTGAGTCAGAACTGGAAACCAAAATGCACTTTCGTGCAATAATTTGTACATTCTGCTACACCCTGTCTTACTGCAAAACGTTCATTTCCCTCCCTGTATGTGCACAGCTTATTCTTAATGTGTTTGCACTTATAAGCATAATGTATCCTTCAGGTAGAAGGCCAATTGCTTCAACAACTATAGATCACGCAAGCTAGAACTGGAGGAGTGGAGTAAGACATCTTGCACAAATGCAAACTACCCTGACAGGAAACACAAATAAATATTGATTCTTGGAGGCTCTACAGACTTACCAAATGTTGCCTGTTGCATTGAGGGTGAGACCTGGGAAGGGGCTAGCTGAATTCTTTACTTTCCCATCTTCTTTTATAATCTAAACAGAAAATCCATGTTACTTTTAGTCATGTGAGGTGCCAAGTGACAATAAACACACTAAACTATCAGACTACTTTGCTGTTTGACTTCATTCTGAAACTGACCTGGAAGTCCTTGAGACCGGCAGATGCAACAGATGGCCAACTTTCACCTTCAGTCTGCAACCATAGAAAGGCAAAGCACTTTCAGGACTCCTAAATGTATGGAAATAACCAGTATGAGAGTCTACTTAAGTATCCAGATTAACCTGTGAACTCCACAGTAGTTGCCATTCACCCACCAGAATGCTTAGATCAGTCTTTGTTCCATTTTGGCTTGAAATAAAATCATTGATGACCTGTTTAGCCAAAAAGAAAGTTTGTACACATAACGTGTCTCCATTTAGTGTGACGATGGATGATGCAAGCTGTAATCACACACCTCTTCTACTCCTGTTCTTGCAGATATAGTTGACAATAAGATCTGTCTTGGGTCTGCACTCTTCTGTAGGACAAAAGTGGTTCCCTGCACTACAGATTGTTTTGAAAATATGATGAAATACAAGCAGGTCGATACAAAGACAAATAGTTTCCATATAGAAGGGTTATAGACTTGATATGATGCATATTTCTACAAAATCAGGAGAACATGCAACAAATCAAAACCTTAATGCTTCAAGGCTGCATTTATGAACATTCCAATGTTGTCAAGGTAGTAAAATAACATCAAGATTATGTCACCGTACCTTGTTTCCCCTTGAAATACGTATGTTTCCAGTGTGGGATAAGTATGTTGTGTCAAGCCAACCCTTAGCTTCATCTCCAAGAAGTCTAAATGGCACTGGGTATGGAACTTTAAATGGCAGAAACTTGAAGGTGAATGCTGCTCGGTCAAAACGGAAAAGTACGCGCTTTCCATCCTTAATAGTTGCTTCTGCCTGGTTTTATTTTCATAAAACACCTTATTGGAAGTATTGTAATAGAAATTTAAAGTAACAATCCCTAAGCCAATACAATTATTCATTTCTTTACAGTTAACTCTCCCTAAGGCAGTATAAGGCCTTATTTCTTTATAGCTAACTCTCGCTAAGTCAGTACAATGCTTTATTTCCAACACCCCCCATATTTATTATGATAAGATTGATAGTTACTGTTGCAGAACCTCTTTGATTACAGATTAATTTGGATGTTACCGTCTACTCTGTTTTGCCTTGGAAGAATAGCAGCATGAACAGGGATAAGATGATGAAGTTTATTTCTTTGGGTTTAGTGATAGCTGAGTGTAGGTTTCCCGTTTATCATAACAGAATAGATGTCATAAACAATTGGAAAGGTCAGGTGCATATCTTATCTACTCCCTTCGTTCCAAATATATGAACAAAAAACATGAACTAATTATCATGTTCTAAATGTTATATATTCTAAAACAGAGGGATTATTCTTTTTAATCATGTATTGAATATGGATCCTAAATGCCTATTTGTTTTTTCACTTGTTAAAGCTTATTGAGAATTTGGTATATGCATGTAACACCTCAGACATGATTGCTAATTTGCGTCGGATACCAAATAAAATCTGACAAGCATCCACTCCCTTTGATAAGTTTAAAAGTTTAATAACAAATTTCATAAAGTAGATACATTATTAATATTTCCTGAGTCTCTATAATGTAAAATTTCATCACTTATGTTAGGTAAATTATAATTCAATCTGACAAGCAGCCATTCCCTTTGATACATTTATAAATTTAATAACATATTTCGTAACAAGTAGATACATTATTAATATTTCCTGATTCCCTGTAAGTTAATTTAACATTTCCTCCAATTATATTGGAGTAAACTTAAGGCATGCACACACACACATTGAATGTAACACCAACACTTCACAGTTCAAATGCACGTAAACCAATAAAGCTATTTATGGAATGTAGATACATTATTAATTCAGAGAACTGAACTCTAAAATGCATAGTTTGACATGAAAGACAATAGTAAATGAAATGGAGCGATCAGGGATGCAGGAAGCACAAACAGATGAAGGACTGACTAGGAATTAGGAAAGATGCAAATCCTTAAAGCCCCATGTCAATTGAAACTCAGGTGACATTAACACAGAAATTACCTCTACTTTCAGATCACCAACTGATTCTGAAAACCTAACAACATTGACCACCCTTGGATCATCTGTTCGAAGATAAACTTCCTGGAAGATACGGAAGGAGTCAACTCCAACAAATGTCCTCTGCAAGAAATGTGAACTGGCAATAGATTTAGTCATCCGTCTAGAGCTTTCACAATCCAAAGACGAAATATGAAAGAATACAGAAACAAATAGTAAATGGAGCATGTATTTTCAAACACAAGCCTTTTGATTTACTCCACCTGAATGGGCGATGCTGTCCCTGGTCTCGTAGTGAAGATGAGCTGCCAGCTACCTTCAATTAAACTTGAACTCGTCTACAGAGAAACAATAAGGCTAAGCAAGGAAGCTTTCCTCTAGTTTTAAGAAGAACATTTTAGCATTGTTGGGTGCACATATGGTAACAGAGTTTTGAGTTTTTTATTTTCTAAACTAAAAACTCCTGAGTCACTTATCTTTAATTTTAAATCAATGCAATGCCTCACCAGAATTGCAGGTTAGCTGTTCCAGGTATTCATTATTGTTACATCAAACCAATTCTACCAAAAGGAACAATAATGTCATTCTGTTAAGCTAGTGGAGTCTGTAATCTTAATTACATGATGTTTACTGATTTTATTCTGTGTGAGGATATATATTACGAAGCTCTAAACAATCTCCTAAGTAGGAAGCTTATGCTCCAGGATATTATCGCTGTTAAGGAAGTATAAACCCGCTAGTTCAAACCTCAGCAGACGAATTTCTCTGTTGAGTGGGCTTCAACTTAAACATGGAAGACTGAAGTTAACCTATGGGTTAATTGGCTTCTGAAGCATTAATCGTTGACAGTTCAGTTCACTAATTAACCAGTAACTCAGTAAGTATGAAGTATCACGGGTAAACTGATCAGACTAAAATCGCACCGGATCAGGAACGCCTCCCAGGGCCTCGAGAGCCTGCACGGCGCTCTCCACTTCCTGCAACCACCCCAAAAAGGCGTCAGCAAACACGCGACGCGCTTGGCAGGCAGAGGGCTGCACTGCAAGGTGTAGCGAATTGCGGGTCCCTTGCCTGGAGCTGGCGCGGCGCGACGGCGCGGCCGCGGCCCTGGACGCCGAGGAGGGCCTCGAGCAGCACCAGCTCGGGCTCCGTGTACGCCTCCGCCTCCGCGAGCGCCAGGGCCCGGCCGCGCCGAAGGCGCAGCCGGGGCGGGGTCCCCCAGACGCGCTGCGGCGCGCGGGAGGCGCTGCTGGTGCGAGGCGGAGCACGGAGGTGCATAAGGCCTCCGTGTGATGCTGGGGCGGCGGCCATGGCCATGGAGCCTCGCGGGGCGCACGGAGACAGGCGGGGCGCAGAGCTCGTGGCTCGCGTTCGCGCCTCTCGCGCGCGTGGTGGAGCTGGAGCTGGAGCTGGAGCAGTGGGCAGTGGCCACTGACAAGTGGCTCTTATTCGTTTCGTGGGACGCAGCGCCCAGCGGCTGCCTTTGCGCTACGTATTTTACAATTTTTTTTCATTCATGCTATTTGGCACGGCTTTTGTTAAGATTTCTTGACCGGTTTAATAAAAAATCCCTACCAAATAAGTACTCCCAAGCCAAATTATAAGACCCTAATCGAATTTGCCTTTTTAGCAACCTCTAATCGAATTTGCTATGGAGCATGTTAAGATGCATAACAAATCGTATCACCAAAATCAAAACGGAGAGAGTATATATTAAAATGATTGTGAAACTAAAAATAAGGGGGAAAAAGAAAAAAAATCCTAAGGCATTTTCAGAAGCTAAAGCCATGATTTGACAAAGCATTGTGGAGTTGTGGTAGAACTTAGCATAAGTTGTTTAGACAAACGAAAGAAATAGAAGGGCATATGAAAAAAAAGATAGGTATATCATGTCTAAAACTTGAATTTAGATGAACTCGTTTCTTGTAAAAAAAAGATGAACACGTTTTACAACAACTAATCTAACCAGCTAAGATGTGTTGTGCTAATTTTCTCATATATGTTTCCTCGATTCTTTCTAGTTCCTTTTTGTCATGTGTACTAGGTTTAGGATGATTTTAAGTTTCAAGATTATATGTAAAAACTGGAATTGGATAATTAGGCGGTTTTTTTAAAGGTATAAAGCAGCTAATTATTTCCACGGTGGCACACGATACGCCGACATGGAGTCATGCGAAAACAACGACCTTTGACTTTGAGCTTGTGGAGACCGCGGCAGTCAATTCTTCTGATTTCCTCGTCCTTTCCCCAGCTCCCTCGTCAGAATCTCGCCATGCGCTCGACCCACCTCGCCGGCGGCGACCTTCCTTCGGCCTCGTCGCCCTCGGAGATGGGAGGCCACTCCGACCGTGTGTTCAGGGCGCTGGCGGTCGCCTCCCTCTACATCCTCATCCGCCGATGGCGCGCCGGCGGGGCCGGCCTCAGTGAGCGGCCGGCGCCGGCGGAGATCGCCGCCGCGGCTGCGCTCTGCACCTCCGTGGCGTGGCTGTACGTCCTCCCCGCCCTTGGTCTCCGCCGGAGCACGCACCGACGTCGGCACCAAGATTAGTTGCTTGACCAGAGGCTGCTGTTGCGTTGCTGGTAACCCTCCCCATTTCTTCCTCTATTTTTCTAGGTTTGGAATCCAATTTTCCAGTTGCAGCCCGAGGAAATGTATGTGTAAGGACGGACACGAATTGTTGAAATATTAGCCTTTAAGAGTGATCATTGTAAGTATACGGATCTAATGGTCCAATTCAAGATTAGGTTGATCCCAAGTGTAAAATGATTTACTGGTTCAAATGTCAGTGTATACACATGGTAACCTTAAGCCAGTTACCTCTATGTTACCAGTGACTGGACAAAGAGAACTTCTCAAGGTTCTTTGTTAATCTCCTGCTTTTCTTCAAGTGATTATTTCTGACTTACAGTGCAAACACTTTCGCCTGGGGCCTTTTAAGTCGCTAAACAGTCTCAACTCTCAAGAAAACTTACACACGTAGTTGTCATAATCTTGATGATTATGCCTAAGCCCATTCAAGAGTGTCCGCTTCCACACCATTGCCACGCAAAGTGACACCTCTCTCTCTCATCAGGAAGCTAAGCATTCTATAGTTGTTCACAGTTTACTACTAAAAAACATGGCTTTTTGATACTTCATATCTCGCTGGTGCATGGTTCGATCAAAATGTGATTTCGCAAATTACTTAGACTCCATGCTTCCGTGCCTCAGCCTCACCCTGTGATTCCATTCCACTTGATTCTGATATAACTGAAGTTTCCAATGCCACTTATTCCCAAGCACTTACCTGGTTCACACGAGGAATATGTTTTTTTTGTTTTTTTATAATTATGCATAAAGAACTCCTGGAGGGGAAATGAAAAAACATATTATTCTTTCCCATGTCATTTGCTCTTCATTGGTATATGTTTTGGCTCACATTATGTTTTTTCTCAGACCAACAACTAGACAAGGGTATAAATAGAAAAGCTGGGGGAGAATGATGCGTAGAGCTATATAGGCGCTGTGGTTTTGCAAAATTTCAGGAGAAGTAAAGCATGCTTGGTTGTGCTGCTGACCCGTTATTTTCCAGCTTCAAATTACTGGTTTTGTAAGTTCTGTTTTAAATGAAAGCCAACCCTTTGTACTGGTCTGTTTACCCTTGGTCAGTCATGATATATGCCACATAATTAGGGGAACTAAACATGGTCTACATTCTAGTTCTAGATATAAGGCACATACAAACAGGGTAGCTACATCCTTTTGCTTGGACTAAAGTGCACCTTCGCTGTCTAAGCTTGAAGTTCAAATTCATGTCCTAATAATACTTGTGAACTGTACATAGCGGCAGTTTCTTTACAAATAGTAAGGCCAAACAATTTTTTGGGTAACTGATTTTCTTAAATTATTATTTTTGGGTAACAAAATCAATTAGCGTTCTGGTGATCTCACTTTGGCCATGAGCAAACATGCCTGTATCGCTCAACATCCTCCAGTGTTGGTGTTGTGCTGGCTAGATCAAGTGGCGGAAGCCCTCCTTCTGATGGCTTTGGTGTGCTCCTCATCTTCAGAGACTGCCACAACAGTGGATCCTTTGACCCGGAACTGAATCAAGACTAATTAATGGGATCCCATTGCTAGATATCCTTTGATTTTATTGTCCTTTGGATTTATTTGTTACAGATCTACTTGGCGCTGCTGTTATGGTAATGTACTATGTTGTTTAAACAAACATCCATGTTCAACTTTGCCTGGGACCATCTTGCTCTTGCACCAGATGGAGGGACACTAATATCTCTGAAACAAAGGATTGCCTTGGGCACCAGCTTATTGGTTCATTGGTATCATCCTGAAATAATCTGTCGCATGACTATAAGGGATTGCTTGGTTTTCTGCTTATGTAAGTTTGCATGATATTAAGTTTCCTATTATGTCTTGCGCCACAAGTGTATAACTGGATATAAAAGATTGAACAAAGCTTGTATTTGATTGATATCAGGTGTACGATTGGATAGAATTTTGTGAGTTTCTGTGACCTGTGAGTACACAAACTTAATTGCTTCTGGTTCGCGTCTGTTACATTGCTCACCACATTGTAAAGCACTGATTGTACTACCCCAAGTGATGTTCTTATATAGCAAGTTTCTGCCATTGTTGGTGTTTCGTTTAAGATATTTGGATTCCTAGTGATGCTGAAGTAAGATCATCTGAACAACACCTTTCAAGAACTCTACATACATGTTGAGGCAAGTCATCTATTATATTGGTAAAAGAAGTTATGCATGCGTTTTTTTTTGTGGGCATATAGTGTTTAATTTGAAAATGAAAACTATCGAAAGAAAGGCGATAACTTATATATTACAAACAAATTCAGGCCTTTTTTGGTATTCCATGACATGCTTAAGTATAATATTATGCCACATGTGCATCTACGTTCCCTTTAAGGTTAATTGCACAATCAACATTCAGGAATTGGTGAAATTTTGCAAAGAAAATTTGGGGTACAGCCTTGCGCCCCGTCTTCACGTAGCACAAGGAGGCTGTGGACTGTGGTACTGGATCATCACAGTCTCACAAATGTGTGTAACTGATGAGGCATGCGTGATTTTTCTGATAATATTTGACATCTCTGATGGACTATCAAAGTCAAGCACTCAGGCAGTCAAGCTTATTAGCCTGGACCCTGGGTAGGTCCTAGACAGCCCAAATCCTAGAAAGCCCAAATATCTGTGCTACATGTACAGCTTCACTGAGGTCAGTGCAAAGGGCCTCATGGCCGCAAGAGTATCCTTTAGTTCATACTAGTGGAGATATGCACTTTGTAGCAAAGGACAGGTTAGTTTTTTGATAAGGGATTAGTTTGCCAGGGAAAGGGAATGGGACCATGCAATAGGACTAGAACAAAATCAAAATGGTGCTGTTTTGTAGGTTTCTATGTATATTTGATCAATTGTAGAAATGATTGTAAAGGTATTTAGTGAAGAAGTTCATTGCATGGTGCAACTATTTTGCTTGACCACTATTTCCATGGTATCAGGAAGCTTTCTATGTTGTTTCTCTTTCAATCATCTCGAGTATATTATTGCCACGCAACATTGTATTGTCCTGTAATATTTTTTCTCTTGTTGCCATGCGTGGGCATCTATACCTATATCAAAAAGAAGAAGAAGAAGAAGAAACGAGAACAAAAACAATTGTTTTGTTAAGAATATCAAAAAAAAAGGAAAAAAAGAGATCAAAATTGTTCTGTTGAGAATATATAAAAACAAACAAAAAAAATAGAGAACAAAATTGTTATGTCGAGAATATACAAGAAAAGAGAACAAAAATTGTTATGTTTATACTATTAAAAAAAGAGAACAAATATGTTTTTATGTTCAGAATGCAAAAAAGGGAGAAGATAAACAAAGAACAAAAAAAAAAAGAGGAGAGAGAGAGAGAAAAAAAAAAGAGAAGGAAGAATGCAGTTACGTTGATAATGTTCCAAAAATAAAAAAAACAATGTTGAGAGTGGGATTTGAACCCACGCCCTTTCGGACCAGAACCTTAATCTGGCGCCTTAGACCAACTCGGCCATCTCAACTTGTTGATATTATGCTTATGAGATTAGTTATTTAACTTAACAAGCCATACTCCATCTCGCAGTCTATCAAAAAGTGTCCTACAAAGTTTTTTTTGTAATAGTGCCATGGAAAGCACATTCGCGAAGTCTAATTTTAGACACTCGGGGCTACAGGTGCTTTTCTAGTTCGGTATCTGTCTAGTAGGCACTCAGAGCTGTTACTGCAAAAGTAAACCATCAAACACTTAGGCTGGAGTAAAGCCAACGAGCCGAACGGGTCAGTATAATCTACTTCTAAGGGTACCCTGCAATAGAGTCCACTTGTTAGCTCATATGAAATTAAATAAAAACGATATAGAACAGCTATCTCTAGCTAGCACTACCGGATCAGGAGGCTTTGCGATGGCATGACGCCATCGGCAAAGCCCAGGACCCGTTGGCAATAAGTTTGCCGATGGCGAAAGTGGTGTTGCCATCGGCAACCCGTCCATCGGAAAAAATATTTTTGCCGATGGTAAACCGCACATGCCATCGGCAAACTTTTCGCCGATGGCCGCGACCCCATCGCGCGACCCCCATCGGCGCCCAAGCCACGTGGCCTGACGGCGGGTTTGCCGATGGCTGACGCCACGTGGCCATCGGCAAACACTTTTCTTTTCCGATGGCCACGGCCGTAGGCAAACCTTTTATTTTCTTTTGAAAATGATTTCCAGGAATTATTTTGCCGATGGCGACGGCCATCGGCAAAGATATGGTCAGTTTGCCGATGGCCTCGGCCATCGGCAAACCTGGGCTTCGCTGGGAATATTTCCCCAGGTTGAGAATTTTTTTCCTTTTTTTTCTGTTTTCTTCCATTTCCACCACATTTAATCAAAAGCAATAATATCACAAGCAACATATACAACATTCATCACATATATTAGCAATAACACACCATTTCAACCATAATATAGCATAAATTCCGTATAGCATGTCCGAAATCATCCATACAAGTCGAAATGGCTCCAAACAAGTCCCAATTCATGCATACAAGTCCAAATTCATCCATACAAGGCCAACACCGGCAAAACATGTCCGACGTGGCACAACAAGGTCCAAAAGCGGGAAGAGAAGGTACCTAGCTCGTGGCGCGTCCCTTGGGTCCCCGAGCCCCCAACACCATCCTCCCACGCAGCCAACTCGGGGCCGCACCGTCGCGCCGGCCGAGCCGTCTTCGCCGAGGGAACCGAGACGGCCCCGGCGCCCCTCGCGGCGGCCACGAGTACCCCGGGCCGCGTGGGAACCGAGACGTCCCGGCCGCCTCGCGGCGGCCACTAGTACCCTGCGTCGGTGGAGGACCCGAGCACGAACGGCCGCGTGGGGAGGTTTCGTGTAAGGACCCCAGCCGTGCTGTGGAGAAGGACCGTGTGGAGAAGCACCCGCTGGAGGGCTAACACCTGGAGTTGGGTTCGAACCCGCCGACTGTGCCTGCATAAAGACCAAGTGATGGAATTAGTACCTGCAGACTGGCATCACAAGCTAAAGCAATAGGCAATGTAGGGACTCACCGGACGAGGTGCAAGAAAAGGCAGTGGAGGTACCGGTGGTGGAGCTGGATATAAAAGATTGAACAAAGCTTGTATTTGATTGATATCAGGTGTACGATTGGATAGAATTTTGTGAGTTTCTGTGACCTGTGAGTACACAAACTTAATTGCTTCTGGTTCGCGTCTGTTACATTGCTCACCACATTGTAAAGCACTGATTGTACTACCCCAAGTGATGTTCTTATATAGCAAGTTTCTGCCATTGTTGGTGTTTCGTTTAAGATATTTGGATTCCTAGTGATGCTGAAGTAAGATCATCTGAACAACACCTTTCAAGAACTCTACATACATGTTGAGGCAAGTCATCTATTATATTGGTAAAAGAAGTTATGCATGCGTTTTTTTTGTGGGCATATAGTGTTTAATTTGAAAAATGAAAACTATCGAAAGAAAGGCGATAACTTATATATTACAAACAAATTCAGGCCTTTTTTGGTATTCCATGACATGCTTAAGTATAATATTATGCCACATGTGCATCTACGTTCCCTTTAAGGTTAATTGCACAATCAACATTCAGGAATTGGTGAAATTTTGCAAAGAAAATTTGGGGTACAGCCTTGCGCCCCCGTCTTCACGTAGCACAAGGGAGGCTGTGGACTGTGGTACTGGATCATCACAGTCTCACAAATGTGTGTAACTGATGAGGCATGCGTGATTTTTCTGATAATATTTGACATCTCTGATGGACTATCAAAGTCAAGCACTCAGGCAGTCAAGCTTATTAGCCTGGACCCTGGGTAGGTCCTAGACAGCCCAAATCCTAGAAAGCCCAAATATCTGTGCTACATGTACAGCTTCACTGAGGTCAGTGCAAAGGGCCTCATGGCCGCAAGAGTATCCTTTAGTTCATACTAGTGGAGATATGCACTTTGTAGCAAAGGACAGGTTAGTTTTGATAAGGGATTAGTTTGCCAGGGAAAGGGAATGGGACCATGCAATAGGACTAGAACAAAATCAAAATGGTGCTGTTTTGTAGGTTTCTATGTATATTTGATCAATTGTAGAAATGATTGTAAAGGTATTTAGTGAAGAAGTTCATTGCATGGTGCAACTATTTTGCTTGACCACTATTTCCATGGTATCAGGAAGCTTTCTATGTTGTTTCTCTTTCAATCATCTCGAGTATATTATTGCCACGCAACATTGTATTGTCCTGTAATATTTTTCTCTTGTTGCCATGCGTGGGCATCTATACCTATATCAAAAAGAAGAAGAAGAAGAAGAAACGAGAACAAAAACAATTGTTTTGTTAAGAATATCAAAAAAAAAAGGAAAAAAGAGATCAAAATTGTTCTGTTGAGAATATATAAAAACAAACAAAAAAAATAGAGAACAAAATTGTTATGTCGAGAATATACAAGAAAAGAGAACAAAAATTGTTATGTTTATACTATTAAAAAAAGAGAACAAATATGTTTTTATGTTCAGAATGCAAAAAGGGAGAAGATAAACAAAGAACAAAAAAAAAAAGAGGAGAGAGAGAGAGAAAAAAAAAGAGAAGGAAGAATGCAGTTACGTTGATAATGTTCCAAAAATAAAAAAAACAATGTTGAGAGTGGGATTTGAACCCACGCCCTTTCGGACCAGAACCTTAATCTGGCGCCTTAGACCAACTCGGCCATCTCAACTTGTTGATATTATGCTTATGAGATTAGTTATTTAACTTAACAAGCCATACTCCATCTCGCAGTCTATCAAAAAGTGTCCTACAAAGTTTTTTTTGTAATAGTGCCATGGAAAGCACATTCGCGAAGTCTAATTTTAGACACTCGGGGCTACAGGTGCTTTTCTAGTTCGGTATCTGTCTAGTAGGCACTCAGAGCTGTTACTGCAAAAGTAAACCATCAAACACTTAGGCTGGAGTAAAGCCAACGAGCCGAACGGGTCAGTATAATCTACTTCTAAGGGTACCCTGCAATAGAGTCCACTTGTTAGCTCATATGAAATTAAATAAAAACGATATAGAACAGCTATCTCTAGCTAGCACTACCGGATCCAGAGGCTTTGCCGATGGCATGATGCCATCGGCAAAGCCCAGGACCCCGTTGGCAATAAGTTTGCCGATGGCAAAGTGGTGTTGCCATCGGCAACCCGTCCATCGGAAAAAATATTTTTGCCGATGGCAACTGCACATGCCATCGGCAAACTTTTCGCCGATGGCCGCGACCCCCATCGGCGACCAAGCCACGTCGGCCAGCCCCGCGTCGTCGACGGCGGGTTTGCCGATGGCCGACGCCACGTGGCCATCGGCAAACACTTTCTTTTCCGATGGCCACGGCCGTAGGCAAACCTTTTATTTTCTTTTGAAAATGATTTCCAGGAATTATTTTGCCGATGGCGACGGCCATCGGCAAAGATATGGTCAGTTTGCCGATGGCCTCGGCCATCGGCAAACGGGCTTCGGCATTTGGGAATATTTCCCCAGGTTGAGAATTTTTTCCTTTTTTTTGTTTTCTTCCATTTCCACCACATTTAATCAAAAGCAATAATATCACAAGCAACATATACAACATTCATCACATATATTAGCAATAACACACCATTTCAACCATAATATAGCATAAATTCCGTATAGCATGTCCGAAATCATCCATACAAGTCGAAATGGCTCCAAACAAGTCCCAATTCATGCATACAAGTCCAAATTCATCCATACAAGGCCAACACCGGCAAAACATGTCCGACGTGGCACAACAAGGTCCAAAAGCAGGAAGAGAAGGTACCTAGCTCGTGGCGCCGTCCCCTTGGGTCCCCGAGCCCCCAACACCATCCTCCCACGCAGGCCAACTCGGGGCCGCACGTCTTACCGCGCCGGCCGAGCCGTCTTCTTGAGGAGCCGAGACGGCCCCGGCGCCCCTGCGGCGGCCACGAGTACCCCGGCCGCGTGGGGAGCGAGACGTCCCGGGCGCCTGCGGCGGCCACTAGTACCCCTGCGTCGGTGGAGGACCCCGGACGAACGGCCTGCGTGGGGAGGCTCGGTAAGGACCCCGGCCGTCTTTGTGGAGAAGGACCGTGTGGAGAAGCACCCCGGAGGGCTAACACTGGAGTTGGGTTCGAACCCGACCGTGCTCGCATAAAGACCAAGTGATGGAATTAGTACCTGCAGACCGGCATCACAAGCTAAAGCAATAGGCAATGTAGGGACTCACGGACGAGGTGCAAGAAAAGGCGGTGGAGGTACCGGTGGTGGAGCGAAGACGAAGGCAGTGGAGGCTCACTCATTCCCGGGCACGCATGTGTAGGGACATGCGACATCGCTTGGTAGTCTTGCCGGCAACCGCGGCCGCCTCTTTGCTCCGATAGGCAAGCGCCATCGCCACGGTTGGCTAGCACCTCTTGGACCGTGGATCGCAATATTACACCAGCATGGTTGATTGTATTTGAAGGCAAAGTACATTATTTGTGAAACGATCGAACGACGAATGAAACTCCACTTACCCGAAGACCCGCGATCACCCGCCTTTGCTCGCTGCCCGAGGCGCTATGGGGACCCGCGGTGCGCCTTCGCCCGGTCTTCTTTGCGGATCTCGGTCGGCGTCGGGACGGAGAGGACGGCTCAATGGCGCTGTGGGCCATATAGAACCGGCCGTCTTTGCTTCCTCCCAACCTCATCAAGAGCTGAGGGTCTATGGGCTCGGCGGTGACGTCGTAGTCGTCGCCATGGGCCTCTCGAGCTGCGGCGGCGTACTTGGTGAGCTTCTCGTACACGGCCGGGCTGGTGTACTTCTCGGGCCCGTCCGAAGAGGCATGCGTGGTGGAGGCCGCTTTCATTTGGGCCCTTGTGAGCAAGGGCCCACCCCATGTACTCGTTGATGGGCTTCCGTCGTGGTGCTCCTGCGTGAGGAAAACAGAAAACATGGTTACAAGTAGAGATATAAGAAATCCAGCGCTATAAGAAATGGTTGAACACAAGCATACCCATGTTTCCATGAACTCTGGGAGGTTCTGGCTCCCCTGGTGGTGTGAGACCCCGGACCTCGCCATCTCTTCCAAGCGTTTCGCCCGACGTGCTCTGTGCTGCACGTACGCCTCCGGCGTTTGCCACGCCTCCGGCGTTTGCCACGCCTCCGGCGTTTGCCATCCTTTGACAATCTCACGCCAGCAGTCGGCGTACTTGCTGCACCAGCCCGGAGGTGTCTGCATGACATTCAAGTATTAGATCTTCCGGATAATGAGTTGAATGTGTCACATAAGGAATCACAACGGATGTTTTCCTACTTATTTACCGCATGTCTTGCTCCTCGGTGAGGTCGGTCTCCGGTTCACATATCATCTCCCGGCACGGGTCTTATCCACCTTCATCCCCCGAAGTTGGCGTAGTAGGAGATGACGGCTGGGGTGTGCGCCTCGTAGAACATGTCCTTGATCCGCAACTCGCACACCTTGTCCTGATGCCGGTCCGCCAGCACGGGGTCCTGCCACTCCGCCAACCTATAGTACAACTGCACACAGGCATCAAACATCATTCCATTATTTGAGAAAAGTCCAACAAATGCGTAGTATTGAGATATGCGTTGCGATTGAAAGACTCACCCAGAACTCCCTCTTGATCTTGTCAGCGAGGACTTCCCCATGTACGTCTCTGACAAGGTAGTAGTATGGCCATTTGTCGGGCACGATCGTCTTCCCCTCGATGGTGACCAAGCCAGGGAAGTTTGCTTTAATCACTCGCCCCTGGATGCTAGTGACATGGGCGAACTCTTCCGGCCGTCACCTTTGCCCAGCCACTTTGCACATAAACAACAATTGTTAGTATGCGTTTTAATTCGAAAATGAAATAAGAACAAACGAGAAATCAACAATGGATACTTACCTCCAGCGATCACAATCTGCGGGCGGTCGTCAGGGCGTGGCAAGTGCTCAGGGAGCTTAGCGGGCCCGCGCTGGAAGGGCTTCTTC
Organism: Themeda triandra; assembly: GCA_018135685.1. Classification (NCBI taxonomy): domain Eukaryota; kingdom Viridiplantae; phylum Streptophyta; class Magnoliopsida; order Poales; family Poaceae; genus Themeda; species Themeda triandra. The sequence goes on from JAENPR010000210.1 coordinate 341,483, forward strand.
CCGGTGCCTGTGGAAGTCGAGGTGCCTGCAGTCTCCTCCTCGTCGTCATCGTCGCCACCGCCGCCGCCGCCGTCCTCCTCGTTGTCGTCGTCGCCACCGCCGCCGCCGTCCTCCTCGTCGTCGTCGTCGTCGCCACCGCCGCCGGCACAAACAGCCTCATCCTCAAACAGCCTCATCCTGGCAGTCCTCCGCCTACTCCCACCCCTGCTGGTCAACGGCTCCACCTCAAGCTCCTCGGCGTCCTCCTCCTCGTGGTGGCCGGCCGCCACGTGCTCCTCGTGGTGGCCGGCCGCCACGTGGTCCTGCTGGGGCTCGTTCAGCATGTACTTCGACCTGACGTTTTGTCGGCGCGACCGTCCTCCGCCTGGCATTTTGTCGGGTGCCTGCAATGACAAAGATTAAAATAGTTAGTATTAGTAGATTGCAAGTACTTGTAAAGAAAACATAAATGTAAGGTAATATAAATAACAGTATCAATAGTTAAGTTACTCGCTCATAGGAGCAAAGTGGAATCTCAAAGTCGAAACGAGGTTAGGTAGATAGTTACCTTTTTGCTGAACCAATTGATGAAATCGGGCGTATTATGTCTGAGAAGATGGTCTTTTTCATCCTCGGTAGGAGCCCTACTGCACCTCCAGTGTTCATTAATAAAGTCCCTGGAGAAACAATAGACAAGAGGGGTCGGATCGATAGGTGGAGGATAGTGGCGACGTATGGAACAAGCTCATCGAGAACTTACTCTTGATAATCAACAGTTTCGTCAAGGTTCAACAACAAGTACATCATGATAGTGTGCCACTCATCATGCCGCAAGTAACGAGGGGTCCCTGCTCCTGCTCTTCCGAGATCCCCTCTGAAAAGGCAGAGAGTGCATGTATTCTCGTCGATGTTGTAACGAGGGGTTGGATCTCGTGGTCTCTTAAGTGCCTCGGTATAGTACGCCTGTGTGCATGTGGACACCTCCTCCGAATGAATGCCTCTGCCACGAAGCCTCAATTTTGGCTTTATTTTTACACTTTTTCCGAAGAAGCTTTAGACACCTCTCGATTGGATAGCACCAACGGTCTTTGCACGGATCCCCCAACCGTGCCTCCCTTGGTAGGTGCAAAATCATATGGTGCATGGACAGAAAGAAGCCCGGTGGAAATATCATCTCCAACTTGCAGAGCAACTTAGGTGCAGCCTCCTCCAGTTCAAGACAAACGTCCCGAGACAACTCCTTGGAACAAAGCTGGCGGAAGAAAAAGCTCAACTCGCCGGGACGCGCCAGCGCCACCGGCTCGGGGAGGTATCCCGGGTCATCGCGGAAGGAGCCGCTCAATCCGAGATGTGGAAGTCATGACTCTTCATCCCTAAGACTTTGCCGGTCGGCAAGTTCACTCCCTACTCGATTCGTCGCATACCCATCGGGAACCTTAGCTTCACGCAACCACTCCAGTGCTTCCTTCCTATGCGGCCTTTCGGGATGTAATTGGCCGGGCCCTTCTTCCATCTCTTGCACAGCGCGAGGGTCTTCATCACTAGATTTGGTCTATCGCAAATTGTTTCAATGTCGATCTAGCCTTAACATTGTCCTTTGACTTCTTGCCAATGTCCAGGAGTGTTGCCCAAAGTGCCTCAGCGATATTCTTTTCTGTGTGCATTACATCGATGTTGTGTGGAAGAAGAAGGTGCTTGTAGTAGGGGAGCCTAGTTAAGCCCGATATATGAGTCCACATGTGGTCGGTACCATATCCTTTGAAACCACCATTCACGTCATCAATTTCGAGAGCCTCTATCTGTTCAAGGATGTCAGCTGGGCTCTTTTCCTTAGGGATGGGGCCGGTGACTTGAACACCTTTCGTGAAGTGCTTTTTATCTCGTCTCAGTGGATCGTCCTCCTTTAGGAATTGACGATGTTTGTCGAAAGAAGAATACTTGCCACCCTTGGCTAGCCAGGTGAACACATCTGCCTTGCATGTTGGGCAAGGGAACTTCTCGTGAACACACCACGCGCTGAACAAGCCATACGCCAGGGAGTCATGCATTGAGTACTGGTACCACACATGCATCATGAAGTTCGACTTCGTAGCTCGGTCATACGTCAGCACCCCTCATCCCAAGCTTTCTGCAATTCATCCCACCTTGTTTGCATGAACACACCCATTTTGTTGCCGGGTGTCGGGTATTATCAGCGTCAAGAACACGTTCTTTGGGTCGAACATGACGCCGGGGGAAAGATTGAGGGGGATCACAAACACGGGCCAACAAGTGTACGGGGCCGCCATCATTCCAAACGGGTTGAACCCATCTGTTGCCAGCGCTACGCGTACATTTCGAGCCTCCTCGGCCTTGCCAGGATTCATGGCATCGAAGTACTTCCATGCATCACCATCCGCCGGGTGCTGCATCTTGTCACTGTATCTTTTGCCATTCTTGTGCCACGTTATTTGTTTCATGGACTCCTCTGTCATGTACTGCCGTTGCAGCCTCGGTAGTACAGGAAGGTGTTGTATGACCATCTCGGGGATCTTAGACTATTTCTTAATACCATCACTGCCTTCTACCTCCACGTACCTAGAGGCTTTGCACTCCGGACAGTGTGTTGCTGCCTCGTGGTCTCCCCGGAACAGACACACCCGTTCTTACAAGCTTGGATCGGGTGATAAGGCATCTTGAGTGCACGAAGGAGCTTACGTGACTCGGTCGTGTTTTGGCGGGCGGTGCTCCTCCGAGCGGCCCGCCAACGGTTGCCAACACGAGATCAAAACCTTCCCGCGATGCCCGGTGATGACTTCAACCCTATTAGGCGTGAAATGCCATCCGAGTTTAGAAATGCGGGTCTTCTCGTGAAGGGGCTCCTTTGCCGCCTCCATCATGTCGTAGTACGCCTTTGCGGTCGCCCTCGGATCTTCTTCCTCCACCTCCATTCCTTGAACGGCTTCAAAGTTTTCAAGCAAGTCTACGCCATTCCGGCATCTTGATCAAACCCCTCGAGGTCCGGTCTCACCACCGCCTCCGTAACCCGTTGGGGTTCCCCATGGAGGATCCAGCGGGTATAGTTTGGAACATATCCGTTCGCCCAAATATCATTCCTCATCTGTCGTTGCTCTTTCCTTGTCTGGTTCTTACACTTGCTACAGGGACAAAACACCTGAATCGCCCCTTTAGAAGCTGGGCCAAATGCCTTCTCCAAGAAGTCCCCGGTCCCCTTAACCCATTCATTGGTCTTGTCATTGAATCCTGTGTACATCCACTCACGGTCAGCCATCCTCTGTCATGCGCCAATGTAAGCGAGTAATAAGACCAACATCTGCATCTACAAGGCGTTCCTACCATCTACTAGGTGAAGGATAGGTCCTAATCCCACCCGAGGATGAGTAGATGAGGTTAGCTTCCATGCTCCTCTCCCGTCCGAGACGGAATTTCGGAAGCACCTCCCCGCCTGTTCTCCCGATACACGTCCCGACGGGGGGAGAGTGCGTATCCGGAGAACAACGGGGAGGGGCGACGAAACTCCGACTCGGACGGGGCGGAACATGGAAGCTAACCCATCTAAGCATCCTCGGGCTGTCCAAAAACGTGGACAATCCGAAGAGAAACCGTCGCGGATATGCAGCGATCCGCATACCAACGGCCGCGAATCCCTTTCGGACGGGAGACGCCTAACTCGGTTACGCAATGTACTTACAACAACTATAAGGAATAGATGTGAATTATACCTAGGGTGCCGGCGCGAGGCGGGTAGGTGCACGAACACGGTCAAGGTCCTCCGACAAGTCGCTCTACGCAAAGCAATAAAAACTTCACTATTAGTGGAAAATTTGCGAGAACCTCCCTATACGGGAGGTTCCCAAAACCTGCAAGAAAACCGTCGGCTCGAAGGCCGGCGTCCACATTTGGGGCACGATGGCCCACACATCAACAAACCCGGCACAAAGGCCGTCAACACAGATGCGGGGGATGCGGGGGAGGTGGGCGAGTGGAGATGTCTGGGTTTTGACCATCCGACGTCACAACTTGCTCGAAACTTTTTAAAATTTTTACCACACACTACACATGCCATGACAACACAAGTGGTCAAGTTTCGTCAATTTCGGACTTCGTTTGGATTTTATACAATTTAAAAACACTTTCCGTGCACGTCACTACCCATGTTACGAGGCCAACAGGGTCGTAATTTCATGCGAGGTCCTGGATACGGCCTCAACATACTCCGAGCATCATGAATATTATTTTTCGAATCAAAAGTTTGCATTATTTCATGTACCTGCAGTTCAAATTTAGAGTTGCGGGAAAAATTCAAAGAAACCAAAAAAATTAACGAAATATAGCCAGAAAACTCAAAATTGTCCCAACTTTTGAAGCTGGGTTGTATGTGGTGTAGGAAGACACCGAGAAAAAAATGGGAAGGAAAAACAAAAAAAAAAAAGAATTTTTGCCGATGGCCTTGGAAAGCCATCGGCAAATAGGCTTTGCCGATGGCCGGCCATCGGCAAACAAGTTGGGCACAGGCGCTCCCCCGGGCAGCCACGTGGCTACGCTTTGCCGTTGGCCGTGGCCATCAGCAAACGAGGCGGTTTGCCGATGGCCTAACGGCGGCTGCCATCGGCAAAACTGACGGCGTCGGCCGCCGTCCGCTCCTGGCAAATTTTGCCGATGGGGGTGGTATGCCGATGGCCCGGCCATCGGCAAACAAGTTCTTGGCCGATGGCTTTTGTTCGCCGATGGCGATTGTTCGCCGATGGCCCAGCCATCGGCAACAATATGTTTGCCGATGGCTTTACTTTGCCATCGGCAAACCGGGCTGTTTGCCGATGGCTTATGCCTTGGCCATCGGCAAACTCTGCCGCCATCGGCAGAAACTCGCTCTCCGGTAGTGTAGCATAGGAAAAATTGTGGGAGTTAGCTATACATGAAGATCTACCTAGTTGCTTTTAAAAACTCTCTCCTTATTACTGACTAAAATATGTTGTGAGCTAGTTGTTTTAACTACTACGCTTTTTTAATCATGTTTTAACTACTAGTACGTTGGTAATAAAGAAAAAAGAAAAAGAAAAAGAGTGGGTGCTTCAAGATTTTATTTATTTTCAAGATATTCAGGTGGAAGGTCATCACTCACCACTCACCGCGGAATCAAAATCATAGATGTTTCCATCCATGCCTCTTTTATGAGTGTCTACGCGTGAAACCCTATAAAAATTGACTTGCATATATAATGGCGACGACTTCATGTTTAATGCTACGTCCTTATAATTGCAGCATGATAGCCGCATCTTGCCTTTTGTGCAATGAATCTTGTTAGTCCAATCGCAAAGCAGTGCAAGTCTCTTAAAGCAAAAGTTCACTAGTAATATATAAGACAGATGAGCAACTATGGAGTACAACATTTAGCAATAAATCCTTTGTCAGATCGGATTAGAGACGGTGCCAACATATCTGGTTTTGCCAAGGCAACAAGACAAATTTTACTTCCTGTTAGTGATTGTTTGCTACAAACTCCCTGCAGTGATAAGTGAATTAGTAGTAACATTTTGAAGGTGCCGGCTTCATCAAACAATTTTAAAACCTCATTTATGGATACTTTTCAGAATTGCTAAACACCAACAAGGTGTTTTAGCCACCCCCGCCCACACACGATTTCCTGTTCCTCTGATTCAAGTGGGGCATATAGTGGAGGCTGTCTAATTCCACGACACTTATTCCCGCGACAACTTCCTCTCTTCCCTCCGGCAGCATTAGAGCCAACGAGGTAGGCCCCTCCTCTTGGATTTGTGCCATCGGAGGCAAAGATGATGGAGGTGGTGCCTAGGGTTCTGGTGAGCCTCTTCCCCTCTTTCTTCTCCAACTCCGGCAGCTATAGAAGGGTCTGACGGGGGTTGGGTGGAGGGAGGGGCAGGCAGACCAGGTGCTAGGGATGGTGACAAGGTGGTTTAGGGGCGTGACCGTGGTAGCGGCGGAGGAGGCGTGGCCGTTTGCCAGAGTTGGAGAAAAAAAGTGGGAGCAGAAGGCGGAGGGAGGGGAAGAGGGAAGCTACCGTTGGCATAGTAGGGTTTGGCCGGAGCTCTGCAGCCGCTTTCATAAATAATGCGTCTTCCACTTCCATCGCAAAGAGGCCACACACTCCAAACACCTCCTTGTCCGAGAAACTACCAAAGAGAATGGCGTGCCCACTTGCACTCTTTTAATTAAGTTTGTTTGATTTTCATGGCATGTAATGTAAGCATTGCACCAGAGCCCGGCCATCGGCTGATGGTCACCGCATAAACAACATACTGGTCCTCCCGTGTCTCAGCATACTGCTAACTGCAGGCGACGGTTATGGAGACATCTTTTCAATATTAAAATAATAAAAAAAAAATATTTGCCGCACAATTGTGCAACTGCCATTATCACACTAGTGTCATGCATGTTCTTTTGATGGTGGACCTCTCTATCGTCGTTCCGTCATTAAGCATTGGTCACTTACCAACAGAGATAGAAGTTCAGCAATACTTAATCTTAACGGGATAAATTGGTGATAGACACTGATCAGTTCTAGACTGCCCCATTTAGAACAAAAGAATTTCATAAGAATTGTCACTAAGGACACTTGAGCTGTCTCAGATGTGATACTCTTCAGTAATGAGTCTGCCAAATAATGAGTCTGTAGAGTTGTCCCATGCTGTGTACGCCGGTCCGCGGTCCACAACCAAATAAAGCTCCTTGGCCCGTTGCAGCGCCTTGACCTGCCAAATAAAGCTTTGGTCAATCCGCCGTAGAAGGCTCATTAAGTAGAGGACGCCGAGTACTGCCCATCGGCAGACAACGGGCGCAACTTGACCTCGTTCACCATTGTCCATACCACTAGTACCAGGGGCGCGCGCATCCGCGCGCCCGTGCCCCCGCGCAGCAACCAATTTGAGGAATATTGTGTGAAGCAACTGAATAATGTGATTTAGCTTGGTATTTACACGGAAAACTGAAAGGCACAAATATAATCAACATGGTAAAGCATCAACATACATATAACGTGGTGGAACATGGTTTGAATATCACATAGTTGTCTCTTTAGCACTAAATGCCTAAGGCACAGAAGTTCAGTAAAGGTTGTAATTTACATAGGGCGCTTGCAAAGCAACTGAACAGGGTTATGAATAACGTGACGTAGAAATGCACAATAGCGTGTAGAAGTTATTAAAGAGGTTGTTGTGCTTGTCTTGCGGAAGCGTCGCTAATAGAAGTCTGATAGCTTTGTCCATGTCAGGAAAACATGAAGCCTTCTGTTGTGTTGTACCTGTGTAGCATTGCTAAGGTGGTCAGCGCATATGGAACATAGAGTGAAGCTGGTAAATCTATCAGTACAGCTATCAGCTATCAGTACAGTAAGACATCTCAGGCTTCATGAAGAGGATTTCATATAGACCTGTTTAAGCAACTAAGTAGGTGTGCAATGACAGACTTTGAAGTTGTTGAAGTCAAAAAACCAACTTACAATTCAATAACTCTTGTCCATCAGTCCTTTTTGATTTAGTATTACCAGCAAGAAGTTTCTGCCAATGTTTAGTCTCATACTTCTGACATTCTACAAATTTAAAGGGAAATTCATAAGTTGATTAAAATAGGCATCAATCAAATTGATGGCTCTTGCAATGGAGCGGCAACTGCTTTCAGTAATCAAATACAGCTTCTACCATTTGGTAAACTCAAGATCATGACTTACTCTTTGAACTGACAAACACCTTTTCACTATGCAGTGAAATTATTTTAATTATGTAGTCTGGTGGAGTGAGTACATCCAAAAAATATTGGTTTCTTAAAAACAATTAGATGTGCTATGTTATCGTAAGTTCAACCTTATGACTGGCTGGGTTTATATATCACACTCACGAGCTTCACTAAACAACATCATTGAACAAAGCACAACTATACCAGTCTTAATGGTCTGTTTTAGGAAGTTAATGCTGAACGTATCTGAACTTGTTAGAGGACTTACCAATGCATGTACTGAATATATCTTTACTTATCAGAAGCAACGCATTCCTAAGACAAGGAAAGGGGCCTACATAATGTGAATGGGCTGTCAAATAAAACTGTACATCATTTTTGGATATGAGGCAGATATCACGAGGCAGGCAAGCAAATAAAAGACCTTCAATTTGGACTACCGAAGACACACACTGAAGTAAACAAAAAACACTAAAGAAAGTTAACCTTGGGGCAACAGGTTAGCAGTCAACATCTGATATCCAACTATAATATTTGTACATAGAATAGAATGCATCATTTTTACATGCTTTCACTTTTGTTGATGCAGTTTCATTCATATCTACAGATTCTTTTCTTAGTTATTAGGATTGTTCCAGCTAAATCTGAAGTTAATTATTAGCTCTGTGCATTTTAGTCGACAGTGTTACCATACACCATGATTTTTACCACTACCAAGATGGACCTGACAATGAAATGCTCCTGCAAAGGCTTATCAGACCTCCTGGTGTCTTCCCTATCTCAAACCACAGCCTGAGAAGTCATATAGATGATGCACGATATAAGGCAGCTGAAAGAAGCATAAGGCCACAAAATAAAATGGTGCTAGCTCAATAAGACCACTATTTGGGTCGCAGACTAATTTTGTAATACGGTCAAGGCTGTTTTTGATTAACTCTCTTTCTCTCAAAGTTGCTTTGCTAGAACTCTTAGGATTTTGGCCTTCTCTTTGACTTTGGAACAAAGGTCTGCAGCGCTGTGTGTTTGGTATTGATTCGGTTATCAAAACAAAAAAATATTGGAGCGATTAAGCCTGCTAAATTGATGAAGGCCAAGCAATCTATGGGCAGAATCGCAATCTAAGAATGTAGGCTACCAGGCTAGCACTTGTAGAAACAGCTAACTAATAAGATATGGGTAGATTACTAAAGTGTAAAGCAGATCTTTTGGGACTTCACTAACACAGTGAGTAAACTCTCTGACACAAGCCAGAACCGACAAATTTGGAATTGGCCGAAAGAAGAGGTGAACATATAACATGTTCATCAAGCTTAGAGCTAACAAACTGATTTAATTAGACTGAAAGGTAACCATTGTCTGCCTTTGAGCATTTTACTTACGGAACATATTTTAACAATAATATGTCACTTAAGATATATTATTGTCTTATTAATTTCATACAATATATCTATTTAATTAATTGTCACAGAACATGTTTTGACAATAAACTGGCAAAATAAATCCAAACATATAGAAAACAAAATGAAGGAATCAGAGAAACAGATACCCAAGAATGCAGAGCCACTCGAGCTGACAAAAGCACAAGGAAAAATCTGATCCAATGATAAAATCAGGAAGCCAAAAATCATACCTGAGGTTCATCCATGAACAATGAGAATAGGACCTGGTGAGTGCATGAGAACGTGCAAGATAAGCAAGTTGTGCCCACCTGAACCAGGCATATAAATTAGCCAAAAATAACATACATTGACTGGAGAAGAATGTGAAACCTAAGCAAAGTGGATCTCATCAAAATATAGTAGAGCTACTATAATAAAGTTGGGTGATGGAAATGGCGACAGTACAATAAAAATTAGTTGTGTAGGGATTGGCCTTCATTTCTTTCATGTGGAGTCATGGACACTTAACTGTCTAAGTAACATCTGGGCATGTTAAAATGTAATAGAAATATGAGTGAATCCTAGTATCATTCAGGTAGCAACCGGATGCTACCTAGAAATGGAAATAGTTATCAATCCTATTCGGTCACCTACTGGTTGAAGTGGAGGAAAATGACTTGGCCATAATCAATCGACCAATGCTTTCATCCAATCTGTAAGGCATTGACTTAAACATCCTCAATCATACAAAACAACAGATATATAACAGGGCACCTTTATTTTCTTGGCCACTCATATAACAGATATAATCAATCGGTCACTCATACTAAATAGATGGGATCATCTATATTGACCTGATATAAAACAACAAATATATAACAGGGCACCTTTATTTTCTTGGTTACTGACAAACAAACAGGTAAGATGGGATATTTTGCCTAATCCACTGTTGACACATTTGGAAATGGCAATCTGAGGTGGGAGGTTACCTGAGCAGGTGCAAGCAGAAATGCTGATCGGTGACCATTATGTCGTTTGATCTCTGATTAAGAACCATCCCGGCAAATGCCCCTGGACAGGTTCAGCTGCAACCAGATTTGACAAATCTGTTGGTGAAAGGAAAAGTGCCAGCAAATCAAGAACTTGAAGAAAAAAAGAAGAAGCAAGCAACAAAGAAGAAAAGAAGAGAGACATACCAGGATGGATGGATCCGGCTATGGAAGCAACGATCCTGGCCATTGAGGCACCGGATCCGGCGCCCACTGCTCACTTGCCCAGTGCCTTCGTGTCTAAGTTCCATGTGGGACCCGCCCTAGCTGAGGCCGCGACGCCATGCCGCTCGCGCCGCCGCGTCTGACCGCAATAGACAGGGGTCAGGCCTCCTTCGTGGGGGGCCGTGAGGAGAGAGGGGTGGCACCGGCCGCTCCGACGCGCCACCGCCGCCGTGCCCGCGCCGTCGCGTCCTAACCCTAACCCTAACCCTAACCAGAGGGAGATGAAGAAGGGAGGGGCTCACCTGCGCCAGCGCGCTGCCCGCCCGCTCCGCCGCCGCGCCGAGCCAGGCCGCGCGCCCGCGCTGACCGCACGCCGCCGGGACGGCCGCCCACGCCGCCGCGCAGGGCAAGGCCGCTCGCACGCACGCCGCCCGCCCACGCCGGCCGCGCCGCCCCACCCCGCTCGTGCGCTCGCCCCGCCCTCCCGCGCAGCCCCGCCGCGCCGCCTCCGCCGCCCGCATGCGCTTTTTTTTTTCCTCTCGCTGCGTCCGTGTCGGGGAGGAGAGTCAGGGAGAGGAAGGAAGGATGGGAGAGAGAAGTGGAAGTAAAGAAGAAGCTGGAAGGTGAATCGGAAGTTGAGTATATATTTGTTTCGCTGGATTCACACGAGAAGTTGGAGCCACTACCGTGTGTTTGGTTGCGGGATCAGTGGGATGGAATGGTTCCAACCCACGTTTCGGGGACGGATCCAACCCAGTAACTTGTTTGGTTGCGAGAATGGGATCGCTCCGTTTTCTGTTTGGTTGGAGAAATGAGTTGGGGTTCGATCCATCCCATTTTCTGTTTGGATGGATGGATTGAGTCAGAACCAGGATGTGGTCACCTCTCAATTGAATTGGTGAGGTTACCCTCCAAACATATAAGTTTCTGCACGCAAAGCAACACTGCAAGCAAGAAAGAAACAAAGAAGGAAGGAAAGGAAAGCAAGGAAGCGCGTGCATACGTAGCGGAGGAGGGTCCTGGCGAGTGGCAGCTCCTGGCGAGTGGCGGTTGCTGGCGGTTCTCCGGATCTGGCGAGAACCTGGCGCGAAGGGGCTGGCGGCTCGCGACGGATCGATGCTGGCGGCTCCAGCAGAAGTGGCTGGCGGCGGCCCTGACGAGAACGGTCTTGGCGCTGGCGAGAACGGATCGATGCTGGCGAGAACGGATCGATGCTGGCGGCCCTGGCGCGAGCGCGCAGCTTGCTGGAGCCAGGGCCGGGGCGCGAGGGCCGGACCTGCTGGGCGGCGCGCGGCCCCGACGCGCGGGGAACACGCTGGCGAGCGGCGGCGCTTGACCAGATACGGGAAGGCGCTGGTGGGAGAGAGGTGGAGTGGTGGGGTGAAGAGATAAGGTTTGGGTGAAAGGAACGCACAACCCGGAGGGAACCGCTCCGTCCGCCAGATTTCGGCGGACGGGGCCAACCCGCATCTCGGCCGAATATTCTATCGGGGACCAACCCATTCCTTCCGAAACCCCCATCCAAACACCCAAAAAGCGGGTCGAACCCATCCGGGTTGGTCCCAATCCTCCAACCAAACACACGGTAAGAGAAGCCGGAAAAAAGCGAGGAAAAGTAAATAGAATCAGGAGAAGTTGAATCGGGTAGAATCAGATTCAGTAAATCATGGCTGTATATTTCACGATCAACGGTGGTAACAAATCGGGTGACGTGGCTCAGCCTCCCCTTCGGGGAGCCGACCGAGCATATATTGTCTTAATACCTTGATGGCAGAGCACCAGGACTGTGGCTGCACCAGTACGTAATGTCCCGCACCCAACGATGCTGAAAAATTGCGTCTTTGACAACCCTGAGCTAGGCTCCCAATTCTAAATTCTAATCTTATTATACATAACCTACCTTTGGTTTTGTCAGGTAACACTTTAGGCCAGTCTCAGTGGGGGTTTCACCATAATGTTATGCACATTAAATACAGTGACACATCAGCAATTTGATTGAAACGAGGAGGAGAGAGAGCCATATGGTTTCACCATGGTGAAACTGGGGTGGCGTCGTTTCCCAGGCATTGAAACCCGAATGAAACCAGCACTGAGCCGTTTCATCTCGTCGTCCCATACAGGATTAAAGTGTATGATCCTATACACATGCGGCAATTAAGTGCTTTTCTAAGCTTGGGAAACAGTGCATTGAAACTGTTGCATTGTAGAGGGTGTTTCAATGTTTGTTTCATAGAGACTTTATTAGCAATTTTGTTTGGGAAACAGTGCAATGACACCATGCACTGAGACTGGCCTTATAGCCTTCGTCTCCAAGAAAACTACATGGGAAGCTCAACAAAGCAAAAGGCATGCCCACTTAAACTCTTGTGACTTGTGAGACTGATTGTCAAGGTATGTATACATAAGCTTTGGTCCAGCAGCAGGTCACCGTAAATTGAACATTCTCCAAAGGTAAAACTTACTGCTTACTGATGAGGATAGTGGAAAAAACCTTTTTTTTATATATACCAGAACTTTATCATCACGTCTTGCTGTTCTATGGCGAATCTACCTTTCATCCTGTCATGAAGCATTGGCACTTGGCAGTAAAACAAAAGATCATTAACTTTTAGTGGGGACTGGGGACAGATAATTGGTTAGAGCAAAGCTCATGATAGAGAATTTTGTCATACAGATAACCTTCATGCATAGTCATAGACAACTATCACCAAACTACATTATTATTTCAGTTACTTCACAAAACCTGGAAGCCCCAATCATTCACTGTAAATTTGAGGTAGTGAAAAGAGGCATCTTTTACCTTTGAGTCTTGCAGGATTTGAAACTGCAAGATTGCTAGAGGGGAAGTAGTTTTGGATCATCCGAAGGCAAAAGAGAGACGAAGGAAACAGAACAATAAATTGGATTTCTTGGAACGTTCCCGTGGTCGACATTATATCTCCACTGGGGTTTGCACAAAAAAAAAAAAAAAAAAAAAAAAAAAAAAAAAAAAAAAAAAAAAAAAAAAAAAAAAACCCTCATCACTTGATGCAGGCTCATATGTTTTCTATTGTGTATTATTTCAACTTTTCTAGTTCAAGTGCGCCTTTTTAGAACAAAACAATAAGAAGAAAAGATCCTCTCAAACTGCTCGGATTCCTTCGCCGGCAGTGTACAATTGCCGCATAAAAGAAGTCCATGACTGGTTTCCGCATAGACTTTTGCCCCCATATGCATTTGCCTACGTCGCCATATATATTATATATACTTCTCTAGTCCCATCACTACTTAGGTACTGAAACAGCACCCATTACTGATAAGCAAAGCAGCAACTCAGGTTGGCTAGTTTTCAGCTAGCAGAAACTAAATGCTTCAGAGCATCTCTAAGAGACTCTTTATATATCTTTTCTAAGTTACAGGAATATCTAAATATAGATATCCTCTATATTGCAAATTTCTCGCTAGCCAAAGATGGCTCTGTCGGGAAAATTAAAGATATAAGAAAATGATGATTTTACTTAGATGACTCTTCAAATAATGATTTAGAGAGTAGATTTTAGAAATGATCTTGGATATGCTCTTAGTAGTGTTAGTTTCACATTTCACCTAGCTAAAATTGTTGAATCGAACTGTGAAAAGTACTAGCTATGTGAGTTTTTAGATGATGGTATATAACATTTTAGAAGGTACATAATATCAAATACATGTATACGTTTATTTTAATTAGACACACTAGCTAGCTAGATGTATTTTTAGGTGGCATGCGTTGTATAGCTAGTAGTTACTCTCTCTTCGTATCAAATTGTAAGTCGTTTTGAATTTTCTTGTTACGTAGCTTCTGCTTGGCACCTAAGTATTAATTATTGATTTATTTTAAAAATCAGAATGGCTTAAAATTTAGAATAGAATGAGTAATTAATTAACTAGCTACATCTCAGTAAAATCTTTCCTTAACAAAAAGGAAACTAGCTACCATGTATCCTAGCTGGGATTGTTGCTGGTAGTGCCAAACAGCCAATGAGGATGCACAATATACAATGAAAGATTAATTTAGGATTAGATACGAGCACTACTCTAAATCTTTTTTTTTTTACTATCATGTGTGGGGCCAACTTTGCAGCAGCTGGACCACAGGATTTACTGCCAATATATAACGATGTACTCCGTATGAGCTAGAGCTCACTTCAGGGCAATGTGATATCATACATAGAGTTAGCCACACTGCCCAGTGCCCGGCCACTTGGTAGGGAGCAAGATGCAGGCTGCCGTTCTTAACCACTTGGTAGCCCTTGTTACCGATGCCGTCCTCAACCACCACCCCCCTAACAATCCGATCGTGCAAGACCATGACCTTGACCCCGACCGCGGCCATGTCGTCGTCGTGGCTCAGCAGCTACGCGTGTGCTCGGCCGCCTACATGGCGCTAGGCGCTTCATTGATGCTCATCACCGCCGGCGACGGCGATCACAACGACCACGTCGTCGTGGGCTTCCTGCTGTGGATGGCAGGGGCCATGATCCTGCACCTCTCCTTCGCCGCCGCCCGCTTTCCCGTGGCGGCTTTGGTGGCCGCCGGCGTCGCACAGGCTGCGCTCAAGGAGCTCGCGGTTCCAACCATTCTCGCTCTAGCGCGCCACTGGAACACTATGGACGTGGGTTTTCAATCCCTGAATCTCTAGTTGACTTGTCCTTTTTTTATCTACTCCGATCCTACTTTTAACCTCACTCTGCACAACTCGATCGTGCATGCTGGCTGTCGTGTGTCGTCACTGACCTGTATATTATGCTCCGTGTGGTACCTCTGCTTTAGATTTGCATGGCCCTGGTGTGTCCTCTGTGTGTGTGTGTCTCTCTCTCTCTCTCTCTCTCTCTATATATATATATATATATATAGGACAGGTTTTCTGTACTATTAAGAGTATGTACTCCTATCTCTATATCTCTAGATTTAGGGTATATATGACCGAACGAAGTGTATATACACGAAGTATATCGTCATACTAGAGTACCCAGGGTGTTATATATGTCAAGTATGCATGCATACATTGGGTATATGGTCATACATATTTTATATAGTACAGTAGTGACATTTTAGTAATATATCAAAAAATATTTGTTCCTTTGAAATTTTTTAGCGTAGAAAGACATGGAGTATCTTAAAATGAGTATATAAACATACTCAAACGGATAAACAAGTATTGACACATACCTAGTATGGTTTTTTAGAGATGGGAGTACATACTCGTAAGAGTATAATGGAATTTCCTATATATATATATATATATATATATATATATATATATATATATATATATATATATATATATATATATATATATATATATATATAGGGAAAGTATTTTCTACTTCCAGGGAGTAACTACTCCCATGTTCATATCTCAAGATCTAGTGTATGTATGGCCAAAAAAAAGTATATGGACGCGAAGTATATGATCATACTAGACCATCTATGGTATTATATATGTCAAGTATGCAAGCATACATAAAGTATATGGTCATACTTATTTTATATAGTACAGTAAGTGGCATTTTCGTAATATATTAAAAAGTATGGTTTCCCTTGAAATTTTTTCGCGTAAGAAAATTTAGAGTATCTTAGTATTAGTATATACACATACTCAAAGTGATAAACAAGTATGAACACATACCTAAGGTGGGTTTTTAGAGATGGGAGTAACTATATATTCATGATATACGAAATCTATTTCTGGTTTTGTGTAGATTCGAAGTGAATTTGTTTGATTTCCGCCGATCCCCACACAGACACCACGCATCGTAGGATCGCCGCATATACAAAATCCGGTACTTGCATCTCTGCATATACTTTCTGCTGGCGTCTGGCGACGTCTACTAGTCGTCGCATGCCCTACTTTGCACAAAGCGCCCTTTATGGCCAACCTTGTGTCCATGATTTGTCGAGTTTTAATAGGTTACTACGTATATATTATACTAATAAAGGGATCTGTGGAGGACAGTCGAGAATCCTTCTTCTAACTTTTATATTCTTGTGTGGGGGAAATACCCGTGCTTTACTAGCTTATTGGCGCTAATTAATTTTTTTAATTGGTTCCTTTGGGATTAGTGCCATTTTTAGAGGAGGGAGTACCGGAGTAGTTGCCATGCATTTTTTGTTATGTACTTATTTTTAGTGAGGTGGGCCACATTGTGAGTCACATTCAAATTGATTTCTATAGGCGAGTGATATTTCTAATTGTCTCTAGAAATGCATCTATTTCTAGATGCGAACACTAGCCAACTCGCCTAGAGGTAGATAGAAACACCAACAAGCTCTAAAATTCAACTTATAGAGACAGGTAGTCTTTGAAAACTGTTTTTAGAGACATGAAGAAAAACAAAGACGTCATATTTCTAATTGTCTCTAGAAATGCATCTATTTCTAGATGCGAACACTAGCCAACTCGCCTAGAGGCAGATAGAAACACCAACAAGCTCTAAAATTCAACTTATAGAGACAGGTAGTCTTTGAAAACTGTTTTTAGAGACATGAAGAAAACAAAGACGTCTATAAAAGTTGTTTTTGTTAGAACGAATGTTACTATAATTAATAGGATCAACATTGTAATACTCTATCCTACGTCTAGCACCGTTGAACAAAGTGTACTATGTCGATGAAGTGAGGCACGAAACACTATTGCCGGCACTAGCGGGAGTGTAGGTCGACAATGGGCTAGGATTGGGGATTGGCGGGACATGGTACATCAATAGCGGGTTTGGGGGTATTAGAGCATCTCCAAAAATTTGCCAACAATTATTTGACAAATCTTATAATTTGGCAACTCCCTAAAATATATGCCAAGTAAAAAAAAAACACCATCTCTCCAATAGTTTGGCATTTTGGATTTGACAAATGAAAAAAAGAGGCCCACTTCTCTCTTTTTTTTACCGGTTTCTGTTTCAGTGACATGGGCAAGCAGAGCATGATCTGCCGGCCGAATCCATGAACATGACAGTCGACAGGCACCAGGCACTTGCATTACCAGGAGCTTCAAAGTCCAATTACAAGCAGCATATGCACACTGCAGCTGCACAAATTCTTCTATGTCCCATCGGCCGGTGCAGGCAGCTGTACTTTGCTGGCCACCTACAGCAGCATGCCGGCCATCCTTCGAATCATTACTGTCCCATCCATGTCAGGCGACATTAACAACAATTCAAATTACAAGAACAAACTCATGCTTGACTATCAGATTAAGGGCACCATGACTCGAACATATGAACCCTATAAGGGCTATCAGATCACAACCAGCATGAAAACAATCAGCAGCCAAGGAGAAAAAAACATGAACCCTAGCTACACGATGAGGCCCTCTTGCCTAGCCTAGCAGACGCCAATGTTCATCAATGGAATCAAGAACCGGCATGGAGATAGACGGGAAATAGAGGAAGGACGTACCTCAGCACCAGAGAGCAGCCTTTGGGGACAGATCGGGAGGACAGAGGCCGGTCTTGTCTCGCGATCTGTTCTTCTCCAGGGCGGACGCGAGGACGGAGGAAGGTCACGCCGGGCGGACGCAAGGACGCGATCTGACGCCGGGCGGTTGTGCACGCGAGGACAAATATGCGCGTGCGGAGGCGTGGAATGCCAAGTTGATAAAAATAACAAGTTGATTTGTCAATCTGTTGGAGAGTGAATTTTCTTGTTTTGCCAAATTTTAAGAATGACAACCTCATATGGCAAACTATTAGAGATACTCTTTTATTTTTACAAAATGGTGGTCGCATTCTATATAGGTGAATCCATGGAAGGTTATCATTGACTTAACTACTTTTCAAAATAGCCTTTTTTTTTTTTTTTTTTTTAGTTTAGCTCGATTCTTACATGATTTTAGATAATCCTCTTAGTTGGAGAACTAAATGATTCGAAGGTGTACGAATATACAATGTAGAGCTGTAGGAAAAAGAATAGATTTGGAAGATGTAAACTCATGCATTCAAGTTGACGGAGTCAGGTTAGATCTATGGCTATAAGACAATCATCTTTTGTGCAGGACATAGGAGGCTCTCATGGTTAGAACAAAAAAAAAAAAAAATCTGAAGAGCTTAAGATCGATAAAAGGTTATCTAGTAGACATGGGCTTTGTGAGCATGGGCTTTGTGCTAGCACGTTGGAGTCAAGTGGTATGTAAATAATAATAATAAAAAGCCCTCAGCTGAATTAGATACTCGTGCCCATGTTTGATCACGTCGTGGCTCAATGCAAATCCAATGACCTCATGTAAACAAAATTATTAAACGAAAATGCCACACAAGTTTGAACTGCAGATGATAATGGTGCATAATTTCCAAAGTATGAATGACCGATATCCCTAGCTAACACATGCCACACTGTATATAAGATAATAATGGTGCATAATTTCCATGCATGAATGATGACCGATATCCCTAACACATTGCTACGCTGTAAATCAGCAGCAGCATATTATTGGACGACTTATACTAATCTAATCTAATATATCTTCTTCCCCTAGAATAGCGAAACTATTCCAACCAGCAACCGGCCCCTTTCTTTTTGCGATCACGTCCGAACCCGTTGGACGCGTATTTCACCTTTCGATCTGCACCTCATCATTCTACTTCACACGTACTGCAAATCAAAACGAAAGCAGATCAGAGTTGACCGATCTACTGAAAAATAAGTGAAACAAGGGATTAGGATGGTGCTTACCGTATTATGCTGCCGGTGGTGCAGATGGCGCATCCATCGGCGGCACAGGCCCCCCTGTCAATCCAATTCAAAGCACAAATTAATTCACGGTGGATTAGATTTATTTTTGTTGTCCATGCATCATGTCAATATACTCAAGATTCAAGAAGAATGCAAAGGTTACGATGCATGACTTACTGATGCACTTCCGAAGCGTGCCAAACGGCATGGCGACGTGGCACATGCGGGGGAGCGCCATCACGCGCAGGCGCAGCACGGGCGCCGGCATCAGCTTGCTGAGGTCGCCGTTCATGGCGTGGCAGAGGCAGATGGGCGCGTCCTTCACCAGCGACTTGAGGCCGTCGCAGCAGGCGGCCGCTGGCGGCGCCGGAACGCCTCTGGTGGCGTTGGTGAGGAAGTCAGCGCACGGCGCCAGCCCCGACAGGGACGTGCCGCACTCCGCCGGCGCCGGCGGGTCGACCGGCGCAGGTGGCGATGAGTTGTTGCTGCAGGGCGGCATCCACGGCAGCCGCGGCATGCCCGGGATGCAAGGAATCGGAGGGAGCGGCCGCGGGTGGAACGGCGCGCCGTGGCCGCCGCCTGATGACGATGAGTCGTTGCTGCAGGGCGGCATCCACGGCAGCCGCGGCAGGCCTGGGATGCAAGGCAGCGGAGGGAGTGGCCGGCGGGGGCGCCACGCCGGCGGCCGTGAAGGCGAAGCTTCTTCTTGGTCTGCGTCGAGGACGACTCTGGTCGCCGCCGACGGCTGCAGGGTGGCCGCCACCACGGCGAAGGTGAGGGCGAAGGCGAACCACATGCACTTGGACGTGATCGCCATCTTCCAAGATGGGTTTTGTTTGGGATGTTGTTGGGTACGATGAACGACGCGCGGAGGGATGTATATATAGGGGGATGGCTGCTGCTGAGATATGGAGAATCTAAACGGTATATGCAGCTGCAGCAGATCTAGTTAGAATTTAAAATCTTTAGATTAGATTAGAGATAGTTCCATCCGTGTACGAGCAAAAATTATCTAGAGTTTAAGTTGTATACTACAATATATATCCTGTCTATAGGCGCATATATACATACAGTATATATCTCCGTATCTTTTTGACTCAATAACAATAAAACGTGTTCGTAGATGCGTTATGTCGATCGGTAGATCATTGCCCCCAATGCCCCCTCCGATCCGTATATGTAGCTTCATGTGGTTGCATTGTCTGTGTTTCACTACACAATACGTTATTATCATCGAGATGTATAACTTTGCTTATGGGTTTTTTTTTTCCATTGAGATTGTTTGCAAAATTTATAAATCTAAAAATATAGGAACTTTGATATAAAAAAGGTTATTATCTACTATAAAGTTGTAGATCTCTCATCTATTTCTATAACTTTACTTTTGATCGTATTTTCATCCAAGAGTCGTTTGTAAAATCTGAATTTCAAAATGTTAGAACTTCAAATAGAATGTTGGGGCCACAATGATTTCTAATGAAAAAAGTCATCAACTAGAAACTTCCACATCTCATCAATATCTACAACTTCGCTTCTGTATCGTTTGGATAATTAAAAAAATAATAAAGTTTAAAATATGAGAACTTCAAATAGATTTTTGGGACTGTAATAATTTCAAATGAAAAGACATCAACGACAAAGTTGGAGATCTCATCAGGTTGAACTTAGATTAAAACTTGTTTTCATCCGATTTGTTTTTTTAAAAAAAAATCGTGCAAGTGAGGTGAAGATTACTCGACTCTAAGTTGGATCAACAACAAAAATCTAGAGTTTTATTTTCGAGATTCAAAAAAAAATCTAGAGTTGTTGACACACACGTTCTTAACAGAAATCCCTGCATCCAAACAATACATTTATTCTAGCTATCAATTAACCACTATCAACACGACGTAATGTCCTAATCTGACATCCATTGTTTGGTGACAGAAAAACAAAATCCTAGCTAGAGCAAAACTTCTTTTAGGTCTCATCCAAAATCAAATGTATAGCAGCTACAACATGTAACAATTATCACACACAGAAAATACTACTAGCTAAGTAATAGCAATTGCCACTTAACTAAGCAGGTGTTGAACAATAATAACAAGCTGACAAGTAGCCTTTGCTAATTACACCGATACAATAAGATAGAAGATCCCACATTTAGCTTTGTCATCATATAGCTGTTTAATGTAATCAGAAATCAGAAAAGTGTTTATTCCAATGCACCTAAATAATTTGTGAAGTAGTGAAAATTCGATTGAGGCTGTGCAA
Organism: Themeda triandra; assembly: GCA_018135685.1. NCBI lineage: Eukaryota > Viridiplantae > Streptophyta > Magnoliopsida > Poales > Poaceae > Themeda > Themeda triandra. The sequence continues at coordinate 362,700 of JAENPR010000210.1, forward strand.
AGTGTTGGAGTGCCCGCCTTGCGGCAAAATCGGCATATCGCCTCCCGAAGTTGGAGCTGCAGGCCAAGCCTAAGCAAGTTGACTGGGCGGCCCTCCACCAACGTGTCGGACTCCTCCGTCAATGATGAGTTCCACCGAGCCTTCGCCAACGCAAGCCTGACCGCTAGGAAGCAGGCCATGCGGGTTCTGTCTCCTCAACGCGGTGTCCGCCGGGCACGCTACGCGCCGACACCGGAATAGGCTGTCCGCGGTCCTCGACCAAACTGTCGCACAATCAGTTTAGTAGTTAGTACGATCTCCGAAGCTCCGCCGTTCGAGCCAACGCCTTTTGTTTTTGTTCTGTCCGCCTAATCCTCTTGGCATCTCGTGCGCCACTAGGATAGTCGGAATGTAAAAACAATTCTAACTTCGCTTAATGAGGCAATGCAATGCACGTTTTCGAAAAAAAAAAGCGTAGGTGTGTTGCCGACATGTGGATGGCATACGTCGTAACAGGCTCTCACAAGTTTGCCAACGTTGTTTTGATATTATATTCCTGATGACATCTCCTGCTACTATTTCTTTCAGTTTCAGTGATCTTTTCTGATTCTGCTCACGGTATAGATCCCATCGATGGATGGCATTTCAGCCAAAATGAAAGTGCTTGCTGATGATCCTAATGAGAAAGCCTACAAGTTTGGTTTTGATCTTCGACAGATAGATGACTTTGTTGCCTGATTAAGAGAGTTTTTCGTGGACAGACAAATAGATAAAGGCGTTGGAGGAGTTTGATGTCTTTCAGTAGTCTACGGCCTGTCGAGAAGGACACTGGACACCCCGTGGATAGAGGTCATCGCTGGCTGGTGGCTGCCAGAACACGACGACCAGAACACGACGATAAAGTAGGATCTGGGGAGACCGTAAGGGGGAAGACCGGAAGAACACGATAAAGTAGGATCGGTGGAGCAGGGGATCCATGGTGGTGTGCCGCTGTTGCGTGGCAGCCAGCATGGACGGACAGCACGGTCCATGTTAACAAGTAACAACTCACACTGAATTTCCTCCAGTTCCTCCCTTTGTGGCAGAGCGAAACGCCTTGACTAAAGATAGATTGACTCTATCATTCTTGCAGCGCCTTGACTAAAGATAGATTGACTCTATCATTCTTGCAGCCTATTCTGGTTCCAGTCACAGCATGGAACAGAGACGATGAGAGACCTAATTTTAGCTTTGCGTTAGGGCTGCTTTGAACAGGCTGGACTAGACTCAAGCAGTGTCTTACCGGGAGATGCATGGAATTTTTAAGACTACCAGATCTAGAGCAGTTCTCTAAGAATAATAAGATTCATTTTTTTCATAAACATAATCCATAGGCATTTGTTCTCTATAAGAATAATAAGATTCAGGTTTTTATTTCATAAACATAATCCATTAGGCATTTTTTTCTCTGGCTAATAAATACATCGCTGAGGAATTTGCCTAAACATAATCCATTAGCATGGTGTATGTCACTGTAGGTGAGCGCCGTGAGGAGAGAGGGATCACGTACCAGTTTTCCATCAACCTATGTGATAGAGCATGCACGTCGGATAGATAAAATATAGTAGTAGTACCGTGGCATACTTTGCATGGATGACAGTTCCTAAATGATATTCCCCACCGAAACAACTCTAATAAAATGATATTAGGCACAAATACTCTTCTAATAATAATACTTATGATCGACGATGCGCTGCAAAAAAAAAAAAAAAAAGATACAACTACTCATAGCTAACACACTGATGCTAGGAACACTGACGCCTATCATCTAGAATCCTAAAAGGCTAAAGTTTAATGCATATCTAATTTGATTTGACTACCACTCCTTGTGAAATACTAAGATGATGGAGATGGAGTCGATGGCGACTCTGGTGGTGTAGCCACTGGCGTCGGAGGTGGATCAGACGGTGACTCCGGTGCCATAGCTGCTGGCGTCGGCGGTGGGGTGGAGGGCGATTCTGGGGGTGGAGTCGAGGGTGGTGATTCCGGTGGCGTATCTGCTGGCGTCGGTGGTGGAGTCGATGGTGACTCTGGCGGAGGAGTTGACGGTGATTCCGGTGGTGACTCTGCTGGTGGTTCCGGTGGTGATGATGCTGGCGGGGTTGATGGCGATTCCGGTGGTGATGATGCTGGCGGGGTTGATGGCGATTCCGATGGTGACGCTGCTGGTGGTTCAGGTGGTGATGATGCTGGCGGGGTTGATGGTGGTTCCGGTGGTGATGCTGGCGGTGTCGACGGTGGTTCCGGTGGCGACGCCTCTGGCGGAGTCGACGGTGGTTCCGGTGGCGACGCCTCCGGCGGAGTCGGTGGTTCCGGTGGCGACGCCTCTGGCGGAGTCGACGGTGGTTCAGGTGGCGACGCTTCCGGCGGAGTCGGTGGTTCCGGTGGCGACGCTTCCGGCGGAGTCGATGGTTCCGGTGGCAACGCTTCCGGTGGAGTCACCGGTTCCGGTGGAGTCACCGGTTCCGGTGGCGACGCCTCCGGTGGAGTCGACGGCGGTTCCGGTGGCGATGCCTCTGGTGGAGTCGATGGCGGTTCCGGTGGCGACGCTTCCGGTGGAGTCGATGGTTCCGGTGGCGACGCTTCCGGTGGATTCACCGGTTCTGGTGGTGACGCTTCCGGTGGATTCACCGGTTCCGGTGGCGATGCTTCTGGCGGATTCACTGGTTCCGGTGGCGATGCTTCCGGCGGGGTCGATGGGGGTTCCGGTGGTGACGCTTCCGGCGGGGTCGATGGAGTCACCGGTTCTGGTGGTGACACTTCCGGTGGATTCACCGGTTCCGGTGGCGATGCTTCTGGCGGGGTCAACGGGGGTTCCGGTGGTGACGCTTCCGGCGGGGTCGAAGGCGATTCCGGTGGTGACGCTTCCGGCGGGGTCGATGGTTCCGGTGGCGACGCTTCCGGTGGTGATGCTTCCGGCGGAGTCGATGGTTCCGGTGGAGATGCTTCCGGTGGAGTCGATGGATCCGGTGGTGATGCTTCCGGCGGAGTCGGTGGCGGTTCCGGTGGTGACGCTTCTGGCGGAGTCGACGGTGGTTCCGGTGGAGTCAACGGCGGTTCAGGTGGTGATGCTGCTGGAGTCGGTGGTGATGGGGTTGGCTCAGGCGTCGGTGGTGGAGTCGATGGTGGAGGGTTCATAGGTGGTACAGGCCCCCCTGTTTAATCAAATTAAATCAACACGTGTAGATTTGTTTCAGTCAATCAATCAATATAACAATGCAGCCATATATAAAACTCAAAAGGAAAATTGTGGCTAGATATATGACGATCGACTTACTGATGCACTGGCGAAGCGTGGCACGTGGGAAGGGGACGGCACACAAGCGAGGGAGCGCCACCATGCGCCGCGGTATCATGGGCGACGGCAGGAGCTTGCTGATGTCGCCGTTGACGACGTGGCATATGCAGATGGGCGCGTCGGTGACGAGCGACCTGAGGCCGTCGCAGCAGGCGCCCGAAGGGGCCGGCGGCACCCCGGTGCTGGTGAGGAAGTCCGCGCACGGCATCAGCCCCGACACCGACGAGTAGCACTCGGCTGGCTGCGGCGGCGGTGGGGCAGGCGGCGAGCAGGGTGGCAGCCACGGGGGCCGTGGCCGGCCTGGGATGCAGGGGATCGGCGGGAACGTCCGACCTGGAGCTCCTTCATCTGCGCTGGTGGGTGTGAAGGGTAGCAGGAGAGCGATGAAGAAGACGCACAACAACGCCATGGTTGTTAGCCCTTAGCCGTGGGTTTGATGGTACGGTAAAACATGGGGGTTGTATATATATACACGTATCATATTAGCTTTGAGATAGAGGTTGTTTAGATCTGTTTCCCTATCTATCCTCGCTCCCATGTATTATTTGCATGACCGCGCGGGAACGGGTTTGATGGGCAGATGAATCTTCAACAGTGATAGAGTCCACGCGTTCTAAGATATAGAGAGAATTACGTGGTATCCCGTATCCTGCCGCCGTAATGTCGCGCGTCCAGTACCAGGTCCCGCTCACATATCGCTCATGCAGCGGCTCCCCCACGATATTTTTTTCTTAAAGACCCGGCCGGGCACAAACCTTGGCGGTATGCATGGCCATGCTCACATATCGCTCAACAAACCTTGGCGGTATGCATGGCCATGTTTCACAAGCATGATCAATTTTTAATTTCCTGACATCGAAAGGTAGTTGCCGATATATTTATTCTGTTGCATTAATAAATGAGAACAAATCTTTATATATAGGTGGCAGTCGAAACCAAAAATCCCATCTCATCTCATATAATAAAAGAGTAGTAAATAAAATGTGATGTCTTAATTAACAACACAGTTTCATATTTTCATCAGAATTTTACTTTCTGTAGCAGAAGGCATCACAACATCTTGCTGAACTCCACGTAAGATATTTGCATGGGCCTATTTTGGACCGCTTCCCTAGCCCCAGATTCACGAAAGTAGCTGCCCTCTAGAAAAAGTTAGTCAAACACCATATTATCCCTATATATTCTCTCTCTGGCATCTAACCATGCAAAGACCATGAACGAGTACGACGGGATCTAACCATGCAAGACCATGAACGAGTACGACGGGAGATAACAGATAACTTCCAGCGATGATAGAGTCCAAGCGATCTTGCACAGCGCTCTCGGCTCCCAAGTCCATCGCATGAAACTTGGACTGTGTCACCGCACACCGCATGGCTTATCAGCTATTTTTAGAGGTTCATCCACCGGAACCATTCATGCGGCCATGGCTTCGGTTCATTCATGCGCCGTGAAATATTTTAGAGGTATTGTCTGGCTACCAACATATATATTTTAGAATCTAAACGACTTTCAAATAAAAATTTATCAACAACAAAAAATATAGCTCAAGTCGACCACTACAACTTTGAATTAACCATGTGAACATTTAAAATCGTTTAGAGATTCTTATAATTTTGAATTTCAAAAATATAAACTTAGAACATATATATATATATTTGGGTCTCTAAACACCATTAAATACAAAACATTTTCTAATGCAAAGTTGTAGATTGTATTGAGAACTATAATTTTCGTAGAGATAAGTTAATATTTGAGATTGTTTGATAATATTAAATTTCAAATTCTAAAATCTGTAAATTTGCAGTAATATTTTAGAACTCTAAATAATTTCAATTCATAAAAAAACCTTTTTAACTATGAAGTTGTAGATCACGTCAAGAGCTAAAATTTTAATATAAAGTTTATCTTTATTCACGTTCATATGAAAAAGTTATGAATTAGTTTAACTAATTATAGAGGCCGTAATCCAACTCAATTGTAAGAGAAAGACGGTTAGAACAACTGCCTCTGAAAAATCATCGATTAATGAGGTGGTTGTCTAAAGATTTTTTTTTTTTTTTTTTTGAATTTTAGGGCACAGCCCCAGCCATTGCATTGCAAAGACCAAAATTCAGTGTTTACAGCGCCTCAGGTGCATCACACCTGTTCCATGGGATCGAATCCCACCAAGTCTACCACTACTCCAACGTAAAAGAAGTTTTTTCCAGTGCCTCACATGGCACACTTGACCATTCAACAGCTAACGAGTAAAAACATCATGGATATTACGAATAGCCCGAGCAGTCCATCCATTGCATCCCAGCGGCTCCAGACATCTTCTCCTCCAGCTTCATCTTCACTTCATACGGCAGCCCCATCTTGCCTTTGACAAAAGCTGTCTGGTACATGAAACGATCTCATTCATCTTGGACACTTGCGATCAAGCAATCCTTGGAGGTCTTGTACCCAAAGCCTTCAGCTTCAGCAGCCTTGTCGCGTATTCCTGTCTCCACTCCTGCGGGCAGAGCACCACCCAGCTTTGCAGCATCATTGCAATCTTCAGAAAGAGATCCCTCACATCGATCCAGGGTGCCTGCTGAAAACATATCAGATTTCTTAGTTTTCAAAGCCCCCACAGGGCTGCTGCACAAAAGATGTTGCAGACCATGAACTTTTTATTAGATAACCACATCTGTCCTATTGAGATGAAATCTTTTCCCACCTCTCTATCCAGCACTTCTGACAAACCTTCCCACATTTATTTAGCAACAATGCAATCAAAAAAGAGATGCTGACCAGTTTCAGCCTCCTCACAGAATAAGCAGGTTAAATTATCTAATTTTTTCCTAATATTGACCTGGTCTCTAGTTAAATTCTTACTCTTAGAAACCAACCACAAGAAGAAAAGTACTCTGAGAGGAACCTTAACTTGCTATAGTGCAGGAACAAAAACAGGAGGAGAGATTCCTCTGAAATTAACTATCCTATACAGTGTCTATGTAGAATATGTACCATTAGTATTGAATTGCCAAAGTAAAGAATCTTCCTCATCAGACAAAGAAATAGTGGAAGCAATCTGCACCACTTCTTCCCACATAGCAAAAAGCCTATGATCAACCCCTCTTCTAAAGGTACACTTCAGATCAACCCCATCCCACAACACTGCTACAGTTTCATTCTTTTCCTGAACCAAAACATACAACTCCCAAAATTGTATAGCTAAACTAGAAGGTCCCAACCAGTTGTCTTCCCAAAATTTCATTTTTCTACCATCTCCTATTTTCCATCTATAACCAATCTGTGCTGCCTTTGCAGCCCACATGATACCTTTCATAAACTGTGAAGCACCTACTGCAGAAGTACAGAAAATATTAGGATTTCTAGTTCTATACTTGTAATCTAAAAACTGCTTCCACATTTTATTACCATCAGCATTATACCCTTAATCCATGAGGCCAACAAACACAAATTTAAATCTCTGAGATTAGGAATCCCTAATCCCCCATAATCTTTTAACATTGCCAGACTCTCCCAATTAACCAGATGGAACTTATGTTTATCCTCATTGTCATTCCAGAGACAATTAGCCAAGTGGGTTGTCTAAAGATATCCACAATAAAGTCAATTTAGAGTCGGGTATTTTCCTGCAACCCTCCCACCATTTAGGGAGGCAGTTGTTATAGGTATGCCCGTCTCCAAAAATGGTTTAATGTTGTCTCGTAAAATTATTTTTCTAGTAGTGATTGTCTACACCATTATTTGACCTCCTCCTGTACCCCGGTATATTAAAATATTTAAAATATGTGTACATACCCATGGGTTCATACTAGAGTTTATAGAAGAACGTCTGAATGTAAGATCTAGGAGTTTGGAGATGTGGGAAACGTACAGGCCCTGGCTGTCCTTATATAGAGCTCGGGGCCAAGGCTTGCAAGCAAGGCCACCTTGTGTGCAAATCTGGACGTGTCTGCCGTTATGATCTTGTGTCCGCTCTGCAACATGCTGTGGCATGGCCTATAGTGTTGTCGGTGGCACCACTATTGGCACGTAGATAGTTTGCCAACAATCCAGTGCGTAATGGTCGTCGTCATCTTCTTCTGGCCTTCTGGGGCACCATGCTGCCGGTAGTTTCCCCAAATCTCGTTGATCGCCTTTCTACTTGTGGTTGTGGCCATGATCCCTTTGTTGGGGTCGTGGCCTTTGCTAGCTTGAGTGGCAAGTCATGTCCTGTAGATCTATTATGGCTCCCATCTTGCAGTGGGTGGAAACATAGGCGTGTCTCATAGAGACGTATGTGGGTGATGTTTCTTTTTCTGGCAACGTGGTAGAGATGGCGCCTGACCGAGCCGAGATGATTGTTGTCATCTTGGTCCTTGGAAGGTTAGTGTGGCATGTTGGCCTATGTCGAAGCTAGCATGCTTGGTGTGACTCGGCCTCCTTCCATTTCTCCTAGAGGTTGTGGCGAGGGGGTCGAGGACCATCGCTTATAGCATTTCCTAGGCTGGTTGAGAGGTCGTGGTAGGCCTTGGCGCTAGCGCTCGGTCTACCTTTGTAGTAGTATAATTGGGCCGATCAGTTGAGCTTGTACTCACGTGCATATTTGGTCTGCCAACTAAATCATGTCTTGAGATTTTTAAACTTGGGGTCTCCCCATTTCCATTCAAAGAACGGAAATACCGTAATCAGAGTTTCAGAGAAAGAAAGACAGCATAACAGATAAGGAAAAGCTAGAACGCGGCGCCAGCTCTAACCTGAACACTAAGTCTCCTAGCGCTACAGGCGGACGCTTATTACAACGTGCGCTTAACCAGCCAGCGCAAGAGGAAGCAAGTTTTTGGCCCAGCAAACGCTGAAGGCAACAAAAAGAACAGATTAAGTTTTTCTGCATCAGGCACCACATCTTGAAGGGTTTGATACGCGCAGCATCTTCAGTTTTGAGTCGCTCCCCCGTCATCAGCTGGACCTTGATTGTCATCAGAAGACATCCTGGGCTTCTTGGTGTGGAGAACCTTCAGCGCCACTTGTAGCATCAGCGCCACCCCTTCTTCAATTGCTTGCTTGTCCAACCCATTGTAGAGCCCTGCCCAGAATTTCATAAGAGCACCCGCATGGTAAATTATCTCAATCGGATTTTTGATAAGTTTCTTATCAAAACACGCTTTGTTCCTGGCAGACCAAATCGCCCAACATATTGCAGCTATGCCAAGAATGTGGAAATCTTTTCCATCAGGCATCCACTTTTCTAACCATGCCCAGCACTGGTCCAGGTTACTTGGTATGTCATTAGCACCAATACACTTGGCTATGCAGCCCCAAACTACTCTAGCAACTGAACATTGAAAAAACAAATGTGCAATGGATTCATTGGCATTACAAAAGTAACAATCAGGAGTGCCAATCCAATTTCTTCTAATTAGATTGTCTTTAGTCAAGGTCACATCATTTGTTAGCAGCCACATGAAGAACTTTATTTTGGGAGGGATCTTCCCTTTCCAGATTTGTTTCAGATATATTCCAGAATCATCTTCAGTCATTTTCTCATAAAGTGACTTAACAGTAAACTTGCCCTTTGCACCCCATTTCCATCTAACACTATCAGCCCTATTAGTTAACTGAAACATGTTGCTGAGATCCAGGATTTTACCCCATATCATATACATATCCTGAGGCATCCATCTTCTAAAAGTGAGCTCTATGTCTCCTCTCTTAACAGCAGCAACAGATATCTATTTTTGATCACACAAACTATAAATTTCTGGGACCAGTTGGCAGAGTGGTCTATCAAAGAGCCACCTGTCCTCCCAGAATCTAGTGTTTAGGCTATTACCAATTTCAATGTTTCTTCCCTTTAGATATAGATTCTTGACCTTGATAAGGTCATACCATATAGGGGAATCATCCATTCTATGCTGGACAGTATGAATATTATGTTTGCTAAGATATTTAGCTTTGATCAGCTCTTGCCACAACCCATCTTCATTTTCTAGCTTCCACCACCACTTACACATTAAGCTGATGTAAAGCTTTGTAAGGTCTTTGATCCCAACTCCTCCCTTTTTCTTACTTTTACATACTTTGGTCCATTTTATCAAATGGTATTTCTTTTTTAAGCTCCCCCCTTGCCAGAAGAATTTTCTCCTAATCTTATTCATTTCTTTAATGGTTGACTTAGGAAGCAAATATACTGACATATGATAAATGGGGGCATTACTTAAACTTGCATCAATCAAAGTGGCCCTGCTAGCCATAGTCAAGGTGCCACCTTTCCAAATCTCCAGTTTCTTGTAACATTTTTCAGGTAAAGGTGCCCAGTCCTTTACATGTAATCTACTAGGACTTATGGGAACACCTAGATATTTGACAGGAAAAGAACCCACTTGACAATTGAATATCTCAGCATAAATTTGACCCCAGTTTTCACCATCATTGATCATCAAGATCTCACTCTTGTTGAAATTTATTTTTAGCCCAGACAACAATTCAAACATGTAGAGCAATATTTTCATATTTCTAGCTCCCTCCAGGTCATGTTTGAGGCACAATATGGTGTCATCTGCATATTGCAGAATGGCCACCCCCCTAGGAATTATGTGTTCTACAAGACCAGTGAATAGATTATTTTGTTGAGCTTTAATCACCATCCTGGTGAGGTAGTCTGCAACAAAATTAAACAGAATGGGGAAGAGAGGGTCTCCCTGTCTCACCCCTTTAAAGCTTTTTATATAAGGCCCAAGCAAATCATTCATTTTGATACAGACAGTCCCCCCCATAACTACTTGTTTTATCCAAGTGCACCATTTGGTATTGAAACCTCTCATCTCAAGACAGTCAAACAGGAGCTTCCAGCTGACTTTGTCATACACCTTTTCAAAGTCAATCTTAAACAGGACCCCTATTTCATTTTTCCTTTTGGTTTCATGCATTATCTCATGAAGGCACATAACCCCAGAAGTTATAACCCTCCCCTTCATGAAAGCAGCTTGAGTGTTATGAATCAGCTTATCAGCATAAGCTTCGATTCTAATTGTCAGAACCTTTGTAATCAATTTATAAAGGCAATTTAGCAGACAAATGGGCCTAAACTGTTGGATCTTAGAAGCTTCTTTAATCTTGGGTAAGAGTGTGATGATCCCATAGTTCAACCTGGAGATGTCTACTTTGTGTTTATGGAAGTCATCAAACAAGGCTATAATATCTTCTTTCACTATATCCCAACATAATTGGAAAAACTCTATGGGCATCTTATTTGGCCCAGGTGCTTTATTTTTTCCATCAAGAAAAGAGCCTTTTTAATCTCCTCACTGGAGAAAGGCTGGCAAAGATTTTCATTGTCTTTATCATTCACATTCACACACCCTTCCCAAATACTAGGGTCCAGGACAACATTATGGTCAGGTTCTGGACCAAAAAGTTCTCTATAGTATGCAGTTGCATGATCTAGAAGGTTTTGCTCACCTTCAATGATCTCACCATCTTTTTCTAAACTTAGTATAGCCATTTTCCTCTTTCTACCATTGGCACATTTATGAAAGTAGCTTGTGTTCATATCCCCTTTGTGAAGCCATGTCTCATGACTTCGATTTTGCCAGTATGACTCCTCTTCTAATAAGAATTTCATGTTATCAGTTAAAAGGATCATTTTCCTTTCAATCTGATTTTGATTTAAGTCAATGATTTCCTCAATTGACTCTAACTCAGCTAATTCTTCCTGGATGGCTTTCCTTTTTTTCCTTAATTCTCCTTGGAGATTGAACCCCCAGCCTTTGAAGTACTGTTTAACCAGTTTTATTTTTTGCTAGATTTTATCCAAGTGAGATTTAGCCCGACAGGGAGCTTCCCATATCCTTTTCACACCATCATAGAATTCAGGATTACCAATCCAGCTATTCTCAAATCTAAACTGAATATATGGATTCTTTTTATTCGACCAATGAATAAAATCAGGGGGTTATGGTCAGACACCTCTCTGGGCATTTTTCTAATAGCAGCTTGAGGGAAGATATTCTCCCACTCACTAGACATCAAAATCCTATCTAATTTTTCCAAGGTAGGGGGTGTCTGGTTATTGGACCAAGTATACCCACCTCCAATCATGTTCAGTTCTCTAAGTTCATAAAAGCTAATAAGGGCATTAAAAAGCCCTGAATGTTTATGAATGCCACCATTCCCATTCTTCTCATGGGCAAATCTAGTAATGTTGAAGTCCCCCCCAATTAGATAGGGTTCCTGACTTGTGGAGCAGAACTTGGATAATTCAGATAAGAAAGGGATCTTCCCTTCTTCTTGAGCATCTCCATACACAATTATCAAGTTCCATTTAACTTTGATCAATTTATCCCAAAGATTCATTTGTAGCATGTATTTACCTTGTTTAAAAGATCCCACATCATAAATGTCAGTTCTAACCCCCACTAAAATACCCCCAGATCTCCCTCTGGATGGATTCCATAACCAGAGGTAATCTTGATGGGTATCAAACTCTTTAGTAATAGGATCATCAATGTCTTCGACCATTGTTTCTTGTATACCAATAAAGTTGAACTGGTTTTGAGAAATAAGATTTCGGAGGAATGTAGCAGTCCCTTTTTTTCTGAGACCCCTACAATTCCATACTAATCCTTGCATATTCATTTTTTTTCTTTTACCTCTTCCTTTTTGTGTCTCAGGATCTTCCTGATTTTTTCTACTTTTATAATTGGCAGGAGAAAACCTAATGTTTTTCCTCACCTCCCTTTTCTTTTTCCTGGATAAAACTTCAGTAAAACCATCAGGGTCAGAGGTCTCCTCTGTTGCCCATTCAAGTAATGGAACCTCAGGGCTTTTTGCCTCATTACTATTATCATTTTCATCAGTGTCTTCAGTAATTTCAGAAATCTGAACATTTGTTCTATCACTCTGTTGTTTATGATACAAGTTTAATCTAACTTGTTCAATTTCCCTAAGCAGATCAAAAGAGTTATAACTAGAAACAGTAGACTTAACTCCTATTTTCATAGATATATCATGCAACACATCATTAGATAGATCAGTAATGTTTGGTTGGGCCTGAGATTTACCTTCAAGGTTTCTCTTCTTTGCCATAGCATCAATCTTCTCTTGTGTAATCTTGGTCAATTCATTCCTGAGCCTGTCACTCCTCCTTCTTTCTCCAGGTTGCCCACCCTTGAGCACAGCATTGGCATACCTGTTAGTCCCTTTAGCTTCTGTCTGAATCAGTGAATCATCCTCTTCTGTCTGAGCCAGTGAATCAACCCCTGTCATCACCTCTCCTCTTGTTGTGTTTCCCTCAGCTGATTGGTACATGTCACCATCCTCCATCATATGAATCATCTCAGTAGGAGCAGTGTTTCCATTCTGAATATTAACTTCTTCAGTACCCTCAGGCACACTCTCTTTTGTGTTGATGATTTGATCCTCATCAATAATCACCTCAGGAGAATTGAAGATTGGAATTTCATCATTTGCATCCACAGATCCCTGATTGGTTTGAGTTTCTGATTTAGTTTTGCCACTTTTTCCAGCACCATCCTCCTTGCTGATTTCATATATGTTAGGGACCAAGTGACTCCCAAACATCCAGATTTGGGTGCCCCCATCTTTAGAACTGCCTTGCCCAGCATCACCATAAGCTCCAATTTCCTTTAATTTGTCACTAAGAGAGTCACTGTCAGATTCTGAGTCCTCCAAGGTTTCAGGTATGTAGACTCTATCCTCCTCCCCTCTTGACTGATTTTTGTAAGATTTATGAGCATCACCCATAAGTTTACCACTCTCCATGACTTTTCCAGCTGGCCTAGGAGGTGCAGACCTGAATACTTTGTCACTTTGGGACTGACTTCTGTTGGATCCAGCCCCCATCCTGGCAAACTTGCTGTTGCTTCTCTCATTGGCCACTTCATATTTCTGCCCTTTGACATCTTTAGACAGATCTTTGTTTGGTGTTGATTGATTGTTTTCCCCCACAACTATGCCACTTCTCAAGACCTTTTCACCAGCTTCAACTTCCACTTCTCTCTCATAAATGAACATGAATATATCATCCTCAAGTGCACATTTGGCTGTGCTAGGCACCTTGGTAACATCCATACAAGCTATCTTCATCCTTACATACTCAAGACTAAGCCTTGTGGACTCATCCACCTCCTTAGTTTTCCCAACCAGGCCCCCCACTTGAGCTAATGTTCTGATAGATCTCTGCTCAGGAGGAATTCCATGTACTTTGAACCAAGCATTCTACAGCTTGCCAATTGCTCCCACAGAAGAACTCCAGGGCTCAACCCTCATTGTAGCCTTAGCACAGTCCATGGATAAAAACCTGAAGTGAGACCATTGACCCAACACCTTGGCACTAGGGAACCTCATGACAAACTTGTTATCACCCATGCTCTTGGCTTTCCACTTCCAAGTTTCAGAGCCCAAAACACTAGCTATTTCATTCTCAATTTGCTTGGCAGTTGCCTCTCCTTCCAGGATACTAATGACAGCAGTACTTTCCCTCTCTTTAGCTATCTTAGGGTCGACTATCTCTGGAATATAGAAAAAACCCTGATCTTCCACTTGTGTAGCACACAACTCTGGGCCAAAATTCCATGGCACACATTTGATACATGTGAATGTAGTATGACTACAGAAACCACAAAACTCACAATACTGCCTTCTACAGTCCCTTGTCAGATGATTGAAGAGCCCACAAATCTCACAAGGAAATCAATTACCCTGAGCACCCCTCATACCATTACCACCAGGGTTATTGTTGTTCAGAGCATCATTACCTTGCCTATTTGCCTCAGCTTGTGTTGGTGCACCCTTGTTCCCACGATTTCCTTGGTCCAGCTCCTCGATCTTGACTTGCTTGTTCTTGTCAGACCCATCTTGCTCTTTTCCCTCTTCCTGAACGACCCGATTGCCGTGCTGTGCACCATCTTGATCCTCCCGGGAGTCATCCCTCTTGTCAATTGAGCGCCACACGAACCCTCGGGCTGCCGTCCGGCCGCCGCCTCTACCCTGACGCCCAGCTCCAAAGCCCTCTCTCGCCCCCCTCCAATCACCACGCGCCCTATCCATGATCTGATTTTAGTGCCGAGGCGTAGGATTTGGTGGCTGAATTCTCCCAAAGATGCCCGACAAATTTTGCTAGGTTGGATTTCTTGACACGCCCTCTCGCAGGGTCAGTGTCAATTGGATCTGAGTTCGTCGCAATGGGGTGTTTAGGTTGGGATGGAGATCTGGATTGCTCTTTGCAATTGCCCCCCTCCTGCACAACACCTTGCGACTCCACTCCCGGATTAATGCCAAGAACCCCCTCAATGATCTGGTTCTTCACAGGCAATCCAAACCAGCGTCCATCATGCACCGGGTTCACCGAACCAACGTCAGCAGTTCCCCTGAAATTTGACTTCCCGCTCCCTTTCGCCGGAGTTTTACCGCCGGCGATCTTCCATTGGAATTGGAGGGGAAAATCATTGAAGGTCACCTTCCCGTAATCAATTGTGCCAAATTGAATGGATTGCAGCTTATGCCCTCTGCCAGAATTCATCAGAGAACTTGTTCTGCCCTGATACTTATGAAAATTACCAGGATTGGTCTCAAATCCCTGCTCCGATCGAGTCGGTGTAGTGTTCTCCCCAAATTCAATCGAAATAGGGTTGGCAGCTTATTGCTCTTGCCGTCGTTTCCAACCCTCAATCCCTAAATTCTCCACCAATGGAGGGGAATTTCCCCTGAATCCATCAGAGTCGCTGCCGCCCCTGAAATCCGTCACCGGCGCCGCCGGAGAGCTTCCCCGGTCACCGTCCTCACCTCCCTCGATCACCGTCGCTTCCTGAGATGTCTGGTGAGCCCCCGAGGAAGTTCCTAGGGTTCCGCCACCAACCACTCTCGCCGCTCCGATGCTCCCGAGCTTGGCCCAGTAGCTCTCGCACAGCCGCCGATCCTCCTCCTGCCACCGCGCCCACTCCGCCGAGGACGCGGGGGCTCCCCGGAACGCCGTCGACAGCGCGGCGCGCCGCTCACCCGCGTCGCCCGCGTCGCCCGCGCGACCGCCTCTCCCCGTAACCGACCTCATCTCCCAAATCATGTCTTGAGATACCCGAGATATCACAACCCGACGAGAGATAAATATCGAAGGGGAGTGATAAAAAAGAAAAGCACAAAAATTGGCCGAAATTTTGGTCAAAACTTTCAAACTTTCGTGAAGTTTTAGCTAAAATTTGAAAACTTTGAATGGAATCGGAAATAATCGGTATGTGCATTTACCGGAGGCCACTGATAGGAACGAAAATCACATGACAAAATTATGAACCCTGCTCCTAACATGACAATTTTTCTGCTAGTTTAAGCATGATACAAGAGTAAAATAAGTAGGCGCATCATTCATGTAAACAGTATTTTCTGGATCAGATTGTAAAAATGTCTAGGCGTATAATTTACAATAACTAGATGGATCTCCCGTGCGTTGCCGCGGGATTTAGAGCTGGAATTACAGTATACACTAGAGAGGTAGATTATTATGTTAGACTCCTAAAAAATTGAAGTTAAAAAGGTTGTATAAGCTTGCTTGTAAAAAATACCATAGACTCTTATAGATAGGCTTTTTTCCATAGTTTTTAGGCATACATAGGCCAAATTCATGCATAAACACAAATCTATTTGAGTCTAGATCCAAGAGAATTAACACATATGTCTGTCTTTCATCTTCTTGCAAATGTTTGTTTTGATCCAATTGAAGAGGTTTCGGTGGGCTTCATAGGATGGTGATGAAGCCTTCTGGATGACGTGACAAGAATTAGGCAGTGTCCAGTGAGGTTCTGCTTTATTAGAGTTTTAAGATTATAGATTTTGGGTCGAAACCGGACTGCCGAGACTTCCGAACCGATGGGGAATTCGTTGGCCGAAGCGGCGTTGTCTGGTCTGGTAGGAACGCAACGCCCGGAGGTACTCGTCCTCCCCGAAATCCGGCCACATGACGTCAGAGAAGTAGAGCTCCGAATACGCGGACTGCCACAGCACGAAATTGCTCAGCCTCTGTTCGCCGCTGGTCCTGATGATCAGGTCAGGGCAGGAGAGCTCGGGGCCAGCGACGCTGGTCCCCAGCTTCCCGGCGACGAGCGCCTCGTCGATGTCCTCAGCCCTCAGCTGGCCGCGCTGCACCTCCGTGGCGAGCTCCTGGCACGCCCGCAGTATGTCTCGCCGCCCGCTGTAGCCCATCGCCAGCATCAGGACCATCTCCGAGTTGCTCCGCGTGGCCTGGTGGGCGTCTCTCGCCGCGCGCAGCAGGGACGCTGGCCGTCCCGGCGAGTGGCCGATAAGATGCAGCCGGATCCCATCCCTGCAGAACTCGTCGGCGTTGTCGCGGATAAACCCCTCGTACAACTGCATGAAGAAGTCGTCCTCCGCCTGCGAAATTCCAAGAACGGCGCGCATCAGCAGGCTCCAATCCTATACGTAACGCGTAAAGGCGTAATACGGATACAGAAAGTGAAATGAGCTGCTGATGTGTCAGCGCTACGGATGCACCGTCAGACAAGGATCAAGAAGATGGAATGGAAGCACCTCCGACCGAGTCGTCAGCAGGCAAGGGCGGCACACGCACTTCGGCCAACACCGCGCCAGCTTCTGGAACCAGGCGCACGGGCCGGAAGCGTATCCCGAACCAGCTCATCACGGGTCCCGCGTGGGTGTGAGGTGTGCGTCTCGCGCGCGCGGCTGCGTCCGCCAGCTAGCCGAGCACGGCTTGTATAAAGGAGAGGAAGTCCTTCAGAGAAGGCAACAAACAATTGAACAAATTACTTTTATTAATCATTCATAGTTCATCAACATCTTGCTGTTCCTCCTCTGCTCTTGCTGCCGATCCCCAATTCTACTCCTCCTCAATCCCAAATCCTACCTGCTGCTAACAACTTGGTATCAGGCTCCTCTCGGTTTGGATCGTACACCGATTCTCGTTGGATTTGCAAACTGCTCAGGTTTGGCTCGTCTCGGATTCGAGTAGTGAGCTGCTGATCGAATCCTGAGATCCGGTAATTCCTGAGTGCCGCGAGCCTTCGAGAATCACGATCTGGATCGATTGATTCCACCACCACCACCACCGCCGCCGCCGCCGCCGCTTCCCCCAAAACCACCAGTTCATCTTCACTACTCGCGCCGGCGCGGACAACCAACCATGCCTACGGAGATGCAGCAAGTGTTGGCCGAGATCCAGAAGCTCTCCACGAACACCACGAAGCAGATTGAGGACACCCAGAAGCAGATCGCTGGGATGAACTCGGCTCTGGACCTGCGTTTCCAGGAGTTCGACGACGCCATCAACATGCGCTTCATCGAGGCGGACTACAACTTCGAGCACCGCATCCTCGACTCCGAGCTTCGTCACGACGGCCGCCTGCAGTCGGTGGAGGAAGAGTTCGAGAAGTGGCGCGACGCGCACGACAAATCCGTCGACGAGATCCGCACCCGCCTCGCCAAGCTCGACAGGTTCATGAATCGGGTCGTCATCGAGTCAGGCGCGGCGACTGTGGCTGCCACCGAGCCACCGATCTTCGATTCCGTTCCAGTTCCGTCAGAGCACCCTGCTCGGGACGGTTGGGAGCAGCACGCCGCGACACCACCTGCGAGCTATGAGGCTGCTCGGCCCAGCGGGCACGGCGTTGAACTTCATCACCGGGAGAGTAAACATGGGGTTGTCACCGCCCTTGTTCATTCCCCGGTCACGGGTATGGTCTATTCCTCTGTCGATCATCCCAAACCACATGGCACTGCTTCTGATCTAGTTCATTTCCATAATCGTCCACCTGATCCCAATTATCATGCTATGGGCAAACTTCCTAAGCTTAATTTCCCCACATTTGATGGATCTGATGTCAAGTATTGGATCACATGTGCGGAGGACTACTTTGCTATGTACCATGTTGATAATTCTGTGTGGATCCAATGTTCTCGTATGCAGTTCCTTGGACCAGCTAAACGCTGGGTTCAATCTGTGTCTGACAAAATCAAATCCATGAGCTGGCCTGATTTCTATGCTGCCCTGCATGTTAGGTTTGATAGGGATCATCATGATTTTCTGCTTAGACAGATCAATCGCGCGCGTCATACCACTACTGTTCAAGCTTATGTTGATCGTTTTGCTGAACTTGTAGACCATCTCACTGCATACGACACATCCACACATCCTAGAGTCTACATTACCCAATTCATCGATGGTCTTCATCCTGACATTCGTGCTGTGCTAATGGTTCACAAGCCCGACACACTTGATGCTGCGTATTCCTTGGCTTTACTGCAGGAAGAGGCTTCTGAATTGCCTCGGCGTCGTGAAGGTCGTAATTGGAATCAGAAGGGACCGTTTGTTCATGGCAACGGTGTACCTCGTGCTGACAGAAAACCTGAAGCCTTGCTGCATGACAAGAACCAGCCTCATCAACAATCAGCAGAGAAGAGGTTTGGTGATCTCAAGGCTTATAGGCGTGCTCGTGGCCTTTGTGACCACTGTGGTGAAAAGTGGTCAAGAGAACACAAGTGTGCTCCTCAAGTTTCTCTTCAGATGGTGGAAGAAGTGTATGCCTGTTTTGCTGAAAATCCTGCTACACCTGAGGATGCATCTGATGAGGAAGAATCTGATCATACTAATGAAGCTTGCAACTGTTTGGCTTCTCAAGATGATGTTGCTGATGGTCCAAAAACACTTCAGTTCATGGGACAATTTCAGTCCACCAATGTCAGAATATTGGTGGATTCAGGTAGCACACTCTCCTTCATTAATAGTCAGCTGGTGTCTCAGCTTAATATCACTACTGTGCCTTGTGCTCCATTTTGGGTAACTGTTGCTAATGGTCAACAAATGCAATCTTCAACTCATATTCCTGAGGCCACTTGGTCTATTCACCAGTACACTTTTGTGCATGCTCTGAAAGTGTTACCTGTACCACACTATGATATCATTTTGGGAGTGGATTGGTTACAGTTGTTCAGTCCAATGAAGGTTGATTGGCAGCTGAAATGGTTGGGCATTCCATACAAGGGCCAAACTGTCTTCTTGCAAGGTCTTGGAGCTGCTAATACTACTGCTT
Organism: Themeda triandra; assembly: GCA_018135685.1. Classification (NCBI taxonomy): domain Eukaryota; kingdom Viridiplantae; phylum Streptophyta; class Magnoliopsida; order Poales; family Poaceae; genus Themeda; species Themeda triandra. The sequence goes on from JAENPR010000210.1 coordinate 382,065, forward strand.
CTGAGGCTTTTGTGGTGCAGTTATCTTCTATGCTTGACAGTTCTCCTGCTGCTGAGTCAGACATCCATCCAGCTATTGTGGAATTGTTGGCTCAATTTCCTGAAATTACTACCCCTCCAACTGAACTTCCTCCTACAAGAGCCTGTGATCACAAGATTCCTTTGGTTGAAGGTGCCAGGCCAGTGAATGTCAGACCTTACAGATATCCTCCTTCACTCAAGGATGAGATTGAAACTCAAGTGGAATCAATGCTGAAACAAGGTATTATCCAGCCTAGCATTTCTCCTTTCAATTCCCCTGTCCTCATGGTCAGAAAGAAAGATGGAACCTGGCGCTTCTGTGTGGATTATAGATATTTAAATGCTATGACTGTGAAAACAGCATTTCCAATTCCTGTGTTTGACCAACTCATGGATGAGTTAGCTGGTGCAAAATTTTTCTCTACTTTGGATCTGTTGAGTGGGTGTCATCAGATCAGATTGCAAAAAGGGGAAGAACATAAGACTGCATTTTCTACTCATGTTGGACACTATGAGTTCAGAGTAGTTGCATTTGGCTTATCTGGGGCACCAGGAACTTTTCAAGGTGCTATGAACTCCACTTTGAAACCTGTTTTGAGAAACTGTGCTATTGTGTTCTTTGATGACATTCTAGTATACAGTGCTACTTTTGAGGACCATATTCAGCATCTCAAACAGGTGTTTAGCTTACTCAAGAAGGATAATTGGCATGTTAAGCTATCCAAGTGCACATTTGCACAACCTGAGATATCCTATCTTGGACATGTGATCAGTGAAAAAGGTGTAGCTACCGACCCCACCAAGATTGAAGCAGTGGTTACCGGCCAGTTCCAACTTCTGTCAAAGAACTGAGGAGTTTCTTGGGCTTTGCTGGATTCTACAGGAGGTTTGTAAAGAATTATGCTGTTATTGCTCAACCTCTGACAGCCCTTCTCAAGAAGCAAGTATTGTTTGTCTGGACCTCTGAACATGACAAGGCTTTCACTGCTCTGAAACATCAACTGTGCAATGCTCCTATCCTTGCCTTGCCTGATTTCTCCAAACAGTTTTGCATTGAAACTGATGCATCCAAATTGGGAGTGGGTGCTGTGTTGCTTCAGGAAGGGAGACCAATTGCCTTTTTGAGCAAGGCCTTGGGATCCAAGAATCAGGGTCTTTCTGCTTATGAAAAAGAATACATGGCCATCCTTATTGCAGTAGAACACTGGAGATCCTATCTACAACTTGGTGAGTTCCTGATCTATACTGATCAAAAGAGTTTGGTTCACTTGACTGACCAGCGCCTCCATACTATGTGGAAACAAAAGGTCTTTACCAAGCTACTGGGGTTACAATATCAGATTATATATAAACCAGGCTCTGATAATCGAGTGGCTGATTCCTTATCTAGGAGAGGTAATTTTGATGAGTTGATGGCTATGTCGGCTCCTGTTCCAGTCTGGCAAGAGGCAATTAAAGACAGTTATGTCAATGACACCTTTTGTCAGGATCTCTTGGCAAAGTTAGCCATTGATTCGTCTGCTGATCCCAATTACACTTTGCAAAATGGGTTGCTTAGATACAAGGGCAGACTGTGGGTTGGTCCAGATAAAGCTTTGCAACTTCAGATAATTGAAGCTTTCCATGCTAGTCCAGTTGGGGGCCATTCTGGATTTCCAGCATCTTATCAGAGGATCAAACCTTTGTTTGCCTGGACTGGATTAAGGTCTATGCTCCATCAGTTTGTCAAGTCCTGTTCCATATGTCAGCAAGCCAAGCCGGATCGTTCTAAGTACCCTGGGTTGCTGGAACCATTACCAACTCCATCTATGGCATGGCAGAGCATATCCTTAGACTTTGTGGAAGGATTGCCTGTGTCTGGAGGCAAAAGCTGCATCTTAGTCATTGTGGATAGATTCTCAAAGTATGCACACTTCGTGGCTTTATCTCATCCATTCACAGCATTGACAGTTGCAAAGCTGTTCATGGTTCATATCTATCGGCTACATGGCATGCCAAGTTCCATTGTTTCTGACCGCGACAGAGTGTTCACAAGTCAATTATGGCAAGAGTTGTTCAGGTTGGCCAAGGTAACTCTGAACATGTCGTCTGCTTATCATCCGCAAACTGACGGTCAGACTGAACGTGTGAACCAATGTATGGAAACGTTTCTTCGCTGTTTTGTCAGTGCCACTCCTTCAAAATGGCTTGATTGGTTGTATTTGGCCGAATTCTGGTACAATACAGCATGGCATTCGTCTCTAGGCTACTCACCTTTCTTTGTCTTATATGGATATCAGCCTCGACACTTTGGCATTTCACCTGATGATGCCATTCCTCAAGGTTCATTGGATGACTGGATGCAAGACAAATCATTGATGAATGCTCTCATACAGCAGCATCTTGCTCGTGCTCAAAAACAAATGAAGTCACAAGCGGACAAGGGTCGTTCTGAACGGAGTTTCTCGGTCAATGACTGGGTTTATTTGAAGCTACAACCATATGTGCAAACTTCCTTGGCGCCAAGAGCTAACCAGAAACTGGCATTCAAGTTCTTTGGGCCTTTCCAAATTGAGAAACGTGTGGGTAACACTGCTTACAAGTTACGCCTGCCTGACTCATCCCTGATCCATCCGGTGTTCCATGTCTCCCAGTTGAAGACTGCTATTCCAGTTTCCCACTCCATCTGTCAACTACCTGTTGCTCTCGAAGGTCTTCAAATTCCGATTAAGATCTTGCAGCAAAGGGTGGTTACTGCTGACAATGTGGTTGTTCCTCAGGTACTTGTGCAATGGTCAGGTATGCATCGATCGTTGGCCACTTGGGAAAACCGTGAAGCTCTGCGACAACGCTTTCCTTTGGCACCTGCTTGGGGACAAGCAGCATCTCTTCCGGGGGGGAATGTCAGCGCTACGGATGCACCGTCAGACAAGGATCAAGAAGATGGAATGGAAGCACCTCCGACCGAGTCGTCAGCAGGCAAGGGCGGCACACGCACTTCGGCCAACACCGCGCCAGCTTCTGGAACCAGGCGCACGGGCCGGAAGCGTATCCCGAACCAGCTCATCACGGGTCCCGCGTGGGTGTGAGGTGTGCGTCTCGCGCGCGCGGCTGCGTCCGCCAGCTAGCCGAGCACGGCTTGTATAAAGGAGAGGAAGTCCTTCAGAGAAGGCAACAAACAATTGAACAAATTACTTTTATTAATCATTCATAGTTCATCAACATCTTGCTGTTCCTCCTCTGCTCTTGCTGCCGATCCCCAATTCTACTCCTCCTCAATCCCAAATCCTACCTGCTGCTAACATGATGACGGCGTAAGCGATAGGCAGCCAGTGAGCCAGGCATGGATGATGCAGTGGCGGATCCACGGGAGGGGCTGGGGGTGCTGCAACCCCTCCCGGTGGCCACAAAATCATATAGCATGTCTTTATTTTTGTCTAAAATTAGCATATAATTAGTGTAATTTTTTATTCTATGTCTATTATTAGTATATAATTAGTATAATTTGTATGTTTTTGTCTATTATTAGCATATAGTTAGTATAATTTTTCGTCTTGTAATATTGTTTAGCACCCCCTGGTCGGTTTCTGGATCCGCCACTGGAATGATGCATGCGTGCCTTGGGGCGGGCCATGTTCTCGTGGGAGCAGAGAAAGACGGTGAGCGCGCGGATGCCCCAAGCGCGCGACAGCCGCACCGTGCGCTCCACCGCGCGCCGCCCCTCCGCGTGTCCCTCCGACACCGACAGCCCCCGGTCGCGCGCCCATCGCGCGTTCCCGTCGATCACCACCCCTACGTGCCGCGGCAGTGACTGATCCGCCCGCAACCCGCTGCGGCGGAGGAGCGCCTCGCGATCTGCCGTGTCCACCACGGCCGACCGAGCGAACGGAAACTGGATAATGCGAGAGCGCCGCGAGATGGCGGGTGATGTAGCAGGTGGCGGCCGATGCCAAGGCACGACGCCAGATGATGGAAAGTGGCGTGCGAGCACCATAGGCGCGTTCATCATGTCCGTTTTGACTCTTGCTCACTCGACAGATTAAATGCTCTCGGCTCAACCATGCATGGGCTCTGGTATGGCAACATATGTAGGCATATATATACTAGGAGAAACGTGCATTTGTGCTAAACTGCTAATACGTGTTGGAATGAGACTCTTTATCGTACTGACAGGAATTATTCTAACTCACATGACACGAGTACGGGTCAAGAATCCCTGGTCATATTCGGGGTCATAACTCCACACATATACGAGAAAGTGAGGGGGTGCGAATTGAGGACAGTGCGTGGTAATTACAAAAGTGAAACGAAAGCAGGCTGAAAGAAACGCTTCTTTTTAACAATAAAAAACATTATTATATAGATATAGATCTATATCTATACCCTAATAATAAAACGCCAAAATTTCAGTCTGCCCCTAAAATTTCAGTCTGCCACCGCTTTTTCTGTCCGCTCCACCACGATACGAATCCTAATCTGATACTTCAACCCACAAAAAGAAACCTGAGACGTCTCACGGCTCACATCCCAAATACCAAATACAATACGAATCCAATTCAAATCAGACTAAATCAATAAGGCTACTATAACTCCTCAAAGCAAATCAATAAATCCATTGCTACCTAAGACCACAACTACTCAAATCAAACCAGCAAATTCATGGTTTCTTCTTCCTGTATCCTAAAACAAAATCAAGAAATAGGATACTACATCGACGTAGATGGCACATGCCCACTTCGCTGGATCTGAGGAATAAACAGGGAGTGTGCGTCAAAATCATTAGGAAAGAAAGTGGTAAGGGAAAAGACCAGCAAAAAAAGGTAAGACGCCACGGTCAAACCCCGCCAGATGATGCGGCCAGACCGGCCATCCCAAGAAGCTAATCCAGGCATAGGCAAATTGTTGAGTAGAAAGGCAACTGCTTCACCCTGCTCTCACTCATCTCCGTGGGGCCTTAAAAGGGTATGGTCGAATTGGCCCCGACGCCTGGGGACGCGGCGGTGTGGGGAGTCGCGGAGGTGTGGGGAGGTGTGGCGACGAGAAGAGGCGCGGCAGCGTCGGGAGTCGCGGTGGTGTGGGGAGGTGCGGCGGCGAGAGGAGGCTCAGCAGCGTGGAGAGTCACCCGTGCTCATGGAGCCGAGGATCGCCATGCGCGAGGAGGGAATTCCTCCGAATCCACCGTGCGGTCCATGCTTGAGGTTGGGAAAAGGATAACCAGTGATGCTCGGCCGCTGAGAGGGAGGAGAAAAAATAATAAATGGATTATAGTGTAGAGGGAAAGAAGGCTGACTTTTGTATGGTGCGGGCGGACTCCACGAGGACAATGCATTAACGGGAGGACACCTGTTTTGTGCAGCATGTGCATGTTGGGAGTGCTTCGCATTTTTCTAACAAAAGCTTCTTTTTGGAAACGAGCCGTAGCTCTTTCGGTCTGCTTTCCGGTTGAGAAAGCGCCGGTCACGAGTTCGAGGGTCGCTTAGCTCGTGAATTTTCCCTACTTTTCAAGTTGTCTCTCACGCAGATGTGCCACAATGGTCAAGTGATGTGCCCGTCACAGCTCGGAGTTTGGTGATCTTCGAGTACCTCTTAGCTGCGTCCGTCTCTAAGTATAGTTGTAGTTTGTTTGTATGCAAGGGTGTGTGTGTGTGAGGTGTGCGTGTGTGGTGGTGTGTGTCCGTATCCGAACAGATAATACAGCTGTACTTAGATGAGAGGCCTAAAAAAAAAGCTTCTTTTTTGCATGGGTACAAAAACAAAGAAAATTTCTTAGTAACTAGTATAATGCCCGTGCGTTGCTACGGTTTAATTTAAGAGATGCATTTAAAAAACAAGCAAATGACATGATTTTTTTCTATAGTTTATCTCATGCCATTGTATATCAATAGCTTTCTATAGTTTATCTCATGCCATTGTATATCAATAGCACATCCTGTAGTAAACTCAATTGCATTTGCTCCAAGTCCTAGTAATTAAGAGCATATCAAACACAAGGTAAGTTCAGTATAATACTGAACGTCCAAGAAGCTTGGGGTACAAGTACACCCCAAGAAGCTGAATTGCAATAATCAGAATGGAGCATACTGGCCTAACAAGTAACAACAACAAATTGCTAGGTCGCATACTTTAGAAGCTTTAATGTCTTGCTCTAATCGGACATTGCAGAGTTGCCATAGTAGAATATATCACATTGTTAGTTCCTTTCAGGTAAAGTTAAATACAAATTGAGCAGCCAGGTCATGAACTACGAATTGTTAGTGAACTGGATAACAGAGTCATGATTAGTGAACTGGACCATAGACATAGAGTCACAGATCCTCAAAAGAATATATGCTTACAATAGCAGAAAGTTTTCAAAAAAAAAAAAAAAAAAAAAAAAAAAAAAGCCAATGCCTTTATCTAAGGCCAGCACTTCAGTCAGTTTCTCCATACAATCAAACTTTTAGCCCTCAACCCATACTGCCTACGTATGTTTGGCTCATATATAAATCTAATCTAATTCAATAGGCAGTGAAAGACAGTCTTTGCTTAGATTTGAGCTCATCATCTTAGAAGAACCAGTCCTGCAGGCATTTTGAACAAGTATTTTTTTCAGAAATGTGCCAAGTAAAGATGTGATGAGCTACGGACGTGGACTACGGAGTTTCATTTTTCCTTATTACCTGATATCGTGACAGCGTCGTCAACTGCCACACAGAAGTTATACACAGGTTGTCCATTGCTCATCATAATCACGAAATAACCAAGCATGTTTAAGTTCCAACTGAACTTTAATTCCAGCTCTGATATAAAAGATACAGAGCTTACTTGAATAGTTATTTGGGTGGGACATTTCATCAAACAACAGGTGGGCGAGGAAGAACACCTGACACCTAAGTAGTAAAGCAGAGGTTTCGCAGTTTTTGTTGACAGAGAAAACTTGTATGGTTATGAAATTCAATCACATACAGTCAATACCAAAACTAATACAAACCCAAGACAACGCATCCCTTCTCATGAAGTGTGCCACAAATTTGCTAAAAATTTAGCGAACGACAAGGAACAATTGCAACAAACTTACCCACTGCGATGGTGTTTGTCACGTCGCTCAATGCAGGGCGGGTTTGTTGCCTATCCGCCATGTCGGATTCACCTGTAATGCAAAGTTTCCATAAAAAAAAATATGAATCTGCCTAACAGAAATACCACTGAGCAAATGCTTTCTATGCTTCCTTGAAAACAGGGCAAATGCTTTCTATGCTTCCTTGAAAAGGGCAAACAAATATGAGATGGAGGAAAATGAAATTGGAGCTCTGATCTGGTTTTCTCACCTGATCAAAGATTTCTACCTGTAAAAGCCAATTGCAGGCTGTAGTCAGATATTACAAGTAACTGGCATTGGAAGAAAAGGTTTATTTGAGAAAACACCAAAGCACTTCATGTTACTTTCATTTCTGCCTACTTTGGAAGATTGGATATCTTCCAAAGAATGTATTAACTGATATATTGGCATTTCATATCTTATTTGCTAGCATTGGTACAAATTCATGCACGTGGAATTAATGAAAATTAGTTCGGGCCCTTACCTGTGCTTGATAATCCCAGATGCAGACAATCCCCGGGTACAGGCTCGACAAGATCCTGCAAAATGCAAACCACAAATAAAACACATCCAACTCAATGGGGTTTATGTAGCATCGTGCCCGTGCGTTGCCACGGGACAACTAAAATTATACTCCCGTGTGTTGCAACGGACAACAAACATACCGCAAGTAACAAAAGAAAAACTCATATATTCATTGCCAGTTATTTTAAAAAGATGAAGAAAAGAACATTTTACATTATTACAACTTCTTTATTCAACACAAACATTTTAGAGGTGTTATGCAAGAAAGAACAGGCTGCTTTTGTCCACCAGCACATGCCACCTTTGTTGAACAAATGTTGGAAATGGCAAACAGTCAAAATCACCTCGCTATGCCTGATCTCATCCATATTTTCAAATAAAACATTCAATATAGAATCAACAATTTTCATTCCTAATTGACAATAATTAACCTTTAAAAGAGGATCTGTAGCATCACAACACATTCATTAAAAATAAAACACCAGCAACTCAATGGGGGTTTATGTAATTACATGAACATTATCAATTTAACCGTTCTGCTGGAAGGCATGTTGGGAAATTATGTACAGAAAAGGAGAAGGTGGTGAGTTGCTATGTAATAAAAACATATATTCATAGCCTGTGATGCTAAACCAAGAGGTCCTGTTTCTGATATATCACACTAAATTAATAGAAGGGCCTGAAAACATAGTAGAATATAAGGAACTGCTAGCAGTTAACACATTAGGATTAGGATATACTTTTTCGTGTCCAAATGTAAGATCAACAATAATCAAATCAACTCATGGAAGTCTTCGACGAGATGTCAATCTGCAGGTACTAATATATATTCCATGCTTGAGCCTACAAGATATCCATGAAAAAAATCCAAAGCTCAATAAATTTATACAAAACAGTGGGTGACAGTCTGTCACAGCTTGGTCCAGAAATCTGTTGCATACAATTGTTAAAATTTGCATTGGAATTAATTCTGAGCATTGCTTATAATCTGTTTTCTCATGGCATCCCATATAAGAGTCAAAAATAAACCAATTCCAAATATATTACAGAGTTCGTACCATGCAAACTCAACATTTAAAACATGCAGAGGCTTTGGAACTGTGTATATGCAAACTCTGTAATTGACAACGGTGAGTGAGGATTTAACACCATAGACTAATCAGAAGTGACAACACTGAAAATTTAACACCATAGCTATTCCTTGGCATGCCATTCTGAATGAAATGCAGCAAAATTACCTTTGCGAAGCTTGCTAGTGGCAGGTAGAGCGTCCCTTCTCCATCTCCATCATCTTCCATCTCGTACAAATTCTAGAAGCAGATAGCCACCAGCTAAACCATTAAGATCACATAGTACTGTATTCAGATCCAACTAACACCTAAGCATAGTGAAGTAACTGGCGGAGCAGGCAGAGCAGGAAGCAGGGTTCGTAGAAGAGGCCTATGTTGGCCTGAGCACTGGCGGCAGCATCCATCTGTTGTTTGCGCAAATGAAGGAGGAAAATCCCTTGTAGGAGAAGGACTCAGTCCAAATCGAACATCTCTAAGGTTCCATAATCCAAATTAGAGATCGAATTGGGACTCACCGTGGGGCTGCCCGCAGGGAATGAAGACGTCGGTGTCACACGCTCCTCGGAGAATCCCTCGCCGGCAATAGAGCGCAGCGGCGCGGACCCTGGCCGGGCTCGCGTGCTGGGACCGGCGGAGGAAGACGAAGAAACAAAAGCGACGTGCGGCGGCGTCCAGGGCGCCGCCGGCTGCTGCTCGCCGTCCCTGCCGCCGCCGTCTTCGGCTCCCTCTCCGGCGCGTCAACACAGGGACGCGCATCGCCAGGGCCCCCGCTTCACCACGGACTCGGGCAGGCAGGGACGCGCGCCGGAGTGCTGCTGCTGCTTCCCGTCGTGGACACCACCGATGGCACCAGAGGGTCAGACGCGACGGCGCTTGGGAGGACGCGCGACCATCCCCGCCGTCGCGGCTCCCGATCCCTGCTGCGCGACCCCTCATCTCTCGCCAGGCTGCCCGGAGTTGAGCTCGCAGGCTGTGCCGCATCGGCTATCCAAAGGTCGCCCGAAGCTGCGCTCTCCGGCCCGACCCATGCCGCGTGGCGGCGCCCCACGCCCTGCGGCGGGCGGCCGACCAGCCGCAGTACGCGCGCCCTCTCTGCCGGCGTGCGACGCGTAGCCCTTGCGGCGACGGCGGGTCACTGGCAGTGACGACGGCTCCCTGGTGGCGTCCCTCCCTGCCGGCGTGATGGAGAGTGATTGGGGACAGAGAGGCGTCGAGGAGATGGCCTGGATGAGGGAGAGGGGCGTTAAGAGGGAGACTGGCCTCGGGGAGAGGGAGAGCCAGCGTCGGGAAACAGAGAGAGGCGCCTCGCGCGTCGCGCCGTCACGCGCGTGGGGTGTGCGCACGAGGGATGAGAGATGAGTGAGGAGGTTTGATCCAAGCAATATGGTCCATTGGATCTGGGTGAGTAAGAGAAATGAGGGATTAAAATCGATCTCGTCCCTTCATTTTAAAGATTGATTGAGTTTTGGGTGCATTTGTTTGGGTGCACTTAGAAGAGATTAGGAAAGATAATGACTGTTGGGGACAATTTGTTGTGTGGCTTTAGGAATGTTATTTTGGTGTATTATATGTAGTAGAGATTGAATGACTTTCATTAACATAAATCATCACGGTGTGCCATATACACTTTTGTTTCTTGTTATGTTTATAGTTATACTAATCTATACTTCTTCTCTTAATAATAAAATGAGAAAATTTCAGTTCGCTAAATTCTGTCCGCCAGATTCTACGCGTCACTTTTTTAGTCGTCCCTGTCCGGTTCTATGTAGATTAGAAGAAAGAGAGAATAAAAAAATACATGATTTCAGATGTAAAGATGGAAAGAAAAAGTGGAATGATCTAAACTAAATTCGAGAAACTCGAGGATTTCTGATGTAAAAGCTTAGCCTACGTTGGACCTTTTGTGCCACAACTTTCTTTTTTATTTCATTTATGGCTAAAAAAAGAACTTATATTATATATGTGGAAAATTACAGAAATAGAAATATTCTTTTTGAACTTATGGAACCTCCTCCAATTGGTTGACAACTGGATTCAAAGGTCTGATCAGCCATCGCTGCTAAATGAAGCTCACATTGCTACCATCGCTGGCACGAACGAAGCATGCGCATTGCCACCATCACTGCCACCATCTCATGCTCGTACGAGTTAGATAAAAACATTACTGATTTAAAGACGAATTGAAATACATGACGGGATATAACGAAAATAAAGTTTACATCAAAACTGTATAAAGTGAGCATGCAATAAGCCGTGTGTCCCGTTGCAACGCACGGGCATTTTTCCTAGTATATTAGATATGAGATTTGCTAAATCCCAGTCGTCTGGGTTTTTAAAAAGAACCCAGGTGACGTCGGCGGAGCATCGTCGTACACAGGTTAGAACATCGCAGTACATAGGTTAGAACATCGCTGGAAGCAAGCCAAAACATCGAGCTCTATTCGCGGAACATAGAGCAACGATGCAGAACATCAGTGGACACGGGCTAAAACATTGAGTCAACTAGGAACACGATGTCGAAGAGTCCTTCGGTCACTCTTGTCCAGCAAAGCCGTCGGCGGCAGCCGGCATCGACACTGTCAAGGGCACCAGCATACCATCATCTTCAGATCGATAGACAACACTATTCCATCAGATAAAACCCATCGACGGAACAACGTACTGAACCCTAGCCAGACTAGCTACCTGATGAAAACCGGATCGTAAGATCCAACAGGAAATAAAGAAAGGCATGAACATCGACGGGAAATAGATTGAAGAACTACTTGATGGTAACGGCGGCCGGGCTTGGGACAGAATCTTCGATGCACTCAGGATGGCGGCAGGCCTTGACGCAATCGTGCGCGAGGAGAAGGACTGTCGAGAGACTCGCGCGAGATCAGTCGCTACATACAATCGAGACGGGGAAATTTCCACGCGCGCGGGAAGACCCACGGCGAGGCGCTGGCTCGCGTAGCAAGGCCGATGCCCACGCATATCGGAACAGCAAGTTGGGAAAAATGGTAACCTCATTTGGCAAACTGTTGGAGATGTAAATTTTCTTATTTTGTCAAATTTTTAAGTATGACAACCTCATTTGTCAAACTATTAGAGATGCTAGTCTCTCAATCTAGGATTTTTGTTATAATTAGAAACAAACCATGTCCAACAATACTCAATCCCATATCTCGATCTTTTTTGGCACTTGGGAAAAATGCCCCCGGTTGCGTGTATCACCTAAGCGAACCGGTGATCTTCTTCTCCTTCGCACGGCAAGGAGAACGGCCGGTTGATCTGTATAGTCTCGCATCTGGGTCTCCTCCCACCGTCCAATCCCATGCATGTTGTTCGTCCAAACATACATTCACGTCATCCGTGGCCCACAGCACCCAGCCTCGCCATGTCCGTCGCATTCATTGTCTCATCATTCACGGCCGTTATCTCGACGATGGTGATGTGATGTCGCACCGCATGGCAAAGCGCAGTCGCGCTTAAGGAACCTCGAACGATCTAGCCCTTCACATTCATGAACCGCGGGAAGCCGGTGCAACCGTGGACACGAACACTTGCACCGTCGACGGCATGGATCTGCGCCGGCCAGCTAATGGTACCTCTGCAAGAATATCTCTGTATCTCTACGAAGCCAACACCAAATGTGACATGGAAGCTTTGGTTTGATCTAGACAATGAAAGTTCCATCCAACATGGCGCATTTGGGAAGGAGCCGCCCCCTACCCCGGTTGAACCCACTTCTCTCGTGGCCAAGCGGGCCGACCAGCTTATTGTCGAGCAGGAAGAGACCCTAGACACCTAGGGATGATCTTATTTATTTCTTTCAATTCTTTTCTGAAAGTTGGAAAACACCATGGTTTTAGGAACAAAATATTGGCTCTTGGAGATGCTCTACGAAAGTGATTGTGGTTTGACGCTGTCACATGCTGCCATGTTATCTTTGTTATTCTTTTTTGAGTTTCCACCATTCAATCGTTCAGCATCCTCGTAGACAGCGGTTTCTAGAAATATGCATGCACATGCAAAGCGCGCTGCCATTTCTCGTGTGATCCCGTAGCCTCTCCAACTATTATTTTGATTGTTCGTCAGTCCACTATAAATTGTAGTCAATTTTTTGGAACGTTTTCCACACACGTTTTGTATGAGTCAAGCATATAGTCAGCCATGTGCATCCGTGATTAATTTTTTGTAGTTACCTTTTTTATGATAATCATCTTCCACGCATAGCATATATAGAGAAAAAAATAGTTTGAAATATGTGCTTCCTCAAATGCGCCTTTATTATGATAATTGCAGCTTCTTCTACACATAGCATACAGAAAAAGGCCACTTCTTTTGGCTGCAGACTCTTGTTTTGAAAGGTCCTTTGATTTCTTTCCTTCCATATGTGCCACCAAAAATATATAATTAGGCCATCAAAGTTTCTTCTATGTGATTTGTCTATCTTCATCCGACATCTGCGCCAATGGCTATGCAACGATCCATTTGTGAAGCACTGACCATGATTTCAAAATATCCCAGGCTTGTTTTGTATATTTTTTCGCGGGCCTTCACCCGTTTTTCATTAAGAGGGGGCTTGTTTTGTATATGTGCATTCTTTGCACAAGTGTGTTGGTGTTTCTGGTTAGGTTACACAAAGTTTACATATATGGTCATTTGGCTGCCTCTTCATCAAGTTGTTAGCCATGAGAATCTTCTTATGAAGCAATGTCCATGCAAAGAACTTGCATTTTGGCATTGCCTTCGCCATCCAAACCGGCATGATCCTAAGTTTGTTGTATGTCCCTTCAAATTGTATGCAATATGCACTTTTAGTTGTTTATTCCCGATCTGTAGTCCAACGCCAGACGATAGTGTCCTCCCCGTCTTCAGATAGTTGTAGTTGCCTGACCGCATTCCAGAGGGTGACATACTCGTGAATCTCCTCCAATGATAATATGGGCAGGATGTGTGCTACCCATTTGTTGTCCTGCAGTGCCTTCTGTACCGTGATGTTTTTCCTCTTTGCCTTTTTGAAGAGATGATGTGCGAAGCTCTTGGGTGTTTTTCCTTGTACCCATGAAGAGGTCCAAAAGTAGCTGTTTTGCCATTGAAATACAGTATTTGGCTTTCCCGACGATCCGTCCATCTCACGATGATGAGAGCAGGGGTAATCAGTAAGAGGGTCAGTGATAATAATGAGCATTATAGGAGCAAAGCTTGCTGTCAGGCCCTCGCCGCGCCGGCGAGGTCCTGATCCAACTCCGACGAACTCTACCGACTACGGGAAGGGAAGAGAGGAGTTCGGGCAGAGGAATGATTAACGAAAAGTAGAATTCGGTTTGTTACAATAATGCTTGAGAAAGAAGAAAGACAGTGCCACTATTTATGCTACTCTATTGTGGGCTTCTTCTTCTTCTCTTCACAGGCCAAGCAGGCCCAGGCCGGCCCAGTTATTCGGTCGTTCGCCTTCCTGGTACGACGGCCGCGCCTTGGCTCCTTGGCAGCACTTGGGTCACCCAGGTGGGGGGTGCTGACAACCCCTCCCCCTTGAGAAACGGCCTGCCCCCAGGCCGGGGCTGCTGGAAACAGCTGCTTGATAGCCACTTCATCTTCCCAGGTAGCCAATTCCTTGTCAATGCCAGACCATTTGATAAGAAGCTGCGGCACTGTTGAAGCACCACGTCGGTGAAGACGATGCTGAAGAATCTTCTCAGGGACTTGCAGACAGTCATCAGGATCCGGTAAGGAAGATGCCACCACGGCAGATGGAGGAGGAGCCGCTTTGAGGAGAGATACATGAAACACCGGATGGATCATTGAAGATGGAGGTAGCTTGAGTTTGTATGCGACTGACCCAATCTTGTCAATGATCTCGAAGGGTCCGAAGAACTTGAAACATAGTTTGTGATGGAAGCGAGGTGCCAAAGAAGACTGCACATAAGGTTGCAGGCGCAAGAAGACCTTGTCACCAATGTTGAAGTTACGATCTATACGCTTCTTATCAGCTTGGCTCTTCATTCGTTGTTGAGCCCGTAGCAGATGCTGTTTAATAGCAGCTTGCATGGTCTTACGCTCATCCAACTTGGACTGCACATCAGGAACTTGAGATACCATTTCCTCGGTCAGGCCAAAGAATGAAGGCTCATGACCATAGAGAACCTCAAAAGGAGACCTGCCCAGAGAAGAATGAAAGCTGGTGTTGTACCAATATTCGGCCAAGGATAACCAATTGAGCCAGCTGCGGGGACAAGAATGAACAAAGCAGCGAAGGTACGTCTCAAGACACTGATTAACACGCTCGGTCTGTCCATCGGATTGCGGGTGATAGGCCGAGCTGAGACATAGCTTGACTTTGGCAGCCTTGAAAAATTCCTTCCAGAACTGACTAGTAAAGACAGCATCACGATCCGAGATAATGTGAGAAGGCATACCATGCAGCTTGAAAACTGAGTCCAAGAAGATTTGGGCAATCTTTTCAGCATTGTAAGGATGGTGGATAGGAATAAAGTGAGCGTACTTGCTGAATTTATCAACGACGACCAAAATACAGTTTGCAGAACCAGACTTAGGCAACCCATCTATGAAGTCCATGCTGACCACTTGCCACGATTCAGAAGGTACTGGCAGAGGGGACAACAGACCTGGGTAGCTGACACGGTCAGGCTTGGCTTGCAGACAAGTAGTACAAGCAGCCACAAAGTTTTTGATGTCTGATTTCATTCCTCTCCAAGCAAATAACTGCTTAATGCGCCGGTGAGTTACTGGAAAACCCGAATGGCCTCCTATAGCACTGTCATGCAAGGCAACTAAGACCTTATGCTTCATCTTGTTGTTTGATCCCAGCCAAATGCGGCCTTTGTACCTGATGATGCCATGTGATAGAGTATAAGGAGGCTTAGCATCAGGAGATATTGATAGTTGTTGCAGCAAATTGGCAGCAATCGGATCAAAAGCATAACCAGCCTCAAGCTCAGCCAGCCAAGTAGGAGTGACAGAAGAAATGGAGTGCAGTTGGCCTGGGGCAGAGGGATGTCTAGACAGAGCATCCGCTGCCTGATTAGTATTGCCGGGTTTGTACACAACTTTGTACTGAAGACCTGCAAGCCTGGTATACATCTTGAGCTGCCACGGCGTGTGAAGCCGCTGATCAGTGATATGAATCAGGCTACGCTGATCTGTATAAATAACAAATTCAGAATGCTGCAGATAAGACCTCCACTGATCTATTGCCACCAAGATAGCCAGGTATTCCTTGTCATAAGTAGAGAGACCACGGGTACGAGGGCCAAGAGATTTACTAACATATGCCAAGGGGTGGCCCTGCTGGAGAAGAACTGCACCAACTCCAGTATCACTGGCATCTGTCTGTAACTGAAACGGCTTGCTGAAATCAGGAAGCGCCAGAACTGGGGCAGACATAAGAGCTGATTTCAATGTGGCAAATGCAGTAGCATGATTACTTGTCCAAAGGAAGACAATCCCCTTTTTCAACAGATCATATAAGGGTCTAGCTATAACTGCAAAGTGGCGCACAAATTTGCGGTAGTAACCTGCCAACCCAAGGAAACTTCGCAGCTGTTTGGCATCAGAAGGCTCTGGCCATTGCTCAATTGATTCCAACTTGGAAGGATCAGTACTAACACCTGCTGCACTGACCACATGGCCCAGATAAGCTATAGATTCTTGGGCAAAACGACACTTGCTAAGCTTGATAAGCCACTGATCCTGAGCCAAGAGTTCAAACACTTTCTTGAGATGAACAAGATGTTCCTCCCAGGTCTTGCTGTATACTAATATGTCATCAAAGAATACGATGACACAATCTCGGAGAAGAGGCTTCAAGGTATTGTTCATTGCTCCTTGGAATGTGTTGGGTGCGCCTGTCAACCCAAAGGACATGACAGTGTACTCGAACTGACCCCAATGCGTCTGAAACGCAGTCTTGTATTCCTCCCCTGGGGCTAGACGAATCTGATTAAACCCAGCTCGCAGATCTAAGCAAGAGAAGAACCTAGCTCCGGCCAACTCATCAAGCAGCTCGTCAATCACTGGAATTGGAAACTTGCTTTTCAGTGTGAGTGCATTGAGCATTCGGTAATCCACACACATTCTCCAGGAGGAATCCTTCTTCTTTACCAGCAATACAGGAGATGAAAATGGGCTGCGACTTGGGCGAATCATTCCATTTTTGAGCAACTCAGAGACTTGATCCTCAATTTCAGATTTCAATTTGGGAGAATACCGATACTGCCGTATGGAAACCGGCTGTGCACCCTCTATCAACGGAATGGTATGATCGCAGTCACGCCGAGGAGGTAAAGCAGAAGGTTCAGCAAACAGGGAAGAATACTCATCCAACAGCTCCTGCACCTGTGGATGAACAGTAACAGCCTCGGCAGCAGAGTCAGAAGATGAAATGCCATATAGCTGAACCATGGCACACTCAGAATCAGCAGGCAAGAGACCTTGCAAGACAGCAGTACTATTGCCATATGGAATCGTCATCAATCGAGTATGCCAATTAACCTTCATTGGAGAGAAAGTGGATAACCAATCCATACCCACAATCATGTCAAAGGAGCTCAGAGGAATCACCCGCAATGTGGAGTGGAAGCAAAGACCCTGAACCTGCCATTCAGCATTAGGAATCTCAGAAGAACACTGCATCACTGCATCATTAGCCACCTTGATTGACATCGGCTGCTGCAGTGGTTGATGACCAGGCACGGCAGACGCAATAGCAGCGCTAACAAATGAATGGCTGCTCCCAGAGTCAAACAAAATGAGCACCGACTGTCCAGCCAATGTTCCCATAACCTGAAAAGTGGGCAGAACTGAGTTCCCTGAAATGGCTGATGGAGATATCGCCATAAGCAACTGACAAGCAGCAGCAGGCTCTTGTTCAGGTTCTTCATCGACAGATTCCTCCTCAGGTATAAATTGATCCTGAAAAACCTCCCAGACTTCATACAGAGCTTGCAATTGTGGTTGTGGCGCACAACGGTGGCCGTGAGACCATTTGTCACCACACCTGACACAGAGGCCACGAGCTTTGCGATAGCTTTTTAATGCAGATAGCTTGTCATCATAAGGACCCTTGGAGCTTCCAGCTTTGTCATCAACAGCAGGTTTGTCACCTGAAGCACGAACTGGAGCAGGAGGAACCGCATTTCTATTCCCGGCATGCCTGGGAAAGAATTGAGAATCATTGCGGCGTGCTTCCTTGGATCTTGTGGACTCCATGGCCTCTTCCTGCAACAATGCGAGAGTGTACGCAGAATCCAGTGTAGAAGGTCGAGCAACGATAAGAATAGCACGAATGTCCTCTCTCAAGCCCCCGACGAATTTTTGGATAAAGGACACGATGTCAGGGTTTGGGTTATAGGACTTAAGCTGATCGACCAATTCAGTGAATCGGTCGACGTATTCCTGGACTGTGCTTGTCATGCGAATATGATTAAGCTTGCGATGCAGGAGCTCATGTTGGTCACGGCTAAAGCATTCATGAATTTTGGAACAGAAGGATTGCCAGTCCATGGATAGGATTGAGGATTCGCAGGACTGAAACCAACGCTTAGCAGCCCCAGAGAAGTGCATCGTGGACACTCGAATCCACATAGCAGGCTCGACAGCATACATGTCAAAGTAGTTTGAAGCACAAGTAATCCAATACTGAGTGTCTTCGCCATCGAATTTGGGAAAATCAAGCTTAGGTAGGCGGCCTAGATGAGCATGCTGATTGTGGTATTGGTAGTTTGGGTCTGAGTGATGGTAGTGCTCAGCATTGGTACGATAGGAGGGAAAATTGGTTGTGTTTGGACATGGTGCAGAGTAGGTATTTGGGTGGGAATGGACAGGGTTGGGATCACGATGATTGTTGCTAATTGGAGCAAAATAATGTTGGTGATGTGGATTATAGGGTGGATGGGTGGGAAGGGAAGCATGATTTGGCTGAACTATAGGAGGATTGGGATGAGGAATCGGGTTCAATCGAGGAACAAATGGAGGTGCAGGGGGAGGACGCGACATACCAGGATTTGGGGGTGGGGCGATGGTCGTGACCGACCCATACCCCAAGACGCGGTGCCCACTGGGCGGTTCGGCAGTCGATGCAGCAGCGTGGTGAGCCGCCGTCGACGCCGAGAAGGTGACGTAGCCAGGGCCCGTTGTGGGCGCTGTCGGCTGTTGCCACGGAGATGTAGTCGCTGGTGCCGCCGAGCGAGTTGACGCCGGCGCGAACCGAGGATCCTTGGCGACGAAGAGACTGAAATCGCGCTTGATGTCGTAGAACATGGCCTCAGCCCAGGGACGCCAATCACCGAACACCTTGAAGGCGTCCTCCAGTGCTTCCACCCGATCGTCGCGTTCATCACGCATCTCAGACAAGCGGATCAACTCGAGGTCGTCCACCTTGTCCTCGACGAGCTTGAAGCGGTCCTCGACGCCGAGCGCCCACCGATGTGTCTCCGCAGCGGTGGTGGCGTGCGCGGAGCAGTATGCCTCCAGAGCCCGCACCCGCGCCGGACCATCCTGCAGCGCCATCCGCTCCAGCGCCGAGATGCGGTTCAGCGCCGCCGGGGTCGACGCGGCGACGCCCTCCAGCGCAGAGATGCGCCGGTCCACCCCCATCACCGGGAACCGCACTCTCCAAGGCGCCGAGGCGGTCCTCCAGAGCTCGTGGCAGAGCTGGATCCGCGTCCTCCAGCGACTTGAGGCGCTGCTCCACGGCTCCCGCGTACGCCATCCTCTCGGCAGTCTCCTCGGCGAGCTTGGCGCCCCACTTCTCCTCCAGCGACGAGAGGTGGCGGAACATCTCACCGAACTTGGAGTCGAACTTGTCGCTGAGAAGCTTCAGGTTGGGATCCATGGCGCCGCTGGCCTTCTGCCGCCGGGTGAAGTAGTTGGGGAAGGTGGGGGGATCCAGGGGACTAGATCGAGAGAGCTGATACCAGTGTCAGGCCCTCGCCGCGCCGGCGAGGTCCTGATCCAACTCCGACGAACTCTACCGACTACGGGAAGGGAAGAGAGGAGTTCGGGCAGAGGAATGATTAACGAAAAGTAGAATTCGGTTTGTTACAATAATGCTTGAGAAAGAAGAAAGACAGTGCCACTATTTATGCTACTCTATTGTGGGCTTCTTCTTCTTCTCTTCACAGGCCAAGCAGGCCCAGGCCGGCCCAGTTATTCGGTCGTTCGCCTTCCTGGTACGACGGCCACGCCTTGGCTCCTTGGCAGCACTTGGGTCACCCAGGTGGGGGGTGCTGACACTTGCATCACTGGACAGTGATTATAATGAGCATTATAGAATCAAACTGGGTCAAAGATTGCGGTACTAGAATTAGAGGCAGGCCGGTTAAATCTTTGTTCGTCTTTGACCTGTTTAGTTAGCGAAGAGTTGGGTGAAGTATTTGATTCTCCAGTGCGGGGTATTGGCTTGATCGATCTATATCATTAAGGAAGTGAACCAGCTGTTGGCGGGTAAGAATGTCAACAGCTGTTTTTTTGACCGAAGAATGTCAACAGCTGTTCATCACAGATTCAACATTTGTTAACAGTGGCTGTGAGAGCTAGTGCTGCCACCTCCGCCATTATCATAGATTCAACATTTGTTATGGTAGCCTTGATGTAGGTGGCGTGCGCCGGTTGTACCGGTGTATTAAGAAAAAAAAAATACTCCAAGGCCTGCCATTCTTGACTGCAGAGATGGGTGATCAGGTGGCGTGTACGCCAAACATTCTTAGTTTATATTATTATACATCACAAAATCATTTTCTTGTCAAATTTCTCGCCACTTGCTTATAAGCTTCATTGTGGCAAAGCTAGACGGAAACAACAAAGTGTAAATTACATAGCCTTGGTGCTCTCGAAATTTTGTTTTAGTTTTCTTGACCCTGGGTGCATTTTACTCTATCACTGTGAGATTGTTTGTCTCACCTTCTCTTCAGCTTTTAGTTGAGGCAGCCCAGAAGTATTGGTGAGGCTATCCTGCACAATTGAAACTCCCAACGCAGCTTACACGGTGCCTATCCTTTCAAAACGTTTGGCAAGAAATTAACTTTGTCAGAGTTTTTATGTGCTTGCTCTCACAACGCACTCCAAACTATGTGCTCCGGCCTTTCGTCAGAGGAAGCTATCACGGCCTATCCAGGATCTTCTGGCGGCTCGTGAAGCATACACCAGAGATGATTTGATACCAGGCTACACGTTGTAGCGTTGTGGGTGGCCTAAGAAGTATTGGCCCGCGTTGGTCATTGCCCTAATCGAGAAAACGAGAGCATGCGTCAGCTCCTTAGACGTCTCGCATTTGGTCGCATCCGTCTGTGTGAAAGGCAAAAGAACATGTGTCAGCTCTCTGCGGTCGCTTAACCAGAATAGACAATTTTCTGTCAATTCGACGTGCACAATTCTAGATCATGAGTTGTGATGCTCCATGCATAATTGGTTTTTTATTGAAATTTGAAACTATATACCTCAAACATTCAATTTTTTATGTTAAAAAGAGTGTCGTTCTCACAAAAAGTGACTTAATTGAAAGGACTAAAGGGTAATTTGGCAATGAAGTTACACAAAACTCATGTTAGTTTTACCAATATGTTCAAATCATGGCTAACAAAAATAGGGAAGAAGCTTAAACATCCAATTTTGGTTGTTACAAGTGTGGTATGTTGGGCACTTTGGTTCAGTCGAAATGATGTAGTTTAGTACATGTCCAAAGTACACTGCGTGTCGCATGTTGGAGACGGCAACCACGGACTGATTTGCTAGAAAGGCGAGAGGCTTAGCAATGGATTGTGTGATAGATAGAGAACATTTCCTATTTGCTAAGCCTCTATTTTATCACAGGTTGTGGCAATTGGTACTCCCTCCATCTCAAATTATAAGTCATTCAAATTCAAATAATCTTAGAGAGTCAAAGCATCTCAAATTTGACCAAATTTATATAATAAAATAATAATATTTATGATGCCAACTATGTACATTAAACTATCCATTACTTATATTTTCATTGTATACCAAATTGATATCACAAATCATTATAGTGTTTTCTATAACTTTAGTTAAACTTGAAAAATTTTGGCTCTCCAAGATTTTTGAAATGACTTATAATTTAGAATGGAAGAGAGTATATAATATGTATATGATATTGGTAGACGAATTCTACATCATTAGCATAAAAAAATCCTCCTCGGAGAGCCATGACAGATCAGTTGAAATGAAATGAAAGCTTAGAAAACACAGAGCAACCATATGTAAATAGATTGTTATCTTCACCTATTGAGCACACAGTTTCAGAAGCCTTACCTGCGCCCTTCTTTCTTTCTTCTAGCATATTATTACCAGTAAACGCAGATGTCATGTTCACTTGCCCTTCAAAATCTCTCATGATCACTGATTCGCAAAACATGCCAAAATAAGAGACTCGTGAACCAATTCTCTGTACTTCCAACGAGTATGTTCTTCATGAATCATAGAGTGAGGACAGCAGTTGTAAATCCATGGCGTCAGTTGGTTCACTTGACCTTTCATTTATGTACACAGCAGACGACGGACAATCACAGCAGTATTGCAAAAATACAGGATCGGTTGTGTACAACATTATAGATATGTCTGTATTCCAGTAAGAAAATGGAACTGTAGTTTGATGATACTGGCATCAACGTCCAGTTCCACAATTTGCAATTAGTATCTCCAGAAAGCCACAGAACTCAGATTAATCCATCCCTTCCAACTTGATACAAGATGAAATTTTCAGGAAAATCATATGATGGTATGATCCTGATAATTAAACTAACCACCATGCAAAGTGGAGATGAAAACGACAACATCCTTCTCTTCCAACTCTGCATCAAGACCACCACATAGCTCCCAATCACAATCATTTATAAGGGCAAGAACCCCAGGCCTCCTGCATGCATGAAGCGAAGAATAAGAACCATGAAAACTAAACCTCTGGCTGAACCTGACTCAGAAACGAAGAAACTTTCGGGATCTCTATCTCGTTACATTTTGAAATATATTGAATACTCTCCAAAATTACTGCACTGAAAGCATACACATGTCTGCATGACCAATAAAAAGCAACCTATTATGTTTCTACAACTTCATTGGCAAGAAAAGAAAATAAAAAAAGGGAAGAAGGTATCATGTTTTGTGGCAGTACACTTTTGCTTGCAATGGAAAACGAATTATTGGATGTTATAGATGTTTCACTACGACTAGCATTATGTCTTCATTGGCTAGTCAGTGCCTCAGAGAGTTATAGTAAACGAGGTCAGGGGCTAAACATAGAACTAGATAGCTAAACTATCTAGATGATTAAACTTGGTCATAAACAGTCTAGACATTGCAGCTGAAAACTTCTAGACGTGCTTAGGGCTGCCCTTCTGTAAATTTGAGTGACGCGACTCCTAGTCCTGTTCCTGCATCACTGTGCTGCTAATGAGCAATGACCATCAAAATTCCTTTGTGCTGGCTTGTGCCTTTGTACCCACTCTGTTGCCCTCTGCTATGCTAATGGCTACTGCTACCGCTAGGCATGCTCTGAAGTCCGAATGAACAGATGCTTATTGCTTGCTTGGGCTTGGGCCTGGGCTCCCAATTGAATAACTGCCTGTGAAAGGCAGCTAGCTCTAATGCACAGTTTTGTGGTTTGTGGTTACTGCCAACTTTTGGTACCATATCACTGCAACTGCCAATTGTTTGATGTATTTCTGCCTTTATTTATAAGCTATGCATCAAATTTCCCTTTTGTAAAATAATAAAGTATGGATTAACTTGTTTGGACATTTGCAGCTTGAATTAAAAAAAAAGACGTCTAGACCATCTCTAGACACTAATCCTAGGTGACCCTTTGTCTAGCATCAAGAATCTACATGACCACAAATGCTAGTTTTTAAACTAATTCAATAAGTTCGATCTGTGTTTCCTTGTTTTCATCAAATACATCGGAGATGGGACAACAGTGCATGTTGTATTAGAGAAGGAACATGTAGATAAGTTAAATCACAAGGCACATGATTGTACTCTCTTCGGGGCAGAAATAATGCCACTCAAGGATACTACTCTCGAAATAAGCAATAGAAAAGAAACAATATAACAGACAGTAAAGCCTACCTAGCTCAGGGACGAAAGGCTCCCAGATATTTTCCACCAGCTGCAGCCCGAAGAAAAGAGCTCTTGTTTGGCTTTTGTAAACGGTTTGTGCTTTCAAGCTCTAATTCCTTAGCCTAATACCCCTCTCTAGGCATTAGTCAATGCCTCCAGAATCCAGATCAACCACAGCACAACTCGTTGGTGTTTTTTTTTTTTTTGGTCAAACTAAACCACAGTAATTTGGATTTCCAAAACTTGCAGTCAGTTGCAGTCTGCAGGCCACATTTAAATGGTACTATGAACTAAGTATCAATCCACACTAGTTAGCCATCAAGAAACTGCCATTCATCATAACAGAAACGGCAGCAACCGAAGCATACCAAGAGCTCAGCGCACCATCTCTCTTCCCTCAGTGCCCATTGGACATCACATCATACTACCTACACAAGCCAATGAAGCAAGACTGCGAGAGGGGAGCAAAACAGCACATACACGGAGTCGCCCTTGACGAACATCTCCGGGCGCTCCTTGATGAGGTTGTCCTTGACCCAAGCGAGCAGCGACTTCATCGTCACCTTTCTCTGGGGGTCGTCCTTGGGCGCGGTGACCTCCACCTTGTGCACCTTGGTGGAGTTCTCCAGCAGCAGCTCCAGCCCGCCCCTGCAACCCCAAAACCATTGGATGCTTTCATTCGTCAGGGATCTCGGGCGCGCAGCGCGCAGCGCTACGCTCAAAGGCGAGCGGAATCCGGTGGGGAAAGTGACAGTCCAGGGAGAAGGATAGATTACCCGAATTCGAGAGTGAGATGCATCGCCAGAGGTTCCCGAGGGCTGGGGGCTCGCTCCTGGGTTTAGGGTTCCTTAGCCGTCGACGCCGGGGACGGAGGGAGCGTGGCGTGAGAGGAGAGGGGAGGAGGTGGAGGCGGCCGGGGATCGAAGGCGACGGCGAAGTTCGGGCGGCGAGGCGAGGCGAGGCGAGACCGGCGGCGCTGCGAGGCTGTGACCGGCTGACCGCTTGTTTGCTTGGTCCAATTTGGGCCGCTCCATGTGGCCTGGTTTGGGCCGTGATCTGTGGCCTAGCTCGGATGTGTTCAGATTTTTTTTTATTAGGTTGCTGGGTCGTCGCAGAACAACGCCGCTGGACCCACATCTCCAAATCGAATGGGCTTGGAGAACAGGTGCTAGAACATCAAAGGCCCATGGTCCAAGACCAATGTCCTATGTAGCCCATCATCTTTTCACGTATTTATGTATGGAAAAACTCTACCTTCTCACCAGGGGATTTATTCCTCGTAATAAAATCAGTTGCCTCGCACGGATGAACCACAACTGTCATATCTCTCAGCCGTGTATTGTTAGCCCTAGATATAGGTTGTAGGTCTAGCTTACGCACTAGTGGTGTGCGTGTGTTAGGTGTGTGTGTGAGTTGGTGCATAAATTCAGATACTACAACTTGTACTAAGGGTGAGGCAATCAAAAAAAAAATTGCCGAAAGTCCGCTTTTTTTGCTCCCTAAACTTTAAAACTAGGAAAATCGACTCCCTCAAATTTTTAATCTGCACACTTTACCTCCTTGGAGCGGTATTGAAGGTGGTTTTTTCTTTTTATTTTTTTATTTATTTTAGCTAAATCTTTGAAAAATCATAATAAATCACAGAAAAATCATAAAATAGAAAATCAACTACATATGAGTAGATCTACACTGTCAATATATAATATGGTATACTTTTGTAAAAAAACTTTTGGTGTAGATTTAGAAAAACACGGATCTAAATCTAAAATAACAAAAAATGTATTCAAATATATCATATTATATATTTGCAGTACTCCTATGGAGTCCAACAAAACTAGGTTTTTCATTTATGATTTATTCTGATTTTTTCAAATTTTTAGCCAAAATAAATAAATAAAAAGGGATAAAAACGCCTTCAATACCGCTCCAAGGAGGTAAGTGCACGGATTGAAAAGTTCAGAGAGTAAATGTGAATTTTCAAAAAAATAGGGGAAGAAAAGTAAACTTTTTTCCTTTATGTATTCTTGTTTTGATAATGAACAGTACATACCAATTGCTTGTATGGAATTTACATTTCGTTATTATTAACTAACAGTATTCGGTTGGAGCAACATTTAACCACAATAAATATTGCAGTTCAGAGCTTGTGTCTTTGTCAAATTTGTAACATGATGTAATTTTCCATTGTAGACGTGTGCTCATCAATTTTTGTTCAACTGCATGTTGTTGATTGACTTCGTTGATATATGTTGTGGATAGGGACTTGGATAAACCTGAGTATGATAAGGCATCCATGCTTTCTCCTGCATAGATACAAAATGCAATGCGCAAAAGAACTTCGCTATATTTTTTTAGATCAAGTATGGGGGTGATCAAACTGATCCTCATCTGATTTTTATTTCACAGATTCCGGCAAACCGATAGGTGAAAGGGTGAAAAATACCTATTATGCAGATGACCCTTGAAGGTCAGAAGTACATGATAAGGGAGAGAGAGGATGAATACAACACCAGCAAAACAAAACATGGTACAGCTACAGGTTCATCCTACATCTAAAGATAGTGCAAGCACCACATTCCCAGCTTGCGCCACCAACAAAGACATATATGGCTACAAGACTCAAGAGTACTCACAGACAACTTTTAGCAAGTTCAATGTGATAACTGGATCAATATCTCATTGAGTATTTGACTTCATGCCCATCCATAGTGGGTACTTCATTGGCAATTATGGCCATGTCAAGGATTTCCACTGGTTTTGCTTAGGCATTTTTATCGCAACTCAATCATCATTAGCCACTAGAGAGCATGCCAAGAAAATACTTGATATTGTGGAGTGCTGATAATGACTCAATGGGGAGACCACTCGAGATCTATTACCCTACAACGGAAAACTAAGAATGGCATGTCTAACCCAAAGAACACCAAGTGGAGCTACAACAATGAAGGATTAAGGCCAGGTGAGAGTAATTTGTAAAGTTGGTATGGAGCATTGCATTATGTTGTTAAACACCTTGATAATTATTTGTTGCATGTTTTGCATTTTGTGGCTTTGCAAGTAATTTGTTACATTTTCAAGAGTAACAAACAAATGAGATTGGCCATTAATTGAATCAGACTTTATCTGTGTTTGAGAAATTGGTAACACTATAAACATGGCTTGCCAGTATAAAACTCTTTGGATTTATAAAATATTTAAAACCCTTGTATAAGGATTAATGTGTTCGCTGCATGCGATGGCATTGTTTACTTGAGAGATCAGCTTTGGACTATTGCTACAGTTGACAAATCTCAAGGGCAAATCAGTGACGCTCAAGTGACCTTTTGTTTATTTTGAGTTAAATTATTGATACTACTGTCAGTTTTAAAGATTTCTTATCATTTTTATATCATGTTGTGCATTCTTATTTTTATATTACTGCATATTATGCATCTATTATCATCAGTAGTTTTGTCCTAATCCTAAAGGAGAGTATTCTTTTATTATTATAACTGACAACATATCATAATCTTGCACACAAAATTTTGTAAGGTTAGTTAATAAACAACTTTTATTGAAGCTAAGACCCCCACGGTTTTTCCCTAAAACAACTTATGGGCATTGTTCCAAAGATGAGTGTCAACAATGAAGTCACTATCTGCTTGGATAAACATGAGAATGGATCGAATAGTAGGTGCTTAAAAACTTTCTAAGATACAATTGGAGCTACTCGATTATGGTGCTTGAAATATGCCTTCATTATGATTTTTCACATATTTATAGAGCTAATGTCTTTGCTTTTACTGAATATAAAAGGGAGACATAAAACAAAATGCGAAAGATGTGAAATAAAGTGGAAATCAAGTACATGTATCACACGAACGTGACATAGCCTTTGAACCAAACATGTAACTAAGTAGTAGACATTTACTCTCACAATAGTAACTCATATTATTACAATCCTAAGTTGCGACATTTAAAACTAGGGAGACAACTTAATGTTTGCCTGAGCGGCCACAACCTCATAAATCTACATTGCTAATCTCTATTGGCCTCTCAGACATTTTGATGATGTTTATCTTAGATTGAGTGTGTCACTAACTTTGGAAATGAAATAGTGTGCCTCAAATTAGTGGAGATGACTATATAGAGAGAGAGCCTCAAAGGCTATATGGGCCCATAGGATGGGCTTTGATATATACTGAACACTCTCAAACTCAAGGTGAAAGCGGAGGATCTGAAGCATTGAGTTTGATCAAGTGAAGTCGATGTTGCTCTCAAGTTTGGTAGTTAAAAATTCGACCAATTGCAGCTTAGAGGGTACATATTGAAGACCGATTGTCTTCTAATGATAGTGAGGATGAGTGCAGAAGACACCAACACCAATATGCTTAGTAAGCTCATGTTTGACGAGGTCATTAGCAATTTGTATGGCTCCAGTGTTATCGCATAAAAAAGATGTGCGTGCATCCAGGCGGAGCGGGGCCGTGCCCCCCCCCCCCCCCCCCCCACCCCAACACAATAGGTTTTCTTTAATACCTATATAATATTTGAATTTGACAAAAGAATGTCAATTTTCACCATTTTTTATTCAAATATTATGGTTTTGGTTATAAGTAGTGTAAAAATATTTAAAATGTTTATTGAAACATATAATTATGTATATTTTAGCACACTAAAAATAGGATCATATTGGTTTGTTCCCCTTAATCAAAATCGTTGGTTCCGCCTCTAAGTGCATGATCACAAGAGATAACAAAATCAACGAGTAACCATCGAAGTATACAATCTCTGTAGTGGTAGTAGCCAGTGCTCGAAGTTTTACTTCAATACTAGAGCGAGAGACAACAACTTATTTCTTGGAATTCAATGCAAGAGAAGAACGAAGAAGAGAATGCAATATCCTATGATAGAGGGACGATCCGCGGGGTTACTTGTCCAAGTGTTGTCTGAATAAGCATGAAGTTGGGCCTAGTTTTGAACGTGTGATGTCTCATCTAATGGTCTGGGCTCCTATCATCAGTATGCAAGCGGAGCAGGCAGCAGACAGGGAAGAGCCCGTGCGTCGACACTCTGCCCCAACTTGTGTTTTGCATGCTTTGTGGGTTGCATGCTTTGTGGGTGGGTGTCCGCCGCGGGCTCATCTCATTTCACAGGCTTGCTTTCCTTCAAAAGGCTAAATTTGCGTCATATGACAACTGAAACTAAGCCATCTGAGTTTTATAAACATCTGTTTACTGCCACCACAGGCCAACGTACGGAAGAGCTAATGGAGCAGCTGTCCCCCAAGGTCACGGAGGAGATGAATTTAGCTCTACTCTGGCCTTTCACGATTGATGAAGTGAAGGAGGGGTTGGATGGCATTGGTGATTTGAAGGCGCCGGGAGCTGATGGTATGACATCACTTTTCTATAAGAAGTATTGGGAGATTGTAGGGGAGGACATTACTAGGGAGGTATGCAGTTTCTGAATGGGGGTGCGCTACCTGAAGGATGGAATGAAACCATCATCGTTCTGATTCCTAAAGTGCCAAACCCGCAGTGCATGAAAGATCTGTGTCCGATTAGCTTATGCAACGTCCTATACAAGGTGATCTCAAAAGTGTTGGCAGGCCGGCTGAAGCTTATATTGCCAGAAATCATCTCTCAAAACCAAAGCGCCTTTGTTCCAGGTAGATTGATTACTGATAATGTGCTAGTAGCTTATGAGATGACTCATTTTATTCAGAATAAGAGATCGGGTGCTGATGGTTATGCGGCGTTAAAGTTAGATATGAGCAAGGCCTATGACAGAGTGGAGTGGCACTTTCTGAGGCGTATGATGGAGAAGATGGGCTTTGCTAGTAGATGGATTGATCTAATCATGCAGTGTGTGTGCTCGGTCACATACAAGATCAAGGTGAATGGAGATCTGACTGAGGAGATTATGCCAACTCGAGGGCTAAGGCGGGGGACCCTCTATCCCCATATCTATTCTTGATTTGTGCAGAGGGGTTCTCAGGTTTATTAAATGAGGCCGAGAGGAGAGGTCAATTGGAAGGAATTACTATATGTGCCAATGCACCAAGCATTACTCATTTGTTGTTTGCAGACGATTCTTTGCTACTCCTAAAAACAAATGAAAGGAATGCAAATTGTTTGCAGCAAGTGCTACAATTGTATGAGGAATGCTCGGGGCAAACCATTAACAAGGACAAATTGTCGGTGATGTTCAGTAAGAATTGTAGTGATGTGAAGAAGCAGGAGTTCATGGGAATCTTGAGCCTGTCACAAGAAGGAAATAATGGCAAGTACCTAGGCCTCCCGGTGTATATGGGTAGGTCGAAGAGCAAATTGTTCTCATACCTAAAGGATAGGGTGTGGAAGCGTATCCAAGGTTGGAAGGAGAAGATGTTATCTAGAGCGGGCAAAGAAACATTGATCAAAGTGGTGGCCCAAGCGGTTCCTAGTTATGCTATGTCCTGCTTTGATCTAACTAAGTCTCTATGTGATGATATCAGCGCTATGATCTGTCGTTTTTGGTGGGCGCAACAGGAAAATGAGAAGAAGCTACATTGGATTGCATGGCAAACATTATCAAGCCGCAAGGAGCAAGGGGGTCTTGGCTACAGGGACCTTGAAAGTCCCTAGTTTGGTTTTGGCTAATTGATGAAACCTAGGACTAACCTTGTTTATCTAAGTGGTTGATTTAGAGAAAGGTTGTCCACATGATGAGCTTAATGCATATGAAGCATGACACGTGTCATGTGATCAAAGATGAAGATCAAGACGATGCTTGGCTCCATGGACCGGTGTTGAAGGTGAAGGGCTAGTCAAGGCTTGGGGGTGAAGGACCATGAGATGGTGAAGCTCGGGCAAGACTAGGCGCCGATGGACCGATGCACGGTGAAGGGCAAGTGAAGTCGAGGTCGATGGATCGAGACGGTCACATGATGGTGTGAAGCGTTCATATCATTTGGAGGAACAAAATGGGCTCAAGGCAAAGGTATAACCTATAGGGCCATTTTGTTTTACACTCAAGACACCATAGAGGGTGTGAGTGGTTTAGGATCGATAGCCGCACTATTAAGAGGGGAAGTCTTATCGGCTATTCGACGCACGGGTGCCACTAGGTGAATTCATGTAGTGCATTGCATGTAGGGCCTAGTGAGCTAACCTAACCTTTGGGAATGTTTGTGAAAAGCTAACACACAAGCTCATGGAGTTGTACACTTGGTGGTGTTGGCACATTTACAAAGGTGGCGTTTGGGTGCGCTGTGGTTTGCAGGGTAGAGATGGGTTTGGGTACCTCTCTTCCTCCCGCCGAGCCTGTGAGGCGGGATTCGGCGCTTTCGGGAAAAATGGATGCATATTCTCTATTGCGCCGGATGCAAAATTTGGTTGAAATCATGCTATCTCCGTTGTTCAAGTTGGTATACTTGTTGGATAGCATGACGGAGAAGTTGGCGTCACGACGGGCTGGAAAACGAAGTTTTCGTAGCGCCGGACGCGCAGGGCTTTGGCGCCGGACGCGTCCGACGCGTGTTAGCTTGGCTCGGGTTGGTGGCTCCGTGTTGCCGGCCGGACGCGCGGACGCGCGGGCGTCGGACGCTTGGCGTGTTCATCAGGCGGCGTCCGGCGCATCCGAGTCTTGGCGTGGTCTTGGCCGGCCGGGCGAGGCGGCGGACGCCGGGCCGTGCGTCCGGCGGCGGGCGGACGCGGACGAAGCACTTTTGAGTTTCGGCCGGTCTGTCGGACGCGGCGCCGGACGCGTTGGCGACGCGCCGGACGCCGCCGGACGCCGACGTGGCGGCACGCGGTTGGCCGTGGCGCCAACGGTCGTCGGGGGCGGGCGCGCGGCTGAAGCGCCGGACGCGTCCGCCCGTGAAAATGTCGCCCCGAGGGGGCAACGGCTAGTTTGAAGAGTTTGGGCTATAAATAGATGGGTGGCCGGGCTTGGCTCCCTCTCTTGGCTCTCCCAACTCATTCATTCATCCTTTGAGCTGAAGAAACACTCTCCTCTCATCTCTCTTGCTTGATTGTGAATCCAAAGTGAGATTGAGAGATCACCTAGTGCATTGCATTGCTTGAGGGCATCTAGTGGCACTTGTGGGTGGTTTAGCCGGTGGATTTCTTGTTACTCTTGGAGAGTACCGCTCCTAGCCGGCTTGGAGATTGTTGGAGGCGTTGGCAAGAGAAGGTGATTGTTCTTGGCCACCTCCGGTTGATTGTGAGAGGTTTGAGCTCACCTCGTGGGGATCACGAAGAGCATCCTAGTGGATTACGCGTGTCGTTGAGTACCTCGCTTGAGAGTGGTGTCTTGCGGTGCCTTGCGGGGCGAACCTTGAGGGGCTAGTGACTTGAGGGTCACACCGAGGAACCATCTAGGTGTTGGTCGACACAACGGGTGACGTAGCTTGGCGGTGCCCAAGTGAACATCCGGGGATAAATCATTGTGTTCATCTTGTCTCCCGGTGATTG
This sequence comes from Themeda triandra, assembly GCA_018135685.1. Taxonomy (NCBI): domain Eukaryota; kingdom Viridiplantae; phylum Streptophyta; class Magnoliopsida; order Poales; family Poaceae; genus Themeda; species Themeda triandra. The sequence continues at coordinate 414,253 of JAENPR010000210.1, forward strand.
GTCATCATCCTTTGTGTGTTGCCGATTGTGATTGATTGTTCATCTCCTTGGTGATTGGCAACCTCGACTCGACACGTCGGTATAACAAGCTCCTACCCTCTCTTGTATTACTTTGATTACATTCTTGCAAAGTAGAATTGCTTGCGTGGTCGGTCGGGAACCACATCTTGTGTAGACTAAATCCCGTGGGTAGAATTGCTTGTGTGGTCGGTCGGGAACCACTTCTTGTGTAGACTAAATCCCGTGGGTAGAACTCTTGATCACTAGTGGTAGCTTTTGTGTGTACTAGTGATCACCTACTAGAATTGCTTGGATAGGAGGCTTGCAACATCTAGTAGGCTAAGCATAACTTGCTTTCCGCCGTTTGTGTATCTAACGAAGTTTGCTTAGTGAGTTTGTAGAAATTTTTATAGGCTATTCACCCCCCCTCTAGCCATCTAGGACCTTACAGACCTCCATCTCTTTAACCTGGCTATGTTGGCACGTCAATGTTGGCGGTTTATTCAGTGCCCAGACTCCTTGTGTGCTCAGTTGCTCAGGGCATGATATTTCCTAGATGGTAACCTGTGGGCGGCGAAGGAGGGACCGGGCATCTCATACACTTGGCGTAGCTTGGTCAAGGGATTAAGAGCTATGAAGAAAGGCATTCTCTGGCGTATTGGAGATGGAACACAAGTGCGATTATGGGATGATCCCTGGATTCCTGTTGGCTCATCACGAAGGCCAAGAACCCCGCGGGGGAATATAGTTATGACAAAAGTATCTGAACTAATTGACCCGGCAACGGATACTTGGGATTCAGATCTTGTGAGAGAGCTGTTTTGGCCTGAAGACGTGCAAAATATATTAGCCATTCCTGTGCACATCGACAGGGATGATTCGGTGGCGTGGCATTTTGACAAGAAAGGGGTGTTCTCAGTCAAGTCCGCATATCATGTCCTGGATGATGAGGAAAGAGCAAAACAGGTCAAGCAGAGAGGAGAATCATCACGGGGTCAGTCTGATCTTCCCTCAAAGGTGTGGAAAAGAATTTGGCGAGTCCCTGGCCCGCCCAAAATCAAGCAGATGATATGGAGAACGACTCACAATAGCCTAGCCCTCAAAATGAACCTAAAGAATAAGAAGATTGATCTGGACACTAGATGTCCAGTGTGCTCTCGATTTGATGAGGATGGAGCTCATTGCTTCCTAAAATGCAAAGAGGTCCGCAGGTGCTGGAGAGAACTTGGCCTGGAATCGGTGCGGCTCCAGTTACTCAAAGCTACGTCGGCTATGCCCTTTGTGACAGAAGTGATGCAACTGAGGGAAGACATGCGCCTGATGGTGTGTGTTCTCATCTGGAGGTGGTGGGCAGTCCGCAACAAGGTGAATGCTGGGGAGCTCATGTCGTCCAGTCGGGCTACGGTTACTCTCGTTGCTGAGATGGTGCAGGAAATTCTCAAGCAAACTCCTCTGAAACCCGGTGTGCTGGGCACTGATGCATTCAGAGGATGGTGTCCACCAGAAGAGGGTCGCCTGAAGATAAATATCGATGATGGATTCATCAAGGATACAAAAATGGGAGCATGGGGGTTTGTTATTAGAGATCACGAAGGGAGTGTGGTGCTTGCAGGAGCTGGTAACATTGGCTCCACACATGATGCACTACTCTCGGAAGCAATGGCGTGCAAACAAGGCGTAGAAGCAGCGGTTCATTTCAGCATGGCACAGGTGGTCGTCGACACCGATTCTGCTGAGCTGAAGGAGGCGTTGTCATCTTCGGCCTTTGATCAGTCAGTAGGCGGGGGAATCTTCAGGGAGATCAAGTTCATCACTAGTGATAATTTTTAGTATTTCGATTTATGTAAAATTCCTAGAAGATGTAATTCTGCTGCTCATGAGCTGGCTACTAAAGGGCTGGTATGGGACCCGGATCAATACCATTTCTGGATTGACTCCCTCCCGGAATTTGTAACAAACATATGTGCTCACGATTTGGCTGAGTATAAGTCAATGAATCCTAGGCCCTAGTGAAAGGTCACAATGGCTAGAGGGGGTCAATAGCCTAATAAAAATTCTAGCAAGAACACTAGACAACCCAATTAGATAGCAAGGCGGCACAAGTGCAAAGCTAATGCTTCAACTACTCTATGCAAGCCGTCCTAACCAAAGCAAGGCTACTCAAACCAATTGCACAATCAACCACGGTGATTAAGCTACATAATGTCGGCTCACCAATAACGAACAAGCAATTCTACCCACGGGATTTAATCTACACAATGAGTGGTTCCCGACCGACCACAACAAGCAATTCTACTTTGCGGAAAGTAAAGAGATGATGGAAATTTATACCGCCGAGAAGAGTAGAAGATGGCCAATCACCGGTGTAGTAGCCAATCACCTAGAGAGCTCAAGCACAAGCACAAGGAGGTCGAAGCCTCGGCAATCACAAATCGACACAATGATTTTTTACCGAGGTTCACTTGCTTCCCAGCAAGCTAGTCCTCGTTGTGGCGATGCACTTGCTTGGTGAGTTGCCCGCTCAATTAGCTCGGTGCCAAAGACCCCAATGGGGAGCCGCAATCTCTACACAAGACAAGGATCCACAAGCCACGAGCAATCCACTAGAGTATCCTTTCGCAAACTCCCGCGGGGAAGGATCAAGAACCCCTCACAAGAACCCGGTGTGGCCTTGAACAATCACCAAGTCGAGTTCAACCACCACCCGTTGCTCCAAACCGTCTACGGTGACGGGAATCACCGAAGAGTAACAAGAATCCGCAGCCCACTCGAAGAACAAGTGCCTCTAGATGCAACTCTCAATGCAAAACACTTGCTCTCACTCAAATCTCTCTCAAGATTAGCAAAGGAATCAAAGAGATGAGTGGGGGAGGAGCTCTCTTGCTCAAAGTATGCTCAAGTATGAAGAAATGGCGAAGAGAACCTCTCCAAACCGACCACCCTTCTATTTATAAGCCAAGGGGTAAATAGAGCCGTTGCCCCCTCGGGCTGCCTCCGCAGCACGCGCCGGACGCGTCTGGTGGAGGCCGCCGGACGCGTCCGGCGCCTCCTTCCTTGCTGCGCCAGCCGACCGTTGCCTTCAAACGTTGATGACGTCACGCGTCCGCCGCCCGCGTCCGGCGCTCTCCGACGGACGCGTCCGGCGCCCCGGCGCACGCGTGAAGCTCACACCCAGAACTTTCTGGTGCGAGTCCGGCACACGCCGGACGCGCCTCCTCGGCGTCCGGCGCACAGCAGAGCACAGCCAGCCGCCCGAGCCAGCCAACCAAGCGCCGGATGCATCCGGCCCGCCTGGCCGCGCGTCCGGCCGCCGCGTCCGCCGCTCGCGCCAGCCGGGGACCTCTCTGGGTAGCGTCTGACGCCCAACAAACGCGTCCGGCGCTCAGGCCAGCCGCGTCCGGCGCCCCCAGAGAGCTCCCCTATGGCACAAAGTCATCGTTGTCGCGCCGTCTTCGATCCAAGGACCAAACCACTTGTCCTGGGTGCCAACTCCCGCAGTGTAGATCACATCTCAAGCACCGGAGTTAGCGTATCTTCTCAAGAACACGTCGACAAGTGTTAGCACTCTAGTTAGCCTCTCATGCATCATGCAAAGTCACAACTAGAGGCACTTAGGACCGCGAATGAACCGAGGAAACCCCTCTTGATAGTCGGTTATCGATCCTAAATGTGATCACACTCTCTATAGTGTCTTGATCACTAAACCGGAAAGCCCTATCAAGTATACCTTCGCCTTGATCTCCATGGGCCTCCGTCGGAGCTCGATCACTTCACAAGTCCACCTTGTTCATCACCATGATCACCATGCTCCATCATCCACCGTCACGTTGCTATGTGTCTAACCACACTTAGAGCAAAACATTAGCAACGTTTGAGTGTCATTAATTACCAAAACCAAACCAGAGCTTTCACCTAGCGTCGTGGGAAGGTTCAAAAAAAAAAACTAAGCCATTGTTGTAATGTTCTGCAGCTCTCTGCTTCACCTCTGATCTGGATCAAAAAGATGATATAGTTTTCTTTTTGTTACCAAGAACTTTGCTCGGATCAAATAGGAATTGGACCTCTTGCATACACCTAAGATTACGAGAGGCTAGTCTAGGGATAGTTTAATTGTGTTGTATCCAAGACGATGATAATTGGATGAAACTGTTCAGGCCAGTGGGGGTTTCATCTATCAGTTTCTAATGCATTTATATTTTGGAAACTGTACAGAAGAATTCCATCTCTATGAAACTATCTCTGCTCCTATAAAACTCTCAGCATCTCCCTCTTCTTTAATACAGTATCACATCGGCATATTTAATGTCTATAAAATTTTGATAAAACTGTATTGAGATTGACCTTAATGCAAAGTTTCATTCTAAAGTTTTATAGCATTTAATTTCGTGACTCAGTAGATAGTTGGTAATCGTGTCAAGAGTGTTTCAGCTCGATGAAACTCATTGCTTCTCTCTTCTTAAATACACCGTCATGTCATAAAAAAATGTGTATGTTGCAACCTATTTAATGCAAATCAAACCCACAAAACTTTCATTGAAACTCTCGTTGCCATGTTGAGCTTACGATTTACTACATGTCATTAGTTGCACTAATAATTATTTGAACTTACTCTCTCCGTCCTGGAATAAAGAGCATTCTAGCTATTTTAAGACAAAATAAGGGAGATGGCAATAGACGCATGTACCCCTCACTTACCGTCCTAATATATTAAAATCTGATTTTATTCCGCATGATTAAAGGGTGAAATCTTTGTCTTTATACAAAATATGGCAGGCAAATAAGTTACCTTCCTTGTAAAATATAATCACGTACTCCTGTTTAGGTAAATATTATCTTCTTGTTCCTCAAATGTACTATATTTAGGGACAACTCCCAAAGACTAGAATGCTTTTTATTCCAGGACGGAGGAAGTAGATCAGACACACAATAATTAATTGGCCTCACTTCTGCGCGAGGAAATAGAAATGCAGAGACGTCATAGCGTCCTTGCCGATTTATGGTTCCTCGTAAAGTAATTCCGATCCGGAATGAGTGTCTACGGATCGGAGGGTTTTTATTTTTTTTCTGCCGTACCGCACCTAGGAGTAGGAGGAGATACGACGTACGAATGATCAGACTATCAGCACTCATCGATCTCTATTTTCTTACTTCATATGTCCTGGTCATTAAAATTCTCTTCTCAATATATATTTCTTCCACACTCATGAACCTTCATATCTTATACTCCATTTCAACTACTAAAACCGGACCACTTATTGTCCACTTGTCACTTTATCTAAATATATTCATGTGAGATCAAATTTTAAAGGATTTATTGAGACGAATTTAATGATGTAATCAGAATTTAATTTGAAGCTTTAGTTTGTGAGATATAACATTTTTTAACTTAGTTGAAATAGTGGCAGCAGTGGGTCCCTCGCATACAGCTCTCTCCCTCCCATCCCATTCCACGCCTCACAGCAGCGGTAGCGGGGCCCGCACATGCAACTTTCTCCGGTCCGGGAAGACGCCAAGAATGGAGTTCGGCCGCTTGTTCCGGAGCGTGTGGTGTACGCCGCTGCAGCTCCTCGAAGCGCCATTTTCTCCGCCATATCCGAGCAGGGCGAAGCTAGAGCAAATTAGAGGGGGTGCCTCGCTCTTATAGTTGTGAAAATTTAATCCGTAATCATGGTGAAAATCTATTCCTAATAGTGATTTTTCAAATTTTTTGGGTGCCTGGGCACCCACAGTCATGAACGTAGCTCCGCCCCTTGTATCCGAGCTGGCTCCATGGCGTTTCACTGCACTTCAAAAACTATAGACGATACTACTCTACTGTATGTGCACTTGATCTATAAGAGAAGCTTCACTAACCTTAGACAATGAAGATGCACATAGATATCTACGGGACTCTACAGCTTGTCTATAAGAGAAGCTTCACTAACCTTATGTTCTTTTTTTAGGGACGAAAATTGTACCTATTGGTTCCCTTCCTAAAAAAAGGCTCACCTATTGGTTAGCGTTTTTTTTTTTTACACCAGAAACACTTTCTATAAACCGAATGAAACACATGCTCAAGTGACTCAACACTCTTCCATTGTTATGCAAAAGTTTAGGGGTTGTTTGGTTGCGTCTGCCAGGCATCGCCTGGCCCAAAGATCCGATTTCATAAGCCACGGTACAAGCCAGATACGTAACCAAGTGTTCTTCAGTGAAAAACCCCTAACTGCGGTAACAAAATGCCCGGGCAATCTATCTACATGTAGTACAACTGTACTACTAGTACTTCTAGCAGATAAAAGACATTAAGTTATATCGATGTCTCTAGACGGCTAGATCTAAAAAATCATAAAACAACCATCAAGAGCTTGTACCAATGAATCATAACTTCGCTGCCAACAGAACCACAATATATCTGAAGGACCACGGCAAATCATAAGCTCATGACTTCATTGTTCATCACAGAGAATTAAATATTTTTCCCAAGTTCATACATCTCACAACATGTATCACCTGTCACTAAGGCTTTCCACAATCATGAAGCTGAGTCTTGTTAACATGATAGCTTACTTTATTCTGATTGAAGGATCCAAGCATCGTGATGGTTTATCATGACATACAGATAGTGTTCAGCTCAACGCTCAACATGACACTAGGGCAAAACTCAAAGGAAACCCCATCTACTTCTTAACGAGCAGGGGACCCACATTATCACCGGTTGCTTTGTTGTGCTTCACATGGGTTCCATCGCACAGCGGGAATGTTCCTGACCTCCAACACCTTATCATTATCATAAAGCAATCAAGTCAGAACAGTTTGAAACTGTGAGTAATGCAATGCTCAAAAATAATTATGAAATTTGTACTCTAATTGGCTAAAACCATTCAGAACTCTGCACATGCATGTATCTGCACTCTACAGTATAACTTCAACTAATCTGTGTAAAAGTATCTGTGATGAACTGGGTTCCAATTACGCAGATCTGTACCAGATGTGTGCTCCTATACAGATAGGTCACATAGGTGGGATCAAAATAAGCCCATGCTGATATTGAAATTGGTGATATCGTGAGCATTCTTAGTTCAGTCAATCAAATAAAGTATGTGGGATATGTAAAATTTCCTATGTCCGACCTCCAGTGGAATTTTGTTTAGATTGTTTCCACTGGCAAATATTCTAATTGGCTGACATTTAGAATTGCATATGATGTCACTGCAAATTCCTCTGCTGCTAGGTCATAATTCAGTATAGCATATAATTCAATAAATCATTTATATAGCAACAACTGCGCTAGTTTGCAGCAATGTTTAATTCCAGCCAAATGCTCCATATTCTTTTATTACCTCCTTCGTATTGTACATGAATACAATTCACTGCGCTCTGTGGCATAGCATCTCTAATACTTGCACAACAAACTCCAGAGAGTTCCAATTCAGAGGACCACGAAGTAGAGCATAAAAAGAGATTACTCGATCACAGGGAAACTACTACCTTTAGCTTAGTTCTTCCTCGCCTCCTCAGCTCCTTGCATAGTCGCATTGACAGTTCAATATAACAAATTCAGAAGTACTATGGGTAGAAGTTTCTGTGTACTTATTCTGAAAGGTAATTTTCGTTAAGCTCCACAAAGCTAGTTTTCTTTAAGCTCCTCTCAAGGCTATAGAGAAGGACATGTATAAGCTTCTATTAGGATCAGTAGCACACTTTTATATATCCAAAAGAGTCAAAGTGCTCTGGCTTGAAGTATTCTGTAAACCATAGAATGGCTATCCATGACACGCATAACTGAAAAGCAGCATCTGTATCTCCGTTTATACAGCGCAAATGTTTAGGTGCATTTCCAAGAACAGGAGAGCGAAATTGCAAGTGGTGCATCCCCAACAAAAGCATAAATTCCACCGTGCAATCAGAACGCAGTTAAATTATTACTAAACTAAATCACAACACAGTACCCTCTGCTCGTATCCTCCGTCCCCAACTCCCTCAGCCACTCCCTCGATCGGGTATCCATCCGTTCATCCCCCACTCCCCGGCCCTGCTCCCTCGATCGGCGACAAGCAAAGCATACTGACATGAAGAAGAAAGGGAATTAACCCGGTGAGAAATCTGTCCGTACCGGCAGTAGGCGGTGAGCGGCTTGGCGAGCTCGCCGGCGAGGACGGTGTCGACCACCTTGTCCTCCTCCTTCCGGATGGCCGGGTTTATCCCGCCGCCGCCGCCGCCTGCCTCGGCGCGCACCGCCACCAGGCCACGCTGGGGCCTGGGCGGCGCCCGCGCGGAGGGAGCGGACGGGGCCGGGACGGCCAGGCGGCTCGCGGCGGCAGCGGCGCAGAACGGGGACGCCATGGCTCTTGGACTTGGTTGGTGGCTGGATTGGTCTGGTGGGAGTGGGGGACTAGGAGAGCGAGCGACGGAAAAGTCGTGGCTGCCTCTGGCTCGGACGCTCGGTACATCAAAAGGTCGCCACGTCGAGGGGTAGGCGCGTGGTGAGGATTTGGGGTGTGTGGCGAACACATGTCCCGCCGGCGGCCCGGTGCAGGTGGATGGACGATAAGGCTACCCTACGCTCCTTGTCGCTTGTCACGTGTTGCACGACTCATGTGGTTTTCTTTTTCTCATGTTAAAAGACTTTATTAGCTTCGGCAAAAAAAAATGCAGTGTTTACCAAAAAAAAATGGTTTAAATACGATTTAGCTGCCTCTAAATTCGTTTGTCATAAAACTAGGATTTTATGAGTTACAAGAACTGGTATAAGGAGCTTAATGTCGTAACTTTTGTCACTAAAACTCTAAAGGAACTTCAGTTCAAAAAAAAAAACTCTAAAAGGAACCTAAAACTCAAGCATGCCATGTAGTGTAGTTTTGTCTAAATCTTATCTCAGCCTAAGGCCTCTTAAAAGAATCCAACTAACCTTTGCCACATAGCACTTTTTTTTTTATTTGCCTCGCATGATCGAACAAGCACATATAGATGCATACTACCACAACAAAGACGCAATCGAGAGGGCGCAGGGTATGTAATTCATTTTTTCAATTTGAGGGGTCGAATAGTATCCTGGTAAAACACGATCTCCTAAAAAAAATATTACTACTAGAAAACTGGGTTTTCTTAAAAATACGATGTCAAACATGCTCAGCTTTTTTTCTAGGATCGAAACATGCTTATTTTTTGAGCAAAACATGCTCAACTAGTACTTCCACGTTTCTCCCCGAGATCCACCCCATGGCCCAACTGCCCAAGCGACGCGGTGGACGGGTGGACGGTTTTTGCGGTCTCTTCAGCCTGCGTGGCGTGTACTGAGACGTACGGGCTTGGCCATTAAAAGGTAGGCCCGCCCTGCCCGGTCGGTGAGGCACGAACGGGGTCCTCTTGTGGGCGGAGGTCGGCCGGCCCGTTCCGTGCTCTCTCGGTTTTTTTTTTTATGAAAGCGTACGCCGGCCCGTTCCGTGCTTGATGGGCATCACGTACTCGTAGTACGCTGTACGCTGGCGCCAATGCTGTGGACCAGCCGCGCAACAAAGACGGGAAGCGTGACCGGAGAGAGGCGACGGGTGGTGTGGCCGTGGGCACCACCGGCGGCGAGAGTGGGTGTGGTCACGACTCACGAGTGGTCGGCTCGGCTCCCGCTCTGCTAGTCTCCTGCTGAGTGCTGAATGCTGAGTGCTGAATGCTGCCTACGCTCGCTCGCTCACGCTGTGTCGTGGGTGCGCATGGCAGCGATAAGGCACGGTCTCCGCGTCAGTTTTCACTCCAATCACCTAGCCGGCTAGCCCTTGTTTAGATTATGAAATGTGAAGTTAAAAAGCATTGTGACATTTTCATTTGTATTTAATAATTATTATCCAATCATAAACTAACTAGGCTCAAAAGATTTATCTCATAATTTACAATCAAATTGTACAATTAATTATTTTTTATCCATATTTACTGTTGTGTCCAAAAATTGATGTTGAGGAGTTAGCATATTTGTTTTTAAAAAAGGTTGAAACCTTGCCTAAGATGATCTCGATCTGTACACCATAGGACTGGCCCTATGATGTGCATAGACTATATTAGGTAGTGCATGACAGGGTTTGGCTAAACTAACCTTTGATAATGCATAGGATTGATCTACATGGACCATAAGAACAATCCTACCTATAGGATGGAGTCTTTAGTTCTATGGTTGGCTTAGAACAATCCTATGGCCTTGTAGTCTCTTCAGGCTGCATATATGACTAAAATTAAGTTAGTTTGAGTTATACAAATCTCAGAGCTATATTCTTTTAAGGGTGTAGATTTTAGCCACAAATATATAAGTTAGTCTTTCACAAACAAATTTCAAATGATTTTTATTCACCTAATCTCACCGTAGTCACTAGCTCTAAAGCATGAGTATTTTCACACCTAGTGCCACCTAGATAATTGTTTCCACTTTAGAAATCCCCTCTTAATAGTACGACTATTTACCTTAAACCTAATCACGCACTCTATCATGTCTTTACCAGCAAAAAAAATCATATATCCCATCTTGCTACTACAATACCAATACTCATCAAATTTGGTAGAGATGTGAATCTAAGAATCCTCTAAATGATCTTCAAATTTAAGATCATTTCGAGTCCATTTGACCAATCATGACAATTTTATACCAAAATTGCTCAAGTGTGAAACTGCAATGATGAGGCTAACAAAATTCAACTCAAAATTGATATTCTTCTCAATCAATCACCAAGCCAATTGTACAACAAGTAGTACAAGTGTATAGCATACTAACAAGTTCCAAACCAATTCCTAAATATTTGGACATCCAAATCCATGCTTCAAGACAACTTATTCAAAATTTCAATTTTTGGATATATGTGATATTGATCTTTCTCTTCTTCAAAGTTGAACCAATCTTAAGGTCATTTTGGTTTGATAATACTCACAAGATATTATATGTACTCGATCCTCTTATCAATACTTGTAATCTTGATATTTCTTCCAATGTAGCTCTTGCAATTCAACTTTAAGCTTCACTAATACTTCAATATTGATGTTTCTTCCAATGTAGCTCTTCCAATTTAATTGTAAGCTTGGTTTCTCAATTTAATCTATAATTTCCCATCATGCAAGCATTAATCAATCAATGAAGGAAGCCCCAAATCTAGACTTGATCAACTAAGATATGGTTTTGAATAGTAGTGATCAATTTTAGCAAGCTTTAACCCTTCTCACTATTACAAGATTTCTAAGAATCTTCAATCCATCAACTAGAACACAAATATGCACCTGTATATGGTAACTCTTGAACTTTACGTCTTGTGATGACATTGGTACTTGATTTGCAGTAAACCATCCATGCTTGGTTCTAACTTGGTCAATGATATACATAACACTAAAGCCAAACCTCCACCAGTACCTACTATATGATTTATTAATTGATGGTACCCAAACGATGTTATTATGTGTGGTGAAACATCATCACATAATAAATTCACAAGCAACAAGTGCATGGACATATAGTTGCTCCTTTTGTGTACTGAGTTAAGAGATACTTAAATCCTAGAAAAAGGAGCACAAGTTCTCCCTTCGTACACGAAAAAGTTGACTTTAGGACAAGGTTTCCGTCAAACATTGAAAATATCATGAATAACTTTTAAATTATTGAGTTTGGAAATGCGAAAATTATACAAATAGATTTATCTTGAAAATTTTTCTCATAAAAGTATACATATATCACTTTTCGATAAATACTTTTGTAAAAATAAGAGGTCAAAATTGTACTTTGAAGACCGTGTTGCTATCCAAAGCGTCAACCTTTTTAGTATAGAGAGAGTATTTCAACAATACTAGAATAATAGAGCTAGTCATGTCTCTTATTATAATTTTGGTGGGAAATAAAAGGCATTAAATAAATTCAAACATGTTTTGTGTTTAAAAGCAATAGTTTCCATGTTGCCACAAAAGGCTAGAGATAAGCTAGGCCATTTTCTCAAGTGTGATATTTTATAACGATCACGTTTATAGTCATCAGTAAAAAAAATCAAGTATGGTCGTATAAAAGAAACAAATGGCATATATGAGTATGGAACCGAGGGAAAACACGAAACAAAATTTATCCTGTTAGAAATCATTCTTTGTTTGCACACTAGCACACACAAGAGCACTGGAGAATCTGAGAGATAAACACAAGAGATGGAGGAGGAACTGCTGCTGTAATTTCTTATTACTTTTCTGGTTGTGTTACAATGACAGGGACACCCCTATTTATAGGGGAGGTGAATCCCTGGATAAGGATCACTACAGTAGATTAGGAACTCTCCAGAATTACTGTAGTCCTGCTTTAAGATTCACACTGCTTTGAGATTCGTGCTTCCAGATTGTTCTCCTCCACCTTTTATAATTTGGCCACAAATGTTTATTTCATAACACTCCCCCTTGGCCAAATTATTGCCATGTGTATGCCTCGTTAAAACTCCCCCCAAAACCCAGTGGGAAAAAAGAGTAGGAGAAATGAGTGCATCACGGCATCACCTGTGCATCACCTGTTGCCTCGTTAAAAACCTTGCGTTAGAAAACCCAGTGGGAAAAACTCACCAAGGGAAAAAGAGTACAACAGTTGGTTTGTCTTCGGGACCAACCAATGCAACTTAGGTCTTCAGGACCTATGGTCTTCAGGACCAATTTGTACCTTCATTGATTACCTCAAATCATGCTTTAGGCTTTGATTCTCAATACTCCCTTCTTTGGTAATTTGTGCCTGTGTGCATGCCTCATCAAAAACTCCCCCCCAAAACCCAGTGAGAAAAAAGGGTAGGAGAAAAGAGTACATCACACGCACAGCCTGTGTTGCACCTGTTGCCTCGTTAAAAACCTTGCGTGAGAAAACCCAGTGGGAAAAACTCACCAAGGGAAAAAGAGTACAACAGTTTGACCTCCAAGGTCGAGCCTTCAGGAATTACGTGCTATGTTTAGGTCTTCAGGACCTACTGGTCTTCAGGACCAGATTGTGATCTTCTAGACCACAATTATGGACTATTACTCAGGGAGTATTCTCCCCCTGAACTCAACAACCTTGTAAATTGTCTCATGCCCTTTCAATAGATATATTCTTGGAAGCAAGAGGCTGGCAGAGACATTTACAAACAAATCTGCTGGATTTGTTCTTGACTAGGTTTGCAGAGCATCTCTTCCCTCGCTCTTCTGGAGCTTACAGGGTAAAGAAATTGGAGCAGTGTGCTTCATGAGATTGCTCATAACATAGCCCATATGTGTTTGTGCAACACATGTGATATTACCTTCATAGATAACGGTGGGGAGCTTATCAAAGCTTAAGCCACATAACTTCAGGATGCGGCCAATCATCCATTTGAGCCAAACACATTCTTGTGTGGCAATCAACTCTCAGTGGTTGGATGATGTGACAACCAATGTCTTCTTCAAGACTACTATTAAATGGTTGTGCCACCATAGAGAGTTTATCAAATCAGTCTGGGATCTAGCATGATGCGGGTCAAACATATAGCCAGTATCCACATATCCTGCCATGGTTGGTTCTTCAGGAACCATAGACCAAGGTTTGTATGTACCGAAAGCGAACAAATATCAAGCCTTCGTGTAGTTTACCAAGTACTACATTGGTACTTAAGTAGGGAACTTCAGGTCCCAGCATTGTCTCAATATTATCCTTGGTCTATATGGGACTTGTCCACTTCAGGGGACTGATTCACCATGGGAAAGAGGGTGGCATTTGCCTTACTCTTAAGTGCCCTCTTTATAGACTGATGTATAAACACTCCTTCAGGGAGGTGCTCAAGCTACTGGCTCAAGCAGGATTTGGTTTTATCCAAGTCCTTCATTCTTGTTTGTGTAATCCTTCTTCAGGAGGAAATTACTCAAACGGTTGAGCCACATCCTTTCGGATTGTCTCAACCCTATGTAACAACCACTGCAGGTGGATGTTATACATGTTGCGATTTTTGATTCGGTCCAGGGATCTTTAGTCCTTCAGGGACTCTCATGTGGATCTCCGAATCAAGTGACCCATACAAGTATGCAGCCACGATGTTTTCCAACTGCTTTTATAGATTCAGGTCAGCTGCCATAAATATTAAGTATTGGAACATTTGTGCCACACATATCCGGAGATAAATTTTCATCGTAACCGATGACGGGTCTCTGCGTGAACCCTTGTGCCACTAGCCTCGCTTTGTGCCACTAGTTGTTCCTCTTCTGGAGGAAGACCCATTTGCATCCTTCAGGGATGACTTCAGGAGGTGTTAGGGCTGCAGGCCTAAACAACCTCTCTTTCATAAAGCGAGCGCTACTTTGCCTAAATTGCTGCTTTCCATTTGTCCCATTATGAGTGCTTCTGGCACTCTGCCATGGACTTAGGTTCTGGATCCGGATCCATTAAGTCAGCAATTTCTGAGCCAAGATATCTTGTCGACAATAGTGGTCTTTCAATTATATGGCTCTCCGGGATTCATATAATAGTGGCGATCTCCTTATGATCGTCCTCCCGCTCATCGTGATTTCCCATAACGATTGAGCTGGGGCGTTCCAACCTTCCAATGCGATGGTGTGCGCGTGACGCATTGGGATTTCCATCTTCAGGATGGTGTCCTTCAGGGACTTACTCAACTTCAGGTTGAGTTGCCACTTCAGGGGCATTCTCGACTTCAGGTCGAGCTTCTTCAACTGATTCCTTAAGTGATGCAAGTGGCTCAAGATCATGTCTATGCGGACGTCTCCGCAGACACTTGTCTGAACACCCGGAGGTCTCCCCCTCAACCTAGGATCGGATGGAGACAATAGAGTTGGTAACCTTCTGGGCTACCTATACTCTCTCCGGCGCACTTACTGCAGGTAAGTACGACCTTGTCACTTTTCTGATCAGTGAAGGTATTTGGCAGCGATTTACAATATTCCTCTGAACTTCTGGTTCAGATTGGCTAGTGCATGAGTCTGGTAAATACATTCCAACATTTATTTCATGCAATTTCCCGGCATTATTCTGGCATTCTTCTGGATGCCTATCTCCCCCTAATGCTGGGAAATGCCATCAGCGTACCAAGCCTTATGAGGATCCCTAGTCATAGGCTCTTATATCCCAACTTCTGGTGGGTTCTCCTTGGTGTACGCTAGATTGGCGGTATTGGCACATATACCGCATAAATATAAGCAGATGGGAAATACTTGGTTCTTTCTCATGCACTAGTATTAAAGGGGGGTGCAGTTGGCCTGAGACTTTTGGGGATTTAGCATATAGTGTATAAACCAACATTCATAACTAGTGGAAAACATTGCTCTTTAGGAGCATCCATGACCATTCAACATATTACAAATGCTCTTCAGGAGCATGAATGGTCAAGCTCTACTAGTATGTTTGGACATTGCATTGTGACTATCATGATATCTTAGGGATTATTACAGGTCCCTAAATACATCATAGTCATCATCGAGAAGGTCATCCTCACTTCCGTCCATTTGGAAGTCATCACCATTTTCTTTTGCGTCGACAAGCATGTCGTCGCAATCCTGAGCTTCAGGCTCATTGGTGTAGTGAGGTTGGTGTTGGCTCTCCTTGTCCTTGCTTCTGGAAGAACTTTGGTAGAGCTCAACTAGGTGTCTCGGGGCACGACAAATACGGGACCAGTGTTCCGTGCCTCCACATCTAGAGCAACGACCCTGCTGCTCAGATGTCTTACTTATGACCTTCTCGGATTCGCTTTTACCCTTGGGCTTGTCCTCTCCTTTGACTTTGAACATGACATCTTTCTTTCCCTTCCATTTTCCCCTTTCACGGCCTCTTTTGCGGTTGCGAGAATTCTTAGCAACCCTAGCGTGTGCTTCAGGCACAGCTGTGAAGTGATTAAGCCGTGCAGAATGACCATTCGTGAGAATATCATTCTGTTGTTCTGCAATCAATAGTACTATTATCAGCTCATGGTACTTGGAGTACTTTGAGTTCATGCATTGCTGATGTAGTACTATGTTGCTGGGTTGAAAGGTAGAAAGAGTTTTCTCGATCATGTCAGCGTCAGTGATCTTCTGGCCACATAGACGCAGTCTGGACACAATCCTGCGTAAAGCAGAGTCGTACGCTGTCACAGACTTATAGTCTTGGAAGCGTAAGGCAATCCAGTCCTGTTGCGCTTTAGCGAGCATAATTGACTTTTGCTCCCTGAAGCGGTCCTTCAAGGACCGCCATAAGACCAGTGGATCGTCCACCTTCATATACTCAGATTTCAGGTCTGGGTGTAGGTGGATTTGCAAAATGCGCAATGCCTCTGCTTTATCAGGTTCTGTGCGCCCGTCCTTGCCAGCTTCAGGCTGGACAATGGTATGATCGAGGCTCATGCTATCGAGTTTAATCCCGACGTCGATGGCCCAAGTAAGGTAGTTGCTGCCGTCCATGGCTAGCTCAGCGAATTCCTTTTTCGCAATGTCCGACATGCCTGCATGATTAATGTGCAGGATCAGTGAATGTCAGTTATGCGTAATCTTCAGGATTACGATCATATGTAATCTTCGGGATTACATTCACATATAGCCTTCAGGACTATATGTCCCCAAATATCTCATGCATATAATCTTCAGGATTATATGCTACACAATAAACTTGCAATATAATAAATCTACGAGATTTAAATAAATGCAAGAAAGTAAATCGCAACAGATGAATAAAGTAATGCATAGTAATATAAAATTGCAATAAAATGATCATGCCATGCCATATAAGTGGCATGATGTGGTGAACTTCAGGTCACCGCCAAATGCTAACGGCTTCTGGCCGGGCATACGTGATCCTAGTTGCGCTTAAATCAAAGTTTTAGGATACGACCATGCGAGGCTTCAGGCCTCCTTGTCGGATGGCTTCAGGCCATCCCGGCACGTGGTATAGCGCACATGGATCAAAGCAAAATGCTTTTAATTGTAATCTTCAGGATTACAACTAGGTGTAGTCTTCAGGACTACATCCTTATTTCTTACAAGTAGTCTTCTGGACTACTTTATTGTCTTTTGCCACAGAATATAAAATTATTTTTATATATATATATATATATATATATATATATATATATATATATATATATATATATATATATATAATATAAAATATATATATATATATATATATATATATATATATATACTACAAAAATTAAATCTATAGGATTTAAATATGATAAAATGAATTGCAGTAAATAACAAACAATAATAAATATGGTGGACTTCGGGCCACATATATTTCACGGGACTTCGGGCCACTAATTTCGCGCAAAACCAACATAATTTGAGCAGCCCAAATTTGTGATGGGCAGGCTTTGCATAAATTTTCCCAAGATGCAATCTTCAGGATTGCTAACTAATATAATTTCAATAAAGCAATAATACGTAAAATATGTGCAGTGAATGATAAACTGTAGTAAATAAATACTGCAATATCAATAATAAAAGATAAAAGATAAAAGATACGGTGGGCTTCAGGCCACCATTTCCTTGCATAAAGCAAAGCCTTTATGCAGCCCAAACTCATGGTGGGCTGCCTGGAGCCCGTCAGGCGCTGTTGGGCCGGCCTGCTGGGCCTCGGCCGCTCTCAGCCGTCCATCCGGACGGATGGCTCAGATTTGCCCCCAGCCATATAAATAGGGAGGGTTAAGAGAAACCCTAACCCTAGCCCCTTACTTCCTCACTCTCTTTCTTTCCTTCCCTGCCTTATCTTCTTCTCAGATCCAGACAAACAGCAGAGCAGAGGAAGGGGAGGAGTGGAGGAGGCGGCCGGCCTTCCTGCCTTAAGGTCGCGCGGGGCCCATGTCCGCGCCCCCTCGGCGCCCGCGCACGCTCGCCTGGAGGTGGCCGGGCCGCGGCGGGGCCAGGGCGACGGCGTGGTGGCCGCTCGCGCCTGCGCGTGGTCGGGCCGCGGCAAGACTGGGCGGCGGCGTGGTGGCCGCCTGCACCTGTGCCGGGCCGCGCGCCGTGCCAGGTCGCCCGCCTTCGGGGCGGCGGCCTGCCGCGCGTACTCGGCCGAGGGCCGAGATCCGCATCGTGGGGGCGGCCTCGCGCTGGTGGCCGGGGGCCGCGCCAGGGAGGTGGCCGTGTGCCGCGCGCTGGGGCTGGCCGTGCCCGCGCGTCGAGGCCGCACCTGCGCGTAGGGGCTGCGAGCGCCCTCGCGTCGGGGCCGCGCCCGGGCACTTGCGCCGGTGGCCGCGAGGCCGCACCAGGGAAGCGCCGAGGCCTGGGGACCGCGCGCCCGCGTCCTGCTGCCCGAGGTCGGGTCGCGCGCCGGGTCGGCAGCGGACCGGGGCTGGAGGGGCCGCACCCGGTCGCGCTGCAGCGGCGGCTCTCCCGGTCGGAGCGGGACCAGGCCATGCGCCGCGCGCGCGAGGCGGCTGGGGCCGCGCCCGCGCGTCTATGCGCGAAGGGGCCGCGACGGGGAGGCCGGAGGCCGCGCCCGGGCTGCTCTCCTCGCGAGCTATGGCCTTGGCGGCGGCCAGGCGGCCGGCGAGCCCGCGCCAGCTCGCGTTGGGCCGGGGTCGCGCCGGCGGCAGCGTCCTTCACCACCGGCGGCCGCGCGCCGGGGCCTCTGCCTCCGCTCCAGGGGAGGTCACGCGCCGGGTGCTGCGTCCTGCAGGGGCAAAGGCTGCGGACGACGCCGCTTCAGGGGCGTCCACGCCCGCTTCCGGGGGCTGAGATGGCCGGACCGAAGTTCGATCTGCTCATCTCCTGGACGGCAAAGCCCGATCTACTCGCCTTCAGGGCGGATTAGCCGATCTGCTCGCCTTCAGGGCGGCGAGGTCGATTTGCTCATCTTCAGGACTGCAACGGCAGGTATGTTCTTGTGAAGTTTTTCAGGTGTGCTGTGCATCACCTTCGGCGGTACTTCACGACCGGAACTCGACGAGCGGAGGCAGAGCCATCCTAGCATCGCCGTCGACGGCACGAGGCCGGAACTCGGTGAGCGGAGGCAGAGCCGTCCTAGCATCACCGTGGGTCATCTCCGGCAGTGGACAGCTGTTGGTATTCGTTAAGTGCAACTAAAATAAGAAGGATTCCGCAAGCGCACAGAACATACCATTGTAGCATTTTACCGGGAGTAAACCAGGTATCGTTATTTATATTTTACCACAGGGAAGCAAGGGTTAAAGAATCTAATAAATCACCATCATGTATCTACAAACTTAGTAAACCAACTAGACTAAAGCGAGGGTAAAAGATATATGATAGGATATATGTATAAGCACAAATAGGAGAATTAACTAATAAATGAGTAACTAGATATAGTGGGAGGACAACGAGAGAGATCTAGGTTCCTATGTTCTTCTCTACTACTTTGGTTCTATAATAACGGGGTATGGATAAGTATAGCGATCACACAATAGCACTTTGGAGCAACAAGTACCTTTCCAACTCTCGAAGAAGACCGGGTAAAGAGTAGTCGGGGGAAGGCTGCCAAAAAGCTCTACGAAACACCAACCCGAACGTGGTGGAATACAAAGGCCCGAGTGTCACCTGGGGCTACCACAACTATCCGTGGGATTGGGCGCAACCTCGGGTAACCTACGGTCTAGACACCATGCCTACACTATCGATTACTACTCTAATTACATATGATAACTAGAGCACTCAATACGAGCGAAGATCCCATGCTAGAATGTAACAACTATACTAAGCATACATATGAAAGGCATAAAGTAGATAGAGAAGATAAATATATTAAAGCATAAGTCTTACAAAGAGTAGATACAAAGACATACCAAATCTCTGAAGACTTCTCCAGAACCGGAGCGTAGCTCCCCTCTCCCTAACTCTCATCTAGATCTAATCTACTACATTGGAATGTCTAGCTCTAATTCTCTAGAGAAGAGAAGTCATCCATTCAAGGGACGCCTCTACAACTCTGATCCCGCTAGGAGATAATAAATTAGGGTTTAAGGGATGCCTCCTCCAGGGGCCAGGGGGCCTGTTTATATAGCCTCTAGGATGCACCACGCCCTCGGATCAAACCGACCTAAACGGACGATTATTATTCATCCTCAAAGGCGGTGGAACGGGGATCCGCGAGGCCGATGCCGATTGGTCCAGTCATGAGTCGGCCGACCAAGGGTGGGAGTCGGCCGACTCTCCACCGAGCCCGTTCGGGCTCCGTTTGGTCCGAGCCTTCTCGAACCTTCCAGTTACGGGAATTTTCACCGGTTCCCGATTATCTCTATGTAAACCCGACATGTGGGCCTTCCTTGGGTATTTCAGGTGACACCCCGTTGAAAAATGACATTCACCAAAACTCGTGGAATTCTGTCAGTATAACCCCTATATCTAGTTGGTGAACATATTTTAGTCCTTTCTCATGTTTAGTTGACGGTAAAAATTGGCACTTAACGACCGTCAACAACAGCGACGGCGGCAAGGCCGGCCTTCATGTCGCTGGGCGTTGCCGATGCGCCAATGACCCGCATGTTCATGTGCCCGTGCTGCGCTTTCTGTGTGTATGAGATGGAAAAACGATTCCTGTAACTGTTCTTACCTTCTTAGCTCGGTAGAACTCGTGCTGATAACGTGTTAGAAATCGTTCTTTGTTTGCACACTAGCACACACAAGAGCACTGGAGAATCTGAGAGATGAACACAAGAGATGGAGGAGGAACTGCTGCTGTAATTTCTTATTACTTTTCTGGTTGTGTTACAATGACAGGGACACCCCTATTTATAGGGGAGGTGAATCCCTGGATAAGGATCACTACAGTAGATTAGGAACTCTCCAGAATTACTGTAGTCCTGCTTTAAGATTCACACTGCTTTGAGATTCGTGCTTCTAGATTGTTCTCCTCCTTCTTTTATAATTTGGCCACAAATGTTTATTTCATAACATACCCAATCAACATTGCATTTGTCATGAATAGTGTTAGTGTCTCCCAACTTCTGTTTAAAAAAGAATCGTCTATAATTGTTAAAAAAAGGTTCTTGCAGGATTGTTTCAGTCTGAAAAACAAAATACAGGCCGGTGGCCGAAGAACCCTATACAACCTCATTCTCAGGCCTCATTTAGATTGTAAGTTTTTGCAACATGAGTCACGGTGGCACTTTTGTTTGTATTTGACAAATATTGTCCAATTACGGATTAACTAGGCTTAAACGATTCGTCTCATGATTTATAACTAAACTGTATAATTAATTAATTATTTTATCTACATTTAATAATTCATATATGCGTTTAAAGATTGATGTGATGGAGAGAGAGTGTGAAAAAACTTTCAATGCTGAGGGCATCTAAACAAGGCCTCACTATTTGTGCTCCAACAAATAAACATATCTATTATCTAACGCAATGTGACTGATTGCACTAGCAAAAGAAACAAGTTCACATTCACTGATTCACACACACCACCTCCAGAAATAGAAAGCCTGTCTTTTTGAAACCCATGCCATTCCCATGCCAGTGCTGCAAGCCTGCAACGCACCCACCATTCAATGCGCAAAATCCAGCAGCCATACCAACCTCATACCCTGGCCCAACCCCAACTCAACACCCCGGGCCGGCGTCGGGCGTGCCCCTAGCAATTTGGGTTGGGGCGTTGGTTCCCCGTGCCCCGAGTTCCACCGCACCTGATAAAACCACCAGTGCCCCTGGCCCCCAAACCTTTTTCCCCCTCCCTCTGCTGCACGCCCCTCGTCCTTCTCCCCCACCCCTAGCCTAGTCCCCCCCCGGCCCGTCAAAGCGAGAGCGCCGTGTCACCGGCCACCGCCGCCGCCTCGATCCGCGCCCCCCAAAGACACCTTCTTTCCCCCTTCCCCGCGCCGCCGGTTTGTGAGGCCATGGCGGCGGAGGGGGAGGGCAAGAACCCGGCGCCGGGCGGCGGCGGAGGGGATACCAGCCCCCAGCAGGCAGTAGTGCTGCAGGCTGCCCCGGCGGCGGCGGCACAGGGGGAGGCGTCGGCGCAGGAGGCTGGAGGGCTGGACGCGGGGCAAGAGCCCGAGGCGGAGAAGGCGGATCGAGAGGCGGAGGGCGGCGGCGCGGCGGAGGGGGAGAAGGATGACGCCGCGTGCAGAGATCTGGTCCTGGTGGAGGATCCGGAGGTGCTCGCCGTCGAGGATCCGGAAGAAGGTACGGCGCCCGTTCTCGCAGACTCTCTCTCTCTCTCTCTCTCTCTCTCTCTCTCCTCCGGCCATGGCTCTAGTGGTAGTAGTAGGCTGTTGGTGCTAGACTGCTAGTGTCTCAGCTGTCAGATGCATGGATACAGTAGTGCTACTTCGTTCACGTCTTTTGCCTTCTCAACAGAACAGGTGCCCAGAAACAGAATAATAATAATTTTCTAAAAGAAAAATATTGTTTTGGGTGCTGGAGACTTCACCTGCCAGTTAATCGTACTTGTACAACGGTTTATTTCTGTATGTAAAGTAGATTTTGTTTGTTCACTGTATCCATGGTTCTTTCACACACCGAGGAGCGCCTTTTTGGAGGGGGGTTTTGGTTTGCTCGCTTCGGGTTCTATTAATAATTACTTTGTTCTGTTGCTGAGAATACATGTCAGAGATTGAGTTCAGTTATTGCGTTTGTACTGATCTGTTAACTCTTGTAATTATAGTTACTCAAAGGGTTGAGGGCTTAAGAAAAGTATGGTTTGTTTTATTCTGCAAGTCCTTTATTACGATCATTTGACTTGTAGTCATGCTATAAACTGAAGGCTTTCCTTCCTCACCTCTTTGTTGTCATGCCACTTTTCCCTGATACAGTGAACATGAAATTGAAGCTTATTTGAAGTCATGTGTGCAACTTTTTTGTTCTGTCTGAATTCTATGCTGTGTGTGTTGAATTAAGTACTCGTGCATGCATCCATGAATTTTGAGGATTTATTTATGTTTATTTAGCATGAAGTTCATGGCTGAGCGCCTCTGAGATTTTTTCTCTCCCCTTGTTACAGACGCAGCAACCGCGGCACTTCAGGAAGAAATGAAAGCGCTTGTGGCATCGATCCCTGATGGTGCTGGGGCAGCATTCACCGCGATGCAGCTTCAGGAGCTAGAGCAGCAGTCCCGGGTGTATCAGTACATGGCTGCCCGAGTACCTGTGCCTACTCACCTCGTATTCCCCGTATGGAAGAGTGTAACTGGTGCATCCTCTGAAGGCGCTCAGAAGTACCCTACTTGTATGTTCCAAACCTGTCTCATCATCTGTGTGCTCTTATGAAATTATGTTGATTTTTGGTAGATTTTGCCAGGTTGTAAAACTAGATATTCATAATAGCGATTCATAGGACGGTACAGTAAATAAATTTATTGATCTCATCTGAAATTGTCCTTTTTTATATAGGTTAAGTTAGTATATTTTTAGCAAGCAATGTCCAGATGAATTGCAATTTGATGCACATGTTACCAAGAGTGATGAAGGAGTCTTGTTGATCTTATTAGATGTATAAAGTTGAGCTTCTTTATATATGGGCTATTGGAGGCATTCTAACATTTTTTATAACTTGATTGTACAGTGATGGGCTTAGCAACACTCTGCTTGGACTTTGGAAAGAACCCAGAACCAGAACCAGGGAGGTGTCGGCGAACAGATGGTAAAAAATGGCGATGTTGGAGAAGCACTATCCCAAATGAGAAATACTGTGAACGTCATATGCATCGTGGTCGCAAGCGTCCTGTACAGGTTGTCGTTGAGGACGACGAGCCTGATTCTGCTTCAGGGTCAAAATCCGCTCCTGGCAAGGCTACCGAAGGTGCCAAGAAGGCTGATGACAAGAGCCCAAGTAGCAAGAAGCTTGCGGTGGCAGCACCAGCTGCTGTGCAGTCTACATAATTGATGCAGCATTAGTAGTCGCAGAAAGAGCATAACAGCGCTGGCAACTAGCGCCTTCTTCTTATTGCATGTAATCCCTCAAAAGACTGTAGTGTGGTCTTAGCTATAACCTCATTAAGTGTCTGTGGGAGGAAGCCGCAAGAACTTCCCCTTAGCTGTCAACTGAAAAATTCACTCTTAGGTGTATAGTTTGATTTAGCTTTGTCGTGCCTCCGGCCTTCAGGTAGGCAATGCGGCATAATCTTATAAATCCTCCCTGAACTGACAAATATCGCATTGTGACCCAAGAAGCCGGTGGAAGAACTTGTGAAACTGCATTGATGTGCTTTTTGATGTCCACCTTTATTGGCCTGTGCGCAATTGCGTGATTCATCAGTTGTATTGTATAACAAAAGTGGAAAATCCATAATTTTATGCCTTGTGGAGATTTAGTTAATCAGCACCTTCTGAATGTGTGCGGTGATTATGTCATTCTGATGATGATAGTAGACCAAATGGCTGATTCAATGTCATAAGTCAAGATCAACCCAGAACAGTTCGGTTTTCAGTTTTGCTTGTTTATTTAAACTGATTGCCAGTGAAATTCTTGTGGCACTCGGCAACGGATTACATGTGTCTAATATGGGGAATCGTACAGTTATATTAATTAATGTATTGATGGAGAATTTAATGTATTGATGGAGAATTGTTTCTGTACCTGGTACTTCGTCCTTTATTGAGATGGGGACGCCTGATTCCAAAATCAATTGTCCTCGCAAAGAGTAACAAGTAATCGGTTTAGAGAGTTCTGCAAGCAAGAATTACCCAACAATTGCATTTCCCAGGCCTCGTAGGAGCCGGTTCAGCCTCGCTCCAGTTCTAGTTTGGCATCTATCGGAGCTATGTTCGTACCCAGCCTTAAGAAGGGCTCATGCGAGAAGTATGATTTTTACCTGAATTTCGTAGGAGTCAGCAAAGGGCTCATGCGAGATGTATGATCTATACCTATACCTGAATTTCGTCGTAGTTCAACTCTCAGCAAATTTTCTCAGCTCATGTTCTGGGCAGCCCAGCTAATGTCTCCCAGCATAACAAATACGTTTTAGAATAGCCTCAAAGGATCTCGTCATATATATATATATATGATACATCACCTATCAGCATAAGATGCATACGCATCACTATAGGGCGTGATTGGTAGCCTGCATGCGTCCCGGCCTGGCTCGTCTGATGCAATTTTCTCACGTTTGGTTCCCTGCATGTTTCTTTGAGCCTGTCTCGGCTGATGCAAAAACGCCCTCCTGGCCAGGCTCGCCAGAAACGCAGCTGGACTTCGTTTCCCCTCAGCCTGTTTCCCCTCAGCCTGGCTGGTTGCGTGCAGTCTGGCGCATGCAACATGCACGCATTAGAGAGCAGGCATACGAGCGAAGTGCCCAACCAAACACCGTCGCTGCCTTGCGCGTCTGAACCGAGACAGGAACCAAACAATCGCAATAAAATGCAGCTGCATGACCTCAACCTGGTGGAGCGGAGACAGGCTACGTAGATACGAGCCAGGCCAAGCTCGTCAGGGAACCAATCACGAGAACACCCAAACCATGCCTGCGGTGTATGTAATGGATATCAAGTTATCAACGCTGCCAGCATCCAACAATGCATATCTTGTTATACTTCTCAAGAGAAGGAAACAACTTTCAACTTGGGAATTTACATCGCGCAATGCAATACACTGATGAAGTTGATAGTTTTCTCTACAGGAACAAAACAAGAAGAACGGAAAACGTAAGTGTTTTCCGGGTCTCTATTTTCTTTACAATTGCTGCAGCACCCTTACCCTCCTCAGATGCTCGTACAGCACCCTCCCCCCTCAGATGCTTGTAGTAGTCAGGTAGGCAACACAGGAAACCAGATTAGTAACAACTGTTCACATATATAATACACCTGAAAGGAAACTAGCGTTATGGGTTTGATCCTGGGCTTGGACCTCATGCTCTCAGAATATTTCATCCTCTGCTTGCAGCTTTTGAAGCGCTTTCTTTGCATAAATAGTGATCGCAGCAGTGGAAGCTGCAGCAATTGTAAAGCCAATTCCATTGTAGATAATCTGATCCAACGACAAGAAGGACCCTTGGCTAGTTGCTACAGCCAAGCTCTGTAGAAGTTTCCCACTGTTTGCAAAAAATGGCATTAGTTTCTCTGACAGATGCAAGATAAAGTAAATATAATATTACAGCAGCTCAGGCATAATGTTTGAATTATAGAGTTTATGATAAACTGCTCACATCAAAATAGCACGTAGTATAGGATACATGCCATCACTCAAGTTTCATGCATGCAAGTTTCAAATTAAAAAAGATATATATGTACAGCAAAACATCATAAGCCTGAGAATGCCATCTATACAAGGGCACTCAACAAAATCTATATATCCTGACTCGTCAAATTGCATTAGTGAATATAGGTGACTAAAAAAACCAGCTATCACAGAGAGTAAATCAAATGTACTAAGGTTTCATTCAAAGTTTTGCATATTGATTTAACAACACAATTCACCACAATGGGTATTAGGGATGATCAGGTGAGCAGAAAAAAAAATACAAAATCAAAAGAATAGAAGGCATGAAGTAAATACAAACCTGTATATTGCAAGAAAAGTTTCATGTATGGTTCCAGTCATAGAACCTGCTATGTATGGGTAATATTTGACATTTGTAGCCACAGAAGCATAGTTAAAAACTATATATGGAAATGGAGAAATCCTTAGTAAAGCAACAGCCTTAAATTGATGCTGCCAATCTCCTTCGCCAGCAAGCCTTACAAAAGCTGCTTTCTTTGGCCACTTCTCCAACCATCTCTGCACACCAATTAACAACCATATTTTCAAAACTAAGCAATTCGCTCATCTGTTTACTTTTCTATTTGGATAAAACATGAAGAAGAAAAGATGACAGTAAGAGACTCACATGTATCCTACAGTGGAACGCGGAGCCTATTAAATACGGCAATGACATGCCTATGCTCATCCCCACTGTGATTATCAAAAAGCCATAAAGATATCCAAAAGTCATCCCCGCAAGCCACATGAAGGGAGAAGAAGGTAACAGAACACTTGGGAATAAAGCGATTGCACCAAAACATATTAGAGCAATAGCTGGTCTGCTGAAAGTTGTTGATTCCCAGTGAAGAATAGGTGCAACAACCTGCAATGACATGGATATTAAGGTCAGCAAGAAAGAACAAAATCCAGGGATATCTGGGGCATCAAAAGTTAAGGTCTAAAGAAAGCCAACAAGTCTATTCAAGAGGACTATAAGGTGGTCACACTAAATTGGTGCTGGTAAATAGATGATGCAACCAGTTATTCATTCAATTCAACAGAATTGAACTGTAAGCTCCCTACCTCTCACTCACTGGAGAACTATCTAATATAATTTACTTTGAAGTGATGCAAACAAGTAGTGTCCACAAGCACAAGACCTCAGCTGCTCCTTGAACATGCTATTGACTTATTGTACATAAGTGTCCCATCTGACTTGATAGTATTGTAAACCTTTGGAAGGGGTAATAAAGTAGGTAGTTGTAGACATTAATTTGAAAACAATTTCAATTCTTTTTTTATAACCAGAAATATTACAACTAATAGCATTACCAGACCATTCCGGTCAATTTACTTTGCAGTGCAAGCACAGATGGAGCATCAGTTCATATCGTAGATATAAAAGGCCAATCACAGGCAATTATTAGAATTAACAGAAAGTATGGCTCATTGGGGCAAGCCTTTTGTTTTCCAAGAGTCATAGCACACTATCACAACTTTAAGTCTACTCTACTCATTCGCATGACACCCTCATCCAATGTAGACACCCAAAATAATTGACTTCCAAAGAGATCTATTAATATTCTGTGTCAGAATATACTAAGATCCTTGAACACTACAATAAAATAAGCTAGCAAAATATAATTTATCACCAACTACACCAACATCAACATCCAACAAAAACACATTGCCAAAAACGACTTGTTCAGTATTCCTCCTGAAGTTAACTATGATAACAGAGCAGTGTTTATTTGAGTGAGGTGCGATGTGTGTTGTGTTGTTGTTTGGGTTTCAGGGTTTTGTGCCCTTTTTTCTTCTTCTTAATATATGATGATACGTAGCTCTCCTGTGGGTTTGAGGGGGGAAAAGAAGGAGAATGGACAGAAAATAGAAAACTATTTCTACCCAACTACTTCTAGGGAATAGCTTTCACAACAGAGTTTGCTTTCAAGTAAGACCACTCAAGTGGGTCCAGAGTCCAATTCGTAGCACGATCTGTACTTGTTCCAGGTATCACTTCCATGTGAAGTTGCTTGTTGCGAATACGATTTTTTCAACCAAAGTGGGTTTGCTTAATCAAAAGGCCACCAAAAAATTGTAGCGGTTCACTGTAAGTCTGTACCACATCCCATCCAAAAAAACAAGAACCAGTTGGTTCGTGAGACTATTCCTACCCATCCACCTTTTGGTGAAAGCACATACACTACTGGAGGTCCAGAGCACCAATCCTGCCGACCCCACATATTGGGCCACTAAATACCAGTGAGAGGCATTGGCCGATGTCGATAACTTCGACAATTCGCAAAGCATTTCTCATCCTCCTGTTTTCCAGTTGGGGAAATGCTCATCGTGTTCTTTGAGCAAGGACATCCTATATGGCCTGCGGTCCCAGTCATCTTCAAAACTGATATCTCGACGAAATCTATAGGTATTCTATTCTAGGCTCTGCTTCAGATTTGAGATCCTAAAACTCTTGACAACCACATCCTTTTGCTGGTAATATTGGCAGAAGGAAAATTAGTCATCTCACCTATCCTCACAAGCTAGCCACGAAAAAAAAACTCATAACAATACAAACAAACAAAGGAAAAATGTTTCTACCACAAACAAACAAAAATATCAACAAATATCCCCTGCCCCAAATCGAAACCGCATCACAACCGACGATTCGACGCAGCAGGAGCACAGGAACTTTGATAAGAAAGATCTCGCGTTCGCGAGCAATTTCCGCACGATCCGTGACGCAAGCAATCCCCTGCCCTCAAAGGAGGCGCCGGCATAGGGGAAGGGGGAGGAACGGGGCAAGAACACGCGCACCTTCTTAATAAGGAGCGGGCCGAGGAAGACGACGGCAGCAGCCCCGGCCGCAGCAAGGAAGATCCCGAGCACGGCGACCTGGGCCCACCAGCGGATCGCGCGGCACCTTAGCACCCTGGGGCACTCGGCCGCGGCGGCGCCCGCCTTGGCGGCCGCCGCGGCATCCCCCTCCCCCTTGACCGCCACCTCCACCTCCTCCGGGATCCTCACGTACTCGCCGCGTCTGCCATTGGCGGACCCGGGCGAACCCATCGACCGCGGGGACCCCCCGATCAGGCCAGCGTCCGCGGGGGGACGCCGCCCCGGATCGTCGCGCTGGGGAGGAGGAGCCGGAGCCGCCGGGGCCGCCGGATCGGCCGGGACCGCCCGAGCGGGATCGGGCTCGGGCTGGGCGCGGGGGTCCGGCGAGCTCGGCGTGGTTGAGGGCTAGGGTTTGCGCCCCGGGAGGCCGGAGGAGGCGTTTATGAGAAGCGGCAGGTGGAGGAGAGAGGCAACGGCATTGGAGCGGACTCCCCTCCGAGAGAGAGAGAGAAAGAGGGGTAGAGGCCAGATGGGAGGGGAGGGAACACGTACCAATTTCTTCGAGTAGATTTTTTTAGGTGGAAAAAAAATGTGGAAATGGGGTGAGGATAATGTTGAATGACGTTTTCACCCTCGAGTATACACACCGTACTTGTATGCTGCAGACTTTTTGTTCTCCAATGATCAGGCATAGTCGTGCAAAAGCAGAATGCAAGCCTAATTCATATTACTATTAGGGTCATAATGGATAACATCTTTTTGTTTGTGAAAGAAAACTCCACAAAATGATGTATTTTTGTTCTAAATGGTAAGCCATTTGATTTTCTAGTACATAGTAAAAAAAATATGTATATATATGTGCACAACAAAAAATCTATGTATTTATAAAAGTCAAGTCAACTTCAATTTGAAATAGAGGAGTGCTATGTATTTGCTAAAGCATTCATGTTTTAAGTACTTATAAATTGGTTCAGTAACTCCGTTTTAGAATTGGTTCATTAACTGGATTGGAAAACTAATCCCAAAAGAAAATAAAAACCAGGCATAGGAAAAACAACTCTTGAATAATCAGAAGCTAAATCATACATGACTGTAGTGTGTATATATATATGTAAACATAACATGCAACATGTACTGTTGCATATATGGATGGCAAACTAAAAAAGCAAGAGATAACGTGGAAGCGATGGTAATGGGTTCAAAGCATGCTACTCGCTGGAACCAAAAGGCCATCTAACGATGTAGACGGGCGTATTTTTGGAGGTGTCATGTCACATGCTCAAAAAGAAAACCTAAAATTAGTGTCTTGTGTTTATGAGGTGGTGCGTTCTTCCACGACCATCACGCGTGTGCTTTCTCCGCACCACTAGCGATAGAAGGAAAAGGAATGAGCTGGCAGCAGTAAAAAAAAAAAAGCGAGGGTATCGACGTAATTTCAGGCGCAGGATGAAAACAGCATCAACCGTGGTGGAGACCCGCCGGTAAACGTGGTGCGCTTTTGGCGCGTCCAGACAGGCTAGCGTCCAGCGAGACCGCGGAGTGGTCCTGCGTCCTGGAGACGGGGGCGTGTCGCGTGTGCGCGGTGCGCCACCGGTCCAGCCCCAGAGACCCGGCCGTCCCCACCGCGTCAGCGACAGCGCAGGCGGTGTGGGCTGGTCGCTTGTTGCTTTGCTTTGCTTGGTCTGAGGTGAGCCCGCTCCCAGCTCCGCTCCGGTCCGGTCGGTCGGTCGGCCGAAAGCGACCGCCGACGACGCGCCAGAGCCGGTAGGTCCTAGGTCCGGCCGGCAGTTGTTTCTTGGCGGCTAGCTCACGCTTCCTGACATGTGGGTCGTGGGTCGTGGGCCCGTAGCGTCAGTGGGTGTTTCAACTCTACTGCTGCTCGGCGTCGGCGTGCACGCAGCGAGCGAGGTCGAGGTGCAGTGCATGCCAATGGCGTGACCATGACCTTGTCATCGGACGGCGCAGGCAGCAAGATAAGGTAGGGTCATTGGTCAAAACTTACTGTAGATTCGTTTACTAACATTTAGCTCGCCCGTGCACTCTGAATGAACAGTGAAAGAAATGCATTCAGCGTGAAGTACCCTGTACTATGCGCTATACGAGTAGGTATCACAGAGTATATATCTTCAGCGGCGACGCACAATTATTTGTGCATGGAGTATCTCTAGCGGCTCCCGAACAAGACGATTGACACGAGAAGGAAACCAATGACCGAGTAACTCAAATTATAGTCCACTCAAGTCAACTATCTAGAAAAGGGTCTGAAGAGACATGGATACTTTATTAGGGAACCAAATTAAAACATTAGTGGCGCCTAAATCATTTGATACTTGAGGTCCCATCATTCGACATGCGTGGCTTTCTGCTGGATCGCCCTGTAACAAACTATCAATGAGGGCTACACCATTCTTTCTATCCATCTTTTTTTTGTACACCGAGAGGAATAATAATGCTGGCACACTTAAGAAAAGGTACGGTATACAGATCGACCACTTGCGTCATCGATCAATCACGAGGCTCGATCCAGCTCGATCGGCACGTCCATTATGATGGATCAGATCATCCGGTGTTGTACTCGACGCGACCATGCATGTGGCGTCCCGTGCCAGTCCAATGATGCGGACCGAAAACGAATACCCCAATGATTTGCTTTGGTTCATCATCTCATCCTTGGACTTGGACAGCGATTTATATTAATTGCTGTTGCTCACTGATCGAATTTCTGCCAATCTGCCATTGCGCCGTCATCGGACCGGACGCGCTGTGTACTTCACGTACACATGTGCATCGAACTGTGTTATGAAACCCAGTGGTGGCTTGTTGCACATGTTTGAGCAATTATGAAGAACAGTTGGATTTTTATAAGCACCAAAGTAGGAGTATTATATAGGAGTACTTATATATGCATTGTGCGTGAAAGAAAAAGTTCATAATGGTCGTCAATTCCTTCATAATGCTACGGTGGCTTGCTATATAGGAGTATGTACTCCCCCTGTCCCGCATTGTCACCGTGGCATACTCCACCTCTGTCTACGTTCACAGCTACCCTGCATCTGAACCCTCCACTGTCCACATTCACATGGTTTCTGTTGTACCTCCTCACAAAAGCTTAACGACACTGGGGACAAAGGGAGTACTAGGTAGATAAGCGCTTCCGATGCTGGTCGATCGTTTGACAAACTTTGCGCTGACCCACATGGACAGATCAATATGCTGCCATCGCTGTCTTGCCGCCGTGTGGATGTGCTCTATTAATTCCCAGTCAGAGATACGATGACCGGGGTGGCTGGAGCCTGGAGGCGCAGCACGGCGGCAGGTGGCGGGCGCGCGGCCGCACTCCGTTCGTTCCGCGATCATCGCTTCGTCGCCGTACGGATCAGGAGTAGGAGGCCGTAGCCATGCGGACGAGTCCATAACGAGTGACGGCAGCAGCTGAAGCGGACCAACAACAACCGTAATAACCATGCCCAGCTACCCAGCTGCGCCTATAGTAGATGGCACGGCGACCGGCCGGCCGGCGCCATCGATGGATCGCCCCATCATCTATGTCAGCACCAGCCAGCAACCCCCATGGTATACGGTATGGATTGGGAAGCAACAGGGACAGGACGTTACCGCTAACGCCCCGATTAATTAACATAAACCACCCGGCCGCCGGCCGTAATTAAGGTGCTAACGAATGCTAATCCCTTGCCTGTGCGTTGTGGCATGCCTGATGCCGACACGCAACGCCGATCGGACGGAGCAAGCTAGGCTCGCTCGCCCACTCATCATCTCAACTCAAGTCCACGTTCCGTGCCGTGCTGGGTGTGCTTCGGCGCGCGCAGACGTCGCGGGGAAGGAAGGAAACCAGCAAAGACGCCTGCCACGGACGCGTGACCGAGGCCGAGCTCGAGGGAGGCAGGCAGGTGCCGCGCGGCGCGCGATCGACGGACCGGCCGGCGAGCATGCGTCTTGCGCGCCGCGCCGATTCACGATTTTTCTCGGCTCCTCCCCCGTGAGATCGATCGAGAAGCAAACTACTCCAGCACAAACCCACCGGCGAGGCGTGCACGGGGAATGCGTGGTGACTTGGCTGATCAGGGAAGAAGGACCGGCCGACGGGTCAGGGAGGTGTGCACCGCGCACACGGCCAGGCTGGCACGCATGTTCGCGTGCGTGCTCGGGCCGGCCACACTGCCCACCTGACAACTTATCATATCTCTCTGTCCAGTGCAGAGGTTGGTTATCCTGCCGAATCTTGCCAAACTCTTGCGTACGGTCCCGTCCCGACACAATTTGTCGCACCATGTGCTACTGAATAAAGAAAATCAAGATCGACCAACCTTAGCCACGAAAAAACAAACGGTGATTTTATTAATATATAATTAAGAATAAAATAAGCACCTAATTCTAGGCGAAGCTTCAACTTGAGTTCAGTGGTAGGTACCTTCCATTCAACTACTTGTTCTCATGGCTTCATTTCTTATCACGGCATGCGTGTCGTCTAGCAAAAAGGCGACGACTGAAGCTGCCGCGCGCCAACTAATAGTTCAGATAAATTTTAATTCATCACCTGAAACCTTCAAACACACCATACATTACAATTTCACAAGGAAATGCTATACTGTGAGAAGGCCTTCTTCTTAAGCACAGTGTTATTGATGGATTGTCACAACCGAAGATGTTTGAAAAATGATTTGGATTTTTGGAAAATTAAGAGATAAAATAGATAGTTAGGAGTGTAAATAATCTCAGATAAAAAATTATCGACCAAAAGTTTTAGTTCATATTGATAGCTGCAATTTTTTTGTGCGGGTCATGTCAACATTCATGGTCGTTTGAAAATTTTAGTTTTGAAATGAAATTCAAAACCTAAGAATTTAAAAATAAGTCTTGGCTCTATTATAAACCACAAATACATCTCACTGAGCTGAAAAATATTTTGATATAATCAAGTCCGTCTTCGTCCGGCCTAATATGCAAAAGTTAAGCTTTTTAATTAAGGCTCGTAGCAAAATAGTCTAAAGCAGGTCACTCTTTTTTCCATTTACTTCGCAAAAAATATTATTCTAATAATATTATTTTTTACAAAATAGGATCCTAGATAATATCAGTATTAAAAATATCTTACAGCAGATTTACCAATAACTTTTTTGTTTACACACACCAATAAGCACATGAGCCAGAGAAAGCTCACTCCATCTCGTAGCTGTTTGTCACAAAAACAAAATCGTAAAATAGTCCAAAGCATTACCCCGCTCACACTCTAGTCTAGCTAGCAGAGAATGGTAGTGCCAGTTGCAACCAGTTGCAACAGATTTGGTATCGGATGCCTCCAAAGAGACGCAACAGATTAGTATGGTATACGCTGGGTCCCACTAGTCAGCGACGCAACAAGCAACAGGCCAACAGCCAACGAACAACCAGCCAGCGCGCGCCGCCCGCCCGCCACCGACACGCATCCCCGTTCGCGCCGCCCGCCGCCCGCCGCGCTGCCTTTGCCTCCTCCCCGAGGCGAGCGCGAGCCCCACCTCGAGGGAGGAGATGGACATGGACTGCTGCCGGCACGTGAACCCGTTCCGCGCCTGCGCGGGGCTGCGCGGGCTGGGCTACCTCATGGTGGCGCTCGTCGCCGCCATCGTCGCCCTGTCCTACTACGCCGTCGTCGTCTACGCCTGGGGCCCCACGCTCCTCGCCGGGGGAGCGGCCGCGGCAGGCGCTGCCGCCGTGATCGCCGCCTTCCACATACTCGTAAGCGGTCCTCTCCCCTTTCTGTTAAGATCTATGTTTAGCACCAATAAGCTTATAGAGTCTGAAGGTCTTTTATTTCCTTCCAAAGTTCTGACTTAATTTTAGCAAATTCCCATCATCAATCAGATTTGCACATTTATCACCGTTACTCATCTGGACAGAGGGTTAGTTAAGCTATGCCTGTCAAATGCGCATCCCAGGCATGTACTTGTACCCTGGGTACTAGCATTATGATGCACGTACGCATTGCTGCAGCTATTCTCTGTCCAGACCCGTACTGGTCTGCAACTACGAAATACATATTTGACTTGTGAAGCAACTCAGTCATTTGTGGGACACAGTTCGTTTGGGGTCAGTGGGTGATTAATCGTGGTTGACCCGAGGAAACGAAAGGTGGCTCTGATTGAGGTGTTGCTGGATGCCAAACTAATTAGCGACATTTTTTTTTTTTTTTTTTTTTGGATGTAGTAACTGGCATGTGTACTTGGAGGCTAAACTACATAAGTACAACCTCTGCTAGTTAATCCTCAATCTGCAACTTTGACCTCACCTCTTTCATATGAATATTTAAATAGTCATGGAATATTTTTGCTCAACAACAAAATTAACTATACCTTTTTTCACATAAGTTAGCAGTCCCCAGATGCTTTGTTTTTCATATTAGCAGTCATAGCTAGACAAGGTTGACTGCACGTTTTGTTTTCTCGAATATGGTCTGCATGTTTTAACATCATACGGTGTATATTTCTGTATGGAACATTAACTACATATATGTGCCATGTTTCTGTGGCATATTAGGTTAACTAAATGATGGTGAATGTCTTGGTGGAATTTCCTCGGAACGTTTGGGATTTATCCAATGAAATACTACCCATCTAGACACCTGTTTAAGGATTTAGGTACCACCGAAAAATGTGAAAATTGTCTAGATTATAATTTCATATGGCCCCTTTTAAGGTTTAAATCTAGCGTGTTGCAATCCTCAATAAAGACCTTTATGACTATCAAGGACCCTTTTGTTGCTGGATGTACGGATTTAAATAGTTCAGTATATCTCTTAATAAAACCATTTTAAAATGTACCAAAATTAAATTTGCTAACAATTTCTTCTTCTTTTTTGCTAGTTGTTGTCATCAAATAATCTGCTAGTCCTTCCTTCCATGGCTGGAAGGCAGGCTTTTATGATGAAGTTTAACTTCAATTGTACAAAATATATTTGAACTGTCCTGTTCTTCTTGGTTGTCTTCTTTGATTTAGCTGCTTTGGTTGCACCCTTTACTGTATAGCTCTTTTGTCTTTTTTGTTTGTATAGTTTTCCTTCTATATTAATTATATAATTGCAGTACCATTGTTGGGTTTCCCCTACTGTTTTCTCCCAAAAAAAATGTCTAGCAGTCTGTGCCATTGCTTTTTGTGATCTTACTTGTGTAGTTCACCTTCTGCTTTGGCATTGCTTTTTCTCTTCCATGAAGTTGGATGTTTCATTTCATAAATTTCATATGAGAAAACCTTTGATTCTTCCAGACTGAGAATATCTCATTTTATGCAAAGTACCTTGAATATATTATATTTTTACATTCTAGCATGAACATTAAAATTAGAAACACGAATCATGATTATATTTGATTCTGTCTTGCTTAAACTTCTTCAGGCATCTTGTTTCTTCTGCAGCTTGCAATGATTCTTTGGTGCTATTTGGCGGTTGTTTTCACTGATCCTGGTGCTGTACCTGAAAACTGGAGACATGATGCCGAAGATAGTGGGAATCCTTCATTTTCCTATTCACAGGAACAAGGAAGTGCTCCTAGATATTGTTCTCGCTGTCAAAATGGCAAACCTCCCCGCTGTCATCATTGTTCTGTTTGTAAGTCATCTTTCCTGTGGATGGCAACTAACGTTCAGCTTATGACAACTATTTGTAAAGTTTCAATCGATCGATTGTTTATTGGTGATTCTCTGCCCTAATCACATGTTAACTAGTATTTGTGGTAGTTATCATATCTATGTTAACTTTTTCTTGGCACCATTTCAGTGTTTCTGTTTCCTGATCCTGATGTTCTTGTTGGTGTTCCTTGCTATGATTGAAAAAAATCAAACACTGTGAGATTTCTGCAAAATATCTAGTGAATATCTAGTGGTTATAGTGGCATTGAGCATTAACCAGATATCATATAGCAAATCTACAAGATATACATGCATAGCCAAAAAAAAGTCTTTGATTTTCTTGTGGTTTCCATAGCTTGGCTAAGGACCTGCCGTCCTCTTACCTGATTTCTATTGCGCCCATAAAATTTAGGATGACTAAGTTAGATGTCATCAAATCTTTCTTTGGGTTCTTTTAACCTTTTCTTTCTTTTGACTAATGCAGGTAATAGATGTGTGCTCAAAATGGACCATCACTGCATTTGGGTAGTGAATTGTGTTGGAGCAAGGAACTACAAGTATTTTCTTCTTTTTCTGGTACAACTGAAACGCTTAATTATTTGTTCCCTTTCCATTCTTTTTACATTTTCTTGTTTTCCTGACCATGTGGCCACATAGAGTGTTCTGCTTTTGAAATATTATTGTGTCATGGGCAGCCAACAGGCTGTCGCCGGCCCAATATATAGGCCCAAGAGTTAGTAGCTTAGTCGCCAAGTTAGGTCAAGGGTTCTTAGCCACCAAGTTTGGTTTAGGGTTGATCCTCTCTCTATATAAAGAGAGGCACGCCTGTCATTTGTAATCAAGTAAGGAATAATGAAGAAACAATTATATTGTCCCTCAATCTCTCAGGCTCTTGGCATAGTATAAGGCCTAGTTATCTCAAAATACCCGCCACCACAACATATTGTTTGGCATGTTCTTGCAGAAATGTCACTATATTTGCACAGTTTCATAAATCTGACTTTATTTCTTGAAAAATGTGGATAGCTCACACAGTTTGACATGGAGCACTATTATCTTGCCAAACCGTATGTAGAAATGTGTTGAGTCATCTCTTTATGCTGAAAAATTATTTGATTCTCCTGTAATAAGGAGCCTGTAAATGCTAATAAGTAACCAAGGCCTTCAATACTTCTCTTGCAGTTGAACCGTTCTACTGTTTGGTTGTTCTTGTAATAAATACTTGGCAATAATTCTGTTTCCTAGCTGGCACGTTGACATATACCAACAATCAATTGCCAATTAGTAGTATGCAGGTGTGCAAGCTCTACTTTCTCTACTTTCTGCTATTAGATAAGTTTATCAACTTTTAACAAACAGTCCTAAAAGTTAAGGCCAGGTCTGTACTTAAAACAAAAGAGACATAATTGTATTTTTATTAATTTTTACCTCCCCAATAGTGATGTTCTTTGTCTGTCTATTTAGATATCTTATTTCTTGTTGTTATTTCTCTTAAAATTGATTTGCCTATGTTATATAGGTGTATACATTTACTGAGACTGTGCTGGATACCTTGGTACTACTTCCACATTTTATTGAATTTTTTCAAGATGAAAGTAGGCGTTCCAGCTCTCCTGGGGATATTTCTATTCTATTTCTTGCTTTTGGTAAACCTTTTTTTTCCTTGGAAGCATCAAACTTACTTACCTCAAAGTTGTGCAAGTTACATAACAACTGGTCTTTGTTGCAGTTCTCAATTTGGCGTTTGCGCTGAGCCTCCTTTGTTTCATTAGCATGCACACATCTCTTGTTACACGTAATACGACTTCTATAGAGGTGATTCTGTGACATTATTACTTCTCTTGCTTTAATTTTTATTGCACAATTCATAGTAGTAGACTAATAGCTTGTTCCCTTGATGGCATTCCAAAAACATTACAACATCGTTGCTTTGAATCAATCTTATTTCAGGTCTATGAACGAAAGAAGTCAGTTTCATGGAAATATGATCTAGGATGGAAAAGAAACTTGGAGCAAGTAATCATTATAGTATAATTCACTTCATGATCTTTATATCATACGTTCTGGCCATTTGTAATACAGGTTAATGCAGGTCTTTGGTACCAAAAAGTTGCTCTGGTTTGTTCCCTTGTACTCTACGGAGGATCTGCACAACATCCCTGCGCTTCAAGGCCTTGAGTTCCCTACTCGCTCCGACGCAATTGTCTAATTGCATATGATGCTTAGCAGAGTGGCAGCAGTGTATTCTATGACACATAGGATCGTCTCACATTTACACTATAGGATTTCTATACGGAGATTTGTTAGTTTTTTTTGTACAGAAATACACATGCAATTTTTTCGTCTTTAGCTGAAAGGACCGAACAGAGATTTACACAATCATGTTAATTCTTTGGTTGAGCAAGTCCAGAAGAAAGTGTTAACCATCGACTGCTAACACGCCTTGAACCTTTTTTTTTTTTGTGTGTGTGTGGCAAAACTCCTTTTCCTCCCTGTGTGTGTGTGTGTGAATGGTGGCAAAAATTCTTTTGAAACTTTTACGTCCTAGGCCCAAACAATCAACCCCAAATTGCGACGCTCGAATCGTAGTGATCACGACCCTAAAGAGAGGGTGGATGTTCCTAGGAACACGGATCACTACGAGAGAAGCGGAAGTACAATCGGAGTACAAGCAATCGCAAAGCGGAGAAGCGCATTTATCGGTTCAACGGCGGGTGTCAGAGCTCGTCCGGATTGTCCGGGTCGGGTAATCCGCAGTATGGGTCGGGCCCTGTCCGCGGTTGAACTTCTGAAAACACACTTCACGGACATTCTTTGGACGAACACCAGGTCTTACGTCGGATTGTCCGCGCTTAGGGAGCGGGACTATCCGCCTATAATTCCGTCATTGGCGTCGAACAAGCACTGAAAAAACCGAAGAAAACCCGGACTGTCGCGTCACACAGCGGTGTCAAGCGGGTCAAAAAACAGGAAACAAACTTCTCGTGATTCTATTCTCTGGAGCAAGACAACGTCGGACTGTCAGAAGCTTAGAGGCCGGACTGTCCGCGGGTCATCGTCCGAGAAGTGAACAGGAAGGTGAGCTCGATCTTGTCTCCGGGTTTGCACGTCGGACTATCCGCCTTTGAGGTGGGCGGACTGTCCGCGAAGTCACCTCAGAAAGTTCACGAAAGCCACTGTCTCGTCCTTACGCCGTCGGATCGTCTGTCGCGCGAAGGGGGCGGATTGTCCATGTTGCGAAAACGGCCACGTCAACCAAGAACTTGAAATGACACTTCAAGAACACAAGGGCCGGACAGATCCAGCATGTGAGGCGGGATTTGTCCGTGACCAGAAACGAAACGTCCGAAAATCGCCTTCTCCAAGATTCGGCCCTAACTTCCTCAAATCGAAACCTCTTGCAACCAAATTTAGGAATGTTGTTGCTTATGCAGAGGAGAGCCTATCTACCAAGAATCATCGGCTAATTCGAAGTAGAGAGGGAGAAATCAAGAGAGGGGCGAAAAAGAGTGTTCTTGAGCGACCGGAGAGGAAAACGCGTGGATCTTTGATCTCAAGAGGAACTAGCACGATTCCTTCGGTGGAAACATCACTCTTGTGTCATAGATCGATCCAACACAAGAAGAATGACTCAAATCGGTCTAGAAACGAAGAAATCACGCGAAGAGCAAAGTGCCCCAAAAGTCAACTCGGGAAGAACACAAAATCCATCACAGAGACACAGGCACAGGTGATTTAATCACAGAGGAAACAGCTGAGACTCGGCGCTCAGCTTGCCATACACGCTGGTTCGAGTACAAATCAAGGATTTGTAGACCTCTCTCTCACAGCATCTAGAGGAAGAGAAAACCTAAAGGAAAATGGAAATGGAAGAGGTGAGGGGGAAGGAGAACCCTCATCCCTTATTTATGGAGGGGGCAAGTCTATTTTACATTCCTTCTTTGCCCTTGGATACATGAAGAGCCACACCTCTTAGCCGGGGCATAAGGGTCTAACTCGAGTTTCACTTGATCCGGACGGCCACCGCCTTCTCACCGGTAGCCTTGCTTCCAAGCAACCTCCCCGATCCGCCACGTGTCGTCCGTCCGCACGGACCTCCGCCCCCGTTTTGAGGCGCAAACCGGGAAACCCGCCATCGATGGTTTTGAGGCGAAACCACCAAACCCTCCTCAAGTAGCGTAGCCCATACGCATCCCCCGCCGTGTACACTTGCGCTCGTCGATGTCCTATCGGCCCACGGGCCACCCGGTCCTCGAGTCCCTCGATCCAAGCGGCGTCCGCCCTTCACCGCACCCGGTCCGTCGTCCACGGCACGCCCTACTTGATCTTCACCGACCGTCGACCACCATCTCCGAGCTTGACACCTGCAGACAACATGAGCCAACAGACACCATTGTTTGACACGTATCCGCATGTCATCGGTTAGTAAGAACACACACGCCTTGTGTTGGCATGTTGACAATCACTCATCACACAATGGTTCACACAATGGTTATGGTAAAAACCATGTGTCCTCACTCCCTTTGAATGTGAACTCCCTGTATTCCATTTCAAAATACCTGAAGTGCATGGGATTATTTAGTTTGGACTTTGGAAGTTCAAATGCACTATCCTTTTCGAATTCCTTTTTTTTATATATCTAGAAAAGCTAAAAACATCTTAATTTAGACTATATAGCTAAAGCAATGTATTTAGAAAAGTCAAAATATCTTATTAGTTAGAATGAAAGAAGTACAGTTTGTTTGTCCGAAAGTCCACTCAC
Organism: Themeda triandra; assembly: GCA_018135685.1. Lineage (NCBI taxonomy): Eukaryota > Viridiplantae > Streptophyta > Magnoliopsida > Poales > Poaceae > Themeda > Themeda triandra. The sequence continues at coordinate 455,508 of JAENPR010000210.1, forward strand.
ATTTGTTTGCAGGACATGCATGTTGTGCTCTTTTTTTTGTTGGGTGCAGTATTTTATGCTCATGCTACGTTTTTTTATAGAGAACTAATAGTACACACAGTACTCATGTACTAAGGCCTTGTTTAGATTGCAAATTGGAAGAAATTTGAAAAGACGGTAAGACTTTCGTTTGTATTTGGTAATTATTGTCCAATCATGAAATAAATAGGTTTGAAAGATTCGTCTCGTCATTTACAACTAACCTGTGTAATTAGTTATTTTTTTAAGCTTAGATTTAGTCTTTCGTGCGTAAATGCGTCTAAAAATTGATGTGATGGAGAGAGAGTGAAAAAACTTGGAATTTTGGTGCAATCTAAACAAGGCCTAACATACTACAACACGCTAGACGAGGACATGGTGTCATGGTCCACTTGCTTTTTTTTTTCTTCCCTCTCCCGCGTCTCCCGCGCTGCTTTCAGTTATACTGTGTACTGTAGAAAGATGCTGGCCAGAGCGCAGTTTCCCATCGTACTTTGTCAGATGAAGCTATTGAAGGATGCCTAGTAGGCCAGAGCGCAGTTTCCCATCGCTGCCCCGCAGCCTTTGTCAGATGAAGCTATTTCAGGATGCTCCTAGTCTATGATGAATGGACAATTGATACTGACGAAAGCACGACATTAAGCAAGTGCCAAAAAAAGTAAAAACACGACGACAATGGTGACCGGGGATAATGGACCTTTCGTTTATCCTCGTTCTCTAACCATTCCCGCCGCGACCCCAGCACTCTAACCACAGGGTCCGGCTAATAAAACACGGTAAAACAAAACCTGGGCTAATAAAACACGGTAAAACAAAACCTGGCTCTGCACTAACAACTCCCGCTCTGCAGGGATAGCCAAACGCCGGGTTCCCGCTCGCGAGCATTTCGTCGTCAGAGAAACTGCCAAAGCCGAGCGGGCCAGATCTCGCCACCAACGCTGGCGGCGGCCGGGGGACCGAGAGACGGCGAGGCCCGAGTCCGGCGAGGGCGATGCCGGCGGCGTACGACCCCAAGGACGACGTCGACCGCCTCTTCGCCTGCTTCAAATGCGGCGTCTCCCCTCCCAGTACGCCGCTGCTCGCTGCTCTTTTCAGTTTTCCACATTGCAATCTGTCCCCATTCCATTCTCACCGTCGGTCGAATGGTCGATACGCAATTCGCCCCGCTTCTTTCTGCGGCGCCGTCCAGAGTCGGCGTTCAGGGAGAGGCCGCTCCCGCAGGCCAAGAAGAAGCCGCGGGGCTCGCTGTCGCCCGTGTCGGTGATTACCAGTACCAGTAGCGGGAGCTCCTCCTCCTCCGATGGTTCCACGCAAGGTTCCACGGCGTCTTGCGATACCACGCCGGACGCCGCAGCGGACAACGACAAGGTGAGCAAGGCCGAGGCATCTCTTTTCTTTTCCTAATTTCCCAGACCAAACACAAAGTTGAGGATTTTGTTTCTGCCATTCCTCTTTCTAGAATGCGGCGCCGTCGGCGGAGGCGAGCAAATTCACAGGCCGCAAGCAGATGTCTCCAGTCGTGTTCTACGGTACCCCGCAAGGCGTCCAAGTGAAACAGCCGCAGAGCTTCTGGAGGCTGCTGCACGTGATCCGCATTGATCTGAAGAAGCAAGCCGAGTTCAAGCCCAGGTGTGGAATTTAGTCCACGCTGCATTGTCTGCTCTGCTTGATACCCCCATAACATTTTGGTCTGATTTTCTGCTTGCCGCTGGCTATACAGGGATGTTGTCTGGGCTACATTTCCCAGGCAAGACGAGGCCATCAGGTTCTCTAAGGCACACGCGTGTACCAAAGTCTTTAGCTATCAAGATCATAGGTCCGGGACGAGAAGGTTCCTTGTGTCTACATACGAGGAGTTCTGGAAAAGGTTGGGTCTTTAGCAAACTGCATATTTTGTAGTACCTCGTTTCACTTCCATGTCTGTGCGTGCATAGCAGCATTCTTGCAATTGAAAACGGGTCTGTTGATCCTTGGCTAATTTCAAGTTATGTTTTTTCTTTCTTTCTTTCTATGTGTTCTTGCAGGTACAATCATATGGATTCCAACATTCGCCACCATTATGAGGTTATCCAGGAGGTAAGCCATCCTTTGCTCATTCCATGCTGAAATGGTTTGCACGGTGTCTTGCAAGCAAATCTTTTTCAAACATTGGTTTCATCTTGCATTCCTCCAAACAAAAAAGTAAAGTGCATAAATATTCTCGACTTTCCTGTATAGTGCATATACTCATTGCGTTAGCAAATTGTTTCAAAAGGATTCTTGCCTTAACCATGGGTAATTCAAGGGTTATTTGTGCCTTTTAGTTTTTTTTCACCAGGGACAGGGTTGTATTTTTTCATGAAAATGTATTTTTAAATTTATAAGAGTATATTTTTGCAAAATGACTAATGATTGGCCAAACTATAGCAAAACTACAGATTTAAGGAATTTTAACTATATATTTTTACCCAATTTTTTTCATACATATTAAGGTTTTTTTGGGTAGAAAAGAACAGAATTAAAAAAATTGTTGTGAAGTAGAGATTTAAGCGTTCAGCATTTTCAATAAATTACTGCTTCGGACATGTTCCTTGACTCACCAGCCTGTCTGTCCATGTAGTGTTGTGCCCCCAAGTGATTTTCCCAATTTATATAAAGTGACTACTTTTGAACTTTTCTACTCCAATGGGGCCTGGTTGTCAGAAACTCAGTACATAGCTGGAAATCGAGCACCCTCAAATCAGTAATTGGCTATATTTCTTTTGTCAAATCTGTATTTCCTAATATAATTCTTTAAATCTCTAGTTTATAAAATTTATTTTTTCCTTTAAAGTTACATGAATCAGTTCATTCACACTCACGCCATTGTTTTTTTTTTCCACAAATCGCAACTTGGCTTCACTGCAATGCTCAATATAACATCTTGATTACAGGGTTCACCTTGCCACATTTACTTTGATCTTGAGTTTGATACAAGATTAAACAAGAAGAGAGATACAGATGCAATGGTGGATATATTGATTGCTATTGTATTCAGTGCCTTGCGTGATAAATATTCTATTGAAGGACATGAAGAGTGGGTCACAGAGTTAGACTCATCCACTGAAGGTGGCTCAATTCTCTTTACTTGGTTCAAATAATTGAGTTTGATTTTATTCTAAGAAGTTGCTATTAAAACTGCAAGCAGAATTTGAAAATATGTGGCATGTGTTTTGTTTATTTCTATAATATTTTTTAGTAACATTGCCATGCTGACATTTAATGGAACCATACCTTTTAATAGAGATTAAAGTGTAACTGTGCACCACTTTAGATGAACAATACAGAGTAATAGATTGCAGAGACTAGAGATATCCCCGGCGTCACCTAGAAGCCACGGAGGCCCGGGTTCGAACGCTAGATGCTCCCCTACTCTCTAGCAAGGGGGCTGCCAGCTATTTTCCTTCTTTTGAGGAAACCAGGCTTGAGGCTTGAATTCTAATTTCAGCCTTTGGGATGTTTGACCAGAGATCCTTCAAAATCTACCACTGAGAGAACAACCTAAGGAAAAAATGTGGAACAATGTTACATTCTAATGCCACCTGGAACAGTGGCACTGCAATGAACCTATACAACATATGGTAGTTCAGACAGAGAGAAATAGTTTTCAGTAAAGTTACAGCAAAGTTCCATGCACTTATTTGCTAGGAGGTCAATATTGCTCAAGTCAACGTTTTTCATGCACTTTCATGCATTTCAAAGTGGCCAGGAAGTAGAAAACCCTTCCATTATTACAAATTGTTTCTATTAGTTCCAACTCCATAGTATTTTACATTCTAGGTCAGTCCTTTGCCACAATGATCTCTATACTGCTTAATCATTCATATAAAAGTTGTCACTCCATCTATTCATTCGTTTAAAAGTTTTCGCGCCACAATGACAACTGTTATCATTTTCTATTTGTAGAAAAGTTTTCACGCCATCTAATCATTCGTATACCCAAGATTGCATTTAAAGACAACTCCCATGTTGGTGCGTTTGTCCGTGATGAGGTATTATTCAATCTAAATCTTCATTTTCGCCATTATCAGTAATTTTCTTAGTTTTAGTGTTATATACAAGCATAATATATATTTTTATAAAAAATCAAGAAATATTTTGAATAGAGTGTAGCAGTGGAAATAAAATGTTCTAGTGGATAGTGTGTTGCATTATTAATAATATTTGGAATTGTATGGACTTAATTCATAGGCTCTGGAGTAGGATATCCTAGATGCATAAGGTCATATCACATCTTAGATATAAAATAAAATAACATAAAAAATATAATGGTATTTTCTGTAATCTCTCACCAGTCTTGAGCCACCAATGAAGATGAACTTTTTTCGAAAACAGCAACGAAGTTGAACTGATGCCCCCTTTACTTCATCTGTTTCTCCCTCTTTTGGTTAATGCAGGGTAGAAAGCCTGTAACTTCTTTTCTTTTTACCCTCCTTTTTTGCTCCCCTCCTGAACACACAGGAGAGCTGTATATCATTGTATTAAAGAAGAGAGTCAAAACTCAAAACCTTGAGTACACATACCCTCAGACCAAAGGCCAAAAGCCGAAACCCTGAGAATACACACACACACTCACTCTCTTTATTTATACACAACCACACAGAGGGCAACCAAGAAAGACAGTCCTCGAGTCTCAGTCAAACACCACATTCTACCCTCCTCAGCAAGTAACAAGGTGGCTGCCAGACTTGGAACAATACATTATACAACAACATAAAAAACAAAGTTTCCAGAGGATCGAGGCACCAGGGATGATTAGAGAGTTGATGGCTTGCTGTATCGGACCACTCAATTATCAGCAAGCTAAGATGCCCACTTTCTGGAGGCAAACTGCTGCAGAAGGCTGAACCAAAATTGTCTCACTAAAACACAAATGATGAGCAGGTGAGATAACCTGTGCACATTCCAGAATCTTAGAGAAAGGATTCACTGTGGAAGGTGTCTCAATTGTGTCATACCATTCATATTGTTAGATGTATATGCTGTATTGTATTTCCTCTTTGTGTAAGGGCCTCAATGCTTATATGCCCACACCTGATGTACATGTTAGGGCTGTTTGCCCCTGGGAATAGATGAGCTTCATTCTTCCTAACATGGTACCAGCTCCTAGGTTCTAGGGTTAGGGTTAGGGTTTACCGAGCTCCTCGCGCACTCTCCCGTCGCGCTCACCTCTGCTCGCAGTCTGGCACGGCTTCTTCGCCGCGCGGCTCCTTTGCTGCACGCCGCATCGCCTGGCGCGCTTCCTCCGCTGCTACCGACGGGCGCGGCTCTTCTGTCGTGCAGCCGCGGCCGTCTCCCGCTCGCTCGCCGCGGCTTCTGCGTTGCGCGGCCGCCCGTCGTGGGCGCGGCCCCGCCGTCGCGCGTCCGCTTGTCGTGGGCCCTCGCCGTCGGCCGTCGCGCGGGCGCGCCCGCGCGTCGCGGCCCCTTCTTTGCTGCGCGCGTCCCGTTGCGGACGCGGCCCTTCGCTGCGCGCATCCCGTTGCGGACGCGGCTCCTGCATCCGTTCGCGGTGGCCTCTGCTCTGGCCGCTCACGGTCCACACGAGCAGAGTGCTCTGCTCTGCTTTCTGAAGATTTGGTAAAAAAAGAAGAAGAAGAAGAAGAAGAAGAAGAAGAAGAAGAAGAGAGGGAAGGTGACATCTCCTACTGCTCCGTCTACGGGTGGTGTTCAGATTCAGCGCTGTCCAGTAACTTTTGATGGCACCAATTATCATAATTGGGTTCCACATATGAAGTGGCATATGCGTGGTCTTCGTCTTTGGGAATTTGTCAGTGGTGAGCTACCTTGTCCAGTCTTGCCTGATCGTCCAGTGCAGCCTGTGATTCCTCCAGAAACACCTGAAGATGAACAAATGAAACTGCGTGAAGCTTATGATGATGATATGGCCTCTTATATGTCTCATTTTCGGGCGTATCGCACTTGGTTGGATGAAGATGCTCGTGCTGGGGCTGTACTTGTTGCTAGTATGGAAAAGCATCTAACTGGAGAAGTCATTCGGCTTAATCATCCGCTGAGATGTGGGCTTTCCTTCGCCGGCGCTATGAGCCCACCGGTCATCCACTTACATTCCGCCTTGCGTCAAGAGCAAGCGTTACGACGGGCAGGTTCGGTTGAGGATTTCTTTCGACAACTATCTGCGGTATGGCGTGAGCTTGACACTCTTAGCCCTCAGTTGTCCCCAGACACTTGTGACTCTTGCAAGAAGCAACAGAGTCACCTTGAGCTTCGTCGTACCTATGACTTCCTGACTCGTCTGCGAGCCGAGTTTGAGCCTTCCGTGCTCAGTTACTTGCTCGTGAGCCGTGTGTGTCCTTGATGGAGGCTCTTGCTGCTGTTCGCAATGAAGAGATTCGCCTTCGTTCCGCTGGTCTACTTCGTCAACGTCCTCCTCGTTCCGTCGCTCGTGCGGAATTCTTGGTACTCCTAAAGTACCTACATCGCGGCCTCTCGCGGCTCGGAACTCCTCCTAAAGTACCCACATCGGCGGCCTACGGTAGCTCGGGAACTCGTATTTCAGGTGGCCTTCATTGTAATTATTGTGGCAAAAATACACATGATGAAGATCATTGTTTCAATAAAAAGCGACATGCTCAGTCTCAGTCTCGCCAAGGTGGGCGTCCCCCGCAAGCTCGGTCAGTGATCGATACACGGGGAGATACTTATGTTACTACGTCGTATTGCTATCACTCCTGGATCAGCTACTGGAGCGACTGGTTCAGCCACTACTGGAACAGCTGGTTCTGTCACTTCTATTCCAGCACTGTCTGCTGCTGCTTCTCAGTCTTCCATTGAGAGACCACCATCCACTTCAGGTATCTTGCCATGGATTCTTGACTCTGGTGCTTCTTTTCATATGACACCTGATAGCACCCGTCTTTCTTCTATTCGTTCTCCTTCCACCTCTCTCACTGTTCAAACTACTGATGGCTCGTCTCTTTCTGTTGTTGGTCGTGGCACTCTTTCATCCTCCTCTTTTAGTGTTCCTGATGTTTCTTATGTTCGATTTGACCATGCAACTTATTTTACGCGCCGGCTGCGATCATGGTTGTCGTGTTATTCTTGATTCGACTCTTGTCGTGTTCGGGATCTCGGCACGGGTCTCCTAGTTGGTGCGGCCTCGTCGTCGTGATTCTCAGCGTCTTTGGGAACTTGACTGGCTTCGCCTTCCATCTGCTGCCTCTGCCGGTCTTGTGGGCTCTGCTTTTCCTGCATCGGCTTCTTCATCTTTTGCTCAATACCATCACCGCTTGGGACATCTGTGTGGCTCCCGGCTCTCTACCCTTGTTCGTCGTGGTGTTCTAGGAAATGTCTCTGGTGATGTCTCCTTAGATCAGTGTCAGGGTTGTAAGCTTGGCAAACAAATTCAGCTTCCATATTCCTCTAGTGCGTCTGTGTCACAATGTCCTTTTGACCTTTCATTCTGATGTATGGGGTCCTGCACCTTTTGTTTCAAAAGGGGGTCATCAATATTATGTCATATTTATCGATGATTTCTCTCGTTTCACATGGGTGTACTTCATGAAACATCGTAATGAAATTCTATCAATATATAAGGTTTTTGCTCGAATGATTCGTACTCATTTTGATGCTCCTATTCGTGTTCTTCGTCCGATTCTGGTGGGAGTACCTTTCGGGTGCCCTTCGTCAATTTCTTTTCGAGGAAGGAACACTTTCACAATTGTCTTGTCCGGCGCGCACGCTCGAATGGTGTTGCCGAACGTAAACATCGTCACCTCCTTGAAACTGCTCGTGCTCTTATGATTGCCTCCTCTGTCCCACCTCATTTCTGGGCCGAGGCAATCTCCACAGCCACTTACTTAATCAATATTCAGCCCTCATCTGCTCTTAAAGGTGGCATCCCGTATGAACAACTTCTTGGACATCCACCAGACTACTCCAGTCTTCGCCTTTTTGGATGTTTGTGCTATGTTCTTCTTGCTCCTCGGGAACGCACTAAACTAACTCCTCAATCTGTTGAGTGCGTTTTCTTAGGCTACAGTGCTGAGCACAAGGGCTATCGTTCTTGGGATCCAGTCGCTCGTCGCATGCGGATTTCTCGGGATGTTACTTTTGACGAGTCTCGTCCCTTCTATCCGCGGCCCTCCGCTGATGTTTCTCCTCAGGCTATTGTTGAGCCTTTATCCTTCATGACTTTTCCAGATTCACCCATTTCCACTGAAATTTTTCTACCACCACCACCACCACCACCACTTTCTTCACCATCTCCACCTCCTCCTCAATCTTCACCCTCTCCACCCTCTTCTCCACTGCCCTCTGAGTCTTCTGAACCGACTCGGTCCATCTATGACTCTAAACCTCCTGTGATCTACACCTACGATCGCCGCCGACTCCGGGATCCTTCACCTCCCGTTGAGTCGCCCACCGATGTCTCATCTCCCGTTGAGACATCTCCAGTGAGGGCACTTCCACTCCCCTCTTCACACTATCATCTTCGTGATCGTGCCTCGCTGAAGCCTTGTTGACCGCTATGGTTTTTGGCACCGTTATTTCGAGCGGACACATACCATGATGCTCTGTCATCCGAATGGCAACTTGCCATGGCCGAGGAACTTGCGCACTTGAGCGCAATGGCACTTGGGACATTGTTCCTCTTCCTTCTCATGCTAAGCCCATCACTTGCAAGTGGGTTTATAAGATCAAGACTCGCTCTGATGGTTCTCTTGAGCGTTATAAGGCCCGTCTTGTTGCTCGTGGTTTTCAGCAAGAGTATGGTCGTGATTATGATGAGACATTTGCTCCTGTGGCTCACATGTAAGGATGAAGACGGTCGAAATCGGTCGAAAAACTCCTCTATTGTTTTCTACATTTATATTTAAATACTAACGCGAAAACGAAAACGGTATAGTCGGAAACGAAAACGAAAACGAACTTACGATATTTCGAAAACGAACCAATTCGAGCGGAATTATGTCGGAAACGGCCGGCGTATGAAAATTCAAGACGAAATACCAACCCACTTTAAAGATGTGCATAACCAAACTAACACGTGCATGATTTAGTTCAAGTGCACATAATACAATAAGGGTGGATGACGTAGTCGCCGACACACAAATACAAGTCTAGAACAAGGAATCAATAGGACATGAACATCTACAGTTCATCGGCATCCTCCATGATGTCATGATCATTTTCCATGTCATTTTCTTCCTCGTGGCTCCGCAATACGGAGTGGAGGACGGAGTCACTGACTCACGACCGTGCGGCGCCGCAATACGTGAGTGGAGGGAAAGCGATACGGGAGTGGTGGTGTCTAGGGTTGTTATTGGCGCTCCTTATTGCATATAATTTGACCGCCAAAGTAATCCAAAATGACCAAATTCATGGTGCATCATAGCAAATATATTATTTATCTAACAAGTTCCACGAGTTTTGGTTTTCAAACTTGTTTTATAAGCAACATATTATTTCATGAAATAAAAGTATCTCAAACAATGAAATAGACCGCACCATTGCGAAGCTCTCATCGTACCGATCAAAATGCATATATTATTTGCTATATTTGGAGCTATAAATAAAAAGATATGGGAATAGAAAATATATTTTTTTTGTACGTACCGAATTTCTACCGAATTTCGAATACGGTTACATACCGAATATAATGTAGAAAAGTAGAAATCGGTCGAAATAACTCCATTCCGAATTCCGCACCGTTTTTGAATTTTTCTACCGAATTTCGTACCGTATTCGAATTATTCCGAGAAAAGTGAAAACGATCGGATCAAATATAGAAAACGATGCGATTCCGTCGGGGATTTTCATTTCCGTTTTCATCCTTACTCACATGACTACTGTTCGCACTCTCCTTGCTGTGGCCTCTGTGCGTGCTTGGTCCATCTCTTAACTTGATGTCAAAAATGCCTTTCTTAATGGTGAGCTTCGTGAGGAGGTCTACATGCGATCACCTCCTGGGTACTTTGTTCCTGATGGCATGGTTTGTCGCCTTCGTCGCTCTCTTTATGGTCTTAAACGGGCTCCTCGCGCTGGTTTCAGCGCTTTGCCTCGTGATCATTGCTGCTGGTTTTCCCGAGCAATCATGATCCTGCCTTGTTTATTCACACATCACCCCGTGGTCGCACCCTTCTCCTTCTTTATGTTGATGATATGATTATCACTGGTGATGACTCTGAGTATATTGCCTTTGTCAAGGCACGTCTTTGTGAGCAATTTCTTATGTCTGATCTTGGTTCTCTTCATTATTTTCTTGGAATTGAGGTCTCTTCCACCTCTAATGGTATTTATTTATCCCAAGACAAATACATCCAAGATCTTCTTGCTCGCTCTTCTCTTACTGATCATCGCACTGTTGAGACTCCTATGGAGCTTAATCTTCAGCTTCGTGCCAATGACGGCACACCTCTCCCTGATCCCACTCGATATCGTCATCTTGTTGGGAGTCTTGTTTACTTGGCTGTGACCCGTCCTGACATCGCCCATGCTGTACACATTCTCAGTCAGTTTGTTTCTGCTCCCACCAATATTCATTATAGCCATCTTCTTCGCGTCTTGCGCTATCTTCGTGGGACCATCACTCGTCGTCTTTTCTTTCCGCGTTCTAGCTCTTTTCAACTTCAAGCTTACTCTGATGCTACCTGGGCTAGCGAGTCTGAACGTCGCTCCCTCTCTGCCTATTGTATCTTTCTTGGTTCTCTCATTGCTTGGAAGACAAAGAAGCAGACTGCAGTATCTCGTTCCAGTGCCGAGGCTGAGTTGCGAGCTATGGCCATTGCAACGGCAGAAGTTACTTGGCTCCGATGGTTACTTGAGGATTTTGGTGTTTCAGTTTCTGCACCAACTCCTCTTCTGTCAGACAGTATCAGTGCTATCAACATTGCTCGTGATCCTGTGAAACATGAGCTCACAAAGCATATTGGAGTTGATGCATACTACACTCGAGCTCAGGTGCAGGATGATGTTATTGCTCTTCAGTATGTTCCTTCCGAGCTTCAAGTGGCTGATTTCCTCACCAAGGCGCAAACGCGGGCTCAGCATCAGTTCTTTCTCTCCAAACTCAGTTTTTCAGATCCACCCTGAGTTTGTGGGGGGGTGTTAGATGTATATGCTGTATTGTATTTCCTCTTTGTGTAAGGGCCTCAATGCTTATATGCCCACACCTGATGTACATGTTAGGGCTGTTTGCCCCTGGGAATAGATGAGCTTCATTCTTCCTAACACATATGAAAACAGAAATCTATTTGTATTGATGAGCTGGTACCTGCTATACACATTACTGTTGTCTATATGCCGTAGTGTGCTTCTAATATAATGCTATTTGGAGAAACTGTGTACAACCACTGTGTTTCTTACTTTCTTTAGGTTAATTGCTTGACTCAGTAAAATTTCCATATCACAGAACCGTCCATTTTTCATTTAGTCTGACCTTGATAGGTTTTTCTTGTCTTGAAAAAGAACCAAGGATGACTCCTAACTTGTCCACAGTGTTGTGGAGCTGATAATAAGATTCATGCTATATCTGTGTTTAACATTTAAAGAAGTTTTGGTGGATTATGAATTCTGCAATAGTGTTTCTGTTTCCTATATCCACTGTCCACATCAATTTTTTTTTAAAGGACGGCAAAAACTTTGCCGCAAGTTTTATTAGAAGGATTTTGCCTAGGAAGGTTGTGATTGAGTACTGCAACAAAAATGGGAAGTAATGCCAAGATAACTTTCAATTTGTTGAAAGAAAAGTTCAGCTCTTCTATGCGAACTTGCATAGATATGCCAAGTGAACTAGTCCTCCTTGTTTTTTCAATTAATTGTTTTGACAAGTGGATCAGCTATCTGTCTCCTAGTAGTCATTAATTAGTGTGTTGCTCTGCTTCATCATAGACTGCCTTTTGTCTTCTTGTCTAATAGCACCGTCCATATCAAAATTGCAAGTAAATTATCTTAGTTTTTATCGCACATCTGGACTAGTTGTATTTCGATATATGTTATCTTGGAATACAAACAAAATATTGTTTTGTTTTACAAATGACATTTTATTCTTACCCACAGGTCTGTTCACAAATAGCAGCTCAGCGTGCGGCCAATCCTGACCTTGATAAACTGTATATTACAAAAGAAAGCAGCTCAGGCCCTGTTGATCAGCTCTTTATGGATACTGCAGTTTACTCTCGTAATCGTTGTTTCCGTTTAGTTTTCTCATCAAAGGCTGGGAAGAAATCATTTCTTGTGCCAACCAAGCGTTTCAAATGCCAGGAAATGGTTAGCCCTTGATCAAACAGTCTATTTTTTATACTAAGTGAAAATGTTTTTTAGTGCCAAAGGTAAAATTCATCATGTTTAGAAATCATTAACTTCTGATTGATTTGATAATTGCTATAATATTTTTATAACGTTCTAAATGCTTTTATGAGGTCTTATATCTTACTTCTGGATTGTAATAGACAATTTAAGTAGAAGTTCAATAGACAATTTAAGTAGAAGTCCACACTTTTGTTTCTGCTGCTTGCAGGAATGTAAAATCTGTTCAGTAGATGCAATACTATATATGATCTCAAAATTTCATGTATCAGTTACAAAATCTGTGTCATGGCATCATCAAATAGTTGTTTGCATGTCATTATATTGAAAAGCCTATGATTTTTTTATATCGATATCACCTATTACATATGACATCATATTCTTATTATTACAGAATGATAAAGATGTCTTTATGGAGTCACTTATTTGTAGACTGGATGATAATTGTGAAAAACTGCTGATATGCAAACTAGACTTGGAATGCAAGAAAACATTGCATTTTGACTCTGAAATCAGCATGCCTCAAGTAAGTGTTTGCAATTTGGACCACAGAATTACATTTTTCATGCTAGTGTACATTTCTGAAAAATACCTGAAACTTTTTCCTTGCTCTCATACTCCCTCCATTTCTTTTTTACAAGGCGTATTAACATGTGGAAAAAAATTGAAGTGTGCTTTGACATCGATCTCTTACAATATGTCATGAGTTACTACAAAATCAATGTTTTATGAAAAGATTTCTGAAATATGATGTATTGATATATTTTTCGTACACAAAGCATGCAATTGTTAGCCAAAATTTTTGAAGTTTGACTTTCAAATCCTAATACGTCCTATAAAAGGAAACTGAGGGAGTATCACAAATCCTTCTGCACTGGCAAGCAGTTATTGATACTTGGGAAGTCTTGGCAGTTTTCCAATTAAGAGAGGAAGGAGATTGTAACATCTAAGGGTGCAAAGGGGTAACCTTTAGGTGCACCTCCAAACCTCTTTAGTTCAAATATTTGTACTACTTTTCAAAAAATTTGGAGTAGTATAAATACTTGAAGTATAGAGGTTTGGAGGTGCACCTAACACTCACCAATTTGCACCTCTAGTAACATCGCTTTTAAATACACGAAGTGCAGCACTTCAAAAAAACAGCACACAACCTTTTCTGTTGTAATTAACCAGAGATTATAGATCTTAATTTGAAGCGGCAACATTTATTTCTTTTCATAATCTTTTGTAACTCAGTAGCCTTGGCTTGGACATGTAAGCTGCATGCATTGCGAGCATGGTGGTGGCCTGAAAGCCCTGAGATGTTTGTGTGCTACTCAAAAGTTGCGTTCACTAGATAGAGCATTTATTTCCAACTGAATACAAACCACCTAAACCTCAAAACTAACTCATGGAGGAGCTCACCTTTCGCTAGGAAATGTGTGGCCCCTTCTATTCTGGCTTGTCATCTGATTCTGCCTCTTCACTACTAATCACCTGAATTCATTGTGCAAGGAACCATGGGGCTTCTGCTGGTTGGGCTTGTCACTCTCTTGGTTTGTGGGGAAAGTATAAACTGATGGCAATAATCTTGAACACTCGGAAAACTTGTGCGTATTCAAGTTTGGGAGCTTGAAAAATGTGCTTGTGCCTAAATATTTTATGCAGTAAGCGTTTTTTATTGTCCTTGAGAGGGTGCTTGTCTGCCTTAGTATCCTTAAGAAGATTTGAGAGGGTGCCTGTCTGCCTTAGTCTCCTTAATAAAATCAATTTAAATTTAGTATAGGCTGATTTTGTGTATATATTTTTGTATTTTTCCATGACCAGATTCAAGGAAGGAGGGACCGCGTTGCTACATATCAAAGTGATTTTTCTCAAACATATACTAATGGAAAATCTCCTTTTCCAGCTTTGGATGGCTTTATAGAATCCATTGCCTCTTTTGGAAATGTTTCAGGTTCATCTTCCTCATGATTATCCTTTTAATTTGTTCTGATAGTCATTTGTTTGACTAATATATGTTTATGTATATTCCGCAAGATGACGTTTGCCATTGTTATTGCCTTAGACTTCCAAATGTTGGAATGGATGTTCATGTCATGTGCATAGTCATGTTATGGCAGTTAACTCTATATGATGTCTATTTTTTCCCAAAGTGGAATGGTAGGGTTGATAGATCCCCTAGCTCCCTGTTGGTTTCTTTCTTTCTTAGTTTATTTGTAATGGCCGTGTGTACCGCCTTGTTACAGACTGGATTTTTATTTTAAATAAGTAAAGTCTATTATCTTAAAAAAAACATGGCTGAGAAGCTGTTCTGCATTCACCTCAAAGAGTTTTGCAGGGTAACCTGAATCCAAGTTGATTCTGCTTACATGTATCCATGTCCAAGAGACATCTTGTCCAATATTTTTCTTTTCTTTTTCCAACAAAATAGACAACTGCCTGTGTGTGTCACCAAATACAGATACTTCCCCTAAAGCTGGCTTATTATCCACTGCCTTTTTTAAGGGAAATAGCCACCACCTCATTGTCTATATTACTACTAATACTAGGGGACAACATCAAAAACTCTGCCTCATTGTCTATATACTAGGGGACAACATCGAGAACTCTGCCTGACTCTGTAGAGGAGAGCACATTGTTGTCATTCTGTGGAATACAGAAGTTAATCTTAGAGTAGATTAAGAGTATATTATATTGGCATAATTTATGTTACCATATTTTGTTGATTTATTAATGTTGAGGGAAAATAAATGCTTCATTCTATGATGTGAGTATTGGTACAGCTGGATATATATTATTAGCCAAAACATCTATTTTTGTGCATCCTTTTTTTTTTTTGTTCAAAGAATCAGGCAGGGGAGCTGCCTTTTTATTATGTTAAAAAGAAGAAACCCAGACTGGGATTATAACAGAGTAGGGCCCCAAAAGGGCCACACAACAACAAAAAGCAACAAACAAACAAGATAGCAACTGAAATTTGATAATCTGTTGTATATTTGATAATCTGTTGTATTGCAGGGAAAATTCGATCTTGGTTCTGGTTTTCACAGGAGAGTTTGATAGTCTATAACATATTAAGGAGCAGATACTGTGAGAATATTGGAAGAGAGCATAAGGGCAATCATGGTAACAATAACAACTTAACATCTAGAACATCAACATATAACTTTTCCTGCAGCATCAGCTATCTCAAATACCCTGATATTTTTCCCAGTACCCTATCACTAATTATCTCATGAAATGCACCAGTGTTTTACATTGTTGATTTCCAAAGAGCAGCATACTACCAAAAGTGTCATGACCCTGATTGTCAAGGTAAGTGAGGGCCATCATTGCAGCGGTTAACAATACGCAGATTATCCTTAGTCATGACATGAATGTTTTGGAGTAGGTTACCGTTCTCCTTTGCGCCCTGTACCTTGGGATGTGATTCCTGAGCTAATGGAGTCAGACCAGAAAGAATATCAGGGCAATGTCATGGAAATCAACATTGAAAACGGCAACATGAATGGTAAATGTAGCATGGAGGCTGATGCAGAGGATCCTGAATTTTGGGAAGAAGCGGTGAAATTTGCGGACAGCATGAATGGTAAATCCAGCATGGAGGCTGATGCAGAGGATCCTGAATTTTGGGAAGAAGCGGTGAAATTTGCGGACAGCATCGAAAACAAGGACCATGCTTTGTGTACCTTGGTTTGTAGTCCTTGTTACTCCTACTGGTCTTGAATTGTCAAAATATGCTAGCATACTGATCTGTTTATGCACAGGAAGTGAAATCCGACATCAGCATCGAGAACATGGATCATGCTCCTAGCTTGTGTACCTTGGTTCGTACTCACTGTTGTTTATTTTTGCTGGTCTTGAATTGTCGAACTGTGCTAGTATACTGATCTGTTTATGCACAGGAAGCGAAATCTGAAGTCAATATGGAGAACATGGATCATGCTCCTAGCTTGTGTAACTTGGTTTGTAGTCCTTGTTGCTCCTACTGTTCTTGAATTGTCGAATTGTGCCAGCATACTGATCTGTTTATGCACAGGAAGTGAAATCTGACATCAGCATCGAGAACATGGATCATGCTCCTAGCTCATGTACCTTGGTTCGTACTCACTATTGTTTATTTTTGTTGGTCTTGAGTTGTCGAACTGTGCTAGTATACTGATCCATTTATGCACAGGAAGTGAAATCTGAAGTCAGCATGGAGAACATGGATCATGCTCCTAGCTCGTGTAACTTGGTTTGTAGTCCTTGTTGCTCCTACTGGTCTTGAATTGTCGAATTGTGCTGGCATACTGATCTGTTTATGCACAGGAAGTGAAATCTGACATCAGCATCGATAACATGGATCATGCTCCTAGCTCGTGTACCTTGGTTTGTACTCACTGTTGTTTATTTTTGCTGGCCTTGAATTGTCGAACTATGCTAGCATACTGATCCGTTTATGCACAGGAAATGAAATCTGATGTCAGCATGGAGAACATGGATCGTGCTCCTAGCTTGTGTAGCTTGGTTTGTACTCTACTGCCGTCTATTTTTGCTGGTCTTGAATTGTTGAATTGTGCTAGTATACTGATGTATTTATGCACAGGAAGTGAAATCTGACGCTAGCATTGAGAAAATGGACCATGCTCCCAGCTCGTGTACCTTGGTTTGTAGTCTTTGTTCTTGCTTCAACTAGAATTGAGTTGTCGAATTATGCTAGTAATACCGATCCATTTCTGTACAGGAAAACGGTTATTTTGATGCTGACCCTGAGTGGTTGATGCACGCTGTAAGTGCCGCGGAGCAGTATGAGGAACAAAGCAGAGGATCACAAGCAACTTCCCAAGTGTTTGATCCCGTGGGCGTGTGTAGCGGGGTGACATCAGCTGTCTAGAAAATCAGGTACGGATTTACTTGACATGAAAGGGAGACAGATGCTATATATCCTCTCTGTTCTAAATTGCAAGTCCTTTTGTCAAATGCATAGCTTTTATTATCTTATTAGGTGCGTATGAGAAGTTGTGTACTTAGAAAAATCAAAGCAACTTACAATATAGAATGATGAGTAGTTAACACACAGTTTGTGAGCATGAGAAAAATCTCTTATATTGACAATGTTTTATCCACCATAGAGCTATCATCCCTCCATCCAAAAGTCTAAAACACATAAGCCTCATGAACAGTGACCAAAGAGCACTATAAGCATGTTATTTTCATTTGATCGCTGTGTTCCTGTTAATGTCTTTATGCTTTTGTTTTTCCATGTAGACAGATATACCCATGCCGTTGCATGCGGAGATGCATGCAGAGGTTCTAGATGAAAAACAGACCTGAAGAGAATAAATAAAGGTCGAAGCTTGTATCTGCCATTTTACTTGATTTCAGGCACTCACAACTCCTCGTGGTTCTAGGCTGAATCAATGCTGGTGCTCTCCGGTTGAGTCTGTGATGGTTTAGATTTTTGATGAAAAACTCAATTTTGCTGGAATTGTTTAGACTTTTGGATGGAGACTATATATGACCACATGTCATTCAATAATGGAGGCTATTTAGAATGTTCTAAATAATCTATACAATGACTTATCTATTCATTATATATGTGACTGACATGTAATCGTCTTTCGATCATATTGCGGAAGTGTTTTGCTACTTTTAATGTATGATATGAAACAATCATGTTGCGCAAGTGTTTAGCTACTAGTCATCGTGCTAGTTTTATTTTATATCCTAGTTTTTAAGATTATTAGTATAAGCTAATAACTGTGGCGTTGGATTGGATGGACAGACAACTGGACATCCCCATGTTTTGGCCCTGAAAAAACTGCCTCTTTGTTTCTCGGCCCGAATTCCGTTTTGGCCCTGAGTCGAATTTTCGCCTGAAGCTGTCCGTCGCGCCGCCTCTGCTCCTCCGCGCTGCGCCGATGCTGCTGCTCTGCCGGCGCGAGCAAACGACCGCTTCTAGCTGGACGGAGCACGCTGCTCGGCTTTGCCTAACCGGATCTCGCGCGAGCGAGCAAATGGCTGGGAGAGAAGCCGGGCGCCGGCCGCCGGAGAAGAGGAAGAAAGCGCCGCTGGAGAGGACGGAAGAAGACGGCGTCGAGGTGGGATGGCCTCGTCCGTGCTTTTTCGCTGGGCGCGGTCGTCCTCGTCCCTCGTTCCGCCGAATATTCTTGGTTCGCAGCCAAACGGTACCTGGTGAGTGGGGCCTAAATAATCTCGGTATCCATCCGCTCCGCACGGCGGCAAGCCAAGCCTATCTCCTCTGCTGCTGCTCCAGCAGCTCACCTCCATGGCGCGTCTGCTCCTCTTCCCATCCCAATCGTGCATCGATCCCGGCCGCCACCTCCTCCTCCTCCTCCCGTCGGTCTCCAGGCCGCGCGCTGTCCGGTCGGGGCCTCCTCCCGCCGAGCCACGCCGCGCCGGAGTCGTCTCTCCTCCGGCCCTTTGCTCCACGACCCACCACCTATTTCTTCCTTGTAAGTTGCCCTGGTTATCTCCTGAGAACTAGCCCCCGAGACATCTACAAGCGGGCTATATATCCCTTGCTGTTTTTTCTTAATTTTCAACCAATTAGTGAAGTAATGCGTGCTATGTAGTATTATTTCCTTTCTTCGTTCATTAGCTACAGGCCTACGGGTACCATTATCTCACCACTTTTTACTTATTTGGATTCTCCTCGTTTGTTGCTAAGGAAGGCAGATCATCAAAGAGAGTGGGGGTCGTTTTTGCTGCAGAAAATGCGCAAGGTCAAGGTCAGTCATTTCATATCAAATGTTCGTGCTCGTACTGAATGAATTTCACACATGACACATTAGGCTTATCATGACAGGCATATTAGACTTTTTTTAAAATCAAAATTATTCATGTTTTGCTTCTCTGTAAAAGTGTGCAAATGAGGTGTAGCAATGTCATTGTGTATTCTATTCCTTGTCCTGTTCGTAGTGGCTACCTGTTTAACAGCGTATTCAACAAAAATGTCACCTTTTTCAACCTGGCCCGTGCAGGCTACGTTGCTGTTTTAAGAAAAGGCAGTTTCTCCTGCCATGTACTAGCCTCAAAGAAAAATGAAATTTATAGTTACTGTCTGTCAGCAAATATCTCAGGGAAATAGAGAAAAATAACAAATGCCACATGTAACCGATATAACACCTCCATTAAATGCATATACGATATTCCGAATAGCATAGATGGTGTCTCATTGCGGTTGGTAATCTACCTAAGCTAAAATGCCAGTAAATACAATTTAACACCTATCATGCACTTCTTTTTTTGAAACATGCCATCTTTCATAGTTCAAATAAATAGAAACTGGTGAGTTGTTATATACTACTATATTATTATTTCAAGTCAAGAATCACTTTTGTAAAATTGTTTCCCTGATATATGAATTGCCTTTACATACCAGAAATTTCTTCTCACCCACCTGGCAAGGATAAAAGGAGAAGTGGGAATTTGCTTCTGCAATTCGGTGCACTCCCATGTTGCACTATGGCATGGTTGAGCACTGCTCAATTAGCACAATCTAGTGTCGGAGGAAAGCTAAATATGGTTTACGAGGTCGGGGAGCTGTTTGAGCTGGGAATTCAGCTGTCTTATCTGCTCATACTTCTTGGTCTGCTTGGAGCTGGTTCATTTTTTGTTATCCGTCAGGTTCTCGTTCGTAGGGAGCTCGATCTTTCTGCTAAAGAGTTGCAAGTAAGCCACTTGAACTTTTGTTTATGGTTAGACTACAAGAGACCAATCTTAAATTCCAAATGCTACTAAAATGACTGATTCTGAAGTGTTAAAAAATTGTTTAATGTATATACTGAATGCTGTATAAACTAGTGAAAACATCATTTGGGACATAACAACATCCTTTATCCTGTACCGTACTAGAGTTCTTTTTCTGTAGTAAATATTAATACTTCATCATCCTTTTTGTTTGGTGTTTTCATAGGTAGGGGGGGTACTTGATAGGTTGGAAGGATTAGGCATAGACAAAAGAAACTGTAGTACTTCAGATATTAACATTACAAGGATAAAAATTGTATGATTTATAAAATAGAGTTCAACTGTTCCCCAAAACAATTTTTCTGTGAATACTTCCCTAAAGGGTAGCTCTCCTAAGACGAATTAAAGTCAGGGGTACACCTGCCCGCAGTCAAATTTGTCAGTCAGGTTTTGCAACTTCTAGTTGATTGTCTGAGCAAGCAGTTAGTTGCCTTGCATTGTTTGTCATACTAACAAACATCCGGTACTCGTTCTGGCAGAAGTGTTCGTAGTGATGATCCTTTACAACACAATCGGATTTGCTTACCAATTTCCATTGTTGACCTGTAATTTTCACAATGTTCATTATTTGCTAAAGCCCATCAATCTACTAGGAACAAGTGAGAAGTGGTGATGCAAGTGCTACTGAGTATTTTGAGCTTGGAGCAGTCATGCTACGGAGAAAATTTTATCCAGCTGCTATCAAATATCTGCAACAAGCAATTGACAAATGGGACACAGACGAGCAAGATATTGCACAGGTCAGTTATCCTCTACTGTTTGGTAGTATTTTGGAGTCTAGTCGACTACTCTATTTTCTTTTGAGTTATCACTATAAGCTGTAGAATCACCTTCTTATGGCACCTCAGAAGAACCAAATGCTCTGTGATAGCTAGATTATTTTCATGTTACTCATTTTAAAGAATAACCTAGGATTTCTTCAATAATTATACAGGCAGATACTGTTAGAAAAACACATGTGTGCTGATCAGACGAATGCATTAGCACAACAGTGTTATAGGAAGTACACTAAATAATTATTTATGACTCGGATGACATTTAATGTTGAAATCAGTGTATATCCTGACATTGTAACCAGGGTTGAATTTACCTTGTATTCTGCATTCCAAATTTTAAGACGTTTTAGGTTTTCTAAGGACTTAGCTTTTGCTATGCACTTAAATATACACTGTCTAAAACTCTAAATACATAGTAAAAGCAATGTTTCCAGGAAAAAACAAAACGCCTTATAATTTGGAATAGAGGGAGTATATAATTTGTGCTTCATGAATTCAAAATGGTAAAATCATGGCCAGGTAATCTCTCAGATCTCTTTCTCAAGATCCTGTTGCTTTCTTTGTCAGGTCTACAATGCCCTTGGGGTCAGCTACAAGCGAGACAACAAACTTGACAAGGCAATCCAGCAGTTTCAGAAGGCGGTGGAGATCCAGCCAGGCTATGTGACAGCTTGGAACAACCTGGGTGACGCATATGAGCAGAAGAAGGACCTGAAATTGGCCCTCAAGGCCTTTGAGGAAGTCCTACTCTTTGATCCCAACAACAAGGTTGCAAGGCCACGCGTGGATGACCTCAGGCCTCGTGTAAGCATGTACAAGGGTGTGCCTGTAAAATCCGAAAAGCGATAGTTATTCTTTTTTGGTGGTAAATCATGCATCTGTCTAGTCCCCAGAATAGCAGTTGTTTGTTTTTGAACGGTAGCATTTGTAACACATGATGAGATGTGTAGTAGCATTGGAAAGGTTCCTGAAAAAAGATGGATGTGTGCAATACGATTTATGATAGAGCAAAAAATTGGAGAATTTGTTGTAGGAGCCAATGTGCTTGTCTGCCGTGAGATTGATGGATGATGAAGACATCACTTCTACTGATACAACCACACCACCTTACCTTGGGACGACGGACGACGCAGCTAGGTTTGCAAGCGAGAGGGCGTCATGGCGGTGCTGCTGGTGCGGAGGATTGTAGCGAGGTGCTGTGCTTTCGATGGGATTTTGCAGCGGCGGCGAAATCGCCTTTCGGCGTGCAGGCCGAGAGGAAGAGCGACAGCGACGCTCTCTCGAGAGAGAGCGGAGAGGTCACCCCTCACCCGGCGCTTTTTCCCTTCCTAGGGCCCGAGACCGACGTACGGACGACACTAGGGCGGGCGGACTGAGCCCGGTCGGCCACGAGCCCACGACAGCCAGTTTCAAAAGGTCGCAAACATACAACTGAAACTCCATTTTCTCCCTCTTCTAAAACCCAAACCGATTCTAAGATTCGATTAACCAATTACTCCTTGCTGTAGTGCTACATGAGTACCACATAAAAGCTTGATCAAGGTCAAAATCGAACTGATTAGCAAGCTACTAACTCCCAAAGAAAGATACTCCGAAACTGAAAACTGAAGGATTCAGGTTCAGAATTAGCTGATTCCTGGGAACCTGAAAACAGCAACCTGCAACAGGTTCAGATTTCGGGCCACCGGTAGGCGAGGTTAGGCACAAATTTAGGTCTATGTACTTAAACAAAGTTTTATCTACTGAAGATAAACTCCACTTTTTATTCAAAGCCGAGCAGCATGCCAATACTCCAAGCAACAGTTCCAAACAACATCATGAAAACTGCATTATTTATAAACATGGTTTGGAATATAAACATGGTTTCATTTTTTATCCTGAAGGTATATAGGTACTCACTTGGATTAACCAAAGCATGATCATAAGATTTATAAATCATGCAACATAACGCAAATAAGTAACACTTCACACATAAGATGCACATGTATGAGATGAAAATGCTTATGCAACTGCGGGATGCAAGGTGCAAGCTCAATAGAGTGTTACAATAATGAACTGTGCAGGAGACCTCAAACCGCTCGTTAAACAAGCTAATATCTTTGAATGCATTAAGCAGCACTTACTGAATATAGTTCAAGTCTAAAACAACAACTTGAGTTTAGACTTAACCAAGAATTCTGACTGGGATGACTCTAACCTGACATGATAAATGCTCATCAATATTCATAGAACTTGATAAGTTGATAATATAATACCTAGTCCTTTCCTAGATGGAAAAACACATTAAGACCTCATCATCACACATTTCCACTGATATGGTCCAATAAGAGCTTTTTCGCCAACTATGGGCGACCACGATCCTTTCTTAAAAGGGTCCACAAGAGGTTTAAAGCATCGGTAGTATCCTTTCCAAACATGTCACATGCTGGGAAAAGATTTAAGTATTTAACAGCGATGCGGCTTTAGAGGCCTGCCAAATAGAACTAGCTAATGCACTAAAAGTAACTTAACAACTAACATAGCTGCAACCACCAGAAACTTCAGAAATCACTTCATTCTACTAGTGCACACCACCCACCAACCGCCAATCCAAAATCCCTTGGTACCAGTGCGGCAGAATGTGCCTGTGCCTTCATGACTTGTTCTTGGCCCAATCTGGCACCTTGCTCTGATAAGTGCAAACATAAATAGGAATGGGTCAGACAACATTGCTACATGTTGATATAGCAAGACAGTAAGATTTGTCTACATAAAAAACAACTGTGGAGAAATGTCATAGGGTTTTACCTTGAGTCATTTTTCTTATTCTCCACATACTTATAATGGAAAAAAAAGAAATAAAGAAAAACACATGAAAAGGAGAATCATCACTTGCATTATTTTCCAGTTCCAGGCATGTTTATGTGGTAGTGAACAGTCCTAAACACAAATTAAGAGTCAACTGCATGGATTCTGTTACTGGAATGTAGTCAGAGATGTCCTGCTAAACTAATGTATCTTTACATAAAGATACCTCAGCTGTTAACCATGATGTAAAATCAAAAATTAATCCAAATCATTAGTGAAGTACTAACTAATTTTATGAAATGCGAGCAATCAGTCAAAGTTTCGCATTCAATTTAGGTTGTTACGTGATGAATAGTAAAAGGGGCATGGTAATTGCAAAGATGACATTAGGCTAAACTTCTCAAAAATCATTGATTTATGTTCTACTTTGAAAATACTACTCCCTCTATTTCTTTTTGTTAGCCATTTTAGCTCTAAGCATGTATGTTTAAAGAAATTGATATATAACATGAAAAAAAAAACTATTAATTAGTCATGTTTGTGCATGCATGGAGAAAATACACCAGCTGCATGGAGGTCTCCATTTATAGCTTGCACCCTTTCAAACTCCCAATCCTCTCATGATGGCAATACGAAGCAAAGGGAAGAAGCTTTTGATGGCTAAAGCAAGTACAGTACAGAATCAGGGAGGAAATAGGAGGAAGAGGTGAATCAGACTTCAAAATGTGTGACCCCCTACAAAATGGGGAAACTTTTTTTTTTCTGTAATATATAGAAATGGAAGTAGTAAACTATGGCAAAATAGTGGAAAATCAGCTTGACAAACAAAACAATTATCAATTATACCATCTGTAAAACCAATGGGGAAAGTGGTGTTTATTATCTAGCCCCAATGTAGTGTTTATGATTAAAAAAAATTGAGTTCAGACCAAAATATGAGGATCATGATCTAAACTTCTAAACACATTTGACAACTGAAACATACAATATCTTATTTAGATGGAGACAAGTAATCTAAATATCTAGATCATTGCAAAAAGAAAAAGATGGAAGTACATAATAAACCTAAAACAAGAAAATCGTTGTACAGTTCAATAGGGACAAACCTTGTAGGATCAGTCATCATTATCATGCCCACCATTCAATGTAGGAAAGGTGGGAGGCCAAACCATCATGAAGGGTGAGATCCTTAACAGAGATTCATCTTCCGGTAGCTCATACACTTTCTCCATTGTCCTGCTTGAAATATGCAAGTAGAAGACATTCTCGTATATCCTCAGGAACACAAAATCAGCATTATCCCCAACCGCAGCCAGTCGAACATTAGCACCCTGAGAATACCAAGTAGGATCTGCATTGGGCCCAAACACCTGAGGCAAAGATATTGTATCCACTATCTCCCAATTGCCAGTGCTACTGTAGTCCAGAGTGTAGTGCCAGACAGAGATTTGAAACATCTTCACATGAACGAGACAGAATCCAGATCTAGAACCCTCTGCACGGGATAGAGCAATGTTTGCGGCAAACTCAACACACTCCACTCCGTTTGGGAGTTTAATAGAGAACAAGCTCATGGATTGGACATCTAATCCAAGAATGTACTGCTCCATGCACATCATGTAGATCTTGTCATTGGCCAGCAAAGCTAAGTGTTCACATATGGTCCACCGGTCATGCTCAGGCAGCTTTATCATGTCTGAATGTCGGTATCCACCCCAGGCTCCATCTTGAAAGTACATTAACCGGACCCTTGCTCGCCGCTCAATGCACAACACGGCCACGCTGACCAAAGAGATGGACATGTCGTCAACACCATCATCACGGAACATACAATTGCCAGCGTACATGTCAAGCTTGGCATCATCCATACATAGAGACTGGGATGGTGGAAGTGCCATGGCTCCTCTCCCAGGGTGCAACGGTTTGCACACTAGTGTTTGGTCATCAGGCTCCATGTAGAACATGAGGCGGCCATTGTGACAACAAGACACGTTTCTGGCACCGCTGCCCAGATCAAAATTTCCGCGGCGGATGACTGCAGCCAGCTTCGGGGGCTGTGGGAGCGGTATGAAGCCCAGCCTGGACCCAGGAAACCAAGGAGTTTCAGTCTCGAGGGTCCGCCTTTCGAGGTAGAACCCGAGGAGGCGGGGCGGGTGGAGCAGGCGGAAGCGGCGGAGGAATGCGGGGTCGGAGGCGTGCCTGAGCCAGCGCTTCGAGACGGCGGCGGCGCGGACGAGGCAGGTGGGGAAGTCGAGGCGGATGAGGATCTCGCGGAGGATGTCGTCGTTGCCCAGAACCGCGGAGACCAAGGCCGGCGATGCCGCTTGCGGCGGCGGCGGAAGCAGCTGGGGAGGCTCCGTGGTCCTCCCCGTCGAATCCATTGCCATCGCGATGTGGATGTGGCACTCGCCACTCGGTCACTCGGGTCGGGCAAGATGAGCGCAGGTTCAGGCGGATGTTTGGATCGAGCTGAGGGAAGAGACGAGAATGGGGAGAGCGAGGTACCAGTAGCGGAGCTTTAATGCGGTCTTCACTGTGAAGTGTGAAACCGTGGGCACTCTGACCAATCCTGTGTGCTCGGTCAACTGCCTGGTTCTGGTTCCCATCCACCAAAGGATCAAGCATACGAGTAATAATCACATGGCAAGCAGATACCGTAGCATGTTTAGGCAAAGATTGTCAACCTTTAGTGACATAAGCATTACTCTCACCTGAAGAATGAAAATGATTATCAATATTCACTTGTGAAATGTCGGTAAACATTGCTGAAAAATAGAATAATAATAATAATGCAGGAACGAAACTCGGGATCAGTTTTAAATCGTTCACTTCTTTTTATCTCGAGTTGAGAGACATCGCTCCATCTAGCCTCCTAAACATTGCTGTTCAGTGAAAGCTCCAGCAAATCCAACATGCCAGTCGACTAGGAGAAGACTATTGCCAGTCGACTAGGTGTCTTTTTGATGATTAAGTATCCCCGGATCTTGGAGGAGATGCTTTCACATAGACTGAGGATGGTTTGCCTGCTACTACGGAACAACTAGTTTTTTCATGAAACTTCAGCTTTGGCGAACTAAGGGCATCTCCAACAACTCTCTATAATTCAGTTGTATATCTTGTGTAATAGCAACTTGACATTTTATTTCCCAAGTGAAAAAAGGTCTCTCTCCAACAACTCCTTATTTCCACTTGGTAAATCCAACTACGCAACCATCTCCTGTCAAAAAAAAAAAAAACTACGCAACCATGGTATTCAGCCGGACCACTTTTGTAACATCCTCGATGTTAATTGCAACTAAAACTTGATTTAGAATTTTATTAAGGCCTAATCATCGAGCATCATGGCATTAATGCATTCTTGATTTAATATTGTCTTTGGTGCGATGCTTTGTTCTACTCTGAAGTGATGTTTGTTATTGCTTTTGATATCCTAGAGGTGTGTCGACTCGATCAAACTCGATTTCGTTTCAAAAACCTGTTTCCGACAAACTCCGTTTTACCCCCTTTTTTCTAATTCAAAATCTACAAAGAATTTGGGGTTGGTTCAAAAAGCAACATTGTGGGTCTTGTTGAGAGCTTCAATGTTGGTGAACAAAGTTTTTCAAGTTTTCAAAAAGATTTTCAAATAAATTTGAAAAATACGGTTTTCCGACAGTTGTTCCCCTTTGAATTTTAAATCATAATTCAAAAACTATGCATATTTTGGAAAAACTCTTTTTGGAGAAAATGTGCAGTTTGAAAAGTTGAGTATTCCATAGTTTTGGAGTTTTTCAAGTTCTTTAGAAAAATCAAAAGTAATTTCATATATTTTATTCTAGGGTTTTTGTCCCCTTTTCAAATTTGGTTTCAAATTCAAATTTCTGTTCAGAATTTGAAAATGATCCTTTTGAGAAAGTTGTAGATCTTGAAAAGTTAGGCTAGGGTTGTTTTTGGAATTTTTCGAGCTCAGTTAAATAATTTGGAGTAATTGGTAATTTTGTCAGTTGTATTCAAGAATCCCTGTAGCGCTGACGTCATCACCTCCCTCCTTCCTCTCTGTTCACCGGCGCCGCCGTGTCCCGCGCCCATGCCGGCTTGCCGCCGTCCTCGCCAGCTTGCGCCCGCGCTAGAGGCTTCCTCGTCACGTGTCGCCCTGCCGTTCCACACTGCTCGATCGTCCTTATCCTGCCCGAAGTGGACGCCGCCTCCATCTTTTCCCCCTCTGCTCGCCATCGTCATCGTCTTCCTCATGCCGGCGAAATTCACCGTCACCGTGCCATCTCCGCCCACTTGCTCTTGGCCATGGCTCCGCCTCATCCCCGCGAACTCGCTGAGCTATCTCATGCCTCACCTTGCTGCCGGAATCGTCCGGGCCGGCTGTCTTGCCGGTTGTCCTTTTCTGCTCGTCGCCGTCGTGTCTTTGCATCGCCGCCGCAACCTCACCGCCGTGGAGCTTGTCCCTCTACCTAGTCCCGGTCGTCATGTTCGTGCGCATCGGAGCCGTGGTAAGCCCCTGTTTCTACCGTGCCCTCAGTTTGGTCGAAGCCGTGCCATGGCCGCCGGAACGTCTCTGCCGACGAACTCTGCTCGTGCCGCTCCGCCGTGCGAGTGCCACATTCGTGTTAGAAGCCGAGTCCCGATTAGCAGTCGCCGCGTCCGCTACGTTTCAGAGGCGCGTGTGCTTGCCTCCGCGTCGCCGGAGATGCCTCCGTTGGTCGCGTCCGCCGAGCCGTAGCGCCGCCGTGCCGCTCTGCTCGCGGCCAACTCTGCGCCGCCGCGTCCGCCGTCGCGTTTGGGATTCCAGCGAGTGCGCCGTGTCGCGTAGAGGATGTAGAGCCCCGCCGCGTCGCCCGCGAGCTCGCCGTCGGCAAGAGCGCAGCCGGCTTCGCCGTCGTTCTGCTCTGCAGTTGCGTGAGGGCATATGTTTGTAAATTTAAGGAAACTCAGGGGTCTAGATGCAAAATCCGAGGCTCAGTTGAATAAGGTTGAATAGTGCTTGGACTAGTTTGTAATTTTATAAAAGTTCAGGGCCTTTTTGCAAAAAACCGCCAGGCCGGTGGACCGGATTCGGCCCAGTTCGCCCTTTTCTTTTTATTTAGATTTTATTCTTTTTTTTGTTTCGGTGAATAGTAATGTCTTTTGTTATTTTCATATAGAATTATTGATAGCTCCAAAAATTATGAAAATTTTTGTGTATGCTCTCTGTTATGTGCTTGATTTTATAAAAATATTAGATGCCTATTTTGATTATATTTTATATGTCTTAAAATTTTCCCTTTTAATGGAAAAATGCTCCTTCTTTTATTTTTAGTTATTTATTTATTGTTCCAAAAATCTTGAAAATTATTTTGTAGCCTTCTTAGGGCATGAGAAGGTTAAGTTTAATTTTTGAGATTTATTTGACAACTTTTTATTTTATCTTTATTTTAAGTTTAGTTTTTAATAGATCTTTAATTGCTTATTTAGTCCTTAATGACTTTGTGCACCTTGATGACTTGTATGAATTATCTTGATCTGTGGTTTATCTTAATGCAATGCATCATGCCATGAGCTCATCGTTCTAAAGCACGCATCATTAATTACGTGTAGATGATACGAGTGAGTTGGATCGTGTTGATCAAAGTTGGAGATGTGTCATCCGACATTGGTATTCGAGAAGATCATCCACCAATGATGTCGAGTCATCTTTCTTGATATTGGTGTTATCCATCCATGATGTTGGTGCCAACTCCGACAACGGAAACTAACTTCACCGCAACTCGTGCAAGCCCCTAGGAGCATGCAACCCATTTCTATTTCGCAAAATATTTTACACTTTAAGTCTAGTGTATTGTGCATTAGGTAATAGGAGCTGATTGAAACTTGTTGCCGCATAACATCCTTGATCTACTTTATATCATGATATCCCACTAGTATGTGTAGGTCGATTTCTTATGCTTAGCCATGCTTAGACTTCGGTAGAAGTTGTAGGTCACATGTTAATCTTTGATCATAATTTACCATTGTATCTTGCTTCTCTAGACCTAAAGATGGGTCACGAGGGCATAAGAATATGGTTATATTAAATTGAGACCGGTCGGGTAACTTGCATCGGGAATGGAGTCTTGATGTAGTGTTTCCGACTTGTCGATTAAGGACCGGCCGTTGTTTGGCCGGTTTGGACAAGACTTTGCAACTACTCACATATCTACGGAAAAGCTTTACCCTAGGATAATCTAAGGACTAGTACGGTGAGCCCGCGCACTGGGAGTGGCGAGATGGCGGGAGTAGCGGGTATCCTCGGGGGACAAGGTCTCGGGTTCGAGGAGGACCGTACTCTCGGGTGGCGCGGAAGCTGAGCCTAGTTCTAGAATGTCCGACGGTATTGTTGATATAATTGTGGGTTAGAGTCCCACTTATATCGTGTGTTTAGGGATCCTCAGCTGAGTAAATCGGTTCGAATCGTCGTGCTCCTCGGTTATGGAGACTTGATCCTCCGACCATACATCGTAGCAATCAAGTGAAATATGAAAGAATTGGTTCTTGGTGACTCTTGGTTTCAAGAAGGAAGCAGCTGAAAAAATAATTTCAAGTGTAATACTTAATATGATTTTGGAAATAGAACAGGTGCTAATCTAGCTTTAGCATGTTGAATTAAACGATGCTTTTATCTGTTTAAAACATTGAAAGTAAGGTTTCAAGATTAGTAATGCTTTTCCGCAAAACTTCCCTTTTCTAGCTCAACTACTCAAAAGCCGGCATATCCTTGAGAGTCTTTTCTTTTAGTCGGGTAAGTCTTGCGGAGTACCTTCATGTACTCGGGGTTTGTTCTACCCCTGTTGCGAGTCTTGACAGTTGCTCCTAACCATGTTGTGTCGTTGGGCTCGACATGATTTGGTTGCCTCTCGCAACTTAGGTGTCCTATCTAAGTTGACTTATTCATATTTTGTAAACTTTTTAATGTTATCATTCTTCCGCACTCTGATATATATATTTTTGTAACAAATGTTGTAATGTTGTGGTTACTCCATTGTTGATCCCGGGTATGAGTGTAAAAAGTGGTTCAATCGGTGTTCGTTAAGAACATCGACGGGGCTTCATAAGTCGTGTGGAACACATGCATAGTAATCGAGGTGCGTTAAGACGAGGATTGGTGCATGTGGGCCACATTACTTAGGAGGTTACGCACGTTGGTATCGAGCTCATACTTTGGATCGGCTACAACATTACATTTGAAAACTTCAAAATGATTTTACTATATAAAAGTTTTTGAAGTTAACAAATTAAAAATGGATCCTTATCTATTTTCTTTCTATTTGAAAGACTTTGAGAAGTTTCTCGGTACTTCTTCAAATGGTCAACATGGAAGTCAACTTCCTCAACCAAAGCTTCATTTGGAGTGTCTTTAAACGGTTCGTCTAACAAGCCCTCTAATTCACTAACTTGGTGAAGTTGAAATTTTCTAACATTGTGAGGACGTATAGGACGAGCGTATCATATGAAAATCTTTTGGAAGTTAAAAGACCCCCTTAAGGTTGGAATGGTTATATTCCTTTATGATTGTTCTATTGTTAAATCTCGTCATGTATCGGGATTGTTTATCAATTGAATCTTTTATTTCATAAATTTTTGATCTTTGGGAATTTGTGGAATATACCTTAATATACATCATTATCTTAAAGAAGAAACCTGGTACGAATTCTTGATTCTTTTTATAAGTATGTGTCCTGCCTTGATTTCTTTCAACTCCGACACATACTATCTCCTTGATGTCGTTTGACGACGTATATCTTGCCTTCATGTCACTATAATTGTGTTCTCTAAGGTACCATGATCTATGACCGGGAAATAGTGACGAAACCTGGGGTCTCCTGTGGTTTGCGACCATAAGGAAATACCGCTGGGCGTTCGCTAATGTCGGGGTCTATGATCATGAAACCTTATAGTTCACAATTAGTGTGTTCACATTCTTTGAACATGCTAATCTCTTGACCTTCATATCCGACAAATGTTTGTCGAAAGTCATTATGATGTGTTCTATGGTGGTGCTTACAATTCCCTCCTTATGTTTGAAGGACAGTTATATCCTTTATAATTGTTCCATTCTTGAATCTCGTCTTATACCGGGTTTTTGTCACTGTTAATAATCCCGTACTCCATAAGTTTCGATCCTTGGGAATTTGTGGAATATGCTACGAAGTACACTATTACCTTAAAAACCGAAACTAGTGTGAATCCTTAATTCTTTTCTTCGAGTATGTGTCATACTTTGATTTCTTACAACTCGACTGTGCTATCTCCTTGATGTCGTTTGACGACATATATCTCACTTGTATATCGCTATGGATATGTCTTCTAAGGTATCATGACTTATGACTTGGAAACATCGCCGAACCCGAGTGTTCGTCGTTATCCGGTCAATGATCATGCTCCTCTTGGGTGCGATCCTTGTTTGCACATTCTAATTTCTTGACCTTGATATCCGACTTTGTTGGCCAAGAGTCATATTGATTGTATTCTGTAGTGGTGTCTCGGACCGTAACTATGGTGCCGTGTCAACTGGAATCTCCGTGATTCGCGACCACTTGAGTTTTTGCCAAGTCGTGCCTTGGTATCATAGTCGGTGCTCCCGAACCATTATGGTTCACACTTAATGTGCTATCGATCATTCGACACTCCATAGGGATTCAAAGTTGTTCTTTGA
This sequence comes from Themeda triandra, assembly GCA_018135685.1. Taxonomy (NCBI): domain Eukaryota; kingdom Viridiplantae; phylum Streptophyta; class Magnoliopsida; order Poales; family Poaceae; genus Themeda; species Themeda triandra. The sequence goes on from JAENPR010000210.1 coordinate 487,773, forward strand.
ATCCTAAAGAAACCTTGTGGTTGTGACCGACTTGATCTCGTTCTTGTATCAATGTTTCAAAATGTGGGTTCTTGTTGTTGTGCCCTATAGTGGTGCCGTGTTCCGTAACTCGGGTGCCACGACGGGACCTAGGGTCTCTTGTGTGACCGGGCACACAAGTTGCCGCAGAGTGGGTGCGCGCGGTATCAATGTTTGTGGGCATGAGCCATTATAGTCTCATGACAATGTATCCTACTCTTCGAACTTATCTTAGGAATTACTTCTTGAAACTCCCTTGAAACTCTAAATACCTTGTCGTTGTAACCACTTTCATCTCATGGTTGTAACTCTCGAATCGAACCTTGATGATCTATGAACTTTCGTCAAGTTGATTTGCTTGACACATTTCCTTTTCCATTACTTACCCCACGGGATTTTGTTGCTCCAAAATCTCGGGGACGAGATTTCTTTAAGGGGGAAAGGTTGTAACATCCTCGATGTTAATTGCAACTAAAACTTGATTTAGAATTTTATTAAGGCCTAATCATCGAGCATCATGGCATTAATGCATTCTTGATTTAATATTGTCTTTGGTGCGATGCTTTGTTCTACTCCTGAAGTGATGTTTGTTATTGATTTTGATATCCTAGAGGTGTGTCGACTCGATCAAACTCGATTTCATTTCAAAAACCCTGTTTCCGACAAACTCCGTTTTACCCCCTTTTTTCTAATTCAAAATCTACAAAGAATTTGGGGTTGGTTCAAAAAGCAACATTGTGGGTCTTGTTGAGAGCTTCAATGTTGGTGAACAAAGTTTTTCAAGTTTTCAAAAAGATTTTCAAATAAATTTGAAAAATACGGTTTTCGACGAGTTGTTCCCCTTTGAATTTCAAATCATAATTCAAAAACTATACATATTTTGGAAAAACTCTTTTTGGAGAAAATGTGCAATTTGAAAAGTTGAGTATTCCATAGTTTTGGAGTTTTTCAAGTTCTTTAGAAAAATCAAAAGTAATTTCATATATTTTATTCTAGGGTTTTTGTCCCCTTTTCAAATTTGGTTTCAAATTCAAATTTCTGTTCAGAATTTGAAAATGATCCTTTTGAGAAAGTTGTAGATCTTGAAAAGTTAGGCTAGGGTTGTTTTTGGAATTTTTCGAGCTCAGTTAAATAATTTGGAGTAATTGGTAATTTTGTCGGTTGTATTCAAGAATCCCCGTAGCACCGCGTCATCACCTCCCTCCTTCCTCTCTGTTCACCGGCGCCGCCGTGTCCCGCGCCCATGCCGGCTTGCCGCCGTCCTCGCCAGCTTGCGCCCGCGCTAGAGGCTTCCTCGTCACGTGTCACCCTGCCGTTCCACACTGCTCGATCGTCCTTATCCTGCCCGAAGTGGACGCCGCCTCCATCTTTTCCCCCTCTGCTCGCCATCGTCATCGTCTTCCTCATGCCGGCGAAATTCACCGTCACCGTGCCATTGTTGACGGTTGTTAATGATCAATTTTATATGTCAATCAGAGAGAGAAAGAGGGGTATAATCTGTTCACCACCATAGACTTAGGGTTTAAACTGACAGATTCCACAAGTTTTGGTGAATATGTGTTTTCGCAGGGGATTATCAGGAAAACATCCAAGGAGGCCCACATGTCATGATTACATAGAGAGAAAGACCGAACGGGTAAAATTGTATATTCTAGAAGACTCCAGAAGGCGAACCCTGGAAGCGGGGACCCACCTGGCAGAGTGGTGGGTCGGCCGACTCCTAGGGTGGGTCGGCCGACTGGCCACCTCCACCAATCAGGTGGAGGCTCGCGGATCCTGCCTCCACCGACCTTGAGGAGCAATAATTATCGTCCGTTTAAGTCGGTTTGATCCGATGGCTGTGGTGCGTCCTAGGGGGCTATATATTCAGAGCCCCTGGCCCCTGGCTCAGAGCGAATTCATTCAAGAATTCATTATTCAGAGGTAGCCATCAGCAAAGCTAGGGTTTAGAGAGAGATCTCCACCAGAGAATTAGAATAGATACTCTAGATCTTCAAGTTCTACATAGGTTTAGACTAGATAGAGGAAGAATCGGGCGCCTGTGCTCGGAATTCCGGATCTTCATCATCAGAATTGGTATTATCTTGTATCTATTCTTGTGACTTTATTCTAAATATCATTATGTTTCTATTTATTATGTTCCTAGTTTATTCTAGTTCTACATTTGATATGGTTATGATTGGTAATAAGTTTATGTATATGTTTGCAAAGCGCTTAGCTCTCTTCCCGGAGGGGGTTAGGTGGTAGATTTCATGTGAGCATGGTGCTTAGATGCCGTTTACCTGCAAATGCACCCTATTGGCCGGGTCGTGTGGTAGATCGCGGAAGTGACAGTTCCGTTGAGTCCTCTGTATTCCATCCCCCGTTGGTAGGTCTAGCAGAACCAAAGTTGCGTAGTAAGTCCTGCTATGTCTTGGCTTGTTATAGCAATGATCCTTATACATAGATGAAGAGTCTTTTGTGCTATATATGATAGTGTAGAGTTGGAGTAGATGAATGACTTAGTAGATTAGAACCTACATAGGATTTATATTTCTTGCACTAATCAGATGTCAACCTACCTTTGTGAGTAGTCTATATCTAATCTCTCGTGTGATTTATACCCCGAGCTTATTACTTTATATTCCCTTATTTATCATGGTTTACCCCTCGCCAAAGTATGTGATTTGTGTAATCAATCACTCATAAGTAGTCGTGTTTAGCAAGTTCATCTCATTGTTTAAGTCCGTAGTTCTTTCCTTTGAGCTAAATATAAATAACGATACCTGGAATACTTCCTGGTAAAATGCTACGATGGTGTATTATCTGTTCGCTTGCGGATCCCATATTTTCTTGATTAGAGGAGCAGTTTCTATACCAACACTTCTGGCGCCATGTTAGGGATGACAACTTAGCGTGAGTGGTGTTAGAGGTGTCAACAAGCATTTTTGGCGCCGTTCGGGAACGGAATAAACTTTTAGAGAAAAATTGCTTAAGCGAGATACTTAGAAAATGAGTGATTGTCACTAGTCACCTCTACTTTGGCGGAGTTCACCCCCGTTGTTTTTCTTTGTCTATATTTTACACGGGGTATTAGCGGGATTGAATCGATTCATTCAAAACTCTCGATCATCGAGTCGGTTCAATCAAGAAGGAAGCTCGTCACCAATCAAGATGGCCGAGAAGACCTTACTTCGGAGTTCTCTGCTCCAACAATAGAGAACATCCGCACCGGTCCAAAGCAATACACAATAATATGGAGTTTGAGCTCAAGCCAAGTCTCATCAACATGGTGCAAGCTATCCAATTCGGTGGAAAGGTACATGAAGATGCAAGTACACATCTACGAGGACTTCATGGAGATTGGAAACACCATCGCCATAGATGGAGTTAAAGAAGACCTCATACTTCTTCGCCTCTTTCCATTCTCACTAGTGGGAAGAGCGAAGCGTGGTTCTATGCAAATAAAGAAGATATCAATACATGGGCGAAGTGTTCCAAGGCCTTTCTAGCAAAATTCTTCCCAATAGGCAAGACCAATGCCTTAAGAGGAAAGATTACCAACTTCCAACTTGCGAGAAGACGGAGACCATGTCGGAAGCATGGGAGCGTTTGCAAGGATATATCCAAGATTGTCCTCATCATGGAATGGAAGAATGGTTACTCATGCAAGGTTTCTATCACGGATTAACTCCAAAGACGCGTGAGCACCTAGATGCAACCGCCGAAGGATCATTCTTATCACTCACTCTTGGGAGAGCTAAAAGACTTATGGAGAAGATAGCGAGATAATCAAAGCTTTGGTCCCAAGACAACATTCAAGATTGTCACCAGAGTGAAGAAGCAATAGAAGAAGTGAATGCATTATCAACCAAGATGGATACCTTACTCCATTGGCTTGACCAGAGGGCCAAGTACAAGGAAGATCAAAGAGCAATTGAAACAACATATAAGCAGAATTCAAGTCCCATCGTGAGAAAGGTTCCACATTGGGTGCAACCACCCATTAATCAAGGTACACAATCAGGTAATTATGCAAAGCAACCTACTTTGAGAGAGTTGGTTCTACAATAGTCCAAGATCAACTCATCTATGGAGGATAGGCTTCTTGCTAATGACAAAATCTTGGAAAATTTAAGCATTAAAATGGATAGTTTCTCCTCCGCCATTAATGATCAATTAGAGTTCAATAAAAAGATAGAAGAAAAGTTTGCAAAATTGGCCATTGCTTTGCACGTTGCCACTAACCCCGGAGCAGGTGAGATCTATTACTACAAGAAGAGGGAGTTCCACCGAGAGATCCTCCCTATCCAAAAGGAGCAAAAAGGCCAACCATGCTACCACCAAAGTGGCGAAGAAGAAGACTTCCAACCCGAGCTAGAAGTATTACCACAAGAATCGCACGAAACCAAGTACAAGATCGGGAAGCAAGACAACAATTTCGAGATACAAACTACCTACCATTCCCTAGGAGGAAGAGAGGACCACAAATGCATGATGAGGAGTTTGGTAAGTTTGTAGAGGTAATTCAAAAGTTATATGTCAATATACCTCTCGCGGATGCCATACGGGTCCCCACTTATGCCAAGTACATAAGAGATATTCTTAACAAGAAAAGACCACTTCCATCCAATGAAGTGATCAAGCTAACCGAAGAATGTAGTGCGGCCATCCTCAACCAACTACCAGAAAAGAAGAAAGATCCAGGATGTCCCACTATCGATCGCACAATTGGAGATCAACATTTCAATAACGCACTCGTGATCTTGGAGCAAGTGTCGGTGTGATGCCCGCAAGAGTCTACTACAAGCTCAACCACACCGCACTTGAGCCAACATCAATGTGTCTACAACTAGCCGACCAATCGGTCCGTTATCCGTTGGGCATTCTTGAAAACATTCCAAGTCAAGATAAGAGAATTCTTCGTGCCGGTAGACTTTGTAGTACTTGGATATGCATCCGACTCAAAGGTATCACTCATCCTTGGAAGACCTTTCTTAAGCACCGCCAATGCACACATTGATGTCGGGAAGGGAGAAATCAAGTTCACTATAAATGGGCAAGAAGAGCAATTCGCATTCAAGTCGAAACAAGAGCTCAACAAATCCGCGAAGATAGTAGAAGAAGATCGAGACAAGTACAACCACCGAGAGACGAGAGGATGCATCTCCGGGATCATCAGCGGAATAAATATTTTGGAAGGTCCAATTCGGAGGACTTTAAAAATCGAATCCTCGCCGGAAGGTAACTCGGTATTTATCCGCGTTTTAAATTGCATCTCTTATAATTTTCTTAGACATATTTATTTCCAGCATTGCATTTTAAAAATTCTTAGCCCCACATAAATAATTTTACGGTGTGTGACAACCCGTCAAAAATATTTTATCGTGGTGGCACAAAAATCTATCATTTTATGCATTTAAATTAGTTTACCTTCATTTAAATTTCTGCATTATTTATAATTTTTATCATGGCATTTAGTGCTTGGTGGGTCCCTCACCATGGGTCCCACATGTCATAGACTACACCTCACATACATCAAATCACATAATTTCATCCACTTCCACTCACCTCCACTATCCTCTCTTTTCCACCGCCAAAACCACTTAACCGACCAAAATTTCGGATGGAGGAAAGATCACGCAATAGCATGTGAAGTGGCGGCCACATTGGCCAACTGGTGGGGCGGCCGACCCCACCATTGGGTCGGCCGACTCCCCCTTCCTCCTCTATAAATAGGCCTCCTCCCATGGCTTCCTTACACCACCCACACTCCAGAATTTTAGCCAAACCTTCTGCTCTCGACTTCTTGTTTCCTGGAGAAAGTTAGAGAGAAGAGAAGAAGAGTAGGAAGAGAGAAGAAGTGAGAGAGTGAGCAAGAGTTTAGTAGCAAGTGAAGGGAAGGGATAGTGCTGAGTAGATCATCACAAAATTAGTGGAGATGCTGTCCAAATAGGATAAAGAAAATCTAAAATCAAGGGGAGGTTGTCAAAATCAAGACACGAAGTTTAAACTTTTTGTCATGAAGAACGACTAACCCCTGGACCGCTGACTCTGGACGGCTAACCACTAACCTTGTGCTAATCCTTCTCTCCACTAGTGTTTGTTTTTGTTGAGATACTTGCAGGATGAAGGGCGTTTTGCAGGGAATCTCGGGAACCTTCAGGAAAATCAGGACAAGAAGTACATCCCGCCAGAACTCGGTGGTTGGTTCCGACATGAGTGTCGACCCACCACCAGAAGCACCAGAAGTACCTCCAGAAGCACCTGCAGCAGCACCTGTAGCACCACCAGCATCTCCGAGAGTCCTCATGAGAACATCTGACCTCGCCCTGAGAACTGCCCAGGAGAAGGATGTATACAAGAAGCTCAAGAACAAGCGTTTCATCCACACGCCGGTCATCGATCCGACACTTCGCTAGCGCGGGTATGGCTCAAGAATTCGACACAATTTTTCCACTAGTTGGTTGGACTTCCTTTGCAAACCTCACCGAGAAAGGGATTAGGCTCTTGACCATAGAATTCCTTAGCACCCTTCGATACACGGACAATGGAGTTTATTTTAGAATGTTTGCTCTGGAATATTTGTCTCTTGGAGAAACCTTAGTGACCTCCTAGGTTTCCCTCAAGATGCCCTCATAGATTTAAATGCGGCACTAGGTGATTTTGATGCACATAGGTTTTGGAGCAAAGCATTTCTAGAGCACCGTACCACTTAGCACACCGCACCGCAGCCATAGAGCATCCTACGCTTAGATTTTTGCACCGTTGGATAGGAGCCACCTTTTTCCCACGATTTGATGAAAGCAAGATCGAGTAGCCGACTTGCGGTTGCTATACGCGTTTGTCAAGCAACGAAAAGTGTCTCATGTCCATCTCCTAGTGAACCATTGGATGAGTGTCCCTGGTTACAAAGTAGGAAGTGTGGCCATTTGCTCGCTTATCACTCACATTGCCACAAGCTTGAAGTTATTAGAGGGAGCTACTTTTGAGTACATTGAACATCATAGAGAATTTTATGACCTCTATACTTTTGGCCAAGGTCACTTGCGAAAAAAGTGAATGATGTTTATTATGCAAAATATGGTGATCTTTGCGATCGGTTACCTAACCCGGAACTAGCTTTGTATCATGTGCAAAACTATCATGTTGAGTTGCGAGCGGAACCGGTGAATGAGAGAGCACCTCGAAGAGTTCGCTCGAGAGGGTGACAGGAAATCGTGAACCGGTTTGGCGTGGTGCCGAAACCGCCCGAGAAGAACCAAGCACATGCCGGTTTCAATGAGTGGAATGTACCTCAAAGCACCACTCACTAAACTCATGGGTGTACCCACCACAAAGCCAACCACATCAACCATTCTATGGTTACTACCCACCATACAACATCCCGGGAACATCGAGCCGGGACCATCCGAGCCGGGACCCTCACGGCCACCAAGATACTCTTATGACCCCTTTGGTACCACCGATGAAGAAGAAGAACCCCACCAAGACTTTGAGCCACGTCGCCACTCCGATGCCACCGGTTTCATTTTCACCCAGCGGACACTATGATGAACAAGTAGCCTTCCCACAACACCACTTTTGCCACTCGAATCGCCATGATCGAGGTGGAATGACCAGTTCCGGTGGAACGAGAACACCACCCGCACACTTGGGCACCATTCAAGAGAGCCAGGAAGAAGCCGCTTCCATGCTGCATGGCTTGGTGGACCTGTTGCACATCCACTATCCACCACCACCGCCGCAAGGCTAGCTTGGGGGAGGGCCCCCATTATCAAGATAAGTATTTCTTTCCTTTTCGTTCAGTTTGTTTGTTTTCAGTTTGTTTTATGTATCTAAAAAAAAATCAGAAAAAAAACTAGAAAACCCAATAAAAATTTTGCTTGCTAAGTTTGTCTAGTTTACTTTCTTTAAGTGTGCTTGTTTACATTTCAAAGTTTGCCTTAAGATGAAAACCAAATAAAAAGAGTGTGTAAGTTTGCTTTCAATTTAAGTTTGCTATAAATAAAAAAAATGTGTAGACTTGAGGATTGCATGATGGAAATGATGAATAGTTGCTCTGCTCTAATTCTTTGCAAGTACCTAGCTTTAAATTTGAGTTCTCCCAAGATTTGGATACACTGTTTGACAAGTGGATTTACTCTATATCTGAAATCTGTGGGAGCATATGCTTAAACTAAGTCTAGGTAGTTGACGGACATGATATAGTCTCGATTTGCTTGTTCATTGTGTTCCAAAATGCCACTAAATTCGGAGATTTGTTTGTGAAAATTATAAATGTTTCATGATGAGTTCCTTATATGACAGAGTTAAAATTCCTACCTGACCAAACTTGATCATTAGAATAGGAAGCCTCCTCATTTGTTTAGGGCTCGTCTTTGTCCGGCCGTGTTGTATCCTTATGAACTCATCATACGGCTAAATCCCGGTTTCACACACTCACATGCACCCCCGCTACTTCTACCCCGGAAGTACGCACCACAAAGAGCCTATTATTATCCATTGAAATTGTTCTACTCTTACACTGAGAGTGAACACCCAAAAATATTCCCCTATTCATTTTTGCTAGCCATTTATCCAAGATCAATGCTCCAAGTATCATTTGTTATCTCCGATGTGAAGTTGTCAAGATTGAGAAGTGTTCCATTCAAGAAGTATTTTATTCCTTTTTGGGCTGCAAGAATTGTATAAAAAAAAGAGAAAAGAAAAAGAAAGGAAAATTTATGAGCCCAGCCTTTGTCAAGTTTCCAAGTTCAAGTTCCAAGAAGATTCAAGTGTTGAAATAGTTCCAAGTTTCATCCAAATAAAGGAGCATTGATAATTCCTTTGTGCACCCCTTCTCCTCCCACAAATATTTCTCTCTATTTTATATATATCATCCACATATAAAACCACACATGCACACACCGATTGGTTGTATGTTGAGTTCCTTCGGATCCATGGTTCGATCATGCCAATGCATTAGTTCTTCACACCTATGAGCTCCATATAAACCTTTATTAGAGTAGGGTGAGAGAGAGAGAGTGAAGGCTCATCTATAAATGCCTTGAACCACAAATACTACATATTCTGAGAGTAAGAGAGAAGGCATATCTCCTTTCAATGCCTTAGAGAGGATCCAAAAATACCACATATTGAGAGACTTGAAAGGGTTGTATTAAGGAACTCGAGTTTTATTGAAAATCTTGTAAAAACTCTGCAGAGGTGGAACAACGAGCATGAGACAACGGTGCTTGACTTAATTGTTCTATCTTTCAACTACTCAAGACCCAAGTGCGGGTAAAAGCCCCATGGTTGAAAGAAACATGAGTAAGTTTGGGAGTTATGATAGTTCACTCTAGTCGGGGATGAATTCTTGTTTAGAGCATGTGTGTTTGTTAAGCATGAAAGCATTGCGGCAACTCCCGATCCATCTTTCGTAGCTATTTGCTCGGGGACGAGCAAAGGGCAAGCTTGGGGGAGTTTGTTGACGGTTGTTAATGATCAATTTTATATGTCAATCGAGAGAGAAAGAGGGGTATAATCTGTTCACCACCATAGACTTAGGGTTTAAACCGACAGATTCTACAAGTTTTGGTGAATATGTGTTTTCGCGGGGATTATCGGGAAAACATCCAAGGAGGCCCACATGTCATGATTACATAGAGAGAAAGACCGAACGGGTAAAATTGTATATTCTAGAAGACTCCGGAAGGCGAACCACAGAAGCGGGGACCCACTGGCGAGTGGTGGGTCGGCCGGCTCCCGGGGTGGGTCGGCCGACCGGCCACCTCCACCAATCAGGTGGAGGCTCGCGGATCCCGCCTCCACCGACCTTGAGGAGCAATAATTATCGTCCGTTTAAGTCGGTTTGATCCGATGGCGTGGTGCGTCCTAGGGGGCTATATATTGAGCCCCGGGCCCCCGGCTCGAGCGAATTCATTCAAGAATTCATTATTCGGAGGTAGCCATCGGCAAAGCTAGGGTTTAGAGAGAGATCTCCACCGAGAATTAGAATAGATACTCTAGATCTTCAAGTTCTACATAGGTTTAGACTAGATAGAGGAAGAATCGGGCGCTGTGCTCGGAATTCGGATCTTCATCATCGAATTGGTATTATCTTGTATCTATTCTTGTGACTTTATTCTAAATATCATTATGTTTCTATTTATTATGTTCCTAGTTTATTCTAGTTCTACATTTGATATGGTTATGATTGGTAATAAGTTTATGTATATGTTTGCAAAGCGCTTAGCTCTCTTTCCGGGGGGTTAGGTGGTAGATTTCATGTGAGCATGGTGCTTAGATGCCGTTTACCGCAAATGCACCCTATTGGCCGGTCGTGTGGTAGATCGCGGAAGTGACAGTTCCGTTGAGTCCTCTCGTATTCCATCCCCGTTGGTAGGTCTAGAGAACCAAAGTTGCGTAGTAAGTCCCGCTATGTCTTGGCTTGTTATAGCAATGATCCTTATACATAGATGAAGAGTCTTTTGTGCTATATATGATAGTGTAGAGTTGGAGTAGATGAATGACTTAGTAGATTAGAACCTACATAGGATTTATATTTCTTGCACTAATCGAGATGTCAACCTACCTTTGTGAGTAGTCTATATCTAATCTCTCGTGTGATTTATACCCGAGCTTATTACTTTATATTCCCTTATTTATCATGGTTTACCCTCTCGCCAAAGTATGTGATTTGTGTAATCAATCACTCATAAGTAGTCGTGTTTAGCAAGTTCATCTCATTGTTTAAGTCCGTAGTTCTTTCCTTTGAGCTAAATATAAATAACGATACCGGAATACTTCCTGGTAAAATGCTACGATGGTGTATTATCCGTTCGCTTGCGGATCCCATATTTTCTTGATTAGAGGAGCAGTTTCTATACCAACACTTCTGGCGCCATGTTAGGGATGACAACTTAGCGTGAGTGGTGTTAGAGGTGTCAACAGCCATCTCCGCCCACTTGCTCTTGGCCATGGCTCCGCCTCATCCCCGCGAACTCGCTGAGCTATCTCATGCCTCACCTTGCTGCCGGAATCGTCCGAGCCGGTTGTCCTTTTCTGCTCGTCGCCGTCGTGTCTTTGCATCGCCGCCGCAACCTCACCGCCGTGGAGCTTGTCCCTCTACCTAGTCCCGGTCGTCATGTTCGTGCGCATCGGAGCCGTGGTAAGCCCCTGCTTCTACCGTGCCCTCAGTTTGGTCGAAGCCGTGCCAAGGCCGCCGGAACGTCTCTGCCGACGAACTCTGCTCGTGCCGCTCCGCCGTGCGCGTGCCTGTTCGTGTTAGAAGCCGAGTCCGGCCCGATTAGCAGGTCAGCCGCGTCCGCTACGTTTCGTAGGCGCGTGTGCTTGCCTCCGCGTCGCCGGAGATGCCTCCGTTGGTCGCGTCCGCCGAGCCATAGCGCCGCCGTGCCGCTCTGCTCGCGGCCAATTGTACACCGCCACATCCGCCGTCGCATTTAGGGTTCCAGCGAGTGCGCCGTGTCGCGTAGATGATGTAGAACCAGCCGCGTCGCCCGCGACCTCGCCGTCGGCAAGAGCGCAGCCGGCTTCGCCGTCGTTCTGCTCTGCAGTTGCGTGAGGGCATATGTTTGTAAATTTAAGGAAACTCAGGGGTCTAGATGCAAAATCCGAGGCTCAGTTGAATAAGGTTGAATAGTGCTTGGACTAGTTTGTAATTTTGTAAAAGTTCAGGGCCTTTTTGCAAAAAACCGCCAGGCCAGGCCTTGGCCAGGCCGAGCTGGGCCGGCCTGCTCCCGACCTGGGCCGGCCTGCTCCTGCTCGCGGGCCGAAGCCGGGCTGGCTGGGCCGCCTTGGTTTTTCTTTTTATTTTTTCTTTTTCAGAAAACGATTTGGGCCTGTTTCCATTAGTACTGGGCCAGTGGACCGGATTCGGCCCAGTTCGCCCTTTTCTTTTTATTTAGATTTTATTCTTTTCTGTTTCAGTGAATAGTAATGTCTTTTGTTATTTTCATATAGAATTATTGATAGCTCCAAAAATTATGAAAATTTTTGTGTATGCTCTCTGTTATGTGCTTGATTTTATAAAAATATTAGATGCCTATTTTGATTATATTTTATATGTCTTAAAATTTTCCCTTTTAATGGAAAAATGCTCCTTCTTTTATTTTTAGTTATTTATTTATTGTTCCAAAAATCTTGAAAATTATTTTGTAGCCTTCTTAGGGCATGAGAAGGTTAAGTTTAATTTTGAGATTTATTTGACAAGTTTTTATTTTATCTTTATTTTAAGTTTAGTTTTTAATAGATCTTTAATTGCTTATTTAGTCCTTAATGATTTTGTGCACCTTGATGACTTGTATGAATTATCTTGATCTGCTGGTTTATCTTAATGCAATGCATCATGCCATGAGCTCATCGTTCTAAAGCACGCATCATTAATTACGTGTAGATGATACGAGAGTGAGTTGGATCGTGTTGATCAAAGTTGGAGATGTGTCATCCGACATTGGTATTCGAGAAGATCATCCACCAATGATGTAGAGTCATCTTTCTTGATATTGGTGTTATCCATCCATGATGTTGGTGCCAACTCCGACAACTGGAAACTAACTTCACTGCAACTCAGGCAAGCCCCGAGCATGCAACCCATTTCTATTTCTGCAAAATATTTTACACTTTAAGTCTAGTGTATTGTGCATTAGGTAATAGGAGCTGATTGAAACTGTTGCCGCATAACATCCTTGATCTACTTTATATCATGATATCCCACTAGTATGTGTAGGTCGATTTCTTATGCTTAGCCATGCTTAGACTTCGGTAGAAGTTGTTGTAGGTCGTTAATCTTTGATCATAATTTACCATTGTATCTTGCTTCTCTAGACCTAAAGATGGGTCACGAGGGCATAAGAATATGGTTATATTAAATTGAGACCGGTCGGGTAACTTGCATCGGGAATGGAGTCTTGATGTAGTGTTTCCGACTTGTCGATTAAGGACCGCCGTTGTTTGGCCACTGGACAAGACTTTGCAACTACTCACATATCTACGGAAAAACTTTACCCTAGGATAATCTAAGGACTAGTACGGTGAGCCCGCGCACTGGGAGTGGCGAGATGGCGGGAGTAGCGGGTATCCTCGGGGGACAAGGTCTCGGGTTCGAGGAGGACCGTACTCTCGGGTGGCGCGGAAGCTGAGCCTAGTTCTAGAATGTCCGACGGTATTGTTGATATAATTGTGGGTTAGAGTCCCACTTATATCGTGTGTTTAGGGATCCTCGGTGAGTAAATCGGTTCGAATCGTCGTGCTCCTCGGTTATGGAGACTTGATCCTCCGACCATACATCGTAGCAATCAAGTGAAATATGAAAGAATTGGTTCTTGGTGACTCTTGGTTTCAAGAAGGAAGCAAATTTGAAAAAATAATTTCAAGTGTAATACTTAATATGATTCTTTGGAAATAGAACAGTGCTAATCTAGCTTTAGCATGTTGAATTAAACGATGCTTTTATCCTGTTTAAAACATTGAAAGTAAGGTTTCAAGATTAGTAATGCTTTTCCGCAAAACTTCCCTTTTCTAGCTCAACTACTCAAAAGCCAGCATATCCTTGAGAGTCTTTTCTTTTAGTCGGGTAAGTCTTGCGGAGTACCTTCATGTACTCGGGGTTTGTTCTACCCCATTGCGAGTCTTGACGAGTTGCTCCTAACCATGTTGTGTCGTTGGGCTCGACATGATTTGGTTGCCTCTCGCAACTTAGGTGTCCTATCTAAGTTGTCTCCGTAGCTCTACTCTACTTCCACATTTAAGTTAAGTTTGTAAAAGTTGACTTATTCATATTTTGTAAACTTTTTAATGTTATCATTCTTCCGCACTCGATATATATATTTTTGTAACAAATGTTGTAATGTTGTGGTTACTCCATTGTTGATCCCGGGTATGAGTGTAAAAAGTGGTTCAATCGGTGTTCGTTAAGAACATCGACAGGGCTTCATAAGTCGTGTGGAACACATGCATAGTAATCTGAGGTCTGTTAAGACGAGGATTAGTGCATGTGGGCCACATTACTTAGGAGGTTCTGCCACAACTTTGCAGATTAGTCCCTGAACATTCCTAAAATCAACCAAGGACGTATCTATAACTCTCTGTGTCTAGTACTTTTTCAGAAAAGTCCGGAAAAGAAAATATATCATGGATTAAGTCCCTGCGACGGTGCGGCGGGCGCGGCGGCGCGGCGCAGGCAGGGTCGCGGCGGGTGATACGCATGTTATTCGCGCGCGCGAATATACGCGCGCGGGGCCTACTTTTTTCCAAGTTGGGAAAATACCAAGTAGATTTAGGGAGTTGTCGGAGAGGTGTTTTTGAGTTTTTGTCAAAAAAAATAGAATACCAAGTGGATTTAGGGAGTAGTTGGAGATGCTCTTAACAATGTACGCTATTGAATCTTTTCCTATTGTTAGATTTTTGGGCGATTGTTTGTACAACTTCAAAAAAGAAATACTTCTTTATACTTTTCAGAAAGAGTACATGTCAACAAAATTGGAAACAGACTCCAACTATAGTAAGCATCCGGTGGAACTGGAAACGCACAGAAGAACAATCAGACACATTGGCTCATTGAAGGAGCCTTCCTTGCACCAGACTAGACAGTTGAGTTCACAGAGGCAAGTAGTTCAACTACCCAGCATATATCTATACCGAACAATATGTTACACAACGTTCCTTCTATTACTCAATGTGTGCATGTAAATACACTTTAAAATATGTCTTGGCCTCTATCAGTCACCTGCTTTGATTCTTGACAGAGCTAGCTACTAGTACAATACAAAACGGCAGTACGCGATGCAACCGTTATTTTCTCTCAAACTCTTGTCTGTTGTCTGTTGTTAGACACACTATCCGTAGGCGGATTCCCGTGTCCACAACGTGTGGTGCGCGCGCCGCCCAAAATCCGCCACCCCGGCGCTCCACCACATCGCAGCCCGCCGTCGCCAACCGTGGCGCGCTGTCCCCTCCCTCCCCTCACAAAGCATCGGCCTCTCCGAGCGGACGCCAGCCGCCCACCACGCCTCTCTGCCTGCCTGCTCCCGCTGCTCCTTCCCCATGGCCACCGCCTGCCGCCTCGCCGCGCCACTCGGCCTCGCCCCGTTGCCCCGCGGCCGCGCCCCTGCCGGCGTCGTCGTCGTGGCTGTCGCCCAGTGCGGTGAGTGAGATCGAACACCTTCGTCGCCCGTCTCGCTGCAATCCCGCTCTTCTACTCTTCTTGTTCTCCTAGTGCTTACTTACGCCAGCTGCTGACCATTAGCGACGATTTTGCTTGTTAGCTCGGTCGTCAGGCTCCAAGATCCCGAGAGGCGTTGTTGCTGTCAGGGCGACGGGCGAGGGCGCCACGGAGGACGTGCCGGAGATCGTCAAGGCTGCGCAGGACGCGGTCGGCATCCCCACATTTCCTTTCCTTGTTATAATAATATATCACCTCATCGTTAATTTCCTTGTGAGTTTTGCTGCTGCTGCGCAATGTGCATTACCGTGAGCGTTGTTTCTAGGCAGTGGGACAAAGTTGAGGACAAGTACGCCGTGACCGCCATCGGTGTCGCCGCCATCGTCGCGCTCTGGACGACAGTAGGTGCCCTCAAGGTACAGACGAATTGACGACGACAAGTACATGCATGTTTGTTTACCTCTTGCTCGATCTCCCCTTGAGTTCATAATTTAAATACCTAAGCTGCAAACATCCCCTTTTTTCTGAGCGCTCAGGCCATTGACAAGCTTCCTCTTCTGCCTGGTGTCCTTGAGATTGTTGGAATTGGTTATACTGGGGTAAGTTCTCGAGCATTTCTATGTGCTGCAGATACTCTGTTCTATGTTGCTGATGAATTTCTCTTATCATGTATCAACGTGTGGAATGTGTTGATGATGCAGTGGTTCACATACCGTAACCTCATCTTTCAGCCAGACAGGTGAGACACACTGTACTTGCGATCCCTTTTGCCATGTTACAATTTGGTCCTGTAACCCTTATCTTTCTTCTTCTACCGAAGATCATATTGTTCATTTCTTTTTTTCCTGAAATGTAAAAATAATCACAAATTACTAAGTAAGTTGCAGGATTGTGACCTAGTACTAGTAGTATCAAATAGCTTATCTTTTCAATCAGTACACTGTTCAGTTAAGCAAGATATGTCATGCATTTGACAAATATGGCTTTACGCTATGCCATGACATAAAAATGTAATGATTTATGCTTCATTTTACTGAAAATAACCTCTTCAGGAATATAGTTTCCTAGAGATGACAGGTTTCTTTGTTATAAACTTGGCAACGGATCATATGCAAACTAGGCATCCCGTGCAAACTTGTAAACTAACGATCTGGACCGCAGAATGTTGATCCAAGGGGGCGCATGAGAGAGGTGGAAGGAGGAATTTGTAAAAGTGTGATTAAGAGCGGGCGGTTAAGTGCAAAATTACCCAATCTCTCTGTGCCCCTTGGATCAACATTCTGCGGTCCAGATCATTAGTTTACAAGTTTGCACGGGATGGCTACGTTCCTATAAACTTCTGTCTAACCAAATTATCTTCTTAACACAAAGACAGACAACTCTTCTCCTGTGTATCTAGTACAAAAGGGATATTACAGAGACAGTCGATACTAGACTTGCATAAAAGAGGAACTAGCTATAGTTTGGTAGACTTTCATATTCTTATCAAGTTCTGTGCACTGATGGATTACATACCTACAGGGAAGCCCTGATCAACAAAATCAAGAGCACGTACAAAGAAATCACCGGGAGCAGCAGCTGATCAAACATCATTTACAGGATGGGTTCTTAAGCAGATGGTAGAATTGCATCCGTAAGCACTGAGCTGCTATGCAAGTGAAAGTGCTAACATCGGAGACTGGAGCCTGAGTCGGAGAAAAACTCTGCAGTTGAGAAAGCGGTTTTACTTGTTTCAATGTAATATTTATGACATATTTCCAGTTCTTTTCCAGACTACTGCTTAAGCAATATCTGGGATTTTAGAGAGCATGCGATTGGTTCTTTGCTTTTTTTTCAGACCTATGATTATTTGGTTGAATGTGCGTGTACCAACGTGCATTGCTATTTCTTATCTCAAGAAACGGCATTTCTTTTTTCCCTTTCCCCTAGTATGAGAATATGCTGACTTGTTAAAGGCAACCCCAACAAATTCAAAAGAAAATACAAATAGTCCAACCTTATGAGTATGATGTTCATACTGGTCTTCGGTCAAATTTTGTGGTACAAACAAACTACAAATCATGAAGGTTTCCACATTTTGTAGACAGGACGTGTAGTATACTTTTCTGAGAATCCACCTAGCCGTGCGATGGATCCTCTCTCATATCTTCCCCTTCTCTTTTATCTATTTGGTTGCGGATACAAAAGGTCTTCACCAGAGGATGAAATGTGGGCCAATACAAATTTCATCGCATCCACCTAGTCAGGATGGCTAGTGAAGCTCATGTTGAGCATATCCACCGGGCCAAAATATATAAGGGTGTATTTTTCCGTTCACTCGGCAGGCTGCATCCACTCACAAAACAAAAGACTTCTTTCTTAGACTATAAAACGATGAAGACGCAGGCAATGTAACACACCCTTCTGTCTCCGCTGGTTTTGAGCTCTGAGCACATGTTGGATTGTGATGCCCACTGAAGAAATTTGGTAGCCACGTTGCTTGTGACCATATCTGTTAGTAAATGATGAGCAGTGTGATTCGTATATCATCACCCGTTTGTTCCTCGTCAAAATATAAAACGCCGCCGATTTTCTGGTCCGATCGGTCAGATTGAAGTCGTGCAAAGACCAGCTCTGTACATTACCCTTGCTTGTTGGGCCGAGAATAGAAAAGCACCCCATATGGCCATATCACCTGTACGCGCGTTTGCCCAATGGACACAGCCGGTGGTGAAATGCAAAGAAAAAAAAGAATGGAAATGCAAATTGTGGTTCTTCTTTTCTTTTTGGAGAACATTGTATTTCTTGTGTGTGTGTGTGTGTGCATACTGCATACGCTGTTTGTTGACATATGATTGGCCTTCGTTAGATTTGCTGTTACAATAAATATAAATACTCTAGTCTGGGTACTAAGGGCATTCACAATGCAGACTCTACCACAGAGTCCAAGACTATTTATTACTCTTCTATTTATTGTGTTTTTAATATGGCGGTATATTTATTGAAGAGAGAGCAGAAAAACCAAGACTCCAAGTCTTATTTAGACTCTACGTCCACAATCTTGAGGTAAATATGCCGCCACATCATCAAGAAAATACTGATAAATAGGAGGGTAATAAATAGTCTTGGGACTGTGATAGAGTCAGACGTGGGACGCCCTAAGAAAGAGAAGTATAGACTAGAAAGGCATTTAACTTTTTTGATATAATCATCACAAATGAAAGGAATTTTGTCAGAAGAGCCGCACCATAACAAAATCTTTTTTTTAGTGAGTTGGTGACTGGTGAGCGCGTGAAAATCCCACGCGCTGCCCCACACGTCAGGCCCCGTAACCGACCGGGACCCCACTCTCCGCACGATATATGCAAACAACCCCCTCTCCAATTTCGCACCGACCGACTGAGTCCCTCCGTTCCGTAGTCCGTACCCACCAACCAGGCGCGCACGAGACGAGACCCGTCTCGCCCTCGCCTTCTTCCTCCTCTCCCCGCCCGCTGCCGCCCGCGAACTGCCCCTCGCCGAAACCCTAGCCCACCTCAGACCCCGCCGCGCCGCCGCCCAGGGAGGCTCACGCGTCGACGGGCGTCCGATGGGGAAGAAGAAGAAGCGCGTGGACAAGGTGTTCTGCTACTACTGCGACCGCGAGTTCGACGACGAGAAGATCCTGGTGCAGCACCAGAAGGCCAAGCACTTCAAGTGCCACGTCTGCCACAAGAAGCTCTCCACCGCCTCCGGCATGTCCATCCACGTCCTCCAGGTCCACAAGGAGTCCGTCACCAAGTGAGAACACCCTCCACGTCCCCTCTTCCCCTCCTCGATCTGCGCCGGCCTCGATCCGGCGCGACTGGTTGTGGTTGGATAGGGGAGCTGGCTCTGCTGATCCCCGCCGCCGCCCCACAACGGTGCCGTGTAGCTTGTTTTGATCCCCTTGTTGTTGGCGGCGGGGTGTAGTGTCGTCGATGGATTGGGATTGCACGTGCGCCTGACTGACTATTGAATTTTGGGGAAAAAAGATGTTTTGACGTCTGTGCATACGGAAATTTCTAGTATTACGATGTTATTAATGCTTGTCAGCTATCCCTTTTAACTTTAAGTTATGGCCTGAGAGGCTTCTTACCGAGAACGGTAGAGTGTGATTCTGAAATCTGGATGATATGCTTGTGTTTTTTTTATTAGCATGATATGCTTGTGTTAGGATCCCGTCATGCTCATGGTTTTCGTGATTGAGTTGTAGTGAGCATAGGGTGTTAAAATTTGATGCTTTGCTTGTTTTATTGATTAATAATGTCATTTTTTAATTCTAGCATGTTGGTATTTACAAAGGTGCTAGTGTATTGGTATATCTCGATTAATTGCTACTCTGACATCAGTGCAGTTATTTTTGAAGTACAACCTCTGCACTGGTACAATTCTAACCTGTTACTTATTTCTGGCAGGGTTCCTAATGCAAAGCCTGACAGGGAGTCAACGGAGATAGAGATATTTGGAATGCAGGGAATTCCTGCACATGTATTGGCTGCTCATTATGGAGAAGGTACGTCGTTTTCTCTGCTGTAAAATTGTTTCCTTGCATTTCTGGATGACCATAGAGTGCTGAAAACTGTGCTGAATCTAGAAGGGCAGGTTCTGTATTTTTTTTTTTTCAGAGTAGCAGTTTTGTTCTCCTTATCACTAGGAAAACACTACAAATTGTAGGTTTCTGGACTACTCTAGCTGCATATGAGGCTCATATAGAGAAAATATAATGAAATTATGCATGCAAGGGACATAAATTTTGAATTTAAGAGCTGAACTTGCTATTTTGTATCATTCCCGAAAGAGCATTGTAACTTTTCCCCTTTACCTGACATTTGTTTACGTGCAGAGGAAGATCCTTCAGCAAAGGTAGCCAAAGTAGAAGTGCCGCAGGTAAGGCCTGTTATTATGCCTAATTCTCTAGGCATGGCATTTCCTCCGCGACCAGCTTATGCACCTCCAATGTATGTTCTCTATTTCCTTCTGCCTATTTACACCAATTTAATGTTTATGTTCCTCGTTCTGTATGTGACCACTATGTGCACTCTCTCTGGAAATATTCTAAATTTTTCACATTTGCTGGCAGCTATAATCCTGCACTTAATCCTTTGATGGCCCGACCTCCAATTTGGCCTGGTCCACCAGCACAAGCTTGGTATCCGCAGCAAGCAGCATATCCACAACAACCAGCAGTTTCAGTTCCTCCAGTAGTTGCTGGGCTCCCACCACAACAGCCACTATTTCCTATTCAGAATGTGCCTACTACTATGACATCAGCACCTCCTAACGTACTTCAAACATCGTTTCCTATGGCCCCTCCAGGAGTACCTTCACCTGTTGCTCCTCAGGTTTCCCAGCCTTTGTTTCCTGTTAACACTTCAGCTGTCAATGGAGCTGCAAATTCCCCATTTTTAGCATCTGTGGCACCTGGAACCATCCCGGCAAGTTCTCCAGCAGCAGTTGGTGCTACAGGAATTGGGTATGGAGCCAACAACCAAGGTATGTTGATCTTAAACCCATTCTTATGTCAATGCACTGCAATGTGGTATATTTTCATTTGTTGTTTGCAAATATTGTAACTTCCACACAGGGATTGTTGAATGTGCAGAAGAAATAAAAAAATGAACATAAATATGTTCTTATGTTATCTTAAAGTGCCTTTGATTTTTCTGTTCCTGTAAGAAAAATTAGTTCAACAGCAATGTACTTTATGTTGTCCTTGTTATTACTTTATAATTTCGATATTGTCATTTGAGACTTAAAGGTGAACGATGCTTGTCTATCTAGTATGTGTTTTTGCCCATGGTGCAAGGTATGCTCTCAACGAACTTACATGTGCATCCATCTGCTCAGGCACTGGAGGTCCAGCAGTTGGATCTTCACCTGCAGTGTCCAACAATAAGGCATCCGGTGCCCAACCAGCTACGAATGAGGTCTATCTGGTGTGGGATGATGAAGCAATGTCAATGGTATGCTTCTAACTGGCATCTCTTGGTCTTTTAGGTTACTTGTGCTTTTAGTGCGTTATAGTTATATGACTAAAATGTTAATAATCTCAAATGTTGTCTTCTGTAGGAGGAAAGAAGGTTGGCGTTGCCCAAGTATCAGGTGCATGATGAAACTAGCCAGGTAAGTTGTGTTTTTCATGTTTCTATTATATCTATTATTATTTTAGTTTCTTCAAACAAAAGGGTTTGATCGCTCAACCTGCAGTTCGGCACTGAGCAATAGCGATATGATATTTTAACGCATGTAACCAACTCTTACCTGAAGTCTATGCATGATTGTATCTTCTTTGGTTCTGTACTCGTATAGGCAGTTCATTGTAGGGGTAATAGGATAATTTCTAATATTAGGCTGATGGAGCATTCAAAGGCATTTTGTTATCCTGAACATGGGCTTTGAGCAGTGGCCTTGATACGTTTTGGCCCAACATACTTGGGACCATACGGATTTTGTGTTGCGGAATGGTGGTGGATCACCTCAGGTTGTTGCCTTTAGAAATGTAGTGATTAGTGATGCTATGAACCATGCATTTTTTGGCATATATCCTTGTGCATAAGGAGTGAGCGAACATCTTAAGGTTTTTGCTAGTCTTGACTTGTTTGTTATGTACGAACTTGCCCTTTTTCTTTTCATTAGTATCCGCTATGGACATTACTGATGCATTTGATAATATACACATTTCTTTTTAGCCAATTACTTGAATGCAAATTAAAACAGTACCTTGTTTACGGCCAATTCTCACGTGTTCCATACTTCCATGTATACAATTGTCCCTTGCATTTTCACTTGAATTTGTGAACTTTTAATTCTTGAATGTTTTAGGGGAATATGAAAGTCTCATCCAGTCATAGCATATGTCAGTAGGAGATGATTCATATTCTATGCCACTTTTTTACATTTTCACAATGTCTCTGTTGTGTTGATTGGTCACCTATATCCTGCTGATTTCGCGCACATCAGGAGTTCCAAGTAGGTATTTACATCATTCTTCCTACTAGTAAGTTTTCTATAATCTGACAAATTTCGTGGTGCTATGCTAATGGCTTGAGGGTTATCGACCAAGCCCTGGACAGCTGGCAAATATGTATGTATTTAATTTCAATTGAAGCACTAATTTTATTCATTGCCAATTCACTGCATGCAAATATGGGTTTGTAGCAAAAATTGACTGAGGTTCTGCCAATACGGTAGCATTTATTGTAGCTTAAGTTTGGTCGAGAATGTGGCAAGAGTTTTGCTCCAGGTCAGCTTTCATTTGGCCAGTGAGCCTGAGATGCTGCTTGTCTTTGTAACAGAGGCACCAACCATATCTAACACCAAGTTTGTTATTTTGCAATTTGTATGAACAGATGAACTCAGTTGACGCAGCAATTGATCGAAGAATATCAGAAAGTCGGCTGGCAGGACGAATGGCCCTATGAAGAAGCCGGGCTTTGCTTGGTAGATTATCCCCTTGCAGTTCACCGGAGGACTTGCCTGCGCTTGTATCGCCGTGCAGCAGTCGGTCCTGTTCATTTAGTTAGCGAATGGAGTTGTTTCCAGCAGGAATGTGTTGTTTCTGACTTATTGGAGTGTCGTCCCTTTGTTCTTATATGTTTCCAGCAGCGAGAAGAAAATGAATTTGTACTTTTGTAGCCCTTAGGAGTTATTTTGGTCCAATTTTCACCTCATTGGGAATCAGCTGATAAACACAGCAATTTCTGCATGATTGTAACCTGGTGATGTGTTATTGCCAATTGAAGCCAAACTGTGCATTGTCAGGAAAGCGAACTTACAAATGTTACCGACTTTAATATTTATAGTTCCTTATAAGTATTGAGTATGATGCAATCTTGGAATATAATTCCACTGTTCTGGTTCTTCGTTTTTCAACCATTAACATGGCAGAGCATTTGTTTCTTCAGTACCATGTGCTGGTTATTTGTTTGATTGATTAATGGCTCCAGGTATCTTTCAAGAATGTATAAAGTTACATAGTACATCCTAGAGACTCACAAGACACAACGTGTACACCCAGCATGCTGTGCTCAGTTCTGAGTGGGGCCTATCTTGAGTGAGACCCAAGCAAATGAAAAGGCGTAGCAAGTTCAAGGCCTCCCAATCTGCAATTCTCTGGGCACGAGCACGAAGCAAGCATCTGTGCCAAGATTGCCAAAGGAGAAAAGGGCGACCGACCGGCAGTCGAATCCAAAACCTCAGCATCACCAGCGAATCCCAATCATTTCCATGCTGCTTCACTCCTTTCGGACGACGCTTTTACCCAGTCCTCGCCGAGCTTAACACATGAGGAAAGCTCACACATGCCTCAGTCTCCGGTCTCACTCTTTCACTGCTCGCTTCATTTCCTATCTTTGCTTTACGCGCTTTTTGTTGCCGCTGTTTAACCGGTGCCGGGGCATGGCCACTATAACAACTCCGGAGCTACGGCCCGCACGGCCGCCATGCGTCGTCCATCCGTTGAGAGCCCCATGTACGCCATGGAGGAGAGCACCGCGTACCTGCTGCCCCTCTTGCGGCTGCTCTTCGTCTTCTTCGCCTTCCTCGCGCAATGCGGTGGTATGTACGACGCTCCATCTTCTTGTTCCACGCTACTCTACTGCTTGTTGCTTGCACATTGCATTTTGGTTTGGACTCAAGCAACCTATCTTGCTCCACTGCCTACTCTGACATGACCGTCAAAAGATTCGTTCGCTAGTATCATTCCTTGAGTAAGCAAGCTTCAGCCATTGCTTGCTCGTTCTATACGTTTTCTTCTCTCTGACTGATTTTGTGACAAGTATGGATTATCAGGTGACCAAGTGACTAACAGTGAGTGAGTTGATTGTGCAGGTGCAAGAGTGCTGAGGCCAGAGAAGATGCTGCTGGGCCACTACTCTTACTACAGCACGCCGGTCATGCCTCCCTACGCCGACGTGTTCGCAGCCCCAAACGCATCGCCTCCTCCTCCCGGCTCCCCCAACTGCGGCCTCACTCCGGACGCGCCGCCGCCGCCTCCGAAGGCGACCACCGTCCCGGCGCCGGCCTTCGTCTACTCGTCCCCGCCGCCGCCGGAGATGGAAAACTACTACCCTCCGCCGTACATCAGCCCAAGCCCACCAGAAATCAGCCCAAGCCCACCACCCGCGGTTGCACCGCTCCCGCCTGTCGTTTACCCAAGCCCACCAGAGGTCACTCCCAGCCCACCAGAGGTTGCACCTTATCCCAGTCCAAGCCCACCGGAAATCTCACCGAGCCCGCCAGAGATATCGCCGAGCCCACCCGAGATCTCTCCGAGCCCACCAGAGATATCACCGAGCCCACCGGAGATCGCGCCGAGCCCACCGCCCACGGTTACGCCGCTCCCGCCCATCGTTTACCCAAGCCCACCAGAAGTCACACCCAGCCCACCAGAGGTCGCGCCGTATCCGAGCCCACCAGAGATATCACCAAGCCCACCTGAGATCGCGCCCAGTCCACCGGAGATAGCGCCGAGCCCGCCGGAAATCGCACCGAGTCCGCCGGAGATCGCACCGAGTCCGCCGAGCTACGAACCAACGCCGCCGAGCATTGTGCCGAGCCCACCGGAGTACGCTCCCGAGCCACCAACCTACGTCCCAAGCCCGCCGGAGTACGCACCGGAGCCACCAACCTACGTCCCAAGCCCGCCGGAGTACGCACCGGAGCCACCATCCTACGTGCCGAGCCCGCCGCCGGAGTACGCGCCGGAGCCGCCAGCAGCCGTGCCGAGCCCGCCAGAGTACGCGCCGGAGCCGCCAGCAGCCGTGCCGAGCCCGCCAATCTACGCGCCGTATCCGCCGGGGATCATCCCGAGCCCTCCGGAGAACGCGCCGGAGCCGCCTGGGGTCGTCCCGAGCCCGCCGGAGTACGCGCCGGAACCACCTGAGTCCGTCCCGAGCCCGCCGGTCTACGCGCCCGAGCCGCCGGGGGCCGTGCCTGGCCCGCCAGAGGTCGCGCCGGAGCCGCCGGGGGCCCCGGCCGTCCCCTCCCCGGGAGGCGGCTTCCTGCCGCCGGTGGTGTTCCCACCCCCGTACGCGACGCCGTCGCCGGGGACGACGGGCTCGGAGTGGTGCGTGGCGAAGCCGTCGGTGCCGGGCCCCATCGTGCAGCAGGCCATGGACTACGCCTGCGGCTCCGGGGCGGACTGCGACTCGATCGTGCCGTCGGGCCCGTGCTACCGGCCGGACACCATGCTGGCGCATGCCTCCTACGCATTCAACAGCTACTGGCAGCGCACCAAGGCCAACGGCGCCACCTGCGACTTCGGCGGCACCGCCATGCTCATCACCAAGGACCCCAGTAAGTCATCTCCTTCTCCAACGTTGTTCAGTAATCAGTAGTACTAGATAATTAATTGCAATGCACATGTGCGTCTAAATTCAATAACAATTTCATAAATTCTTCAGCTCAATGCATGTAACGTAAACCATGTATGCATTCTCCTTTTCAGGCTATGGTGGCTGCCACTACATTTTGATGTGATCAGGACAGTCCCACCGACGACAAGGCAGCAACTGCACTGTTGTGACAATTTCTTTAGCTATCAACTGTGGCCGAAAGCCCTGAAAAGCTTTGGAAGTAGGATACAACATTTCCTCTAGAGGTACATGCTGTTCCGATGTTACTGAAGGAACTTGCAGTGGATCACTGATTTTGTATAGGGTATAAAAGACTCCATCACCAGCCATCCATTCCATCTTATTTAGACAGAGTCTTCTAACTCCCTTCCTTTTTTTTGGTACTTCTTATTGTTTTGTATTATTCTGATGAATAAGGTATGCAATATCATAGTGGTAAATAAGTCCCTGATGAAGGTACAGCTAATTCATAACTAGTGTGCAGCGGGAAGTGTTTATTGACTCATCTGATAGTTTTAACGACCTACTGATTCTGTTTCTCCAGGGCACATAACAAACTCACTTCTCTTCAACACACTGTCACTATTTTTAGCTCTGATTCAGGCTGGGGCTTCATTAGAAGAAGCGAATGCCTGCAGAACATAAACTGGATCACCAACCTTGATGATCTTTCCTTTGCCCTTTCCTGATAGAGATTCCTTGCAGACTAAATTCTGCCCGAAATATACCTAGAAAAATCAATTAAAACATTGTTAGTGATCCTGATGGTCTTAGCAACTTGCAAGGCCACAGACAATTCCTTAACAGACTAAGCAGATAATATGAGGAAGGCAGGCTGCATAAGACAGATACCTGTCGTTTATTTTTGTGGCTTGGACGAAGCACTTGGTCAGACCGAAATGTCAGTAGAGTTTCAGTTGGTTCAGTGCCAGGTATTCCATTCTCTTGATTAATGGTTGGCACCTGAATTATCCAACACAATAACTAAGCAAACAGCAATTTTGCATGTATTGGCTTGCTGAAGTAAACACACACATCATTGTATGATTTTGTATCCAAATTGTCAATTTCTATGTTCCAGGGGGGAAGTACCATTTTGCAGTGAATTATTTTTCATTTTGACAATGGCCACTTCAAGTCCAACTAATAACTGTACTAAAGTCTACAGCTAGGATAAATTGACTTACAGGATAAGTACTTGATAGATAATGCTGTAACATAAAAGGTATCAGTATTAAATTATCACATAATTAATTAGTTCAACATCAGACCATACAGCCAGCTTGTGAAACCACTGATTTATTTTCATCAGCTATCATGTTCCATATCAGACATAAACTGCATGATCATCTTCGAAGCTAGAGGAGTAGCAGTGACAACATACGAGGGGGTATCTTACCTTGCAACGGTTGCATAACTTAACACCTAGGAATGTTAGGTTGTTTATCTTTCCACAGGTCCTCTGAGTATGGGTGGCATCCATCCACTAATATACTGTCAAAAGAAATGAGCTTAGTAAGAAGGTAAGGACACAAGCAGCTAAATGTCAACCTCAATAGATTAATAACCCAACAAAAAAATCTACTCAGAAAAATAACTAGAAGTGCACACGCGTGATGCTCACTTTGGTCTGAAGCGGTTCATTGGTACAGGTTCTTTAAGAATCTCATTTAGTGCATCCAGTGAACCCTGCAGTACAACCAAATGTGCATTGTGAGTGCAAGTTCTGTGTTTGGCAACATTCACACAGGGCATTTGTCACAAAATCGAATAGAAGTATGAAGTGACCTGAGAGGCTATCAGAAATGGGAAGCAATCGTTAAACGCGATCTTGTAACCTTGGGCAAAATCTGGATCGGTTGGTCTAGTTTCCGATGCTGTAAAAAAAAACACAGCAAAACAAGCGTTGTCCATAAGCAACAGAGAAGATCATCTAAAACTGTGCAAATCTATTCCAAGGGAGATGTAAATGTCTGAACCTTCTTTGAAGCGCACTAGTCGACTTGGCTTCCCAAAGTAATTGGAGAACCATTCGGCCGCTTCAGCCCCTTCATCATACGCAGAACCAGACCACTCCCACACAGAGACATCGTCGATTGTGCTGTGCTCCGCTGCTAGAGGTATCTTCAATGTGTCCATTCCGGGTGCTCTGATAACTGCAGGATTTTAAGAAGTGTCAATAAGAATTACGTCTTTTAGAATGTCCTCTAAAACAATAGACATGGAAACCAAAGCACATCCTGAGGCTATGCTTGCCATGTCCATGAGGTGATAAACTTTTGGCAAGCATGTAACAGAGCAAAAACCTTTTTCAGCACATGAATGGTAACAATTGCTGATCGATCAGCATGAATTCCCAATGAAGAGTGAGAAGCACTTGAAATTGGTACAAGCACAAATGGCAAGGGAAAGTAGCTGGAGAATCTACTCTCCCTTTTTGCTTCAATAATCAATTGGTTCCATTCAGGTTGTACAGTTAATTCCATTACAGCTAGCAAAATGATGCGGAGAGAATACAATCAGAATCAGATAAATGAATCCAACGAACAATACCCATATGGTCGTCGGGCGTGGGCTGCCAGTCCTCGGCGAAGGCCTCCGGCGGCAGCTCCACCTGGACCAGAGCGAGCTTGGGCTCCACCCGCTGGGTGTATGCTCGCCCTTTGGCGTTCACCACCACCCACTGCCGATCCCACCGGAACCCTGCCGACGGAGCACCAGATTAGACACACGGGCATCGTTCCAGGGACTGGGACTCTGGGAGGAAGAGAACGCCATGGATGGAGGATGGAACAGAGCAGGAAGCGGAGGGGAGGCACGGCACGGCACCAGTGGAGGCGATGGGCGCCTGTGGCACGGCGAGACCCCTGCAGGACTTGATGGGGTATATCAAGATAGACTTGACAGTCGCCGCCGGCTCCCCGCCGCCGCCTAGGAGGGAGGAGAGGAAAGAGGTGGCCTTCTCCATGGCCATGGCTTGGAGCTGCCTCGGTGGAGTGGAAGATGGACTCGTACACCCGTACAGTGTACTTGCTGGCTGCTGAGTGAGTGCTGACCAGCTGCAGGATGCAGATTCTTGGCTCGGTGCCGTCTTGTGCCGCGCCTCTACCTGCGCGTGGCGGCGTTTTACGATTTTGTTTTGCTCGGCTACTAAACGATAAAAAAGTGTAGCATTTTTCTATGAAAAAAGATAAATTAATAAACAAGGAAGCACCCCAGAATCCCCAGATACGCCGCCCTCGGTCGCACAAGGAGTGTCCTGTTTAAGTTATTACTCCCTCCATTCCAAATTATAAGGCATTCCAAAAATCTTGAAAAGTTAAACTTTTTTTCAAGTTTGACCAAATTTATATAAAAAAATAATTATATTTATGATGACAACTAAATACCAATTAGATTCTTCATTACTTATATTTTCATTGCATACCAATTGATGTCACAAGTTATTATAGTTTTTTTATAATTTTGGCCAAACTTAAAAAAACTTTGACTCCCCAAGATTTTTGGAATCTTATAATTTGGAATGGAGGGAGTATTAAGGAGTCGATCATTTTTAATCAGTATGTATAATTGATTATGGAATATATTTATATAATAAAATAATTTAGAGATGTAAATATTACTAACATTTTTTAATAAATCCAATCAAACTTGAAGTTTGATCCATACAAAACCTTAGATGACATGAGTGTAAGTTAAGTTAGCTAATCAAATAAGATGATGTGGTCAGTTATCAATGCCACCGATGAAGTCAACGTTCCTTAGAGCACCTCTAATATGATTTATGAGTTAGTTTTAAATGTATTTTTTTATTTTAATAAAAAAAGGAACACTATCACTCTCTTCGTTCCAAATTATAAAATGGATGTAACAAAAAAAGTCAAAGCGACTTACAATTTGGAAGGGAGTATTTGATAAGAAGCTAGAGCTAGTCTTATCTACACACTTTGGTGCTTTAAGATCATGACAACATTTTTTTTTGAACGCAATGGCAGGAGCTGTGTCTTTGAATTAAGAGGAGAATAGATGTTTATTTACAGGGGAATGGGGCTCAACCCGCCACATAGAACACTGAAAGCAAGAGATAGATCATGACAGCTATCATGTTGCGCTATACACATTATAATACTATGTATATGCCATATCGGCCATGACTATTGACGACTCACACAAGCAATGGAAGAGGGCCAAGAGTGAGATGGAAGGATGAGGCCGAGGCGCCAACGGCCAAGGACCTGCACGCCGCGAGTTCAGTCGCTGTCCAGCACAATACAGTTATTTTTCTTTTGTTTATCACGTACTCCTATTGAGTTCGTGGTCTTTTGCAACCAGTCTGGTCTTTTCGCGCGCTCAACATAGAACAAGTGACTGTTATATAGCCGTCCTGATTCAGTCACTCAGGCTGGCACTTCATCAGACGAAGAAAATGACTGCTTAACATATACCGGATCGCCGACCTTGACCATCTTTCCTTTGCCATTCAGTGACAGAGATTCCTTGCAGACTGCATTTTGCCCAAAGTACACCTAGAAAAATCGACAGAAGCATGAGTTTCAATGATTTAGGCCATTATGAATCTATTTCACCAGCATGTGAAGTACCAAGTTCCACAGATAAGATGCAAGCAGCAATCACCTGTCGTTTGTTTTTGTGGCTAGGACGCAGCACTTCACCAGACCGATATGTCTGCAGAGTTTCAGTTGGTTCAGTAGGGCTAGGTATTCCAGTGTCTTGATTAACTGTAGGCACCTGAATCGGCCAGCACAAAGTAAATAGTTAAGATTTTCTTTTTCCTATCCATACTGGCCTTATCACTAATTTTGCATCGCAAATAAGAAAAAGAAAAGAAGGACAATTAGGATAACATATGGAGTAATAATTCAGTAGAATGTCAGATCATACAACAAGCTTGTTTAGAAACTGAACTTTCGATCGGTTACGATGCTTCCTTTCACAAAGACATTGCATAATTAACTTGATAGCCTGTATTTTTACCTTGCATCGTCCACATAACTTCACACCATCAAATGTTAACTTGTTTATCTTTACTGATTTCCACAGATCCTCTGCATATGGGTGGCATCCCTCCACTAAAATACTGTCAAAAGAAATTATTTTTGTAAGAATTAAAGCAAACACAACAATTACACAATTGGCAGGTGAAAGATCGCACTAAGAAACTGTAGTTGTTATTATCAAACACAGCCACAATAACTAACCCAAAAGAGAAGTTATTTCAAAAATAGTCAAATATACAAAGCCTTCAGTATGCACTACTCACTTTGGCCTGAAGCGGTTGATTGGTATGGGCTCTGTGAGTATCTCATTTAGTGCATCCAATGAACCCTGAAAAGAGATGTGCATTGTTTCGTAAAGATTTTTGTTTAGCAACATTTGCAGATAGCATTTATCTGAAAACCATGGGATATATGCAAGACAACACCTGAGAGACTATCAGATAAGGGAAGCCATCAGAAAACATGGTTTTGTAACCCCGTGCGTAGTCAGGGTCAGTCAGCCTAGTTTCTGAAACTGTTAAAAGATAATAATAAAATCAAAGTTCTCCACAAGTAATGCAGGAGATCTCACATCTAGCAATATATTCCAGGTACATGTAAAGGCATGCAAGAAACAAAGGTTTGCACCTTCGTTGAAGCGCACCAGTCGAGTTGGGCACCCCAAAAAAGTGGAAAACCATTCGGCTGCTTCAGCACCTTCATCATACGCAGAGCCAGCCCACTCCCACACCGAGACATCACTGGTTGTGGAGCATTCCACAGAAAAAGGGATCTTCAACGGTTCCATTCCAGGTGCTCTGATAACTGCGCCATGTAGTGGGTTGAATATAAATCGCAACTTCAGAGCAGTTCTCTAAAAAATACGCTACTTGACCAATGACCAATTAACTGGCAACAAGAGAAATACTTGAAATAATTATTAGAAAGGTAACAGGACATCTCACAAGTAAAATTAGCCATAGTTTCTGTTCTCATTTTTTGCATATACGTTTCAATTTCAGGCAGCAAGTTCAATTTGTTCTACAGGTCCATTGATGCCGTGAAGTGAAATTTTTATTTAAAAGATTATTTCTTGTCACTGTTGGAAGAAAATCTGCAGTTACATTCAGCTATAACAACTCAGCAGGCGCTGCTGCTGTACAGACTACAGAACCGGTAATTGTGGCCTTGTACACGGAGATAATGAGAGAAATGAGTAGCAATCCAGAAATACCCATGTGGTCGTCCGGCGTGGGGTGCCAGTCCTCGGCAAAGGCCTCCGGCGGCATGTCCACCTCAACCAGAGCAAGCTTGGGCTCCACCCTCTGGGTGTACGCTCTCCCCTTGGAGTTGATGAGCATCCACTGGCGATCCCACCTGAACCCTGCTCTTGCCAAGATTTTAGATTTCAACCCGAGTGAGGAAAAATCGCACCGCGGGAGTCCAGTGAAGATTGATAGAACAGGAGCAGCTTGCAGAGCCAAAGGTACCATACCCGTGGCGGTGATGGGGGCTTGGGGCACTGAGATCCCCCTGCAGGACTTGATGGGGTACACGAGGACGGACTTCACCGTTGCCGCCGGTGCCCCGGAGTCGCCGCCGCCGAGGAGCGAGGAGAGGAACGAGGTGGCCCTCTCCATTGGTTGGGCTGGGCGGCAGGCGCAGCTGAGTGCTACAGACAAACGCAGTTGCAGTGGAGCTCAAAGAAAGTGCCGCTAGGGTTTCAGGAGTGGCAGCCGCGCCCTGGTTTTGATCCAGCGAAAGTCACGCTCAGCCGTCGGATCTAGGGAAACCAAGATCGACGGCTGGCGGCTTTTGGGCTGGATTTGGCCCAGGCGGGCGTGAGAACCGGACCGGAAACGCGGCCCAGGCCCACGTTAGGGCCTGGCGCCGGTTTTCGCGGCCGCGCGTGGCGTGGGCCGGGCCGGTATTGGCTAGCTGGGCTGGCGAACAGCGAGACAGGAAACAAAACAAAAAAAAAAAGCGGGCGCTAGCCGGGCCGCCACGGTGCTGGACTGGACCGCGCAGTTTTTGCGTTTCGGCCGTGAGCCGATGCCAGCTAGCGGGCCGAATCTGGTTTGGGCCAAATTTGCCCAAGAGAATAGTAAAAGATACACAATTGTTTTTTCATTTTCCAGAAAGGTTTTTTGAGTATAGTTTGCTCAATTTAAATAGAATTTTGATGCAAATCTCATGCAAAATTTGATCCAACGACATTTTTGCACTGAGAGCAGTAAAGTTATTTCATGTTTCTGGAAAATTGATTATGCAAAGTTAAAGTTTCCGCTGCGTATTTAAAGTTATTATCGTTTTCATTGTTAAATTCGAACCAACGGGAGAGTTTAATATTTGAAAATGGATAATTTTACTGTGATTATAATGTTGCTATTATTCTGACCAACGTTGATTAATAGCAATATTATGATTTTGATTAATAGTTGTTGCCCACATTAATTCTATTTCCGCCCAACGGTGATTTAGAATTATTGCAAAGTAGATTTTATATTATGTTCTCACCTCATATGAATTGTAATTTCAGATAGTTCCTCCCGATGTCTGCCCCGAGAGAGATTCCACCACCGAGGGAGACAACTACCTTGAGTGGAAGAGGAAAATTGACTTCACTTTCACTATAGGCGAGGTTGACGGGTGCTCATCAACCGTGTCCCACAATGCTGTGGAACCGGTGCGGGAGACCAGTGAAAGTGATGAAGCATGGGACAAAAGGGTGAAAGATTTTGACCCTATAAAGATGGCTTATGACATAAAGCATACTCGATGGGTCGGTGACAACAAGAAATGTTGTCTTGTCATTGAGAATACAATTGACCCGGCTCTTACGGGGTCAATTGAAAAGTGTGTTTCTTTGTTGCTTACTTTGAGAGGATCAAGAACAGTTCACTTGGTTCCTCCAAAGTGTATGCTACCCATTTGTTCAAGCAATTGACAAATGAAAAGTTCAAAGGAGGTAGCATACGTGACCATATTTGAAAATGAGTCACTTGGCAAATAAGCTAAAAGGAATGGATCGGAAATACAACCACGGCTCCTTATCCATTTTGTTTTAGCTTCCTTGCCTAGAGAGTATGAGAATTTTGTCATAAACTACAACATGCGGCACGAGAAATGGGACTTAGACAAGCTCATTGCTCGGTGTGTTGATGAGGAGCTCGGGATCAATGGCCAACCTGGTGGCCAAGCGAACCCGGTCAAAGGGAAGGGCAAAAGGCCCTTCAATCCGGCTCCCGGCAAAGAAAGGTCCTATGCAACGAAACCACGGTTTCAAAGACGGGGCAAGCCACGGGCGGGTGACAACTTGTCGGCTTGTGGTAAGGAGGGGCACAAGAAGGCGCGCCCGATTGGTTAAGAGAGCTCATGAAGAAAAAGGGTGAGAATGTTATTTCATTTGTAAATGAATCTCTGTATGCAAAGTTTTCAAAGTCAACATGGTTTATTGACTCGGTGCAACTATTCATGTTGCAAATTCTTTACGAGGATTCATTTCGACGAGAACTACGCTAAAAAGAGAAGAGGCCATTAGCGTTGCGAATGGCGTACAGCACGATAGAGGCAATTGGAGATGTAGCATTAGATTTACCTAATGGCTATAGTCTTACTTTGAGAGATGTTTTTTATGTTCCTACAACTAAAGCGCAATTTGATAAGTGTAATAAAGTTGGATGATTCGGGTTTTTTGTAATTTTGGACATGGCAAATGTGTCATTTGGTTTAATGATATTTGTGTTGGTCTTGCCTTCCGACAAGACGAATTATATATGTTATCACTACGTGAAAGTGTGAATTCCATATGTAATGTGAATGATAGCGTTTCCTCGTCTACAAATGAGAAAAGAAAAAGAAAGCGAACTACAAACGCAACGGCGAAATTATGGCAACGTCGTTTAGGCCATATTTCGAGGGGAGAATAGAAAGACTAGTAAAGAATGAAATTCTTCCTCCTTTGGAGTTATTTGAATTAGAGCAATACATCGATTGCATAAAAGGAAAATATGTAAAGCAAATTAAAAAGAATGCCAAACGAAGCACGGGAATATTAGAGATCATTCACACCGACATATGTGGTCCTTTTCGTAAAGAGTGTGGATGGCTATGATTCGTTCATTACATTCACGACGATTACTCCGGTTTGCTATATTTATCCAATTAAAGGAAGAGATGAAGCATTGGATAAATTTAAAATATTTAAGGCTGAAGTAGAAAATCAGCATAGTTTAAAGATTAAGCTAGTCCGGTCCGACCGTGGGGGAGTACTATGGTCGGCATACCCCATATGGTCAAGTTCTGGACCTTTCGCAAGGTTTCTACGGGAAAATGGTATAGTTGCCCGGTATTCCATGCCGGGTGAACCTCGGCAAAATGGAGTATTTGAAAGGCGTAATCGTACCACGATGGATATGGTGCGCGGTATGATGAGTTACTCGATTTACCATTGAGTTTATGGATAGAGGCATTAAAAACCTCCATTCATATTCTCAATAGAGTGCCAAGTAAATCGGTGCCTAAAACACCGTATGAATTATGGACGGGAAGGGTACTGCACTAGACCACTTGCGTGTGTGGGGGTGTCTGCGAGGCTAAAGTGTTTAACCCAAATATTGGGAAACTTGATCCCAAAAGTGAGTTGCCATTTTATTGGCTACCCTAAAAGGTCAAAAGGTTATCGTTTTCTCTTGTCCCGATAGACTCACAAAGTTTGTGGAAACGAGACACACTATTTTTCTAGAGGATGAAATGATGAGGGGGAGTATGGCTACTCGAAAAATTGATCTTGAAGAGAAGCGGGTGTGTGCACCCAATCCGTGATTCGGGAGCCATTTTTCGAGCTACCTATTGTTCCCGCACCAATAGTGCAAGACAACGTGGAGCAAGAACTGTTGTTGTTCCTCCCGTGGTAACAACGAGAGGAGAATGAGGAACCATTCAAGCGGAACCCATTGAAAATGTTGCCACAAATGAAGGGGAGCAATCTCGGCCTCCAATAGTAGATGTGCCAAATGTAGAGGCCCCTAGAAGGTCTCAAAGAGAAAGAAGGCCAGCTATCTCCTAGTGATATATATGAGTTAAATAATATATCGAAGAGTATCAAATGGAGGGTGATCCCACCTCATTTGAACAAGCCATGAGAAGCGATCATTCATCCAAGTGGTTTGAAGCCATGGAAGATGAAATGAAATCAATGAGTGCCAACGATGTTTGGGACTTGAAAGAAATTCCCAAAGGAGCCAAAACAAGTAGGCTATAAATGGGTCTACAAAATAAAATATGACTCCCAAGGGAACATAGAGAGATTTAAAGCGCGACTTGTGGCTAAAGGTTTCACCCAAAGGGAGGGAATTGATTACACCGAGACTTTTCTCCAGTCTCATGTAAAGATTCTCTCGAATAATAATGGCATTGGTGGCACACTATGATTTAGAGTTGCATCAGATGGATGTGAAGACGGCATTCCTAAATGGGGATTTGGAGGAAAATGTATACATGGCACAACCGAAAGGTTTTGTCGTGGAAGGCAAAGAAAAGATGGGATGTCGCCTAAAGAAATCGATTTATGGGTTAAAGCAAGCTTCAAGGCAAAGTGGAACTTGAAGTTTGATAAAACTATAAAGAATTTTGGGTTTAAAGCAAATGTCGAGGACAATTGTGTTTATACAAAGTTTAAGAATGGGAAATACATTTTCCTAGTCCGTACGTAGACGATATTTTACTTGCAAGTAACGATATGAGTCTACTACGGGAAACAAAAAGATTTTTGTCCTCAAAGTTTGAGATGAAAGATCTTGGTGAAGCTTCCTATGTTTTGGGCATAGAAATTCACCGTTGTTGACGATCGTTAAGTGCCAATTTTACCGTCAACTAAACATGAGAAAGGACTAAAAAATGTTCACCAACTAGATATAGGGGTTATCGACGGAGAATTCCACGAGTTTTGGTGAATGTACTGTTTTGCGGGGTGTCGGCTGAAAATACCCAAGGAAGGCCCACATGTCGGGTTTACATAGAGATAATCGGGAACCGGTGAAAATTCATGTAACGGAAGGTTCGAGAAGGCTGCGGCCAAACGGGAGCCCGAACGGGCTCGGTGGAGAGTCGGCCGACTCCCACCCTTGGTCGGCCGACTCATGACTCGGACCAATCGGCATCGGCCTCGCGGATCCCTGTTCCACCGCCTTTGAGGATGAATAATAATCGTCCGTTTAGGTCGGTTTGATCCGAGGCGTGGTGCATCCTAGAGGGCTATATAAACAAGGCCCCTGGCCTGGAGGAGGCATCCCTTAAACCCTAATTCATTATCTCCCGGTGGGATCGAGTTGTAGAGGCGTCCCTTGAATGGATGACTTCTCTTCTCTAGAGAATTAGAGCTAGACACTCCAATGTAGTAGATTAGATCTAGATGAGAGTTAGGGAGAGCGGAGCTACGCTCCGGTTACGGAGAAGTCTTCGAGAGATTTGGTATGTCTTTGTATCTACTCTTGTAAGACTTATGCTTCAATATATTTATCTTCTCTATCTACTTTATTCCTTTCATATGTATGCTTAGTATAGTTGTTACATTCTAGCATGGGATCTTCGCTCGTATTGAGTGCTCTAGTTATCAAATGTAATTAGAGTAGTAATCGATAGTGTAGGCATGGTGTCTAGACTATAGGTTACCACGAGGTTGTGCCCAATCCCACGGATAGTTGTGGTAGCCCCGGAGGTGGCAGCTACGTCGGGCCTTCGTATTCCACCACGTTCGGGTTGGTGTTTCGTAGAGCTTTCGGCGGCCTTCTCCCAACTACTCTTTACCCAGTCTTCTTCGAGAGTTGGAAAGGACCTGCTTTGCTCCAAAGTGCTATTGTGTGATTGCTATATCTAACCATTCCCTGTTATCATAGAACCAAAGTAATAGAGAAGTATATAGGAACTTTGATCTCTCCCGTTGTCCTCTCACTCTAGCTAACTACTCATTTATCATAGAATTCTCATGTGTGCTTTATTATATTACCTTACATATATATATATCATTTACCCCTGCTTTAGTCTAGTTGGTTTACTAAGTTAGTAGATACATGATGGTGAGTTATCCGATTCTTTAACCCTTGCTTCCTTGTGGTAAAATATAAATAACGATACCTGGTTTACTCCCGGTAAAATGCTACAATGGTATGTTCTGTGCGCTTGCGGAATCCTTCTTATTTTAGTTGCACTTAACAAATACCAACAACCGTGATAGAAGAAAGGGGGTATTAGGACTGTCTCAAAAGGCATACATTGAAAGGGTCTTGGAGAAATTCCAGATGCATAAATGTAGTCCATCACCCGCACCTATAGTCAAGGGCGATAAGTATGGGGATTTTCGGTGTCCCAAGAATGAGTATGAGCTCAACCAAATGAAAAGTGTGCCATATGCTTCTGCAGTTGGACATTTACAAGTATGCTCAAGTATGCACACGCATACGACTTGGCTTATGTAACCGGGCTGCTTGGGCGATTCCAAAGTAATCCGAGGTGTTGAACACGGAAATTGGTAAAGAAAGTTTTGCGATATTTACAAGGAACAAAAGACCGATGCTAACGTACGGAAGATCGACTCGCTAAAAATCTTAGGATACTCAGATTCGATTATGCGGGAGATGATGAAAAGTCCACATCTGGATATGTGTTCACTCTCGCAAAAGGAGCTATATCATGGAAAAGCTCAAAACAAACAGTTACTACAAACTCTACTATGTATGCCGAGTTTGTAGCATGTTATGAGGCATCGGGGCGGTGAATTGGCTAAAGAAATTCATACCCGGTTTAAAAGTGGTCGATGACATCAATGGACCAATGACTCTATCTTGTGATAATAATCCGGCTATAGAGTATGCTCACAACAATAGGTCAAGTGGTTTGCCAAACACATTGACATAAAGTACTATGTTGTGAAAGAGAAAATCCAGGATCGTGTTATAAATCTTGAGCACATAAGCACCGAAAAGATGCTCGCGGATCCGCTTACAAAAGGCTTACCACCCAAAGTGTTCGTTGAACACGTAGCCGGCATGGGTTTAAGGCGAAGCCTATGATTCTGGATAATAATAAGGGCCCAAAGATAAAGTATTTATTTATTTCAAACCGAGAGATGTGTATTGTATTTGTGAAATCCAACGGCAATAGACCGTGACGATGAAACATGTTCTATGCACAAATGCGAGATGGAATAAGTAAAATGAAAAGGTTAAAGTGAAAGAGTAAAGTTAAAGATAAAAGTTAAAGATGAGATCAAGGGGAGAATGTTAGGATGATCTCAATCCCGAGTTGGGCCCAACGGCCCAACTCGGGCCCTTGTGAACCTCGCGCCACGATCGGGGCGCCCGGCCCATCTATTGGCCTGGAGGGCCCTGTCACCTGCGCTATATAAAGAGGTGGGCGCCGGCGGCTCTCGGCACGAGGTTCACCGTGAGCCGCCACACCCACCGACAACCCTAATCCGATCTCGGGGGCGCGGCCGGTGACGGGAAGCTCCTCCGCGCCGCCGCCGCACCTTTGCGCCACGCTTTCACCACCTCTCCTCTCCTTGACGCGATGGCCGACCCCAGCTCCGCCGCCGGATCCTCTTCCACCGCCCCGTCAAGGCCTCTCGGTGATGACCTTTCCACTCTTCCTCTCTCTCTCTCGATCTCACTCCCTATGATTCCCAAAGTTTTGTAGAGGCCCCGCTAGTTGATCCTAGGTCAAACACTACACAAACGCTAGATGGATCAAATTGCAGTGGAGCTCAAAAGAATTGCATTGCAGCACGTCAAGGCTTCGTCTCATCTCGTGCTGTTATATTTATTTTCGTTTTCTTTTATTTTTTTTATTAGGAGAATGTAAGAGGAAGTTCAGTTTCTCGACAGAAATCGTGCGCAACGACATAATCAGTTGTGAATTCTGACTTTTGAGTCTTTTGACGACGACGTAGCTATTATCTTTTCGGGAATTCTAGGCGGCCTTCACTCTTCCGACGCTATCGACGGCGGCCTTCACCCTTCCGAGTTCCAACGCTATCGACGGGCGCGGAAGGCAATGGAGGTGTTTTGTCCAACAAGAAAACAGCGGGCCGCTAGACTGTTCGCGACGCTAGAACGATGATAGCTTCACTGAGTGCGTCTAGTCGCAAAGTTCAGAGCATACTCTCTCCATTCCATTTTTATTGAGGTTTGAGGTTTGAATAAGGTGTATTAAATATTCTTTGTACTAAGACATTGGTTGTGTCCATATACATGCATGAATGAATGAATCTAGACTCCTTGCTAGTACATTGTTAAAACATCAACAATACTAGGACAGAAGGAGTATGTAACAGACATGTGCTTTGAACGGCCCCGCCACCGTTAGATATTAATCGTCTTTTGTAATCTTTTTTTAAAAAAAACTCCTCAATGAAAAAAAAACAGGCTAAACTCCCAATGGAGGAAAAAAAAAGACGCACAGACTGTTCTATTTGTTTGATTTACAAAAATCTTTTTTAAAAAAAAAACAGAGCACGTTGCGAAGCATATTTATTCGAAATTTACACTAGCAAACATATCTATTTGTTTGATTTGAAGCCAAACAACTGGTGGACTGGAACTGACAGCAGGCTGCAGCTAACTGGTAGTACAGCAAAAGGATGACCCGTGACTGGTTGCTGATACATGTACATGTGTGCAGTGCAGCCACTAGAAATTGACACGTACGAACAGCGAACTGTATCTCAATGTAGCACATCCACATACATATATACGATCCGACTGGATCATTGCAATCATCATCTTGCAACCCAGGACGAAGGAAGTTCCACTTTGCTGCGAGCAAAACCATCAGGAACAACACACTGCAACCTCGTCAGATGAGTCAGTGAAGAATCTGAACTCGAGCAACGTGTTGAGAAGTGAGAACAAGAACAAGTTGGTGGCCTTGCACTTGCAGCGACGACGACGGACCTACTTACTGCTCGTGCGCTCGCACCGCCGGGAGGAGGAAGAGCAGCGTGAGGAGCAGCGCCAGGGCGAGGCAGGCTGCGCCGCCGGCGAGGTACGCGCGGCCGAGGAAGCGGCTCCTGCCGCCCAGCACGCCGGCGGTGGACAGCACCAGCGCCTTCCTCCCGCCGAAACTGTACGTGTTGTAGTTGTTCTCCACCGTCACCGCGATCCGGTCGCCGGCGTGCAGGTCCACCTCGATCCTCCCGTACAGCTTCCGGAACGCCGGCAGCGCCGCCGTCCGCATCCACACCATCAGATCCTCCTGCTCACTCAGCTGTCGCAACAAATTCGCATTCCATTGCAGTGTATTGCCCAAGGTAAGCAAAACCCAAACCGAAAGCATTTGCGTCCGTATCATCCATGATCTTTCCAAGAAATTGAAAAGGATCTTACGGGTTTGTTCGGATCAAGCTTCCCGCCGCCGACCAGATCGCCGGCCTGGAAGTTTCTTGGGAAGACACGGTCGCCGAACAGGTGGCCTCTGTCGCTCCCCCACGAGATGCCCTGCCTGTTCACCGCCAGAGTCTCGTTGCGACGGGCGAAGGCGTAGGTGTCGTTGAACAGGCTCCACGCCACGAGCCCGCAGGGGACGATGGGGCCGCCTCCGTTCGCGGTGGCTTCAGGGCCGCAGGTCTTTGTGTTCTTGGCCATCTTCGGAGACCCCAGCTGGCTGATGCTACGGCTCCTTGCATACCTGTGATGTGAACGAACAGCCGTGCGTAGTTTAGCATTAGCTTATATGGAATGGAAATTCGTCAGCACAATGAGATGATACCGGCGGTTTTTTACCTCCTGTGGTTCTGGTGGAATTTGTCGAGTTTGTAATATACGTAAATTGGCGCCTTCATGTGCGCATGAACCTGTAAAGAGAAGAATGGTATGTAGGCCGATCTTATGAATTTCTAAACAACTGTTTTATTACTACCTTGAGCAACCTTAGGCAGGACTTGACTGTTGAAGGATTCTGGATATAAGCAACTTTGTTGTCACGCATCTTCTCCGGTATGCAAGCGGTTTCATATTGATCCACCACTTCAACAACCTGTATATCTCAAATCAGAAATGAAGTCACTCCAAACTTCGATTTTTTATGTAACTCACATCACAGCGCAAACATACCTTGTTTGAGGCTGCCATGCAGGCAAGACCTATCGGAATAAAAACTATGCCCACCAACGCAATTGCAGGAATCGCCTGATCACCCCCAAACACAAGTTACAGATGGTCTTCACATACTGATTTACTAATATAAATGAACCATATTTATGTTGTGATATAGAAATAGAACTAAAAGGTAATGAAATATGAATAAGAAATTGGCAGAACTCACAATCCGAGGTGTAATTATGAGCTGGCAATGTGGAAGCTTCTGCTGAGCAAATTGAGGGTCTTCAACATCAGCAAAAAAAAGATAGCAGTAAGTACTTATTGAAAATGTAAACCACAAAGTTAAGGCAACATCGAAGTATCCCATTGAATAGATTGCTTTAGGCTACTTCTAGCTTTGTGAATCACACTCCTCTCGGTTGGGAAAAAGGATAGATAACTTTTTTTATTTAATTTGCAGCACATCAAGTCATATATAATATTGATAATCCATAACAGAACAATGTAGGCTTCAGTCTGTTAAGCAGACAATGGAAGGGAACATTCCAGTCCACTAAGTTGGTGAGCCTAGCAACATTAAGTTAAGGTGTTCTCCCAAATTCTGCAAGCCTTTGCAAACACAAAAATTGTAAAAA
This sequence comes from Themeda triandra, assembly GCA_018135685.1. Lineage (NCBI taxonomy): Eukaryota > Viridiplantae > Streptophyta > Magnoliopsida > Poales > Poaceae > Themeda > Themeda triandra. The sequence continues at coordinate 530,016 of JAENPR010000210.1, forward strand.
CTATAAAAGGACTATAAAAGGTATCATTCATATACAACGCTACTAGAATCAAGTAACTGCAGTTGCTGCTAATCAGAAAAATCAAGCTGGAGAAACAAACACAAAATTTTGCTTCTTTATTTGAGGAGAAATTACACCGAGGCCGAGGCATGTTGCGCTTAATATTTGTGATGGCTGCTAGATCAGGCTGCTGTGAAGAGCTTGGTACAGCCCCATCACCATTCACCGGCGGCATGGCAGTCGTCGTTGGTGAAGAAAGCTGTGTCTCGATGAACCAGTCCTGCAGACTTGAAGAACTGAACCCACCCCAAAAACGTTAGACCTAAACAAACGGTTATATATTAGTTTCAGTCTTTCAGAAAAGCTTCACAGGACAGGAGAGTTCAAAAGGAGGGAAAGCATCAAGCAGGTTTAGGAGCAGTCGAGCAGGGATGAAGGAAGGAATTATATTATAAAGGGACAGAGAGACAACCTGTCGTCCAGTCCTTCTGAGCCTTGGGAAACTGGCCAGGGAAGGTAAGGATCAATCTGCATAAAGGGGACTGCTTTGAAAATAAAAGGGTGCTCCATGTAAATATTTTGTTAAAGAAACATGTTTGAACTTTGAAGAGGGTTATTTCAATCAAGAAGAAAAGAGTTGACATGGTTTATAAGTAGAATTGGCCCTGAAAATCTCATAACTACTCCGTATATACTTAATACTCCTTTCATACTCGTAAGGTAAGTCATTTATAACAGCGACACGGTCTTTAAAACACATTTTTGACCTATTATTTTTATAAAAATATTAATGAAAAAGTGATATATGTACACTTGTATGAAAACATTTTTTAAGATAAATTTATTCATATAATTTTTACATTTGTAATTTAACAACTCAAAAGTTATTGATGACTTATATTCTATCTCTCTCTTTTTTTAGTCCCAAACTCTATCTTTCGCTCCGCTAATCTCTCAACTTTTTCAAACATAGGGGTTCCTAAGATGGAGGGGCTTCTAGAGGGCTCCCCAAAGAGTGAGCCTAAAGAGCAGGTGCGTAAACATGTGAGAGGTCTCCTGTCCCGCCTTATTTTGGTTGTTCCACACACATGACAACCACAATGCGGGTCATGGTGTGCCATGTGCTCATCCTTGCTTCATGGGTAATGCTGACCATCAGACGTCCGACGCGTAAGACGGTGGCACAGCCTGCTACCGGCCCACTAACAAAAATAAAAGCCGTCTTCTCGTGTGCTCCACCAACCGTTCATTATTTCTCTTAAAAAAACAACCGCTCCTTATCCTCTTCCTCTCGAACCCAATGACCCCCGACGGAGCAGATGAGGGGCGGCGCTCCCTGTTTTTCTCACCGGCTGCCATCCATCCACCTCCATGGTGCGCTGCGGCGGCCGAGCCTCCACCTACCCATCCCCCAGCTGATCTTCACGTACAGCAATTGCCATCCTCGTGGGAGCCATGACCCGCGAGCTTTGCGCCCGCGAAGCTTCACTGAAGGCGCCGGCGCCGTGCTCCCCCGCATCGCAGGTCGCCCGCGGCGACCCGCGAGCTCTGCGCCCACGAAGCTTCACCGAAGGCGCCGGCGCCGTGCTCCCCCGCATCGTAGGTCGCCCCGCGGCCATGAGCTCTGCGTCCGCGAAGCCTCACCCGGAGGCGCGACGCCACGCGCCCCTGTCGCGGGTCGGCCGCCTTTCACGCGCCTTGCCTATCCACGCACGGCCCAGCCAGCTCCGGGCGCCTCCGTATCTCGTCCGCCGGAGGTCCACGACGATGGCGACCACAGATTTGTCCGTTGGGGGTCGCTTTACGCGCCCATACTCAAGGGGGTTGTTTTGCATGTTTGTTTCAAATCGATTGAGTCTGTTGGTTCAATTGTTGCCCATTGATTGTTTGATTGTTTGATTTTGTTGTTTCATTTTTCGTTCTATCTATTTTTGTCACAACACAAGGTTGTGTTGCATGGTGTTTCAAATCGTTTGAGTCTCTTGGTTCAATTGGCATCCATTGATTGTTTTGAGAATTCTTGACTGTTTGTTTCAATTTTTTCTTTTTTTTATGTTTCTATTTGTTGCATCACAAATTCCTCTGTTGTTTCAATTCATATGCCGGTGATGTTCCTATGTTGTTTGTGTTTTTGTTTCTTTTTAGTTCTTTATGTTGTTTCAGTTATTCAATCTTTTTTTGTTTCACCTTTGTTTCAATCTATGTTTCAACTAATTCAATCATGTGTTTTGTTTCATTTCCTCGTAATCTATTGTTTGAATCATATGTCTTTGTTTCATTGAGATTTTTCCCTTTTTTTTGTTCAGGCGTCGATGGAAGAGCAAGGGCCGTGTGTGCCGCTGTCGGCAGCCAGAGAGGGGGCGTGCTGGGGAGGCGTGCGTGTCCGTCCGCAATGCCGGGGGCTGCGCGCGTGTGCGGTGTTGTGTGAGGGGGAGGCGGGTGGTGTGTGTGTGCGGTTGGGCCCAGATTGGCCGCGCGGGAGGGGCGTCCTAAGGCTAGGACGTCCTAGCGCTTGTTAACGTCCTAGCGCTTGTTCTACCGTTGCTTCATACAACAATGATGATCGTGCTCGACACATCACCCATTCATTTAGACCTCTTAACGTGGCTCTACTGGTCGAGGCATTGGGAGGTTTAGACCTTTTAGTCGGATGCTGTCTTATTGATTAGAAAGCTTCCTGCCTGGTCGGACATACCTTTTCTGGTAAGAACGCCTTCCAACCGGTAGGGCGGTAGGTCTTCGGTCTACTGAGAGGACCATATCTACTGAGGGAGCGTGAGCGGATCTAGCTAATTTAGGGCCTAAAATTTGGGTTGAAATTCCGATCATTCTGACAACCGGAGTTTGGACTTGTTATAGCAGCTAATTGCTGTCGATTGTTTGGTGGGGCTGGTGGCGGCATGACTCGCCCACTTATTATAGAGAACAAGTTTAGTGGGACTACGGGCTGAGCAACCATGACTACTGAGTTTAGTAACAGAGAACCTTGTGTCATGAAGTGAGTGACTGTGATTCCTGACGAATTGTGAATTGTGATAGATGTGTATTATAATTGGTTACAATTAGATTTGAGTTGTAATTAGTGGCTATGGATACAGTTTGAGTCGTACTTTTGTATCTTTTGGTTCATGAATATGATGACACCGGGAGTTGGGAGAGCCTAATGCTGGTGTAACTGTTGTTCAAGTGAAGGAGATATGGGCAGACGTCAACGGAATCTTGTTAAAAAAATCAAGCCTTTGTGTAGTTTGTACCAACAATCTACGTAAGATGTTGTGTTAGTGCGCTCCCTCTTCTGGACACAACATCACGAGGAAATTTCTACCTCTTGCTACAGTACATATAAGTTTAACCATAAGATGTATATGTGTAGCGCTAAAATTTGTCCAATGTATATTTACAGTTTTACATGATGCAGCTCGATCTATAGCTGTTCCTATGCGCAAGAAAACACGAATCAGACCTCAAGTGTGTATATATAATAAAAAAGAAACTGTTTCAATCTGTACACCATCTACTCATCTAGGCATGAATGGTCACCGTGCAGGCCGGGGCAAAGGGTACCGAAGTGCAAGATGCTCCTCTTTCCTGCAACCAAAACCCATCTCAGTCATTTCAAACAATGAGGCTCTGAACAGCGAACACAGAAATTCCTGAATCGTGAGGGCAAACTGAAGGCGCGGCGATAGATTTGCAGTCACATGGCAACTCACAGTGGGAAGGCGAGGCAGAGCATGGTGAGGAGCAGCGCCAGCAGAAGGCAGGCCAGGCCGACGACGACGTACCCCCGGCCGAGGAAGCTGTTCTTGCCTCCCAGCACGCCGGCGGTGGACAGCACCAGCGCCTTCTTCCCGCCGAAGCTGTACGTGTTGTAGTTGTTCTGCATCGTCACCGTGATAAGCTCGCCGGCACGCAGGTCCACCTGGATCCTACCGTATAGCTTCCGGAACGTCGGCAGCGCCGCGGTGCGCATCCACACGATCAGGTCTTCTTGCTCGCTCAGCTGTCGAATTTGCAAATGTATAAGGCTTCTGAATATCAGACATTCAGACTAAAAAAGGTAGTGAACCTATCCACACTTTCAGACAATATAGAGAGAAGTAGCCCTGCTAATTTTCAGTAACAAAAGCTCCAGACGTACTTACAGGTATCCTTGGATCAAGCGTACCGCCGCCGATCAGAGCCCCTTGCTGAAAGTTCCTTGGAAACACCTGCTTCCCAAAAATGTGCTCCCTTTCGCTCCTAAATGAGATGCCTCGCTTGTGAACCCTCAGCAACTTGTTGCCACGGGCGAAGCTGTACGTGTCATTGAACAGGCTCCAAGCCACGAGTCCACAGGGGACAACGGGGTTCCCATGCTCAGTAGCTTCAGGCTTGCAATACTGTGTGTTGTTGGCCTCCTTGGGATTGCTCAGCTGCTTATTGTTACGGCTCGTCACATACCTGCGTTTTCCATTCCCAATATAGGTTCTTCAGTTCAGACTCCCAGAGCAGCTTAGCCTCTATGGAAATTCGTCAGTGAAAAATGAGAATGGACACAACGTTAGTTGGTTTTTACCTTCTGTGGTTCTGGTAGAACTTGTCGAGTTGGTAATATATGTAGATTGGGTGCTTCATATCCTTAGGAACCTACAAAGAGAAGAGTAGTCTCTTATCGACTTGTCATTTCAAATCCTTTTTACTTTTTCTTAATTGATGATAACAGTTTACCTTGAGAATCCTTGTGCAGGTCTTATCTACAGATGGGTTTTGGATATAGGCAACTTTGTTGTCAAGCATGTATCCTGGTATGCATGAAGTTTCATATTGATAGACCATTTCAACAACCTATTTGAAAGCAGAAAGTTACAGGAAACAAACTTGGATTTTCAGAACAGCGCTCAGATTCAGGTTTGTATAATGCAGATCAAACTTACCCTATTTGAGGCTGCAATGCAACCAAGGCCAATCAGGATAAAAACTGTGCCCACAAACAGAAGTACAGGAATAACCTGATTGCATTGCCCAGGGTTAATTACAATAGTGATCATCATATTCTGAATTTCTAAATAAGCCACACTCATGCTGAGAAAGAACTGAAAAAATGAGGTAGGATGAATAGACAGACAATTAAACTTACTGTCTGAGGCGCAAGTATAGGCTTGCAAGCTGGGAGCTGTTGCTGAGTAAATGGATGATCTTCAAAACAAACAGAATAGAGTCATAGACATAACAAATGCTTCTTTTAAATATAAACCACAAAGATAACACCATCAGATATTACTTTAGGCTACTTCTGCTTTACAAATCACTTTAAGAAAAAAGCTTTATGAATTCAGGATCGCCTAATTTTGGAAAGAGAGTTTATTTTCTGGTTTGAAGCACATCGAATTCTGCTTATGGGGCAAACATCCCAGTCCTCAAAATCACTACAGTTCAGGCTGGAGAAGGAAACAAATATAGAACTCTGCTTATTTATCTGAGGAGAGATTACACTGAGGCCTGTTTCGCTTCTTCATGGTGGCTGCCCGGTCATCCTGGCTGGAGCTCGGTTCGGCTGTATTGCCATTCGTCGGCACCATTGCTGTCCCTGGTGAAGAAAGTGCCTCAATGAAAACTCCAGCTCTGGTCCTTCGAGCTGGAAGAGCTGAATGCCCCAAAAGGCCAAAACGTTGGAACCAAACAAATGAGGATATACTGGTTTCAGAAAAAGCTTCAGCAGGAAAGTACAAAAAGGAGGCAAGGCATTAATCAGAGGTTTGGGAGTAGAGACGAAGCAAGGAACTAAAAAGATGGAGAGACAACCTGTCCTTGTGAGCCTCTTGGAAACCAGAAAGGTAAGGATCACCTAACCCAACCGTCCACGTCACTTTCCTCCTCCTCTGCTCATGAAGACTTTGGTGTTCTGTTCAGGATATTATTAATGGCTCCACCTGTGTATCTGTATTACTCACTAAAAGAGGAGAAGTAACCAATGGAACATCGCTGGAGACACTTCATACATAGATATCACAGCCAACGCAACAGCCAAGGAAATTTCACAGTGCAAGAAGTTTGATGGATGTCTCATAGGTACAAGAAAGTTTCATTAGTGTTAATATTTCCATTTCAGTAAAGAAATATGAGCTAATTACATGGGGCCCGCATGAAAGCTCCTATATGCCCACAGTTTTGATAGAATCGAACAGAAGAGTCTACAAAATTTACACAACCACAGACCAGAAACCAGGAAAGGAAGGTGCAACACGCAAATATCAAGAGGGACACGACAAATATGAAATGCCAGAATTCCAACTCCATCCAAGATTCCAAGTTTCGGCTAGAAAAAGAACTTACAATATATATACTCCAACCCCAATAAAACTATACCAGTTTAAGGTGAACAGCTTCTGAGAGCAACATCCGGTACAAAATGTCGCAGTCCATTGAATCTGAAGAAACACAATACTGAGCAGTGATTGAGACACCGTCTGGGGCGACATACGGAACATTGACATGTCATCCTCAGTATCCTACTCAGCACCTGGTGAACTCCCAGCTATGTCCTGTCTATACCTAACTATCTCAACACCTAAATAGTCAACAATTCCTTGTACAACAACATGGGGCTTCTTCACTTGTAACCGGACAGCAGATATTTGAGAGAACTCAAGCAATGTGGCACTCGCAATACGGTGAGCCACTGACTCTAAAAGATTCCGAGATGGGCCTTCAACCACATCCTTCACAATCCTGCAGAGCAGCACGAGCACAAAATCAGGACTGTTATACAATCATGAAAGTATGCGAGTGAGGAACAGAAATATGATACGGCTAACAAAATCAAATTTTGAGTTCATTGATCACACATACGTACACGAGTAGTGGTACCTGTAAATATCTGTGTAGCTAACCGTGTCAGAGATGCTGTCGCTTTCGCCAGCAGTGCTCAGGTCCATCCAGGCATCCACGTCCACAACAAACTTCTGGCCCAGTGTCTTCTCTTCTTGATTGACCCCGTGGAAGCCATGGAACTGCAATCCTCTAAGCACAAGCTTATCCTTGCCAACCAACTCCCTTCCAGCCATAAGAGGATCTGAAGCACACTACAAAATTCAGTCAGGCAGCACAAGAAAGGCCCCACTTTCCAGTCAGAACTAAATCATAAGCTTACTATTCTAAAAAAAAAAAATACTTACTAACCTGCGGCTCTTCTTGTGAATTGGTTGTGCTGGGAGCTGAAGGGTGCTCTGTGAACCAAACCCAATCTGGGAGATCGCTGCCTGACAGCAAAGGGGGCGCAACGCTTGTCCCCTGAATCTGCCCACCTGGGCAGGCGTGCGATCTGACGAGCCCACAGGGTACCGGCGATCATAACAGAAGCCGGAGGAGGAAGCCACGAGCACCTCACTCGCTTGGCAAGAGTGATGGATGCTGAGACAGAGCAACAGAGTCGTCGTCAGGCTTGCCGCACCCTGCCCGAGGACAGAAGGGAGCTGAAAGGAGAGCAGTGGAGTACCTGACTACCTGAGGATGGAGAGCCCCTACGACGGCGCGACGAGGTGCACCGCCTGAGCTCGACGGCGCCGCGGCGGCGGCGGCGGCCGAAACACGACGCCAGGAAAGAAGCCAAGGCGTAGTTTCTCACGAGAAAAAAAAATGATAGAGCATTAGAGCTTCTTGGAGCCATTCCAGGACCAGGCCCAGGCCCATGAATCCATTCCAGGCCCAGGCCCAGCAGCATACCTGTTGTCCCAAAACGCATCGTCCCCCAGATCGTGGTACGCAAAGCAGAAGCGGGCGAGAGGTGCGCCGCTAGGGTTTGCAAGCTGCCCCTGATCCCAAAGGCAACCACCGCCGTCGGCATCGTCTCGTCCCGCCGGGAGGATGGCGCTACAGGCGACGGGACAACGGAGCGACACACCGGTCACCGCCGCCGCCGCCGCCGCCGCGATCGACCGGGACTCTGCGCAGCGGCCGGTACGCGTCGCCTACGTCGTCCCTAATCACAACGCGCTTCCCCTCTTCTAGTTTCGCGTGAATTCCCCCTCACATTCTTCTCCTCGTGGCAGCTTTCGCTCGGCGGCACAGGCTGCGCCAAGAGGAGTGCGGCGGCGGGGTTCCCCGACGACGCCGTCGTGGAGATCCTCTCGCGCCTCCCCGCCAAGGACCTCTGCCGGTCCAAGTGCGTCTCCAGGGACTGGTGCGAGCTCATATCCGACCGCCTCCGCTGCAGGAAGCTGCCCCAGACGCTGGAGGGCTTCTTTATGGCTGCTCTGATGACTTCGGCGATGAAACCGGCAGTGAGGACAGTGACGAAAGTAGCAGCGAGGACACCGACGGAAGTAGCAGTGATGACGGCAATGAAGCAGGCAGTGATGACGGCAATGAAACAGGCAGTGATGGTGGTGACGGAGGAGGAGGCGAGGACGACGGAGGTGAATGTGGCAGCAAGGATGAGGAGAGCTTGGTCCAACACATCCGTGGGCATTTCATAAACCTGTTGGGGATATCTGTGCCTCGAGTTGACCCTTTATTCTCCTCCCTGAGGAAGCAGCCTGGAATTAGGAGGCTCACCCTCTTCGATTCCTGCAATGGCCTTATCCTCTTTCTGCACACCCCGGATTCGGACTTCTTCTCAAGAAGCTATATTGTGTATAACCCAGCCACCCAACATTGGGTGCCTGTGCCCAACTCCGGCTTAGTGTTTACATGGGGAGAGAGCAAGGATGAAGACAGCGATGATGATGACCGCACTTCACGTTTCTGTACTTATTTGCTTTTTGACCCAGTTGCCTCGCCGCACTTCCAGTTGATTGAGGTCGCCCATATTCCGTATAATATTGCCATGGTTTGCACCTATTCATCTGAAACTGGGAAATGGTATAGCAGGATATGTGAACGTGAATGGAATTTGTGTAAAACCATAAAATCCGAGAGGCATAGCACAGTTTTCAATAGAATGCTGCATTTGATTGTCAGCCACTCTTCTAAAGGCCCAGAACTGATAGCTGCTATCAATGGGAAAGGGGAAACATGCAGGGTCATCTCCTGGCTGGGGAATCGTGGGTTTCCTATATTTGTGGGACAATCCAAAGGGTTCTTGCATTGCTTCAGTGTGAGTGGACATCCAGATGGCAACTCTTGCCATATGACTGAGTTATCCATTTGGGTCCTTAAGGACTATGATGCAGAAGAATGGGAGCTGAAGCACACTGTGAGTTTTTTGGAGCTGTTTGGAAAAAAGAGCTGCCAGTTTGGTCCTGATTACAATGTGGTTACCTTGCATCCAGAATGCAATTTGATTTTCTTTGTGCAGCACTGGGACTATAAACTGGTATCATATGACATGGATTGCAAGAGACTGCATGGTCTTTGCACCGTCAGATGTGACTATGAGCATGTTAGTCCCTATGTTCCCTATTTCTCAGAGACACCGGTGCTGTCAAAGAGGGCACCATGAAAGAAGGCACTATCAAAGAATGCACTATGTTATCGGTTCCATCTTTGATACATCTGCAAGAATTAGATCATGATATTTTTGGTGCTTGGATGTGCTTGTTCTTGTGTTTTTAGTCCAATTAACACTGGAAGGCTATTGTTTCCATGCATGTAAGCTAACTTATATGCTAGTTGTCTTGATGACTGTAGTTTCTTACCAAGCTTATGATATTTTGCATTCAAGTTGATTGTTTGCTCGCTTTTCTATTCCTGAATTATTAATTTTGTATCCTTTTTAACTTGGTCTTACTAGCATGTGATTGCCAACTGTCATTTTTAGTTTCATTTGTCAGAATATGTTTATTTATGTTGAATGAGTAAATGTAGCTTCCAGAAATGATGAGCAATGCATGGTGTTGCTAGTTTTCCAGACCAAAGTATTTCACCTATATATGCTGCCAACTGCTGATCAGTAAATGGGCAGTAGTAAGAGAGGACTTTAGATAGAGTAGATTGTAGAGCTTTGCTTGTGATGATGATTATTGGGTGCATTTGAGCATTATTGTGGAACATAAAAATAGCATATTTAGTTATTTCCCATTGTTGTTTGCTACAGAAATCAATATAGCCATCCCCAAGATTTTTTTTTTTAATCTGAGAATGAGAATTATGAATGTGTTTCAATTTAATTCGAGTGCTGTTGTGCTTTTTTTTTTTTAATCCGAGCAAAAGGTTGTACTTGTGTGTTAAGAATGAATACACCAATCCTTGCTGGTTGAGTTGCTGATTGTGCCTGATCTGGTGTGAGTGCTGCATCCGAGCAGCACCGGGGTCCTGGTAGAATTGCTGGCAGTATGATTCTGTAGTCTGGGGGCTGCCCTTGATGTATGGCATGGCAGTGTTGTGTTGTCCTGTAAGTCGTTCCTTCAAAATGAAGGATTCTGTAGTCTGAGTTCATTTTTATCTAGAACTAAATTCAGAATTTCATGTCATTTCTCTGTTATTCAGTGAGAGATTTTGTTGTAAACAGTAATCTTTGCGAGCATGGATGCATGGTTGAGCACACGCTAGTAGATGAGGGTCAAATGGGTGCTTTGGCATGCCCTTATAGATAATCCAGTGGCTAGTATAAGAGTACATCTAAATGTCTCATAATCTCTGTACGGTCCAGCTAATGTTTTGCAAGGGTGGACACACCAATAATGCTCCTGTTAGTGAGATCTAAAGCTAAAAGATTGTTGCTGCAGCTATTGCATATGTTTGGATTGACCAGGGGTCCATTGAATTCAAACAATATGTTTTCTAGTAACTGTGCCGGATTCCATTGAGTTTGTTTGAATTGACGTGCACGGCGACATGATGACAAATTATCTACTGAAACCTATGGAAATGCCATGCTGATAAAAGATGAGTCACCGCTTGGGTCGCCTGGGCAAAAGGAATGACCTGTGTTTGAGTTCATGATATTCATGATGTAGTCTTATTAGTTTGAACATGCATGGTTATGTATTGGTTGTGCTTTTTCTTGCTTCTGGAATGTCTAGTTTATATCTGAATGAGTGGGCATGTCTAATTATGACGCGCGGTTCTCGTGAGCATTCGAGAAAATCAGAAATGCCATGCAGGCAAATCTAACTGAATGCTGCTACCTTCAATCCACTCGCAGAGAAAATTCTGATGCGAAGAGTTAATGTAGATAATCTATAAACTCTCTTTACCATAAAAGGTAGCAATGCCATTATCGATCGTTGTCGCGAGCATCCCATCCGTGTAACACAGGCACAGACACATTCTGACGATCAGGTTGGATTGATTCCAAGGGTGTATCCCAGGGCTCCAGGAGTTTTAGACTGAGTTAGGATGCGCAAAACGCACTAATGATGAGATTATGGTTCATTCCAGTGAGTCTAGGATTAGAGCTTCTTCTTCTTTTCTTTTTTGTTTTTAAGAGGGATGTCTAGGATTAGAGCTGGGATTAGGATTTAGGACCAACTGGGATTCGGCCTTACATAACCAGAAGACTGGTCCACCCGTTCTTGTTCCCGATTGCTCCAGGGCAAAGAAGATATTAGAGCCTCAAGATATTACTCTCTCTCACACATAGCTAGATCCAAGCATTCTGCAAATCTGCAATTGGTTAGTTGGGAGTTGGGACAGGCTGCATTCAGCGATGTTTCTTTTTCTCGCCGACTTCACATCACACCTCAAGTACTCAACTACACTACTCAAGATTTTTGCCTTCGAGATTGTACACAGGGCACAAGGATCGACTATTTTCAGAAAATTCAACTAATCACTTCAACGTCATGATAAATCTCACACACCAATGTCAACTCAATTTCGTGAATGTATATCGTTGTTATCCGTTACCCATACACAAAGCTGCTTCTATAAGCAAGCAGTTCATCAATCAAAACTTCAGGAACTGCATTCACCAATTGCTTCCAGTGGCAATGCCCCAACATTTTCCCCTGGAAGGGTCGTTCTGCTAATCTCCTTTGAAAACAAACAGCATGGATGATGATGATGAATTGATGATGAGGCAACAGCTCTGGATTGCTAAGATACAAATGAATAATGAGTTTAAGGAATAAAACATTGGTTGCTTTTATTGAACAGCAACTAGAACAAGGCATCCTGCCTGAGTCACGATAAAAATTAGCACTACAAAATTCTGCCCATCTCAACTACAAATAGAATCTACAAATCATTGGCGAGAACACACAAGGGTGCATGTCGTACATTCATGCTTCTCGCAGTTTCATCCCTCATGTTACAGTGCTACAGAAAACCAAGAACGATCTCTACACAAACAAGACCTTTCAGTGATAAAATTCAAGGATTCAAATCTACTACAGCTATGCCTACCCGGAGCCAGCCACTGGACATTTCCTGGGTTTATCAGCGTGTGGCAGTATTTTTTATTCTTTCTTGCAGATGTGTTCAACTTAACTGAGCAGGAATCGAATCAGGGCTTTTCCTGGCAGTTTCCACCAACAGGAACAGCAGGATCGAATCAGAAGAGAACAAGATCCTCTTCGAAATGAACTCAGATGTATAAATGCTGAAACTTTAAGTGCCTTCACAAAGCAGAAACCCAGGCTGCCCTAGTTCTCAGTTTGTTGCATGGAGACCAAGCACATGGCATGGGAGGCTCCTATTGCAACGGAGATGACACGAGAAGGGCCCAAATCTTCATCATCATCTCTGAGGAAATTCACCTTGACTGGGAGTGGCTGAATTTCTGGCAAACCAGGCACGCCTAGCTGACAGTCTCTTGCATTTCCCCACATGTACAAGTCACCTTTCTCTGCCCAGACAATTAAGAACAAAAGTATAAGTTCATGTAAGTTGTTTACAGAGAGGAAATTTGATCATATGAATTTAGTCAATAGTAAAGCAAAGCAACCAAGATCCACAAAGATAACCTCATGCCAGGTAAAAGTGACCTTTATTGACTGCAACTTGAGCAACCCATATTTTAGTTAAAGTAAATGCACTTGGCCTAACAAATTAAAAGATACCACAAACTGCCATTGAAGAGATTTTCTGTCATACTCTGAAGGGTGTGTTCATCTCTAGAACCATTTTCAAAATACAGAATCTCATTCAGTTTGCATGTCATCTCTAGAATCTATACCCTTCGACATTTCCTTCTAGAATATTTTTAGTTAGCTATATAAGAAATGATACATAAGTCAAAACAACAACCACATGTCAAGAGCAACTGGTAGAGCAATGGAATATTGGACAACTAAGAGAAGAGTTCTTTGAATTTAACCTGATATAGCAGCAGAGGTCGATCCTCCACAGGCTATATGGACAATTCTCTCATCAGATAAAGCTTTGATGGCAAGTGGGATTCTATGATTTTGAAGGGTGGGATGCCCAAGTTGTCCATGCCCACCATGCCCCCAAGAGAGAACTTTACCTCCATCTGTAACAATGGTGAAACATTTCATATAATGATATAATGCTATGGTGCAACGGCCAGTGTACAATAAGGTGTTCGCTATAACTGCAGTTTGAAATTAATAGTTAATATGACTGAAACAAATCTTTCTCTTTACAAAGACAGTGGTTTTCTTTTTTGTGGTTTTAGACCTACGAACTATACACATATTGGTTCATGTAGGCAAATTTATTTTTTTAAAAAAGAGCCGGTGGCCTCGGATGAGCGCGTTGGCAAAGATCAGATTTTCATGTAGGGTTCAGATTTTACAGGTTCTAATAACTTACCAGTCAAAGCTAAAGAATGATATCCACCACATGCTACTTGGATTACACGGATACTTTTCAGACTAGGGACAAGCTGTGGCCTCCAATCACTGAAATTGCTTCCTCTACCCAGTTCAAAGTTTGAATTTGCTGGAAATGATACACGAAACACAAACATTCAGCACATCAGTAAATAGATAACAGCCATAAGGGAAAACTGAAGCTGATAAGTAATTAAAAGGAAAATCAAAGTTGAAGCATCATGATAATTTTAGAAGAAATAAATGCACATCAGTACAGGAATGTTTTGCCAATGCTCATATTGGCTTTGATAATTTTAAAGTGTCAATTTATTAGGGTGGCTAACTGAAAGCATAAAAAGGCATGGCAGAGATCCTGTTCACCTGGACTGAAGCAGCTTAACTGCAATTCTGGACAGTACCAGTCATCTAATCTATGTCTGATAATGAAATGAAGGGTCTGGATATGGTAACAAACACTGGCTATTTACTGCTATGCCATCTGGAGAAAACAACTATCTACCAGTAATGTGTATGGCAGCATGAGCTGTTGAATGATGTTTAGTCAGAGTCTAACCTCCCCAACTCCATAACTGTCCATCTGAAGTAAGAGCCATTGTGAAGAATCCACCACAAGCTACAGCAGCAACTGGAACAGGCAATGCATTCACCTTGGAAGGAACACTGAGGGATCCAGCTTCACCTGGACCACCTCCACTCCCAAGCCCCAGCCTGCCATCACCTTCATCACGACCCCAAGTGTAAAGTTCACCTGTTAGCAAAGTGCAACGATCAGAGACAAGTAGTTTCATTTGCAGCAAAGACCAGAATAGAATGACCAGTGATATCACCACCATCTGATTGCAAAGGACGGTATCATATGATTCAAAACTATAGTTACAATGAGCGAATCAGACCGACCTGAGTCAGTGATTGCTGCTGTATGCGCTCCACTAGTAGAAATGTGTGTAATATTCCCTTCCCAAGGGCCCTTCACTTGCCTTGGCAAAAGCTCCCTATGGTATACATAGTGCCCCAGAGCTCCAAATCCACCATAACCCCTGCAGACTGTAAACTGAGTGATGCAGCAGCCAGAACAATCAAAATGCAATCCACTCGTCATAAATTTGATTCATGGAGTAACAAGAGACTTCTAATTAACCATGTAGTAATCACATGAAGTACACATACTAAACTTTTCAAAAGCAATCTTCAATCAAATCAGCAATGTGGCAGTTTCCTCACCAGGTGAAGACGTCACCGGAGGTGGTCAGCGCGGCGGAGTGGATGCCGCCGAGCGCGAGGAGGCGCAGATCGCGGAGGTTGGGGTTAGCGCGGGGCACGAATGCGGACGACTCGTCACCGAGGCCGAGGCGGCCTCCGTCGCCCTTGCCCCACACCCAGGCGCCTCCTCCGACGAGGAGCGCGGAGTGGAAGAGCCCGCAGGAGATCCCAACCTCCACTCCAGACGTCTCCCCCGCAGAGGGAAGCCGTCCGGGGGTGGGCGCGAGGCGTGGGTCCGATTCGGGGAGGAGGAGGTGGGCGACGGGGGATGGGTACAGGCGGCGCTCCTCCTTGCCGCCGCCGAGCTGTCCGGACGCGCCGCGGCCCCACGAGAGGAGCGAGAATGGGACGGTTCCGTCGGAGTAGAGGGTCGGGGTGGCGGAGTTGGATGCGGCCGAGGTGGAGAAGTGGCTGCGGCGGGGGAGGAGCCGGCGGAACATTGCCGCCGGCGGCGGCGGCGGCGCTGTTGTTTGTCCTGCGAGAGAGGAAGACGAGGCCACGAGCACACGACTAGTGCGAAATCGGGTTTGCGGGTTTGAGCCCGTTAGTTCCCACGTGCCCGTTTAAACCATACCGGGTTAACGGGCGCGTCCAACCTCCCCTGCCCCTACCGCGTCGCCACCGCACCAAGGGAGGTCGGCGAGAGCTCAGCAGCAACCGCGGGTGGAAGCCATGGCGAACAAGGCGACGGCGGCGACCTCCTGGCGGTGGCGGCTTCTGCTGCTGCTTCTCGTCACCGTGGCCGCCCTATGCTGGATTCCTCCGGCGATCGCTGCGGCAGCGGCGGCCGCCGCCAAATCGACGGCCAATGGAGCGCGGAGGTCGCTGCTCGGCTTCGTGGAGGCGCAGGGGAACGCCTCCTACCACTGCACGCCCTCCGGCCCCTGCGTTCCCTGCCAGTATTCTGAGAAGGTTGGGCGATTCTCTCTCCTTCTGTGATTATGGGAACGCATTTTGTTGGGGTTTCGCGTGGAGGAAAGAAAATCGATCTTGGTAGGTGACATAAGAAGATCATGTTAGGTTGCATCTTTCTAATAGGACCTGGGAATCGCGTGATTTCCTTAGTTTCTGCTTTTCTGATACAGCTTATGTGTGGTTCGTGTTACTGGGTTAGAGCAGTGAAAGTTTATCATGAAAAGTTCAGATCTTGGTTGAAGTTTACTGCAAAATGTGGGCCCTGTTTGCTGCAAATGTTCTATCTACCTCGATTCAGTCACCTTGTAAATTTGCTTCGTTGCAGTGGTTAAGATCAGGTTCAAATTTGGCTACAGTTTAGTTGCAGACTATCTCACCCTATTCATGTTCATTGTTTTGATATGATCGATATTGAGATAGCATTGACGAAGATAAACACTGAATTATCGGGTGATCTTTAGCTATTCTCATTATTCACCTAATGATTTACACAATGACAGCTTGGTTAAGTTGCTAGTGGATTTAGTTGACTTGCTAATGGACAACTTCTCTTCAAGGTGGATGAGGATAATATGATATTGGTAGTTATGCTTCGTTAGCAAAATTATTGCACCACTGGTCCTTGAAGCTAGTATAATGATCTTCATGACATCACAAAATGTAGTTCGGCCAGTGAAGTAGGAGCCTTTAGTATTTCATTGATTTGTCAACCACATTGTCTGACTTCATATTCCGATTTTTCTGGTTTATGCTACAACATGTATGTCAAAATGTGCGATATAGTACTTAGTATGTGTTTGAAATGAAGGTGGGATAATGTGGATTGAATGATGTGGAGATCATTTGTAGCAAGTAGGAAGATTCTATGCTTCAAGTTACTCCAAAGGTTTCTTTGTGCCCCACCATTTTGTTGAAAACAACACTGAAGTGTGCATCTTCTTGATGTCATACAAGTTGTGCATAGAACGCAAAGTTTATCCATTGGAACGATGGTTGAACCTTAAGTTTCTTTGCTGCCTTTTTATTGACCATACAGATTACTGTTTCAAAATCAATAGGATTACATGTACTACCCCCCTATACAAAATTTTCTTTGATTGCTAAATTAATCTTCCTGTGGAAGTTGATTGATTTACCCAAAAAGATATTACAACTTGAGCAAGGTTATCTTATAGACCCATACATGTGACCTTATCAACTCTCACCCGCACCATTATACTCCCCCTCCAACTTATCAATTCTATCATATCAATATTTGTTCCTTGGTTCAAGTTTCAGAACTGCTTGTTCGTAGAAAAAAAAATATATGACCTTAAAAATGGTCCTATACAATATTCAGAAAATAGGCTTGTAGTTACGCTATTTTTTTGCACTATCTGTTTGGATAAAATGGTAACCTATAGGTCTTCTTATTGGAATGCTGTGGGGCAGTCTGCAGTCATACCCCTCAGGTCGATTTTTTTTTATTATTATTTTTTGATAGACCAGGATTTGCTCAGAATTGGGGTACCATGAATTTTCCATGGTCAGTAAGCAGTAGAAGTGTTCAAGCTTATCCATATATGCATACATGAGCATACTAGGAAATTTGAGTTGGACTATAGTATGTGCAAATGCATGTGGCAAACAGTCAATCTCCTTGCTTGATCCACTAGCAAACATAGCAGGTCTATCTACTTTTAGCTGGTGCTTTTTTGTATCTGCTTAATCGAGTTGACATTTAGTACATATATCAAGCCTGTGTTCAGATTACAGTTTACAACCAGGTAACACCATTTATAGGCCCTGTTTGTTAGATTTATAATCTTCTAAACATGTAAATGGCTTCCAAGGTGTAATTAGTGTAGTGCGGAAGAAAGCCGTGCCCTTTTAAAATGTTTGGATAAGTGATGGAATTCTTGCCCTTCTCAACCTGATGCTGCAAAGCAGGGAAAAACAAAAGAAAAAACAAAGAAGCTAAATGAAGTGGTGGGGAAGCAATGGAGATCATGAGGCTTTGGGAGCTTGCAGTGGCACTGGCAGATATTTTTAGGAATAGTTGTGAACTGAAGGCCACCAATGTGTGGGATCATTACCTCGACAAGAACTAGCCACTGTGCAGAGTTGTTGCCCAATTCCCTTGCCAGCTGACTCAGGCTTGCAGTCATGAAGAGCTGGAGCCTCAACCTGGGCCTCACACCCACTGGCTAAGCACACCATCTCAAGGCAGGCCTCATGGCTGCTGGCTGAGCTTGCTGCTCCAATGGGTTCATGGCTGGCAGGCTTGCCGCCTATGGCCATGCTCAATGCGTGAGAGAGTCTTGAAGGGAGGTAAAGAGACGGGTCACAGGAACTTCCATTAGAAAATTAATTTAGTCCACTGAGGTGATTTTTTCCAGTCAAAAGCTGAAATACAGGTGTAATATTATTAGATTACAACTCATCCAGGGTTGCAGAAAGGACGACCGAGGTGAGCCTGATTTCTGTCAGAAAATAAGTATGGGCCACTGAGGTGTTCTTTTTTCCCAGTTGGAAAGCTCAAATAAAGGTGTAAAGTTATTAGATTTGTACTCATCCAAACATGTTTTTTAGCGTGGCCTGTAAAAATTGCTGGAACTGTATTTTAAACTGCTATTAGCCCCTAAACTGGTTAAATGTTAACAAATGCAATTTTCATGCTTGTGTATTTGTTTCCCATTGTACAGGTTCTAACAGCCTGACAATAACAATCTTTTTTTTTTCAGAATGATGAAAAATATAGCTGCAGTGAAACTGGTTATCGCCTACCCTTGAAATGTGTAGAGTCACAAAATACTACAAAAGAAGGAAACAAGAGCAAGCAGAGGAAGATATTGGATGATGCATCCACATCAGGTGGCACAAAATCTGCATCAGGTGGTCCAAAGCATTATATTACTTACAGAAGTTGTGTGCCATTGGTTGGAGAAGAGAAGTTATCTGTTCTTGGTTTTGAGGTATTAAAATTGCAAAACTTTCTCTTCTATTATTACAAATATTGTTGGACTTCTATCATGAATTCTTTATTTACTCTATAATGTTACTTGTTTGTCCTAATGTTAATGCGTTGGGAGCGCTCAATGTTGATGGCTGCAGCAAATGCAGCTGCAGCCGCCGCCATCACTGCCGAGCAGACGAGCAATGAACTGATAGTGAGAAATAATAGTGGAAGAAAACTGCAGAAAAATCTTAGTAAATCAAGAAGCATTTCTGTGCTAATTTCATTATACTTGCAAAACTGGGCTCTGAATCTTGCCCTTAAACATGCAAGCAGACCTTACCTTTTCTTTGCAACCGAGATGGTAGATATCTAGAGCTTTTTGTTCTGAGCGTGCTGTTTGATAAATTCCAAATACTTGTGAAATTGAAGCATTGGAGTGAAAGTGCAAAGCATGTGTTGCACTACCTTTGTAGTTGTAGCACAATCATGTTCGTTCATCTGGACTAAAAATGTAACATCCTGTTGATTGCTTGTTTTCTTTTTAATCTTAATTTGTCAATGAGAACCTAAGCAAATTTATCTTTGTTTCTTAAAGCATGAATGATAAAGTTATGTTCTTCTCCAGGTAATGATGGCTGGGATGTTGCTAGTAAGTGGCCCGTTTATATATTACCGGAAACGGCGTACAAATCTTATGCAGGGAGCTGCAAGAATCCCGACAAGTGATCCTAGGTTCTAGTATGGTATAATAACGGATTGCTATACTTATGTTGATTTGGTGTATCTTGTGATTTTGCCCCTTGTCATTGTACTTTTGTATTTTACACATGTAATTCTCTAAGAGGCAAAGAGCTTGTTAGCCTAGGTATCACAGGAGTAGGAACCACAGTGGTTAGTCTCATCGTACCTGCTTTACTTGGGTCAAATCTCTTGTGTTACATATTCAAATTTACGGTTTGGTTACCCCAAAAAGTTGCTCTAACCGAGGAACAACTTTGTTGATGTTGATAATTCATGTGATCAATGCAAATTATTTTTTCTGAAAGCTGCAATGCTTAAGTTGAGTACTTGGGAAATGACATCCTGAATATTATAGACTGGACATGCAAAACTGCATTTTTCTGGGATAATCATACACTGATCAGTACCTTCTGTATAATCATTGGTTTCCGCTGGAAACATATTTTCATTCACGTTTCATATAAATTCAAATCGTAACAATTTTGTTTCGTTTCTTGTAATCACGTCAAGTGTTAAGACTTATGACCTATGTTTTTTTTATTATAATGCAAATCGTAACAATTTACAAGTCGAAGCTTGATTTTAGAAATACAAAGATGCAGTTGATTAGTTTATTTCACGTTTGAAACCAGGTGTTTTACGAGTTCCCTTTAATTACAGCATTTCAAACAAGGACACGATCACACAAGTGCGCAGTATAACCTCAGAAATTCCCAAATGGTAGTACAAGTAGTACGCAGTAGAATAGAACTTCAAAATTTCCCAAATGGTAGTGTTGAAATTTATAATTACTGAAATCATCAGGGTCTCTTGTGCAAAAACCCCGTGCACTGCACAGCCAATTCCCCATCGCGACATCGGCTCGTCCGCACGAATCACTGCTCTGCGCTCCCCCCCGCACCGAACCACACCCCCGATCTGACTGAATCGAAGGCGGCGGCGGCGATGGGCGGCGACCATGGCGGTGGGCACGCCGGCGGCGACTTCCGCCCGAAGGTATGGAGCATGACGGGCGGGCCCTACTGCCGCCCCGTCCACTGGCGCCGGAACACCGCCATCGCCATGTTCGGCGTCTTCCTCATCTGCATCCCCATCGCCATGAAGTCCGCCGAGCTTGAGGTATACATACATGCGTATCCCCATATGAGCCTGCGACTTCTCTTAGTGTACATGGTCTTGAGGATTTGAGCGGACGATTGGTCTATCATAGATACTAGATCTGCGGCGAAATGTCCCAATGTTTCAGAGTTCTTGGTAGTGAGACTTCTTGTCTTTGGAACTAGGAACAGCCTACCCATTCGGTACAGCACACAATTCGAATGCGGATGTAATGGCAAGTTCTTGTGAGTTGTGAAATTCCAAACTTGTGAGTTGTGAGTGCCCCTTGAATCCTTGATCTATTATTGCCGTGGATTGCAGTTCCTGATGCAAGTTCCACTTATTTTCGGTCATTGTATCAGCCCAAAACTTGCTAGAATGAACTAGAACGGCCTGCCACCTAATTAATTCAGGGGGTAAAGAAATGAACTAAAATGACATGCCACATAATTAATTAGCTGAACCCCAAAACACCATTGGTTATCTGCTTGCATTACTAAGTGCAGTTTCAGAATATGATGCTACTTCATTGGAGTGGGCTGGCTAGAATGGTTTCTTTTAAGTTTCTAATATTTTCTGTCTGTACTGATTACAGAAATTATCTGTGGGTTAAACTGTGATGAGTGTGCTTGTTTCCATATTAGCCAGGTATGCACGACAGGTGCACATAGATGCTAATGGATCAAATGGCACCTAGAATTAATTCTACTGAGTCTCTGATAACCGTGATGCATGCTCTCTAGATAGCTAATGAGTACATGGGATCATAAGGAGAGATCATAAGGAGATAGGGGCTGAGATGCTGCAATTTGGGTTACCAGTTGTCACCTGTGTGCTATTTAATGCAAATTCATTTCTCAGGGAAATCTTATAGGTCTTCCTTTTGCTAGTGATCTAGACAATGCAATCAGATTGTGAGCCATACGTAGGATATGGGGGCTAACCATCTTTCGTTGTTTGTCTAAGTTCATGGATGTTCCTCTCTCACTTGTCTCTACTGGGCGCCATCCTGCTGCCCACATAGCACCCATGCTTTTAGAACACTGGAATATCTGATAAGAGTAGTATATATGTAAACATCATTACAAGTGAAGCAATTCATTTGTATATTTTGTGAGAAAAAAAAACATTTACCAGGTAGTTAAAATAGAGAATTTGTGCTTTCTAACATCCAAAAGGATTTTAGACTACTTATAACAGGCATGGGGGTGCCTCTCGTTGCACATGTACATAACATAGTGCAAGCAAAGCAACTAATCTACTTATTTCTAAAAAGAGTTTTGCAGATATATGGTGGGTTTGTTGTTTCTTGTGGTGTCTTTCACACAAAATGGAAATGACTGATGTAGGAATGTGCATTTTCTGTTCTAAGCAAATGATATGCTGAAACCTGGATTTGTCCTAGTATTTAGGGTATGGCAAAGGTGCAACTGATGTGACTGAAGCTATAGGTGAACAATTAAATTATGGAGCATTTGGTTTGTCATTGTTTGATATGCTGGAAACTTCACCCATGTCTTTTTTTTTTTTTGGCCACCCATGTCTTCAATGGCATGTTGTGCACCTTTGAGAGTGTGATAAACCGAGCAGAGTCACACTGAAAAATGTGCTGCATTTGAGCAAATTCTTCTCTTTTTCAATTCGAGAAATATAGTGTATTCACTTTTAGAACAATCTGAAAATTTCATATATTGTTAGTTTTATGTGAAGTGGGCTATGAATACAAGCTAACCTGAATATCTGTTTGACGGAAATCATCTATGTATATAATACAAGAAGGAACTGATGTTTGTGTTATATGGTTCTGGTTCTAGTTTGTTCAGGCTGGAGCCATGTCACTAAGAGACAGGCATACTGACTTAATGTGTTCATCGTTTTGTTTAAAATAGAATATTGTAGAAATCACAGTGCTAACAAATGCAATACAATACTTTTATGCAGCAACGCCCACATCACCCAGTCCGGCCAATCCCATCTCAACTGTGGTGCAAAAACTTTGGCAAGAAGGAATACTGAAGAACCTTCAAACTAAGCATGAAGCGCGGGCACCTTGCTTCTGCCTTCCTTTTGTGAAAACTTGTGCTTAGCGATAATGCTGGGTGAAGTGTTCTGAGAATACTCTGGAATTCTTCATGTAGTGTCTGTTGATTCTCTTTCTTTTCACTCAATCATGTTATATGAGGAATGCCTGTTGAACTCAAATAAACTGGTGATTCAAAAGCCTCTTGATGAATTTACCTGAGGGGTTTGCACACTTAATGTTGAAGGTTGATTCATAATAAGCCTCTTATATGTTCGGTTGACTGACGGTGATGGCCTTGGGTTGTTTTCGGAAGCGGATCTACTTAAGATCTGATTTGATACATCTGTAAACATGAAACATATTTTTTTACCTTGACGTATGGCCTGAACCCTACTCTGGAGCTTTTGGAGCATAGCATGGTCTCAGTGAGGGAGGTTTTGAGTACCAGAGTAAAATCCATACCGGGCTGTTGGGACTTGGGATAACGGCCTCCTAGGCAGCTCCTACGCCACAGGCAACACGAAGCTGCGCTCACTCTCAGGTCTCCAATGCTCAGGCAGAGGATGGTTTTCGTGATAGTATACTATCCACGCCATCTCCACTTATTGATTCTAAATTCTTCATAATTGCCTCAATGACATGTAGGGTATCTTCTAGTTACTTCTACTTATGTAGCAGCTCCATGGATTATTTCATTTCTCCTGGATTCACATGGATTAGTTCATTTCTCCTGGATTCATCTGAGTATTTTTCTTTCCAACTATTACATCTAAATCTATGTAGCAGCTCCATGTAAATGATTGCACATGTTCATCTGTCGTGGATTCATCTAAAGAGAGTTGTATTTTTTTTTCTTCCCAACTAGTATCTCTAAATCTATGTAGCAGACTAGCAGCTCCATGCATGAATATTAGATGATTGCACGTGTTCATTTGTCGTGAATTTGACTAGTCGACCATGGTTATTCAATAAGGACCTTTTCCACTGATATTTTTTTTCTCTGGCTGGTCGTAATCCAAACACGCCAATAATATCAACACGTATTGCATGCCACCGTGCGTGTCTACGATCCTTAGACGTCTGATCATTTCGCAATAGCAGCTTGGCGCCGAGGTGGGGTTTTCTTCCCGTGGTCTCATCAACTCTAGGCTCCTATGTCCTCTCGCCGTCCCACGTCAAGTAGCAACTAGCTAGTGCCATCGGTGCGTGCCATATGCGCTTGCCGTGTGCGCGATGCCCGCAACAGTAATCTTGCATATACATGACATAAGAAAGGAACGGGGTACGTATTGGTCCTACTAGCTCGATATATTGGTATGCGTTGCTTAGGTTGGCACTTGGCACTTGTGGCATGGTGACATTGCAGTGCAGCGAGTGAACCTGCCTGTTAGCTGCGAGAAAATTGGATATTTGGGACAAAAGATTGACTCCTTGACTATGTTGTCACTCGGGTGAATGACAAATGGGTCCATCTGTATCTACGAATGTGGGTCCAATAAGAAATCTCTGCAGAAAGCCTAAGTATCCAAATCTGCTTGCATTGACTTGACTTGACTTGACTCTGGGTTTTCGCCGGGTCTCCTACTCCTACAACGGGAACAGGCCAACAGGGTAAGCACCGGCTGGCCCAGTGAAATTGCCACTGTGACTTGTGACACCTCTCTCCTTGCCTCCATATCCTTTATATATACAAATACCCCATACGTATGAGCTCCGCTGCATCCCAACTCCCAAGCTACAAGCTAGCTCGTGGGTGAGTGGAGCCATGGCAAAGGACGACGGCAAGCACATGGGCGCGGTGGCACCGCCGCCGTTGCTTTTCGCCGCCGCCGCCATGGCCATCGCGTGCTGGTCGTGTGCAGGGATGACGATGAACACCTGCGTTGCCGCTGCTGCTCCTACAAAGCCGCCCATCAGGGCCGTCAATCTTGGAGGGTGGCTCGTGGTCGAAGGCTGGATTAAGCCTTCTCCGTTTGACGACGTACCGGACAACGTGCTTCTGGTGCGTTCTGTGTGTGCATGTATGCGTATATTTCACCACAGCCTGCATATATATTAAGTTATACTGTATATATATGTATACGACACACGTACATGTGTGTCTCTGCCCGCAACGCAGGATGGCACGCAGATCTTCCTCAAGTCGTCCAGTAAGAACGCCTACTGGAGCGCCACGGGCGGCGGCGGCGGC
Organism: Themeda triandra; assembly: GCA_018135685.1. Lineage (NCBI taxonomy): Eukaryota > Viridiplantae > Streptophyta > Magnoliopsida > Poales > Poaceae > Themeda > Themeda triandra. The sequence continues at coordinate 554,843 of JAENPR010000210.1, forward strand.
GCGGTCGTCGTCGGAAAACAGACCAAGGCTTCGTCGTGGGAGACGTTCAGGGTGAGCTGCCGCTGCGAATATACATACATATAGTGATGATTCTTACAGCTGACTACTGATAACCTGCCGCTGCCAGACCTGGCGACGGCCAGGCCCAGGTGCCACTGACTCCAACAAGTTCAGGCTCCGTGTCTTAGGCGGCCAGTTCGTCGGCATCGACAAGGACGGCAGGACCGTGGTGGCCACCGAGACCGGCCCGGCCATAAACGCCGACGACTTCGAAATCATTGCCAATGCCGACGGAAGCAAAGTCCGGATAAAGGCGCCCACCGGAAAATTCTTACAGGTGCTACTGGGTCAATCGCTTTCAATTTACCTTGGCCTTCTGCACCGTTTATGTGTCATAATCGTTCGATGACGTTCTACGCATGGCATGGTACTAGGCCACAGCTATGGCGGATGCGTTGACCGCAGACTATGGTTCAGAGAGTTCGAGTTGGGACGACAGTGACCCCTCTGTGTTCGTCATGACGGTTCACCAGCGGATGACAGGGGAGTTTCAGCTCTGCAACTACTACGGACTGGATAGAGCTGCCACCGTCCTCAAGGCACGCATTTTTTCTCCACTGAATGAAATATAATTAAGTGGTCGAATATGAATATATATACAAGGGTTAATCTAGCTAATTAATGTGTGCATGTGCAGCAACACTGGGAAACCTTCATACGTGAGGACGACTTCAGCTACATCTCGTCGAAAAGGCTGAACGCCGTGCGGATCCCGGTGGCATGGTGGATCACCGTGCAGCAAGGCTCACCAGAGGCCACCAGTTGCCATTCTCCTTTCTATGCAGGTTACCTGGAGACGCTAGACAAGGCATTCGATTGGGCAGAGTAAGCATGCATCTCTTCACCATGCATCCTCCATCCTGCATCTCTCTGTCTGTCGTCGTCTTTGATGAATAATTTGGTATTCGATCCGCAGCAAGCACAATTTGGGCGTCATCCTGGATCTCCACGCAGCTCCTGGCTCGCAGAACGGCAACGACCACAGCGCCTCGAGGGATGGCTCGGTGCAGTGGCTCGCCGATGGAAACATCCAGCGCACAGTGGCAGCCATCGGCTCACTCGCCAACAGGTCTACTCTCTTCTTCTTCGGACAGACCCATCGATCATCAGCTGACACTGAGAGCTACCACCTGTCAATATAATAATACTCTCTGAAGTCTGAACCACGCCATTCTCTCATTTTAATTTGCAGGTACTATTCACGAAAAAGCCTGCTGGCTATCGAGCTCCTCAACGAGCCAAGCGCCAGAATCCCACTGCAGACGCTGGGCAGCTACTACAGCGCCGGCTACCGCGCGGTCCGGGAGCACACGGCGGACGCGTACGTGATCATGTCGGCGCGGCTGTCGAGCGACCCTCCGGAGATCCTCGGCGTCATCGCCAATGGCGGCTTCCGCAGGCACGTCGTGGACGTGCACTACTACAACCTCTACAGCGCCACCTTCGACCACATGACGCTGGACGACAACATCCGGTACGTCAGGGACAAGCGGCCGGCGGAGCTGGCCAGCATGCAGAGGGCGGACGGCCCGCCCGTGCTCGTCGGCGAGTGGGCGGCGGAGTGGACCAACAGCGGCGGCGCGACCGGAGACGACTATGGCAGGTTCGCCAAGGCGCAGCTGGACGTGTTCGGCGCTGCGTCCTTCGGGTGGGCGTACTGGACCTACAGGAACGACGGCAGCCTGGGCTGGAGCCTCAAGGAAATGATGCAGCGTGGCATTGTCTCCTTTACCTGACGGTGACGGAGCTCAGCTCATGGTACTACTTACGTGTCATTTCTATACCGCTGTAACTGTAAGTACATACTACTCAGGCAATGCCACGCTCGTCGTAGGCCATAGCCATACGTCGTTTGCATCAACTCAGTCGTCGGAACACGCGTGAACTAGCCAATAAATAAATGTTGTAAAATAATGTTGATTTCAGATTTGATGTTGTTTTCCAGAGCAAGTTCGCGTGTGTCGCTTTGGCCTTGTTTAGTTCCCGATTTTGGGCCACCAGAATCGGCCCGCAACAGTAAAGCGCCCGAATCGAACTAAACGGGCCACCAGAATCTGCATCCAACTCGGCCCAACTTCCTATAGCCCCGGTGGTGACGCTCCCTCTCTGTCTCCCTTATCCATTCCGCGCGGCGCGCCCACCCTCGTCCGCCGCTCTCCTCGCCACACTCCGAAGTCCGAACCCTAGCGCTCCTCCGCCGCGCTCCCTCTCCTCCGCCGCTCTCGCTCTGCTCTGCGGCCGGATCCACCGCGCCCTGTAGCCGAGGCAGCCATCTTCACCTCCTTGGCGGCCATGGAAGGCGGCGGCAACGGCTCCGACTACGACGAGGGCCGGCGCACCATGAATCTCTTCTCCCAGGCGCCTCCGGCCTCCGGATCCGGGGGCAACGACTCCAACACGGCTGCTCCGGCCTTCCCATTCGGTGCGCCGCCAGGCTTCTTCCCCGGTGCGTACCCACCGTACGCCTACGGGGGGGGGGGGGGGGGTGCGTCCGGATCCGGTGGCCAGCAGCACAACTCCTACGCGGCGGGAGGGTCCGGATCCGGTGTCCACCATCACTACGCCTACGCCGCGGGGGGGTCCGGATCCCGTGTCTACAACCAGTACCCCGTTCATCCGCCGCCGTACTCGTCGCCGTCCGCTAGCCACCTGGGGTTATCCGGCCTCAACCTCAATGCAAGCTCCTTCCCGCACATGAGCGAATACGAAGGCATCTTTCGTTCAGGCGAACAACATGGACAAGGGGGCTCCGGCGTAGACGTGGACGCGCCTCCCGCGGCTCGCGGGCGCCGAAGGCCATCTAGGTCGCGCGGTGGCCGTCGTGGCGCCGTCAACAACAACCCTCAAGTCCCGGTACATGCACTTCATCCCCTCATTTTTCTTGTTGTTTGCCTCTGTTAGTGAAAATGAGTTAGTTGTGGTACGAGGTCCTACATTTCGTTGCTGCCATGCATGCTTGTGCAATGAGTTAGTTGTTTGCCTTGTGCAATGTCTGCTAGTCCAATTATAAACTGGTTTGCCTTGTCAACTGCATGCTTGTCCAATGAGTTACATGTTTTGCTATAGGGTTCCTTGGTCATGCATTGCTTGTTCTTTACAGTGTCCACAGTCACAGTACGACAGGGCGAATTGGAACAAAACGGACACGAAGAAGTTCTGTGAGTTTTACTGTATGCAAATTACAGCGGGCAGATGCAAACAAGGGCAGATGAGCAAGTTTGGATGGCAGGATGTGCAGGAGAAGTTCCGAGCTGCCACTGGTAGGCTCCATGACAGTGAGCAGTTCGGCTATAGGGTGCGAGAGCTGAGAAAGCTTTGGTTGTTCATCGAGGAACTTCGCCACGTGGCCTCCGGCGTAGGAAACAGAGCCGACGGCTCCATCGTAGCTTCTGCCAAGTGGTGGAACGATAAGCTTGGCAGCAACAAGGTACCATACTTGAACCTGTAATTTTTATCCACAATGGCTTGTCTAGTACATACTAAAACAATGTCGGCTTTCTTTGCACTGCAGAAAAAGGAAGAGTGGGCGGACCTCAAGAATGGCTGGCCATATTACCTTGAAGAATTGGACCAAATGTTTGCTGGCAATGCTGTCACCGGCGACTCTGCATTTGCTCCTGGGGCAAACAGGCAGCTCAACTTCATTAGTAGCGACGATGAAGACGAGGAAGCACCAGATGAGGCCTCTACCCCTCAGAGCCATGCCACCCCTCAGCCTTCTGGATTCACTCCTAGTTCTGGAACTCCTGCCAGCAGTGGTAGCAAGAGGAGTGCTGACAACCTCAGCAGCACCGCTACACGTCCGATCAAGAGTGGAGTACTGCCAGTCATCCGCAAGAAGCCCAAGAATGTTGCTATGAGAAACATGAACATGGGCATGAAGCACTGGCAGGACCTGTGTGCAGAAAGGACACAAAAAATGGAGGTTATCTAGGAGGAGAAGAAGGAGTTGACGCTGCAGCAACTGAACCAGATGAAGCAAGACAAGGACAAAGTGACTGGAGACCTGCAAGCTGTTGTTGCAGCTGCAAAAGAAATTGGGGTGGACAAGATGGAACCAGAGCTGTGGAGAGGTGTCTGCAACATCGCCAACATCCCCAACATCAAGTCGATCTTCCTGCTATCACCACCAGCCCAGCAGCTTCAAATGATCAAGGACTACGCAGTCAATCCGGTGGTGAAATAAGTCTCTTGCATGCATGTGCTTTTGTGTCTGTAGTTGCCAGAGAGTTGGAGTGTGCTTTTGTGTATGCTTTTGGTTGTCGAACTATGTTAATTTGTGTCTGTCCTTGTGATGATGAACTGGTTATGTTCAAATAAGTGGTGATGTTTACTATTAGTACTACTATTCTGTGTTGTGTGGCCATGGGAAATAGGTCAATGGATTTAAATTATTGTACATACTGATTGTGAAGTTTTTTTCGTTGGGCAGGAAATGGCAGCTCCATTTGCTGCTGAAGAAGCTCCAGCAATGAACCTGGACGAGGAAGACGATTGGTGGGAAGAATTCTGGAGCATGCTGACAGACGATGATGAAACAATGCACATTGTTAACGATATGTACGAATATGCTTCGCATGTTGACAAGTATTGCACTAGAAGGCCGTATAGGACACCACAGTTGAGTGGATTCAAATGGGTACAACAAAAGCTGGCTGATCCAGAGGCCTGCTATGACATGTTTAGGATGAGTCCTGAGTTGTTTTATTTGTTGCATGAGAAGCTGACATCAACATATGGCCTTAAAGGGTCAACCAAGTCTACCTCTTACGAGGCTTTAGCCGTCTTTCTTTGGATGTGTGGGGCACCACAATCAGCTAGGCAAAGTAGGGACAGATTTGAGAGGTCACTGGGAACTGTCCATGCCCTCTTTCACAAAGTCCTAAAATGTATGGTAGCCTTTGCTGCTGACATCATTCAACCTAGGGACCCAGAGTTCAAACACATGCATAACAAGCTTGCAGACAGTAGATTCTATCCTGAATTCCAAGGTTGCATTGGCGCAATAGATGGCAGTCATTTTCCTGTAGTTGTGCCAGAGGAAAAGTTCATGCAACACTTGTGTCGCAAGAATAAGACAACCCAGAATGTCATGGCGGCTTGTGACTTCGATATGTTCTTCACCTTTGTCCTTGCTGGCTGGGCTGGATCAGTTCATGACATGAGAGTGTTAGACAATGCACTCACTGAACCCAAATGGAAGTTCCCCAAGGCACCTAGAGGTACACATTTGCCTATTTCATGACAGCCTTCTAATTTCGACAATGCAAACTTACAGGTACTACATCCTGCAGGTAAGGCTGGATAACGAGCCAGCTCGGCTCGGCTTGGCTCTGCTCATTCTGGCTCGTTTAGATAACGAGCGAGCTCGGCTCGGCTCGTTATGTAAACGAGCTAAAAGGCTGGCTTTCCTCGGCTCGTTAAAAGCTCGAGCTAGCTCATTAAGCTCGTGAGCCATGTGTAAAAAAATATAGAAAATATAATATTTATATTTTTATAAATCTTGAGAATAGCAATAATACAATAATAACACACCCAAAGTCTTAGAAAAATGATATGTAGTAGTATATATACAAATATAATAATATATAATATATTATTCAACATATATCCATTAAAAATAAAACGACAAGTCATAATATATAGGGTCTAGACCTGTCATCAACTAATTGTAAAGTAAATGTTATTAAGTATTACAAAACTAATATAAATTATGATGTTGTTTTAACTAGATGTGTAACTTGTTTAACTCACGAGCGGCTCTCGAGCTGGCTCGAGTTGGCTCATTATAGCTAACGAGTTAAAATTCTAGCTCAGCTCGGCTCGTTATCATAACGAGCCGAGTCGAGTCGAGCCGAGCTAGCCACGAGCTGAGCGAGCTAACGAGCCTCGAGTTTTTCGTCCAGCCTTACCTGCAGGGAAGTACTACCTGGTGGACTAGGGGTATGCCAACAAGATGGGGTTCCTGTCTCCTTATCGGCAGATGAGGTATCACATCCAAGAATTTCGAAACGCCGACGAACCACAAGGTATGAAAGAGATGTTTAACCATGCACATTCGTCTCTTCGAAATGTGATAGAAAGGGCGTTTGGAGTTCTCAAAATGAAGTGGCGCATATTGTTGGCGATCCCGAGCTATGCACCTCATATACAAACACAGATTATATGTGCATGCATGGCATTGCACAACTTCATGAGGATCAATGGTGCCTTTGATCAGGACTTCTTTATAGTTGATAGCAATGAGAACTATGTGCCTGCAGAAGCCTCTTTGGATCAGCCAGATACAGAGGATGCAGATGAAAGTGAGGACGACGTCAACATGAATTTGTTCCGCGACGTCCTGGCTCAGCAGTTATACAGTAGATATCATTCTTGATTGTGGGATTTTATTTATTTGTGTACATGATGAGGATATCCTTTAAGAGGACTGTATCAATTTTGGACATTTGAATTAGTTTCAATTTGTTGTTGGAGTGGACAATATTTGTCCTTGTAATAATTGAATTTATGTTGGACTGGACAATATTTGAATTTGTATGAAATTTTTGGACATTTGAAATAGTTTGAATTTGTTGTTGGAGTGGACAATATTTGTCCTTGTATTCATTGAATTTATGTTGGACAGAATAATAATTGAATTTGTATGAAATTTTCTGGACATTTGAAATAGTTTGAAAATGTTGTAGTAGTGTTTGAGGTTGCAAAGGGCCTCTACAGGCCATGCATGAGGCCAAAAAGGGCCTGTACAGGCCATGCATGCAGATTTGCAGGCACCCAACTTGGGCTAATGTAAGTGCAGATTTGGGCCAAAAAGCTAACAGTAGCAGCAGGCCACAGCAGACCCAAATCTAGACACCCAAATCTGGAACTAAACAAGGCCTTTGATTAAAACCCGATTGAACTTTTGAAATTTGACTATTAGTAGCTTTTTCCCCTTCGATCGGTTTCATGGGTGTGCAGCTCCATCAGTGGAGCTAGAACTATTTTGATAAAATATTTAGCTGAAAAACTCGCTTTCTATTCTAGTGCATAGATGAGTTTGCAGCACACATTTTTTCACGCCTAGCCATACTTGCACGAACAGCTCCCCTCCCCCAATGTGCTTGCCAACACCACTAGCCCTTCCTCCCTGCCACCCTTCCGCCGTCGTTGCTGCCTTCCAACAAGTGACGGTCTCCAAAAACGGGAGCCCAGTTCCCACCCCTCCCTTTTCATTCCCTATCACCCCTCCTCTTCCTCCGAAAACAGGGTTAATGTGCTGGATGTGATCATTTTCTATACCTTGTACAATTGAAGAATCAACAGAAGAATAAGATTAATGTACGAAATATAGATGAACTATTATTCATTTTTTAAAGAGTAAAATACATTGGCGGCCCTTTAACTTGTCGGTATGTGCCACTTTGGTCCACGAACTTGCAAACGCGAAAAAGTGACCCCTAAACTTGTTGGCATGTACCACTTTGGTCCATGAACTTGCAAACACGACCAAAGTGCACATGCGGACAAGTTCAGGGGCCAGTTTTTCACGTTTGAAAGTTCATGGATCAAAGTGGCACAGGATGACAAGTTTAGGGGCCAGTTTTTCGCGTTTGCAAGTTCATAAACCAAAGTGGCACAGACAGACAAGTTAAAGGGCCGCCAGTGTATTTTACTCTTTTTTAAATGTTTACATGCTCCACCTAGAAGGTGTTGCTGTAGTTTCTACTTTCTTTTCTCGTGAAGGCCATTTCGAGCTTGACGTATCCATTGGACAGGTCTCGGGGCAAAACCCTTTACAGTGCTTTGGTCATCGATGATGACATCTATGGATGTCAATTCTCTTTTTAAAGGCATCAATAGAAGCATGCCTGTTTTCCGACCGCGTTCGGCACGATCTTGTATCTCTCTAGTTGCTCTCTCACTCTTTCTTGTTATTGCTACCCTCCTACCCTTTGGCTTTGGCAAACACTGCTTGCTGTCAAATGTTGCCATTAACGACTTGCTCTGTCATCCTATAGACCACTTAAGTGTTTCGCCTCATCATATGCCAGGTTGCAGGGACCTTCTTATCTTCTCTAAATCTCCTCGTTCTCCTCCCAGCATTGGTGGACGTCGGTAGAAGCCCAGATGCACCCTTGGGCAACGCTACTCATATCTGTCGGCTATCGGCTCTGACTCAATGCTTTACAGCTTCTTGGTCGTCGTCTGTTGGACCCAACTCAATATCTTACGGCTGCATGTGAGCTACGTCATTGGTGGTGGCACAGGTTAGCAAGTAGTGTTTGCACTCGCTTCGGTCAGTAAGCAAAGTTGGTACCTGAATCATGTTCATGTCATGTACTTTATGTGATCCTTGCACCCACCGGCTTTGTTGGACTAAAAAAAGGGAAGCGCTGGTGCTCGGACGTCCTAAGCTTAGGACGCCCGAGCCTGGCCCACCAACGCCCAACGCGCACAGCACACGCTCGCACTCGCACACTCACCCACCGTCCCGCCGCCGCACACGCATAGCACCCCCGCCCTACGCGCGCACACACGCACACGTCCAACCCCTCCGGCCGCCCTGTGTGCGCGCACACGCCCAACCCCAATCTCGAGATCCACCACCGGTCGATTCGCCCCTCCTCCTGAAACAAACCAAAAACAATGTAATTAATGAAACAAAAATAGTTTGCAGAAAGAAACAACAGATCGAGTACAAGTGAACCAAATAGTTGAATCAAGTGAAACAAAAAGAACAAAAGGGGAACAAACTGCAACAAAAAAAAACAAAAAAAAAAAAAAACACTGGGGAAAAAGTCGCTGAAACACCGGAGGGTACACAATTGAACCAAACAAGAACACACCCTTGAAACAAAACGACTGAAAGCATTGAAACAAAAATAGATTCAAAAAAGAGGATATTGAACCAACTCAAGCAGGAGCTGCAGAAACAACATTGGCAGTTCTTCTGAAACAAAGAAGAAAAAAGTGCTGAAACAAATAGACGAAACTATTGAAACCCATCGACTTGCATAGTGTTGAAACTCGAAACAAACCGACAAGAACATAGTGAAACAACCTGCCGGAACATAGTGAAACACCCCACTAGAACGCGGTGAAACAACCAAAAAATCATAGTTGAAGAAAAGAAAAGAGAGATGAGCTCGCCAGAACACCTAGCAAAAGTCATCGGAGATGGAGGAGACAGACGAGATATCAGAGCGAAGGAGAGGGCCAGATCCGCCATCGCACGCCCGCTGCTACGCCGGATCTGGGCGAGAAGGGAGGAGAGAGGGCACGAGGAAAAGCACCGCTCGCCAACACCCCCCCCCCCACCCACCCACCACCACAGATCCGCTGCCGTCTCCCTTGACTTCCGGCGCCATGGTGAGACGCCCCCCGTGGAGAAGACGGGGACAAGGGAGGAGCTCCAGTTCCTGGAACCCTAGCTCTCGCCCCGGAGAAGATGGAGCCCGGATTGAAACGTCAACCCCCCGGATCCACGCCCACGGATCTGGTGGACCGTCGCCGCAGCAGCCAGATGGTGCGCGAGGCAGTGGATGTGCGGCGAGGAGCAGTGGGGAGCAGCGGGGATGGAGCGGACCAGCGGGCAACCGAGCGCAAGCGCTCGTCGGAGGCTCGCCCCGTGCTTGGCCATGGAGAAGTGGAGGGCGGAGCGACCGAGGGAGAGAGGGAGAGAATGAGAGTGGTGACTGTGTGAATGGCGAGCGGCACGTGGTGTGGGCGGCGTCCGCGGCCGGTGCGTGTCACGAGCCGCGAGGGAGCGCGCGGCCCACTGGGCCGTTGCCGCATCGTCCTAAGGTTAGGACGTAAGACGGTAAGCATTACCGCTAAAAAAAGGTACATGTTAAAGTTCAACATATATATTTTGGTTATTATCTAAAATTTAGGAAGAATCTATAAAAAAATGGACTACGATGGATTAAGGTACTTTGGTTACACACACGAGAGCCGTGTATATAGTATAAATATAAACAAATTGTGAATTCGAATTCGGACCAGATATGTAGAGATAACATATAACGAGTCTCTCTAAAAAGGATATCAACAATCTCTAGAAGGTACCATATGTTCTCTCGGTGAGTCGGTGCCGAATCGCTAGCCGCCCTATGCCCCTATAAACTCTAACCGCACAGGTGAGGTTGCCGCGTTCCAAATCCCAGTTCGGCAATCGAGTCCTTGACCATACCTCAAAAACCTGCACTTCCGAACGCCGAACCGGCCGGCAAAAGCCGCTAGATCGATCCACGCGCTCGACGATCCCAACGACGACCCCGCGTGGCCAACGTATCGATGATCTTCCCGGGATCTTTCCCCCGCCGGCGGACAGCGGCGCCACGGCCGGCGGCTGGCCGCCTCCCTGGATCCTCCTCGACCTGGAAGCGTACATCGCGGACCGACGGAACGCGACGACGGCCACAGCCACGTCGAGGCTGGGCAAAACCATCCAGGTCTCCCTGTACGCCGCCGACCCGCCGGCCGTGTCCTACCTCTGCGTGCACTGCCCCTGCTCCAAACCCAATGGCGCCTTCGCGTTCGCGCCGAGCGTGGTCGGCGCGGGCGGCCGCTTCGTCCTCCTCTGGGTACGCTTCGCCAGCGCCGTATACTACGACCACGACGACGAGTACTTCATGTACAAGGCCGACCCGGACTCCCCGTCGCTGGAACGCATCAGCCGCCCCGGCTACCGTATGCCGCTGCTTAAGAATCTCGCCCTCGCCGTCGTGCCCCTCGGCGACGATGGGGGCCATTACCTCCTCGCCGGCTCTATTGGCCTCCGGGAGCTCCATATCTACTCGTCCGCGGATCAGACATGGAGCATCAGGCCGCTGCCGTCCAACGCGTGTCCCGTGCGAGCCGACAAGGTGATCCAGCTCGGAGACGGCGGCGTGGTCGGCTGGGTGGACCTGCGGGTAGGCGTCGCGGTGTGCGACTTGCTCCGCGAGCCCTTGGAAGTCCGTTTCATCCCGTTGCCGGCGCCGATGCCGGCGAACCGGGAGAGATGGGAGAGGTACAAGGAGTTCCGCCCGGGAGACCCCGCGTGGCGGTTCCGGGACGTCGCCTGCAGCAATGGCCTGCTCAAGTTCGTCGAGGTGGAGCACCGCTGGATCGTGACGACGATCGGCCCGGCGCCGGAGGAGGAGCCGGCCGACCCCAGAGAGAAGGATGTGCACTACGACTCGGACCTGATCAGGATGGAGTCGCGCAAGCGGAAAGAGATGGACACGAAGCCCAGGCAGGTCCGGAGACTGGACGGCTGGACGATGGTGACATGGAGCCGGCCGGCAATGTCGTCCAACTGCTGGCGCAAGGTATGCACCATCGACGTTGACGACATTGCAGTCGACGACACGATTACTTCGTCGTTGAGATCTGGGGTAGGCCGGGACGAACATGACGAGAGCTTCAAGTTCAGGAACATGTGCTCGGGTTTCCCCACCCTGAGCACCGACGTAGATGATCTTGTGTACCTTAAGACCACGGAGAAAGCTAATGATTCAAAGGCTTGGATGGTCGCTATCGACCTTGGAAAGAAGACGCTGACAGCACTTGGACCGTATTCCTTTGACAGACATGACCCCTGCGAATATAATTTTGGTCTTTGTTCATTCTCCAACTATCTGAATATGGATCCAGGTAATTTCTGATCTGAGCTGCCTTAATTCCTCATGAACATGCGTAATTATGTGCTGTTTTTTTTTGATAAAACAGTTATATATGTTAAAAAACAGTTCTTGTTGTTTACTACTCCTATGTTTTCTTTTAGGTGATCTAACTGTTTTGTTCATGTCTTATGACCGCAGCAGGTTCAAGCCAAACCACAAAACTGAAGGACTCCGTGGATCCTCTGAAAACACGACAGTAAGTAAAATTCTATTTAATTATCTCATTTTGTTGAAAGAAGTAACAAACAACACCTAAACTTTTTCTTTCGTGCAAATTATTGACTGAACTTTCTCTATACTTCAGGTCAAGCGCTGAGGAAGCCTCATCCTCATGTCCATTTAAGGGCAAACCTGGAGATGTAGTCCGACGCCTGATGCTGGAGCCAAAAACTGAAGATCAAGACCATCGTTCAATTAGTGAGCATGGTGCTGAGAGCAATGAGGAATGCAGCTGCGGCTCAACTGGCCATGGTGCTGAGAGTGATGAGGAATACAGCAGCGACTCAAGCGGCCCGTCGCCGCCACCGGCAAAGCGGCCAGTCATCAAACAGTCTGATGTCGCCGGCGACCGTCCAAGTCCAGCTGACGTGATGAGCCCTGTTAATAATTGAAGGACCGAAAACGGCGACCAGAGGGGGGGTGAATGGGAGCCGTAAATTTTCTCTCGAAATATTTAGGCCATTGTCCCAAATTCACTGCCAAACGCACAAACCGAACGTCGTGATGTCCACGACCCAAAGAGCGGGTGGATGTTCCCTAGGAACACAGCGGGACACCACAAACGAGCACGAGAAGCCAACGCAACAAACGGAACGCGAATCAGAGCTCAAACGAATAAACAGCGGATGAAATAGCGAGGGACTGCTTGCACTAACAGAACACTAAATCAGAGACAAAATAGACAACTGCAGGCTGGGCTGCAAGGCACTGCATCTGCTTCTTTAAAAGCAACCGAGATGGACACTTTATCAAGCAATAGAAGATGAGCTAATCAAATAAAGATTAGTTTAGTGTGTATATAAAGGCTCCACACTATTGCTTGAAAGTGACATCTCAGAATCTTGATTTTCATTCACGTGCAATCAGCAAGAGAAAAATGATATAGCTCTGAGCATGTCGATATTGCTATTGCCTCTCAAAGACTACCTGCTATACCCTGACAAACAAACACAAGAATGAAATAGGAGCAGCAACTTTGCAAAACCGTGAGAAGTAATACCATCTAGAATGAATTACGACAAGGGATTTTCATCACGATTACAAGAGCAACTTTTTGGAACAATCGAAATCAAGCACAAAGCAAAGTCCGGGCTGCTGAACTTGCCAAACAAAATAACCTGTGAAGGGTTCTACTGAAACAAGTTGCTCTTGTTGTTACTGAACTCCACCTGCTACTACTGAAGATTCTAATCTGAACATATGTACAGCCTGCCCGTGCAAGTAAATTAGAGATATGGAGGCACGCCGTCTAGGCGGCCTCCCAGCGTGTCCACGTAAGCTTCATTTCAGTCGTACGTTGGATAGAAACTGCACGGCCTAGATGAATCACCCTGCTCTGCTTACATCTTTGCATGCATTCAGCCACTCATACCTACTCAACCAAGTGGGCATATGCGCATTGAATGCAGTTGGTGGAGGCACCATGTACTGCAAGCTAGCAGTCATGTCACTAATTTCTACCGCCGTCGTCCATCACTTTGTTGTAAGGAAGACAATGTAAAAGTTGCATTTGTCCTTCACTTCCAAAAAACATGAGAGAAATTTACCCTCACATGTGCCTGCTCCCTTTACATTCATAAATTTACTATCGTAGACTTTCGTGAATACACGAGTGCCTCTAGCTATATAAAAATTGTAGGCTCCCAGAAAATTTACTACAAGCAGCACAAAGTTACAACACATATCTTTACATAGAGAAATTTACTGCTAGCTCCTAGAAAATTTACTACAAGCAAGCACAAAGTTACAACACATATTTTTACATAGAGAAATTTACTGCCATCAAACTTTTATATGCAAGGAAGCAGCCCTAGGACGACAGCAAGGACAATGTAAAAATTACAGCAGGTAGCACCTCTTTTACACCATGCATGCGCTAGGCCAAAGGACTGCCATCAAATTTTTATATGCAAGCAAGCAGCAGCCCTAAGTGAGACGAGGATCAAGAGCCCTAAGTGAGACGACAACAAGGGCAATGTAAAAATTGCAGCAGGAGTAGTACCTCTCTTACACCATGCATGTTAGCTTTGTGTGGTTTCGGTTAAAAAAAATTTATAGGAACTGGCTAAGCCAAAAGTAGGTGGGCGCATTTAGTGTCTCTCCTCGGTATCGATGGCAAAACACAGCTCAGGCTTCAAGGAAGCATGTGTACTCTCACATGCATCATGCATTAACAGTTGTTGTGGTTGGACCCATTGCTATTAATGAGCTCCTTGTACCCAGCTGTGGCAGAGGCAGCCATGCCTCCTCCAAGGCTCCAACTTTGGCCTATTGTTGGTAATTTCTAGCACTATCACTAAAATAGCAATAGCGCTAGAAATGCTTGAGGGGTAATTCAGAGTCTATTGGATAATTCCGCAAGTGGTCTAGGCGGCCTCCCAGCGTATCCACTTAGGCTTCATTTGAGTGGTATGTCCGATAGAGATTGCACGGCTCAGATGAAATGCATTGATGAATGGAGCAAGTGGACAGATAAATGCACAAGACGTACTATTTACATGCACGAATTTGAGTGTGTATGAAAAATATTTACTACATAGTAAATTCGCACATCACCCGCCTCCATGCATAGCAGCAACACGACAAATGCCTGCTATAATTTTACCACGCGCAAATAGCAGCACCCAACAGTTCGTCACCATTTTAACCGGGCATGCAAAGCACCCCAACCAGCCAAGCACACACCAGGCAGTCTCAACTTGCTCGCATGCACACAACAGCACCTCGTTACCTGTAGCCATGCAAAGTTAGGCACCGTCTCTATGCTAGACGCCACACCGTCCTGCCTACCTTCATCGTCCTTCGTGCTGCAAAGCCTCAAGCACGCACAGGAAGCTACCATTGATGGCAAGCATGCAAGCCGGTGGCACAGCAACCTCCAGCTGCCTATAAAAAGCTACGCCGAGGTGCTCTGCCTCGCCACTAGCAGCACGCTCAACTCGCTTACTCGCTCGCTTGCTCTCGTTTCGCTTGGCCTCACGTATACCGTATACGGCCGTGCGTGCGAGCCGAACTTGACCATCGTCGCAGGACGAGGTGAGCAGCTCTTGAGCATCCCCTTGCTCTTCCCACCCTCTCTGTTGCCTTCTTCCAACTCCTCTTATGCCATCCCGAGCCACCCAGGAGCTCCACGAGCTCTCGGCCATGGCGTCCATGCACGAAGCATGAAGAACACCCGTGGCCTTTGCTAGCTTCTTTCTTTTCCACTTCTCATGCATGTGTATATGACGCGTGGGCCCTGGGCAACACATGCACAAGCAAGCCGTACCCAAATCACCTCTCCAATAATCACGTGCATGAGTTCACTTCCACTCCCTCCAAAAGTCCTTGTTTATTTATCCACACACCCATCTTGCAAAATTAATATCTCCTTCATCCGACCTCCGATTCCATCACTTCTTCGTCCTAAATTCATCTAAAATCATAATCTATCTCTCATATAAATTTCATAATTTTTAGAGCTCATTTGTATTTATGTGATCTCTATACGAATTTGAGTGGGTATGAATTTGCATGGCTCAGATGAAATTCGTAAGAACTGTACACCCCTTACGCACAAAAACATGAAAAATATTTACATGCACGAATTCTTATATAGCTTTGGGACGCAGTCTTGTGTGTAAGGGGCTATGCAAAATCTCATATTCTGGTGTATGTACCCGTCCAAAGTCCTCTTTGTGACCTTCAGATAAATATATGTGTTGTGTGTTTGTGACGACATGTATCCTAAATTCTATGAGTAGGAGCGTCCCCTAATTGGAGTCTATTATCTGTTACCATGTTAAAAAGCATTGAAGCTTCGACAATGGTAGTTCATTTTGGTAGTTATTTCATCGGATGTTTAAAGATACAATCAAGCAGAACAACTAAATTGACATCGACGACGAAACACAATTAGGACGTCCACACTCAAAATTTTTATTAGATCACCACTTATCTTTTGGGTGCCAATAAATACTTTTGTCTTGTAAGGCAGATCCGAATGGTCAAGCGAGGTAACAAGCATGAAAAAAAAAACTCCGCTCGGCTAGCAAGTAAAATGGTTTAGAGAATTCAGGAATGTACCCAGGTAATGCTCGATTTAGGTAGTTGTTATTAAATAACTAACCTGCTGCAATGGATGATGAAAAAATTATTTTCAGGCTTAGCTGAATAAAATACATGCCACCTCTTCTTCTCAAATTTCCCAACACTTAATTTAATGTACCCAATAGAACAAGCTCTGCTAGCAACGCAATGAGAACACATATATTAGGCATATTATCTTCGGTGCGTTAGATAGAAATTCAACGACCCGAGATGAAGCAAGCCATCATAGCCATCAGCCTAGGCTCATGCAAGTGGATGAGCATGCCAGCAAGTGCATGCATTCAGTGAAGCTAGCATCTTTGCATGCATGCACGGGTAGGGTTATGCAAGTGGACGCATTTAATGAAGCATATACAAAATTCAATGAGCATGCATGCAAACATGATCTAAACTGTAGGTGTCCTTTGCATATAGGAAGTTACCACGGGGATTTACATCACTACGTCATACACGGCTCTCTCCCTAGGATATATGTAACAAATGTAGGCTCCCTTTTACATACAGAAAAATTGCAGTGGATGTATTTAATAAAGCATATACAAAATTCAATGAGCATGCATGCAAGTACGATCTAAACTGTAGGTGTCCTTTACATGTAGAAAGTTAGCACGAAGATTTACATCACTACATCATACATGGCTCTCTCCCTAGGATATATGTAACAAATGTAGACTCCCCTTTACATACGAAAAATTGCTATAGGCAGCAAGAATTTACATGTAATAATGTCTTCTCCTTTTACATAGAGAAATTTACGCCATCAAATTTTTATATGGAAGCAAGCATCCCCATGTGAGACCATAGCAAGGACCTCTTTACCCTAAGAAAATTTAATGATCAGCAGGTGAACAGGGAAGGTTAGGCACCGTTCGTCCTTGTTCTTGGCTCGGTGTGGCTGCGTGGTACTCGTGCGGCGCTGGGAAACCCCAAAGACGGCCAGCAAGGACGTGCGCGCAGCACCATTAATGGCTAGGCGACAACCACGACAACGGGACGAGGCACGCGGACGAGATGTCGAGACGAGCAGCGGGCACGGCGTCGGACTGAACAGAGCGGTGCGGTGCGGTGACTTCGGGACTAGGCATGCACGGCCGCGCCATAATCGTCGAAACGACGACGACGACCACGGAATCACGCCCGCGCGTGCACAAACGAGACGACGCAGCAACGGAGCAAGCCGAGGTGGAGATAGCAACTACTAGCTAGCATGCAACCTATCAAGGCTAGCAAGGAGATAATCTACGTACGTGGGAACGTGTAGCAAATGACCGTGCATGGTTGAAGGCACGAACCTTTGCTTGCAAGAGATGTGTACGTGAGTGGCATGTGTGCGTCTGTAAATTTCTTATCATTTTCTTCTTACCAAAATATATAGGTAATTACGTTGTACATACAAGAATTGACACATGTGGTTCCTTATCCCCGTACATACAAAAATTGACAGCTAGCTAAAGCCAATGTAGTAAACTTTCAGGCAATCACGAATCAAAAGCAGGTGGCCACATTTAATGCCTCTCCACCGAATCATCATATCGAAATAGTTCACGATCATGTATGGATATTTGTATTGCATCAAATAGATGGCTTGGGTTGTGTGCACGTTGCTCCGAGGTGGTTGGTGGTTGGGGTTGGTCGCCATTAATATGGCTAGCATACTTGTATCGAAACCCATGTATATAGTTTTGCTCATTCCTCCTCCAGCTCTCACCTATATAAACATGTGCCATTCGTTGCCTCATCGCTTTTGCCCCCGCCAATGTCCGCATTTATCCTCCTTGTAGCTCATATATGAGGAATTAGTAGTTGTGGCCTCACCGTAGTTCATCCTCGAAGGTCGCATTCCTTGCACCCGCTCGTGTGCCCTACGCTACAAGCACCACATATGATAGCAATAGTGCCGGTTAGTGATGGTGTTGTGCTGCCACCGCCGATCTTTGGTTAGTGATGGTGTTGTGCTGCACCGCCGACGCCGAGCCAAGCACCCCGACCGATGACCATCATGGGGACACCGAGAAGAAACATGGATAGAGACTTCATAGACGCTACTAAGTGTCGATCTCCTACAACCGAAATGATTTGTGTTGGGCATGGGACCGAGCCCTCCTCTATTTGCACTCAACTAGGCAAATAATCCCATGGATGCTTAGGCACCGTATACTCATAAGTCTGTTTTTCTAGCGTCGATCCCTTAGGTTTGCCATTTTCTTTTTATATTAAAAGTAGTCATTCGTTTGTTGTACCCTTTGTATCCTGCGGTGTGATTGTGCCTATGAGGAGCCATGAATAGAGATAGGATTTGTGTTGGGTTGTGCAATTTGCCGCCGACTTAGGGATCGATGGCTATGCTCGATTTGATGAGCCGAACCGACTGTGCAACTGGTCCTCAAGACAAATAAAGAAGATTCGTAGCTACGACATCTTGAAAAAGCGTTGGTGACCCAAGCATCATTTTATTTAATCGTGTACACGTTCAAGCATGCCATTATTATGCTTGATCGGCTTTAAAATGGTTCCTTTTAATTGTGAATTATTAGCCCATAACACAAAAGCAAAGGCACTAGGAACCCGATGTTAAAAGGCGGGTGGGGGTTGGCAAAACTGCCCTTAACTCATTCCTGCGTGCATCGGGCTTCAAACCTTCAAGACAAAATTTAAGCCACCATTCACGAATTGTATTTGTTCTTTCGGGTGGCCGCCACTATTGATTTTACGGATAGGTACAAGTCCATGTGGTAGATTTTCATGCATGCACATGTGTTCTCTAGGCTATATAAAATATTTTGAGGTTCTTACCATACAGATTAGAGATGTGAGGCCCGAAGACTAGGCGGTCTCCCAAGGTGTCCACGTACGCTTCATTTCCGTGGTGCGTTAGATAGAAATTCTAGGATCCAGATGAAGTTGCTCACAACCGGGCATCCTTCCTGCATGCATGCAAAAAATGCATCATTTAAGGAAGTGAATGGATGAAAAATTGAAGAAACATTCAAGTGGATGCATTGAATGAAGTAGGTAAGGAAATACACCTTGGGACAACTTGGGAGGCCCCCTTGCATGCATCGCATGGTAGGTTGAAGCAAGTGGGCAAGTGGATGCATTCATTGAATATAAAAGTGTAGGTGTCCTTTACATGTAGAAAGTTATTATGGGGATTTACATCATTCTTACTTCTCCTTTTTCATGGAAGGCAGCACTCTCATATAAGGTCGACAAACTACATGGTCCTTTTAGCCAATGTGGTAAATTTTCATGCTCCTTATGCTACATAAAAATTGTATGTGTTGTTACTATCTAGATTTACCATGAATATTTTCACCGTAGCAAAAAGCAACCCCAGGTGAGACCATAGCAAGGCCTATTTACTTGGAGAAAATTTATTGGTCACCAATAATTTGCATCAACTGCAGTTCAAAATTTATATGTACATAATAAAGCTAACGTGGTAAATTTTCATGCATTCCACCGGCTAGGTTTGAACTCTCGGCTCAAGAATGGGGTGTAAATCTTTTCCCTCTAGCTAGCTTCTCCCGGATCTAGCCGAGCTTCATCGGAGGAGAGATTTGTTCAACGATTTTTGGCGTCGAGGATTTGGAGAGTTGGGTGGCGATGGGTGGGACTCAAGGTTGCGTTTTATAGCGGGTCTGAGGGATTAGAGGTGGTGGGGTGGCCATTGGCCATGGTACGCTCCACACTCGAGCTTGAGCGGGAAAAAGGAGAGGGAAGGGACAGGGTTCGGGCAAGATGGAGGCGCGTGGGTGACCGAGGAAAAAGGAAGGGGATCCGGTACGGATGTGAAGGCGAGAGCCGAGGGCATCAATTTGTAAAGGAAAAGAGGATGGCAATGGTTATGTCACATAGGTCTAAAACTATACGGAAAAGCTATACCGCTACCTAGAACTAAATTGACTACTTAATCATCCTGACTAATTGTGATTACCAAGATATTAAACACACATAAACATAATTATTGTAGGGGACCGATACGCTTTTTTAGAAGACCGCACACAACTTCATAAGGCTACAAGATGAACACATTGCTTCAAAGTACAACGGAAGGGTACAACATTTGGCGAAGTGCAAGGACACGTACTACAGAACCAAGGTACATCTCCACGGCAGCTAATCTACTTCGTCGAGACAGATGGCTTCACGACTGTTCTCCTGAGGCTCTTCGGCAGGATTGGGCTGTGTGCAGAGAAGGGGAGACTCAACCTCGGAGGCTTCCACGGGAGTGGGCGGCGGAGTGGTGGGTGCTACCACATTCCTCTCCCGCTCCCAGGGATAGATGGGTATCCCTTCCATGATCGGGAGCCGCCGCCCATTCGGGGCGGGCGTCCTTCGTTGGTCTCGGCGACGAGGTAGGCATCTCGAGCCGCTTGGTGTAGCATTCTCCCGCCTCCCGCATGGCTTCGGCGGTGACGGTCTCACGGCTTTCGGCGGTGGCAACTTGGGCACGTGCCATGGCAAGGCTCACATGGAGCTTTCGGATGAAGAGCTCGGCCTCTTCGGCTCGGATGATGCACTTCCTCAACTCGGTGGTCAGCTGGTCGTGGTGTTGATCCAAGGCCAGCAGATACGTGGCCAGGGATACCACGGTGGGGTCAACTGCTTGCAAGGGACGTCCTCGCAGAGCCTCCATGCGCGTTCTCCAGAATGGAGAGTCCTGGTCCGAAGGCGGAAAGAACCTCATCGGGCCGCGGGCAAGGGGATCTGCATAGATCTGGCATAGGATTCGCAGGGCCTTGCGAGCTACAGCTTGATAAGTGTCCGGGAAGCGAAAGCCAATGGTGGTGGCGCTCCAACCATTTACGCCAAGGGAGTTCTCACTCCTCCCGATGTAGACGGTGACTTCACACCGCTCGATGCCATGCTCTACGAACTCACAGCCTTCATACTCGGGATGATCTCGGATTCCTAGCCACTGCGTGGTGGTATACAGAAGCTTGGGAAATCCCTCTACACCCTGGCAGGTGCTGCTGGTCCAAACTCCTTCCGCTTGCCTTATGGGCTGGATAGGAGGGTTGGTGAACTGAAGCCAGGGGCATAGTGGCTCTTGTGAGGCCATGGGCTTTTGCTCAGGAAGGAAGAAGGTTGGGGAATGGTTAGCGAGCGTGGGGTATGGTGAAGACAACTGGGTGGCTCTCTTTTGTAGAGATTTGGGCAAGGCTTCTCCGAGAAGCTTGACCAGTCTACAGTAGGACCGTATTTAACAAGGAAAGGCACGATGGGTGGCTATAGTGGGTGGTCGGGACGAGTTGATAGGTGGGGTTGGGGCTCGGGTGCGCCGGCATCGTTGGCTTTGGCGGCATGGCCGCGACATCACACTCGAGGGGGAACAGCAGAATTCACGTGACGTGAGACGAGTGAATGACCGAGGCCACATGGAGATGTCGAGTGCAGAAAAGAGGGAGAAAGGAAGCATGGGTGAACGAGACCAGATGTGACCCAACGGGGTGCATACGACACAGCGATTGTGAGCAGAGCGATGGGACAGTGTCATAGGATTCACGACTGTTTTCTTGAGCGATTAAACTCCGGCTTGAGGACGAGCGGGACTAGGCCGCGAGTGGGGAAGAAACTCCAGCGGGCCTGCCTCTCCTCTCTCTTCTCGGTCCCTATCTCTCTCAATCCCTCTCAATTTCGGCACGATTTCCTCGAGCCACGCGGGCGAAGGTGGGAGAAGTCCCGCGCGAGCGATTTCCCGCCCGGGTCGCTTCCTTTTCCCGCGCGCCCGCCCGGGGGCTCCTTCCCTTTCCGCGTGCGCGGCTTACGGATATGGCAACCGCCTCAGGCTATTTGGCGTCGACCTGGACGCCCAAGATTTCCTATACCAAGCACATCACCCGCAGTGAAGCGCGGGCAGCAGTGGCTAGTGAAATGATAGCTAGCTGAAGATGCACGGCTTACCTCCTTACCTGATGGTTGAAGTGCAAAGCGAGCTGCAGCTGCTGTACATGCATTACTTCTTGTCTTCACGAATGAGCACGGACCTGCGGCAAAAAGCATACCGGGGCACGAAAGCACCCAAACACAAATAAATGGAGGAGCAGCTCCCCGCTAGCAACCCACTAGAGCACGGTGCCGAATCCAATCCCGCTTAGAAGCCGCGCAAGCCGCTGCTGCTATTGATGCCTAGCACTGGAATCAAGAACAGAGACACACATGTTTCAAGTGAAGAATGGGAGCACAAAGACAACGCCGAAGTCGATGCCGATGCTTGCACCGAAACCGTCGATCCGCAACGAGTCCGAACAAGAAAGAGCGGGGCACCGGTGAGCACGGCACAAGCCTAGCGAGCTCTCGGTCTTTGGAATTGCAGCAAGTGCTTTGCTCGATGAGCACGCTGGTGCCTAGGAATTCAGCGGTGGTAGCACTTCTGCTGGGCGAACGCTTGGCCTAAGCCTGGTGCTTCAATTCCAGAAACGCAAGCCACAGACGAAGACACAGATAGAAGAACTACGAGCAGAAAGAGAGGCAGACCGACGGACTGGTGCTGGGAGCCGAGGTGAAGACCGACTCGGTCATGGGAGTGCTCGACTCCTGCAGCACACGGCGATGGAGTGTCCCAGCACTGCTCGCGCCCCCACGCAAGTGCATCGGCCTAAGAACAGAAGGAGCAGACGAACAGAAGAACACAAAAGAGGTGCCTTCAAAAATCTGACGAAAAGCCGACCAAATCAAAAGGGATGGTTCCCAAACTTTGCACAGAGAATCATGGCGGGGTAGATGAGCTTACTTCAAGAGATCATTGCCCAATTTCTACCCAAACTCCGGGAAACTGAGATCGGGCTCAAGAACACACTTTTCCCCCCAAATCACAAATCGCTTGATTTGTTGATGCACGAGTGGAATTGGTTCAAACCACTTGGTGATTTAGTTCTTCACTCGACAAAGCATCAATCAGAGCAAAAGGAACGAACCAAAACGGTCTCAAATCGATGAACCGAAAATCCCTAAAAATAGCTCCAAAAATCACAGAAAAATGATAAATTTCAGATTCGTAGAGGGACAAGTGATGCACGAAATTTGATCCTTGGATTACTTCATGATATCCGGTTACAAGCCAATCCTAGCAAAACAAAACTATGGATGGCAAAAAGCTCAAGAACAAGGCCACTCCTCTCTCTCTAACCCTAGCCTCCTCTCAACAAACACAAGTGAGAGTGACCCTCCAAGGATGGCTGCCCAACCAGCCCCTTCTCATATATAGGCGCCCATCAAAAGACCAAAATGCCCTTACATGGAGCACACAACCCAAATACCCTCTAGGGGTATAACCGTCCAGGTTTTTCTTCGTCGATCCGACGGCCACCGCGCCTTCTCACAGGTAGTCTCGCTTCCACGCGATCTCCCCGATGCCGCCACGTGCCGTCCGTCCGCATCGAGACCTCCGCCCGAGTTTTGAGGCACAAACCCGGGAAACCCGCCACCGATGGTTTTGAGGCGAAACCACCAAACCGTCTGCGAGTAGCGTAGCCCGTACGCATCCCCCGCCGTGTACACTTGCGCTCGTCGATGTCAGGTATCGCCGCCCACCACGGCTGGCCGCCCGGTTCTCGGGTCCCTCGATCCAAGCCTCACGTCCGCCCTTCACCGCACCCGGTCCGTCGGCCAAGACGCACGCCCTACTTGATCTTCACCAACCGTCGACCACCGTCTCCGAGCTCGACACTGTACAACACAAGCCAAGAGACACTGTTGTTTGACACGAAGCCGCGTGCCACGGTTAGTAAGACTCACACACACATGTCCGTTGTGTTGGCATGTTGACAATCACTCATCACACAAAAGCTACACAATGGTTATGGGAAAAACCATGTGTTCGCAATCTCCCCCTTGATGAGTGCATTGTCAACACCAACACAAATCAGAGACAACTCATCCAAATGACCAACAGCCAAAGAAAAGCTGAAAGCAGGTCATCTGCAATGAGCAAAGCAAGAGCAAAACTTGGTCCCCAAAGACATGGGCAACGGCTCGACGCAACCAAGCAAAACGAAAGCTAGTCCTCAAGAAGAGGCAGAAAAAGGGCTCAACACCACTAGCAAAGCACAAAGCACAAAGCACAAAGCTCGGAGTGCAACTCCCCCTTGACAAATACATACTCACCAATGAACTCTCTAGATTTGTGGATGTTTCTCCCCCTTGTTGGCACATGCACTTATCAAGATTAAAACACAAGAGACTGCAACTCCCCCTCAAATCATGCCATGATAAAAATACAAAATGTAGAGCTTCAAGAGTATAGCAATGCGGAGTACATAGATGCTCTAGCAAGTATGGCAAGTGTATAGCAACAAGCACAAGTCGAAGCCAATGCTCAAACTGATCAAATGATACGGAATATGAAACATAAGCATTTTGATCAGGTATTGAGCATTTTATAAAAGGTGTTCACCAAAAAGAATAGCACCTGGCACATATAAGCAGGAGATCAAACAAGTGCTAACATATGTATACAAAAGTGAACTACCCCATATAACGGTCACACATCATGTCTCAAGGAAGCACTTAACAACACTTGTAGCTTCAACATTGATCAGAGTTAAACCAGCAGTTGACAAGGTTTCTTTTAGACATGTGTATGCGAGAGGATCAAAGCGTCCGCCAAAAGGTTGTGTTATTTTTATCATGTTTTTCCAACCACGCCGAGTTCATCCCTTAGTGCAAGTGGGAAGTTTGTCTCGTCACGAGTGGTTGTGGACTAGCACTACAATGCCCAAGTTCATCTCACTCGAAAGAATGAGAAGCAATCTCGTGACATTGCCGTGGGACAGAAAAGATCCAACTCAAAACTTTTCATCATTTCTTAGCTTAGACATCAAATTTTAGCACAAGATTATCAAGAGATCCGAGCTAAGTGAATGACTCAAGAAACATGAGACATAGCAACTCAAGCATACATATGAAAGCAACAAGGTTCTCAACAAAACCTACACATGCTAGTTGCCATCTCAAGGGTGAACATTTTTCGGGTTGCATCAAGAATTAAGCAAGTTCACATTCGAAAAGCGAGGCTTAACTCATAATATATAACAAGTGATTAAAAGGAGCCTAAACTGCAAGCACCATTATATATAAAAAAGGCATACTAACAAGAGTATAGATGTAATCAAAACTGCTATAGTCATGAAGCTCAACAAAGATAGTATGATACATGATGAAATGCAATGCAAAAGGAGAAAGGATTTGGCTCAACATCAACAAGCACTTAGGAGGGTTCAAATAAATATGAAGGCACAAAAGAACCAACTCCCCTCGAAAAAAAGCCAAACTCCCCCTCAACCAAAGACACCTAGCAAAAGAAAACTAGGAAACAAAAGGCACAAAACCACAAGAAAAAAAACTCCAACTCCAAAAGAAGGAAAACCCAAAGGAGTCAAATACACCCAAAAGACATGTCCAACTCAAAAACCAAAATCTCGACACATGGTACAATGCACAATGATGATATCAAATAGGGAATAAAAGCATGTAACATGGTACTAATTAAAATGGCTAAAAGTTTGGGCTAGCAAAACATGTCAATAGAATACATGTAACTATACAAAAGCCAACTAAAAATGATACCTAATGAACACCATACCAACTACACAATTTAAGCACATGGTAAAGCATGGCAAAATGTTCATGAGGAGCACACACTAACATGAAAAGTGGCTAATCCACCAAGATATATACAAGGCTAGCAAGAGATATGATACACAAGACAAAACAAGCTAGACTAGATATAAAAGCATGATACAAGTATAATACATGCAAGATATATACAAGAGAGCAAATGAATAACTATCTCATACCACAAGTAAGAGAACATGAACATACAAGGTATGAGTGTGTATGATAGCTCACAAAGTGTGTAGACGCCACAATAAAGCACATGCCTCTTGGAGGCCATCAAAGTGGGTGTAGAGAACCATCAACCTTGGTCACATCAAAGGATCAATTTTTATCGAGCGCATGTTCTCCACCCCACGTCCTCATACCTACACACAAGAGGACAAAGAAACCCAAGTCTTGGATCTCGAAGGGTTAGCAAGCATATACTTAGGAACCCAAGACTTGGTCACATGTCTAAAAGAAGTACTCAACTTATCATGTGGGTTAGCATGACGCAAATTTTCGTTCTTATGCACTTTTGAAACATCTTTGGAAACATCGCTCAAAAGGACAGCTCGAGAACAAGAACGAGCGGTACCAAGAGAAAAGAGGCAAACATTTCCCAAAGTCTTATGAGAAGAACCAATAGAAGCATCAAGAGAAGCATGTTGTGGACCAACACAAGAAGTACTAGAAGCATGTCCACAATCATGACCTAACCCACTAGAGGAGTCACAAAATCCATCGACCAAAAGAGGCTTCTTACTAGGCTCACAAGTGTTCATACCATGAGAAGGGCAATGAACTATCAAAGGCCTAGAAAAACGAGCTCGCCGCATGCGTTTGGCACGCCGATAGCAAAAGCTCTCTTGATGCCCATCTTTCCCACAAGAAGAGCAACGGTACAAAGGCCTATCGGAAGGCACACCATTCTCCATCAAGTGAGAAGTCCCTTGGGACTTAGAACAAGAAGCATCAATGCTCAACTTGGTACCAACACTAGGAGCACACGTTCCATGAGAGAGGACACGTGGCTTCCTAAAAGCCTTAGCTCGAACACGTCGCTCGTGTTTGACACGGCGAAAGCAGAAATCGAATAAATGCCCATCCTTCTTGCAAAAGGTGCATTTGAAGATTGGTTTGGGAACATGAGTTCCAAAAATTTGAGAAGCACCATTGCCATTAGAAATCCCATGGACATCACCCGAAGAAGCAACAAGCTTAGGACTAGCTATGGAAGAGCTATCCGAAGCCTTATCACAAGTGCCACCATCCAAAGACTCACCCGCAACTCAAGAGTTCAACTCCGATTGAGAAGAAGCAATTTTAGAAACAACATCGGAGTTGCAAGAATCGCGAGAATCTAAAGACTTAGCACAGAGACTCTTGCATCTTTTAGCCAAAACCTCATTTTCAAACTTGAGGCGATCACAAGTACCACAAGGAGCATTTTTCAAGTTTTCCATCTCCTTCTCAATGCACTCGGCATACGTGGTACGCAAGAGTTCAATCTCTTTCTCAAGGTTAGCACTCATCTCATTGTGCTCAACCAACTTGGCGCTCATATCATCGCGCATTTGCTTCAAAGCCAAAACTTCATTTTCACAAGTGGTGTGAGTCAATTTTAGTTCATTAATTTCAGCAAGCAAAGACTCACAAGAAACACATGGCAAAGAAGCATTTGACTTAAGCAAAGCATTTTCTTCTCTAGCCTTATCAAGATCCTCATACAGGTCAAGGCATGAAAGGCATGGCATACAGGCATTGATTTTCAACTTCTTATTTTCAGATTTTAAGCATGCAAGAGAAGAGCTCAAATCATCAATCCTTCTAAGCATGTCCACACAAGAAGTGCAGGGAATTAAAGCACAAGATTTCCAATGAGAAAGACCACATTTCAACCTAGCAATTGAGCATTTCAACTTCTCATTCTTTCGACGCAAAGTAACACAAACTCATCATTTTTAGCACAATGCTCAAGACATGTATCAAAACGGTGGGATAAGCACAAAACGCTACTGACAAGTGTACCTTTCTGGCATTGCCAAGTTTGCGCACAAGATCCTCCACCGAAAGCTCATCATCATCTAGGAGGTCCAACAAAGCATTAACCTCGCGTTCCTTTTCAAGCGCCGCATTGCGCCTTCTCTGCATGATGTCATCCTCCACTGCAAGTCCATCATTCAAACCTGAGGACAAAGACTCACAAGAAGAAGAGCTTGGTGCCATCTCTCAAAGCACCGTTAGTGTTAGCAAAAACAAGCGTGAAAATCGGCAAAAAAAGCGGAAAGAAAATTCGCCCTCAAAACAATGTCGCCTCCGTTGATCACGGACCGATTAAGGTGGAGTGATCCTTAACCGGCTCTGATACCAATTGAAGGACCGAAAACGGCGACCAGAGGGGGGTGAATGGGAGCCGTAAATTTTCTCTCGAAATATTTAGGCCATTGTCCCAAATTCACTGCCAAACGCACAAACCGAACGTCGTGATGTCCACGACCCAAAGAGCGGGTGGATGTTCCCTAGGAACACAGCGGGACACCACAAACGAGCACGAGAAGCCAACGCAACAAACGGAACGCGAATCGAGCTCAAACGAATAAACGGCGGATGAAATAGCGAGGATTTGCTTGCACTAACGAACACTAAATCGAGACAAAATAGACAACCGCAGAAATTTGGGCTGCAAGGCACCGCATCTGCTTCTTTAAAAGCAACCGAGATGGACACTTTATCAAGCAATAGAAGATGAGCTAATCAAATAAAGATTAGTTTAGTGTGTATATAAAGGCTCCACACTATTGCTTGAAAGTGACATCTCAGAATCTTGATTTTCATTCACGTGCAATCAGCAAGAGAAAAATGATATAGCTCGAACATGTCGATATTGCTATTGCCTCTCAAAGACTACCCGCTATACCCGACAAACAAACACGGGAATGAAATAGGAGCAGCAACTTTGCAAAACCGTGAGAAGTAATACCATCTAGAATGAATTACGACAAGGGATTTTCATCACGATTACAAGAGCAACTTTTTGGAACAATCGAAATCAAGCACAAAGCAAAGTCCGGGCTGCTGAACTTGCCAAACAAAATAACTGTGAAGGGTTCTACTGAAACAAGTTGCTCTTGTTGTTACTTGAACTCCACCGCTACTCGAAGATTCTAATCTGAACATATGTACAGCCTGCCCGTGCAAGTAAATGAAATGATAGCTAGCTGAAGATGCACGGCTTACCTCCTTACGATGGTTGAAGTGCAAAGCGAGCTGCAGCTGCTGTACATGCATTACTTCTTGTCTTCACGAATGAGCACAGCTGCAGCAAACAGCATACCGGGGCACGAAAGCACCCAAACACAAATAAATGGAGGAGCAGCTCCTGCTAGCAACCCACCGAGCACGGCGCCGAATCCAATCCGCTTAGAAGCTGCCTGCAAGCTGCTGCTATTGATGCCTAGCACTGGAATCAAGAACAGACACACATGTTTCAAGTGAAGAATGGGAGCACAGCACAACGCTGAAGTCGATGCCAGATGCTGCACTGAAACTGTCGATCTGCAACAGAGTCTGAACAAGAAAGAGCAGGGCACCGGTGAGCACGGCACAAGCCTAGCGAGCTCTCGGTGCTGGAATTGCAGCAAGTGCTGCTCTGATGAGCACGCTGGTGCCTAGGAATTCAGCGGTGGTAGCACTTCTGCTGGGCGAACGCTTGGCCTAAGCCTGGTGCTTCAATTCCAGAAACGCAAGCCACAGACGAAGACACAGATAGAAGAACTACGAGCAGAAAGAGAGGCAGACCGACGGACTGGTGCTGGGAGCCGAGGTGAAGACCGACTCGGTCATGGGAGTGCTCGACTCCTGCAGCACACGGCGATGGAGTGTCCCAGCACTGCTCGCGCCCCCACGCAAGTGCATCGGCCTAAGAACAGAAGGCGCAGACGAACAGAAGAACACAAAAGAGGCGCCTTCAAAAATCTGACGAAAAGCCGACCAAATCAAAAGGGATGGTTCCCAAACTTTGCACGAGAGAATCATGGCGGGGTAGATGAGCTTACTTCAACAGATCATTGCCCAATTTCTACCCAAACTCCGGGAAACTGAGATCGGGCTCAAGAACACACTTTTCCCCCCAAATCACAAATCGCTTGATTTCTTGATGCACGAGTGGAATTGGTTCAAACCACTTGGTGATTTAGTTCTTCACTCGACAAAGCATCAATCAGAGCAAAAGGAACGAACCAAAATGGTCTCAAATCGATGAACCGAAAATCCCTAAAAATAGCTCCGAAAATCACAGAAAAAAGATAAATTTCAGATTCGTAGAGGGACAAGTGATGCACGAAATTTGATCCTTGGATTACTTCATGATATCCGGTTACAAGCCAATCCTAGCAAAACAAAACTATGGATGGCAAAAAGCTCAAGAACAAGAGCCACTCCTCTCTCTCTAACCCTAGCCTCCTCTCAACACAACACAAGTGAGAGTGACTCTCCAAGGATGGCTGCCCAACCAGCCCCTTCTCATATATAGGCGCCCATCAAAAGACCAAAACGCCCTTACATGGAGCACACAACCCAAATACCCTCTAGGGGTATAACCGTCCAGGTTTTTCTTCGTCGATCCGACGGCCACCGCGCCTTCTCACCGGTAGCCTCGCTTCCACGCGATCTCCCCGATGCCGCCACGTGCCGTCCGTCCGCATCGAGACCTCCGCCCGAGTTTTGAGGCACAAACCCGGGAAACCCGCCACCGATGGTTTTGAGGCGAAACCACCAAACCGTCTGCGAGTAGCGTAGCCCGTACGCATCCCCCGCCGTGTACACTTGCGCTCGTCGATGTCCCAGCTGTCAGCCACCACGGCTGGCCGCCCGGTTCTCAGGTCCCTCGATCCAAGCCTCACGTCCGCCCTTCACCGCACCCGGTCCGTCAGCACAGCACGCCCTACTTGATCTTCACCAACCGTCGACCACCGTCTCCGAGCTCGACACCTGTACAACACAAGCCAAGAGACACTGTTGTTTGACACGAAGCCGCGTGCCACGGTTAGTAAGACTCACACACACATGCCCGTTGTGTTGGCATGTTGACAATCACTCATCACACAAAAGCTACACAATGGTTATGGGAAAAACCATGTGTTCGCATGTTGTTGCAAGAGCAAGACCAACCGGAAGCAGCAGCCTTCTTCCTCAGGTGCCTCTGCCTCCCCACCAGGACTTCGGCCAGAGGAGTGGAGCCGTCAGCCATCCAAATGCTCATCACGCCGTCAACCATCCAAATGCTCACGCCTTCAATCATCATCCAAATGCACACACCCTCAATCACCATCTACATGATCCAACAGGATTAAGCAGAAGCTGTCCTCCTCCTCCTCCACAGCCGCAGGTGCCCCAGCAAAATATGAGCCACTACTGGAATGGGGTCAACTACCAGAACCATCCATGGCGGCCGCCTCATCAGCAGTACGTTGCCCAGGCCCAGCAATGGAATGGAGTTGCTGGCGCCGGAGGCTACCAAGAGCAACGACACCCGTACACGCACGTCGTCAACCAGAACCACTGGAACGCCGCAGCCGCGGGTTATTACTGTCCTCCCTCCGCGAACGTAAACCTGCAGCAGAACCAGTGGGGCGTTGGCTACGGCCACTACAGTGCCCCCAACTTGCCTCCGCGTGGCATGCACTCAGCAGGTCAGTTCCCTAAGGGCAGGACCAACGCTGGCAACAAGCTCGTACTGCCCCAGCAAAAATCATCTGTACACGCACGCAAGGATAAGATGGAGCTGCACATCTCCCAACGTGAGCTGCACGCGAGCTGCCCCAAACCACGTGAGTTTTTTTACGAAAACAAGGGAGTCGGTTATATACTTGACACAGCAAAGTAGCAAGATGTTGTCGCGGCCCATCCATGGGAGGATCTGGCAGCCGAAATTAATTTCGGTGACGTAGGTGTGGTAAAAGTTTGAGGGAACTCTGCATCTTTGTTAAGAGTTAATTCCCCAAAAGAGAGAATACCTCCATGTTTTCGTAATAAATTTTTCCGTAATATCTGTGGAGCTGCCGTTCCACAGAATGGTGGTGGAGCTACCATTCCACGGAATCATCCTAACCGAAAGTAATTGCAAGTTATACCTTAGCACAGAATGAGAAAACAACACCATAATACACATCATTTAAAATCCATCAACATCATCCAAACATAAAGGAACATAAAGGGTGTTGCCACTCCAAGAAATACACATAGAAACATGGATTTGAGAGCTGTGCAAACTATCCTTATAGTTCTAGGCTATTTGCCACGCTCCTAAAAATACTCATCACAACAGTGACAAGCTGGCAAGAAACAGCTGATAGTCTACTCAGAATAAGGGAAATAAACCTGATAGTCTACTCAGAACAAGGAAAACAAACCGGAGTCGACAACAGAACGTCGACCCCCTTGTGGAAGCCCGGGGCACATTCCTGAAACCAGGCAAAGTTGCGAAAACCTTTCAGTACCTGATTAACGAAATCCTCTATCACTCCGCCCACGTTTTCAGCATGGCCTAAGAACACATCCTGCTCATCAAGCGACCCGACACATTTTTTGACTATTTCATTAGCGTCCTCCCACAGACTTAAGAGTGCAAGTGCTGAGTTCTTGAGTAATAGGAGGTCTTTCAGGAAGCCCTCTCCCGGCTTGGCCTCCTGATCAAGGAGGGGAGACAGGGCAAGCTTCATCCTGTGGAGCTCCACCGCCACGCTTGCCACGAGCGAGAGGAAATCCATATCCATCTTGGCGGAGCATCGCCAGTTCCTCCGCTCAAGCAGGCTGCGGAGGAGTGCATACGAGTCGCTCGCTATGCTCACGGACTCGAGAGAGACGAGCTTTAGAAGCATGCGCCTATCGGAGCGGTCCTGCAGGGCTCGGAGGTCGGCATGGCACGGAGGTCGGCATGGCAGGAGATGCGCTCCATCTTTTCGGCGGCGAGACGGAGATGCGGCGGCGGCGAGACGGAGATGGTGCGGCCTATGGATGGTGCGATCTGTTTTCTACCGTGAGATGGGAGGGTTTTGTAAACAAACAGGCTGGCCGGGGCGGGTGACTATCTACAATCACGGTCCGTTACGGCCCAGAGCCCACCTGCGATGGCCCATGGGCATGGCAAAGCAACAGCCGACAGACACGTGCCGGTGCACGGGAGACCCGCAGGTCCGTCTCCGTGCGACCGTGCCCGAGACCGACCGGCCAGTAAACGGAGACGAAGAAATCCACATGAATTCATTAGTCCTGACAAGTCTAGAACATTGATGTAACAGTGATACTCTGTTCTAGGACAAATCAACAGCATTCATTTCGCTGCCACAGTTTATTTTGCTGATGGAAGAGTGAGCAAATCACTCAACTAATTTGACTAATCTGAATCATGAAACTCATTGGAATGGAGCAGTGATATATTGTTTTGTGTGTTTTTATCTTGGTAACTTTATTGACATTTACTATCCCTGTAACATACTGACGGTAAGCTTTCTTGTCTCTGAACAGATGGAGTTCTGCATCTGCCTGCTGCTCAAAATCCTTGGCTATATCCCTGGAATGATCTACGCAATCTATGTCCTTGTTGCTCTCGAGTCTGACCGGCATGAGAGGGAATATTATACCCTTGCTTAGCGCATTCGGTTGTGTCAGGCCTTAATCTTTATGG
Source organism: Themeda triandra (assembly GCA_018135685.1). NCBI lineage: Eukaryota > Viridiplantae > Streptophyta > Magnoliopsida > Poales > Poaceae > Themeda > Themeda triandra. Next base: position 588,152 of record JAENPR010000210.1, read on the forward strand.
TGCAAAGTTGAGTCGAATCAGTATTTTCATGTGGATTGTCTGGCATGGCATAACCGGCAATGGGTAACCAGTGCTATATCTTTCTTACCCAACTTGTCACCTCTTTACTCTTTATGTAATTGTGATACTACAAGAGAATAAGATGTATCTGTATTTCTAAGAGCAGTTGTGATTATGATTGGTGCTACCTTGTTTATATATTGCAACCTTCCCTATTTGTTTACTGATGTACTCACTCCGCTCCAAATTCTAAGACGATTTGACTTTTCTAGATGCATTGCTTTAACTATGTATCTGGACATAGTGTATGTCACTATATCTAAATGTATAGCAAAATCTACTTATGTAGAAACCTCAAAACAGTCTTATAATTTGGAATGGAGAGTAATAGTTTATCATGTTTTTTGTTTTCATTTATTTGGTTGAGATGTCTATTCTGCCTCATGAGTAATGAGCCATTTGTTCATGCTTTATCAACCAACTAATCTGTATATATGCTACCCCTTGTGTTGCATTTTTTTTTTCCGTGCTGCACAGTTTTTGCCATAGCCGTAACCAACATTTTATCTTGATGGGCATTCAAATTTGAGGTTACTCTGCCTGTATGTGGCACAGATTTTCTAATCACTGATGGTCTATGCCTATAAGACGATATAAGCAAGTATATGCTGAAAAAACATATGGGACTGCAGAGGGCAAACTTACCTTCATACTCATGTTTATTTACAGATGAGCTTATACCTCAATGGCAGGTGAACAGCCATTCTATGAAATGCAATATATATAAACACATGTTTATTGTATTTTAGGTTTTCAACTTAGACGCGACTTCCCGACCCGCGTCGTCTCTCCCGCGAGGGGGAGGCGACCCGCCCCCCCGCCCCCCGGACCCTCTCGTGCAAAAAGGCCACCCCCTGCGCGTCCGCCCCTCTCGCCCCGTCTCCCCTTCCTCCGGCGCCGGCGGCTTTGCGGCGGCGTGCCGCCCTGGAAATTCAATTGAGGACGGGAGACCACATGAACATACAAGGTTATTGACTTTAAGAGTAATAGCAGACCAAATAGATGTTCTAGCTTCACTAATGAAGAGTCCATCCAATACTTGGCAACTAATGGCCAAAGTTCCTCGCTAACTGATTCCCACAATGGATTCTTAAAACATGTCTTCGGAAGTTCAATATCACCAAGTGTGTCCCACCTACACACATCAGAATGAGATTTAAACAAGAAAGGGCAAATATAGTTGTAATAACAATAGATATTTTCATCAGAGAAACGAAGCCTACTTGGAAGCTGCTCTAAAAACTGAGGGGGGCATCCCTTTACTTTCCAGTAGAGAAGATAGAAGTTCTTTCATGGTGGTTTGAGGAGACTTGGAAGGCTTTTGGCTGATGGCTAGTTCATCCTTCATAAAGCAACCATTGCAATATGACAAAATTTTTAATGCATCCTGAAGAGATAGGTTGTCTCCTACAAGTTTCTTTTCAGTAAACACCAATGGTGTTCCAGCTTCTGAAACACCTCCTCAAACAAAACACATTTACTTTTGCTATACTTGAATCCTACCTCACTAAATTCTGCAATAATAGACTAAATATTCAATAAGAGGTTTGTTCAAAAGAGGAAGCAAGAGTTCTGAGGGCCAATCCACATTAATTGATTCTCTGGCATGACTTCAAAGCTCACTTGCCACCATAGATCAAACTGAAATCTATTGTCCGAATAAATGGTCACTTGCCACCATAGGTCTCTCTGACAATAGATTTAGTTATAGTTTTCTCTACCGATGAAGGAGAGCTCGGGGTGACAGGAACATCCTTCGGCGTTCAGTTATTCAGCTATCCATTCAGATTACTTGTTGCATGATTCAGTTATTCAGCTATCCGTTTCGATTTCAAGCAATCACAGAATTACAGACTACAGTAGTTGAGCTCCGATTTATTTAATTATTCCTTCGACCAACATATATCACTGAAACTAGTTAATTTCATCAAAACAAAAATGTAACTAGCTAAGCTATACAATCAGATACAGTCCACCAGTTCTTCCATTTAACGTCAGGAACCAGTAGTACTGCTACACCATCAACGTCTGGAACCAGTAGTTCATCGTCGATTTATTCAATTAATCCTTGGTCTGACAATTATCACTAATACTTTTGTTGTCGAATCCACATCCTATATTTAATAGTTCAATAATCAACTTACAGGTGACACCTAACTGTAACTAGTTAATTTCTTCAAAAATTAAACTGTAACTAGCTAATTTCTTCAAAACTGTAACTAGCTAGGCTATACATCCAGATTCAGTTAAAAAGTTCATTAAGCATATCCGCTATTCATTTATATTTGAAGCAATCAAAGAACCTTAGAGAAGAGGAGCAGGCTTCACATTATGACTCAAGCTACATATGACTCAATCAGTATCTCTACTTTTTATGCATTTTAACCAAGATGTCAATCAGAGGATCAAGCCACGCCCACGCTGTGGTTCAACTTAGTCGTGCATAAAACTCTACTCTTATCAGCATAGAAACCAATGATTTTTGTCGAAATTTTTTTTATGCATATTTAGTAGGGACCAATACTCTTATCAGCATAAAAACTCTACTCTTATCATGGCTACCCAATACATAAAAACCAGGAACAAATGTTTTATGCATATTAATCATCAAGCAAATTGGACAATTGGACCTCGCAAAAATATTCAAATCCTTCGGCAATTTTTATGCAGTTTAATCGCGTTCCAACTGATGCACAGTGTAGTGCGGTTTTTGTTAAAAAAAAAAAGGTGTTGTGTGGTCGGCCCTCATTTGGTCTCACCAATCAATGCAGATACACAGTACACATAAAAACATGGAGAAATAACATAAGGAAAATTAAACTGGCACTCGCCCAGCTTCTCCTCTGTCTGAGGTGGAGGCAGGCAGGGAAGCTGCAATGACCTGCAAGCGGAGCAGCAGCAAAACACGACTAGACAGCCAGCTGAAGGAAAATTCAATCATATATCAAGATTAGGACTTGCTGCTCGAGTGGATGATATTCAGCAATTTACAGTTCTGAAATAGCTAGCATTTCATTGAGATTTGAGAACGGACTAGATGTGGCTAACAATAAAGAGACCTGACAATGCAGCATAAAAACATTTAGAATTTTTTCATATATCAAGATTACTAGCCACCTAAAGTAGCATGTACACACACAACACCTTGTTCTGACAACAATGTACTTATATAATTTGTGTGGAAATGTACAGAAATTTTTTGCAATAATTTATATCTAACTGTTCTGACAATGCATAACTGTTCTGACAATCAAACTAGGCAGCCTAAGAAATTAGAAAATTTTCAAAGTAAGCAGCTATAGCTTGTTCAGTACAACTAGCAAATCGGGTTCTCATCCAGTAAACAAATACAACGAAGGATATCAGAGTATCAGACAAAACAACTGACATCAGTTTTCAGCTGAGACAGCCAATTGAGAATTGGAAGATGCAAGTACAGAAACTTACATTGATGCAACATACTAAAAATTGGAAGACGCAAGCATATATAAAAAATAGTTATTTAGACAACAGAAACCTTGTTGCTCCATCTCTGCAGCTTGCACAATTTCATAAGCAAGTTGAGATCTGTGGGCAGCAGCAACAATTCCATACAAACATCCATTATACAGTACAGAAGCAGTGTGCTCACCCGAGCTGCTCCTGTTGCCACCGGCAGCCAATAGGGAGCCAATCCCACACCACCATCTCCCCCCACGGAAAGATCCTCAGCATGCCAGCATCCCTGGCATGGTGAGCCGTGCTCACAGAATGTAATATGTCATTAAGCTTCAAACAGCTAGCCTACAGTATTCAGTTCGATAATTCAAAAATAATGATACAATGATAAAATAAAAGGAGTAAGAGTATATATATTTGAATTCTTTCTCAACAGTCAACACATCTCTTCTCTTCATAGAGAAAATAGAGATGAACTACAACTACAGTGTAATTTGTATAAACAATCACAACTACAAATGCTAGAATTAATGTTTGTCTATTTTGTTTCCTTTTTGTATGTATGGTGTGTAAATGGATGCCCTGACTAAATAACTAGTTATGACAAGGAGCAGGTCATGTAAAGATAGAAAAGGTGTACTTCTTGTACTATGGTGCTTCTCTATCAAGTCGAGCAAGTGTTCCTGCCAAAATTGAAACCTGCATCCAGTACACACAAATAAGAAAACATTGCAATACACAACATAATTTATCAGACAATTTCAGCAGTTAGATTTTCATCCGCATCTTTGTAAAGAATGAACCTGTTATGTGCGGCAGGAATTAGGGCCATCTTACAGGCAATTTCAACATTTAATATTTGATACTTCGGATGTATACCTCTCAAGTCTCATCTCATATGGTATCACATTACCATATTATTTTCATGGAATCAGAGTCAGACATGGATAGTGTCCGAAAATCAGTGTCGCAATCCACATTTGCCCTATTAGGCTTCAGTAGATCAAAAAATATTCTACCATTTGCTCCCCTATGCCAATTCAGATTTAACTAAATAAGTTCATGATGGAGTGTACGACGGGTGGAACCTACCATTTGCTCCCCTATGTCAATTAAGATTTAACTAAATAAGCTTTTGATGGAGTGTAGGATGGGTGGAACCTTGAAAAAAGGAAAAACTAAGGCACTAAGGTTTGATGGAGAACATTTCAAAAAGCACGCAACTGCTGTGGTGTGTGATCTGTAGTGTCTAAAAAGGACATTTGATGCAGTATACTTCACAGGGGTACATAACAGCAGAAATTAAGATAGAATTCAGGGAACCTTTTCCCAGCTGTCATTTCTGACAACACGGATTTCTACTTGTGCAGTTAAACCATGTTTCCGTAATGATTTTTTCCGTAATATTTGTGGAGCTGTCGTTCCACAGAATGCTGCCGCTCCACAGAATGGTGGTGGAGCTGCCATTCCACATCATCCTAACTGAAAGTAATTGCAAGTTGTACGCTAACACATAATGAGAAAACATCACCATAATACAAATCATTGAAAATCCATTAACATCATCCAAACATAACCGGTGTTGTCACTCAAGAAGTAAACATGGCAACATTTGAAAGTTGTGCAAGCTACCCCTATAGTTGTAAGTTGTTTGCCACGCCCCTAAAAAAATACTCATCACAACGGTCCAGAGCTGGCAAAAAACAGCTGATAGTCTACTCTCCATCAGCGGCGATCAGGGAAACGAATCGGGGTCGACAACAGAGGGTCGACCTGATCGAGCACGGACGGGAGATGTGCCCGAAGCCAAGCAACATTGTGAGTACCTTTCAGTACCAGATCAGCGGTATCCTCTACCTCTTTGCCAAAATCTTTCACTTCGCCAAAGAGCGGAAACCCATCCTCCTCATCCTCCTCATCGACACATCTTTCGACTATTGCCTTAGCTTCCTTGGCCAGACGTATGAGCGTAACTCCTGAGTTCTTCAGGAGTCGGAGGTCTTTGAGGAAGCCCGCTTGAAAGGTCCCTTGTTTGGTTTTGATAATTGAGTGACAACTTAGGTGGGCTAATTGTGTGATCATGAGAATACACAAGGATTTAGTCCACAGGTGAATGTGAGATAAAGGAGCTTCATTGAATATGTGACATGACATGGAGTCATGTGACCGATGGTGAAGATCGAGATGAGGCTTAGCTCGAGGCCGGAGGGTGTGTGAAGGACAAGTCAAGGCAGTGGAGCGATGGACCATGAGATGGTGAAGCTCGGGCAAGACTTGGTTCCGATGGACCATGAGGCGGTGAAGAGCAAGTGAGATCAAGATCGATGGACCAAGAGGGTTGCATGACGATATGAAGTGGATCATATCATCTTGAGATCGTGTTGGTGCATGTGTTGCATTGGCACTTCGGTGGAAGACGGTGGAGATGGAAATGCGCAAGGCAAATGTATAACCTAGGGCATTTCATTTCACCGGTCATGAGGAGTGTAGAGAAGTTGATGACCGAATTTAGGATTGATAGTCGTACTATCAAGAGGGGCAAACTTGTTTGCATCTCGGTCATCTAGTGCCACTTGAGTGATCTGACATTGTGACATGCTAGGATCGAGTGGCGTTGTGAGATCAAGAGAAAATCCTTTGAAAATGTTTGTGAAAATGCTAACACACATGCACATGGTGATGTACACTTGGTGGTGTTGGCACATTTGCAAAGGTGGCTTTGATCGCGCTTTGGTTTGTAGGGTAGAGTTGGGTTTGGGTCCCTCTCTCCCTCCCGCCGAGCTTGCGAGGCGGGATTCGGCGCTTTCGGGAAAATTGGAGGCATATTTTCTATTGCGCCGGATGCAAATTGTTGGAGAAGTTGGCGTTCGCGGCGGGCTGGAAAACCTTGTTTTCTGGGCGCCGGACGCGGCGGCCGGACGCGCGGCCAGGCGGGCCGGACGCGTCCGGCGCGTGCTGGAGTCAGCGTGGGCATGCTGGCGGGGCGCAGTGAGCGCCGGACGCGGCAGTAGCGCGTCCGGCGGTCCCGGACGCCGACCGTAAAGTTTCGGCCGGGCTCACTCTCGCGCGGTCGGTCGCCGGACGCCGGGCGGACGGGCGGGCGGCGGACGCGGCGAAAACACTTGTTTAGCGTCCGGCGCGGGGCTTTTGCGGGATCGAGAGATAGCCGTTGGGCTTCAACGATCGAGCTCAAATGGTCGGGACACGTGGCGCGACTTGGAGCGCGGGACGCGGCTTGGAGCGTCCGGCGGTTGGCCGGACGCGTCCGGCGCGTCTGTTTTTGTTCCGGCGTGGGGGCAACGGCTAGTTTGGCCCTTTGGCCTATAAATACTTGCCTTGCTCGGCCATGGCTGGTTCTTGAGCACACTAGGGCCTTAGTGGCTTGTGTTGTGGTGCTTGGGAGCCCTCTAACTCATCCTTGCTTGAGAGTGTTCATCCACTTGAGTTAGAGATCGATTCTAGTGCGTTGCTTTGAGAGATTGCATCGAGTGGCACTAGGTGATCGTGTTGCAAGCCGGTGTGCTTGTTACTCTTGGAGGTCGCCACCTCCTAGACGGCTTGGCGGCAAGAGACTTCGTTGAAGCACCGCGTGGAGATTGTGCGGTGCTCCGAAGGAGGATTTGTGAGGGGTTCTTGAGCCTTCCCCGCGGAGCACAAATTGGCTACTCTAGTTGAGCGTGGCTTGGAGGATCCCGGTCTTGTGTTGATTGGAGTTGGGGCTCCCGGAGGGTTGTTGTGATGAGCCAACTTGAGCGGCCTTCTCATCACCAAGTCGGTGTATCGCCACAACGGACGTAGCTTGGTGGCGACCAAGTGAACCGGGGAAAAATCGTGTGTCGATTTGTGATTGCCGAGGCTTCGACCTCCTTGTGCTTGTGTGTGAGGATTCGACCTCCCTTGTGATTGTGTGCGGTGGTTGGTCTCTACGCCCGGTGATTCGCCACCGCCGCAACTTCGTGTCTCCACTCTTCGCGGTGGTTTGCATCCCTCTAGCTCAAGCTTGCATTTACATTTGTTACTTTTTGCTTAGCTTGAGTAGTGGCTCTTGTGCTAGTTTGCTTGTGTAGCTAGTTGAGCACCTTCTTGCTTGTGTCGCTAGAAGTAGTTTTAGTATTTTGCTTAGCTTGTGTAGTTAAGTGAATTGCGCCGGCTTGTGTAGCCTTGTCTTGAGCATCTAGTGAGCTTAGGTTTGGCTTTGTGCTTTCTTGCTCATTAGAATTGGGTAGGTGCTCCCCGGTGTGGCAAAGTCTTAGTTCTTAGGTTTGTGTGACCTTTTGTAAGCTAGAATTATTTAGGTGAGCACTAGCTAGTTTAACACCTTGCTTCTTTTTTAGGTTCTTTTACAAGGTGCTACTAGAGTTGTAGTTAGTGGGGGTTAGTCTTGGCTAGACCGATAGTTTTATTTCCGCACTTGTTTCGGTCAGCCGGTGCGTAAGTTTTTAGTAAGGACTATTCAACCCCCCTCCCCCCCTCTAGTCCATCTCGACCCTTCACCGCTTCCAGCTTGGCCTCCTCAGAAACGAGGAGGGGATACAGATCATCCTTGATCTTGTGGAGCTCCAGCGCCACACCTGCCCTGCTCAAACGGATCGGGGCATTCCCAGTCCTTCTTCTGAAGCAGGTTGACGAGGAGTGCACACGAGTCGATCGCTAGGCGCACAGACTCCAGATAGAAGAGATCTACAGCCACGAGCTTCTCAGCGGAGCGTTTCTGCAGGGCTTTGATGTCGGCATGGCGGAAGATGCGTACTTGGACCATCTTTTACTTTTGGCGGCGGCGAGACGGAGATGGTGCGGGTTGGATTTGTTACAGGCAGGAGGGCACAGGCAGCTGGGCCGGGGCGGATGGTTTGAGCCTGGAATATTGGAGTTCCGGCGCAGCCCCTCCAATATACTCCAAAACCCATCAGCAGCAAGCGGGTCATATTCGATGAATTTCCAAACATAATCACGGCCTGTTTAACACTGGCTTGCCAAAACCCCACTGCAATGACTGAAAAAGGCCCAGCCCATATAGAGCTCTAGTACTACTAAAAGGACATCAAACATCAAAGCGAGGAGGACAGCACGAGAAGGCCAACATTGACATGCGTTTGAAGTTGACGACAGACAGCCCTGGGCGGCGGCGCAGAACTGATTTTCTGGTTCGTATTTGTCCTTCAGCCGCATTGTTGACAAAGTAGATGCAATCTGAATCAACAATTAATCTTGTCTGCGATGATCCGTTCATTGCTGTTGCTGTAGTAGTTTGTTCTGTCCCATCACCTAGAGATTGTTTCACCAGTCAATTCCTTCAACTCTAGTAGAAGAATACAAGGATGAAATGAAAAGCTTTTATCAAAAGCAGGTAAGGAAATTCTAGTGAAGGCGGTGGCACAAGCGATTCCAACTTATGCCATGTCATGTTTTGATCTCACTAAGGGTTTTGAGCATATTCACTATGGAAAAATGTGCATTTGAGCAAATTATTTTCTTTTTCATTTCGAGAAATGTATTGTATTCACTTTTAGAACAATCTGAAAATTTCATATTATTAGTTTTATGTAAAGTGGGCTATGAATACATGCTAAACCGAATATCTGCTTGAATGAAATCATATATATGTAGATAATAATATTACAAGGAACTGCTGTTTGTGTTATTGGTTCAGGTTTCAGAGCTTGGCCTTGTTTGTTCAGGCTAGAGCCCTGTCCCTAAGTCATGGCGCCACCGCGCCTCTGCTTTCCATGCCTCTGCTTTCCATCAAAGGCTGAAATTAGAACCCCTCCTCGACCGGTATGGACGAGGTCTATAGGCCTCGTGGACTTGGTCCACCGCGCCAACTCACCAAGTCCGCAGCACAGCACGTGCACTGCACCACGTCAGCAGCAGCCCCCGTACTTGTCTCTTTTCTTTTTCAGTTTTATATATTTTATTTAAAATGTGAAAATGAGTTCCCTTTATTTGCAATCTTGCCACCCAACTTCAAAAGACCCTAGCTTTCAAACCATAGCTCTGTTTTAGGTGGTTTCTTCGCTATCGCTAACAAGTTTGTATCGACGAGTACTACATGTTAGTAATAAGCTTTATATAATGTTTTCCAATATTTGATGTATTATTTACTTTTATAGGCAATTTTTGTTGTATTGTTTGCAAAAGGTGTCGAGTTTGACACCTTTCAAGACCCAGCCTAGTTTAAAGGCAAATATCTTTGACGATACTTTTACATTTGTTTTCCTTTGAATTAGAGTAGTTAGACCATACTTGCTCCTACATTTGTTTGACTAGCATAAGAGCACAAAATAAAGTATGAAGTATAGATGAAATATTCTTTATTATTTGAATACTGATAATTATAATAAAAACACCCTCCGCTCTGCTCCAAGAAAACATGCAATTGTAACACAATATCACATTTGTAGTACCTTATAAGTTGTCCAATTATAGATGAAAAATTACTATTTATGATATTAAATAAATTTTGTTACATTAATCATAAATTATATTTTTAAATTAAATTTATGAATGATATTCATTGGAAACTTGGTCAAATGTGAACCAATTTTTTTGGCACGCAACCTCTAATAGTATATTTTTCTAAATAGAGGGAGTACTAATACCATTAAAAAAGGGACTAGAATTAAATTCTTTTTTTTTTGTTGCAACAGAGCAACAAATATTTACGTGTGAATTCGGCAAACTCTAGGAGTATCAAATTTTCTCGGTGACGAATCGAGTCCCAATACAACTCTATATATGGGCCATGGCGGCGGCGCACGTGAGCTAGCTAGTTGCCGTGTCCCAAATCCCATTACGGCAGTCGAGTCCTTGACAGAAGCAGCCGCGCGCACGCAGGCAGCTTTGACTATGGTGATGACTCCCTCTATGGTGACGACTCCCTCAGCAGCAGCACAGCCGTATCCGCGTAGGGGGTGGGAAGAAGATGATAGGCTCAGCGCTCTTCCCGATGACATCTTACTCCACATCGTCGGGGGCCTCGGCCTGCGCGCCGTCGTGAGAGCGAGCGTTCTCTCTCGACGATGGAGGAACATCCCCCGCCTTCTCTCGGACCTTACCATCGACGCCGTGGACTTCCTGCCGCGTGACTACAGCGTGGAGGAGGATGGCCGTGACAACCAGGAACAGCTGCGGCTGATGATGCAGGCGTACGGCGACGCGGCCAGGTGGTTGCTGGCTCCTAATAGTTCGGAGAGGGCCCTCAAGAGCGTCCGCCTCCGCTTCCTCTTGTCAGAACCGTACCTCCTGCACACCATCGGCCGTGCAATCGGAGACATGGTCGAGGAGAGCCACATGGAGACGACGGAGCAGAGCCTGGACCTAGAGTTAGATCTGTGGACACCGCCGGCGGCAGAGCTCGTCGTTGGAGGTGGCAGCACTAGGAGGAGCATTCAGCTGCACAAGGCCACGTCTCGACGATACTTGGTATCCTTCCTTGATGCCTACCCTGTTGCATTCGGATGGCTCACCAGTCTTACCTTGCAAAATCTTTGCTTCGTCGGGTGCTCTGATTTTCCTCGCCTCCTCAACGGCTGCACTAGAATGAAGATGCTCTCTCTGAGCCACTGCGACTTCGGTGGTACTACGGCGGCTAGTAGTGGTGGTGGCAGCTCCATCATAGAGATAGGCACGCCACACGCGCAGGCGCAACAGCTCGTGGCATTGGAGATCCGCTTCTGCTGCTTCCTGAGGGTAGAGTTGATTCAAGCGCCCAAGCTCAGGCGGTTCCGTTGTGACACTTGGTATGGTGACGACACCCCGGTGCGTTTTGGACATGTCCCTCTCCTTCGCAGTGTAATCCTTGCCTGTAACGGGCATCCTTCACATACGCCGGCATTCGCGTTCAGCAGGTGTATATCGTCGAGCGGAGTTGCAAACCTCTCCACATTACATCTGGATTTCCGTGACGGCAAGGTAAATGGTGCAATGCCACAGCTATGTTATTTATATTTTTTTGCATTTTGTGTTATTAACACAATAACACTAAATGAGCTTAAATATAATGTTTTGTCTTATTAAACATCTCCTATTAACAATGTTTTTTTATTATTATTCTTTTGCTTCCGCCGCATATATATATGTATAGATATGGATTCAACCAGAACATCGAGCACAACTCTCATTTAGCAGTCTAAGAGATGTGTATCTATGCAACATTTTTGAACTATGTGATCTGCGTTGGACCCTTTTTATCCTTGAATGTGCACCATCCTTGAAGAACTTGTATATTATGGTAAGTCATTTCATTCTTTAATTTGTTGTGATGCATCAATCTCTATTTATTTTGAACTAAAGTTTCCATTGATTTATTCTGTATTATAATCAACATACTCTCGCGGTCCCTTTTTAATTAT